>CM077523.1:47076555-48276555 GCA_039654895.1 Mongoloraphidia duomilia
GAGACATTTTGTTAAACTGTGTTACATCTATTTAACATACATTTTTATACAATTTCTACTTCGAAATAAAATTTTTCTACTCATTTTGATAAAAAATTACCTTGTTTTAATACAATCTAATGTTCTACATGACAGAGAATTTCATGACATTAGACTGTTCCTGCATGTATAAAAACATATGATCATAATATAAAGTCATATTGTCAAATCAGATTTTTTAACAATGCTTACTGCAACCCAGCATAAATCTTGTAAAGGTTATATTTAACGTTTATGAAAGAGTCGATGCAATTTAATGTCGATAGTAGCGATACTGGAAGTAATTCTGATGTGAAATTTTGAAGAAAATCTTGTGTTTGTTGCTGACGTTTCAGCAGATTTACTCTTATCTTCAGATTTATTATAACTTGTTTATAAACGTTTGTTATCAAATGCCTCTAGGTAATATTAAAAAACGTTGAACTGTTTAAAAGTGCTACTTATGCAAGAATTAGAAATAAAATAATTATTCAGGTGTGCAAGCTTTCACGGCCGGCATTGTTCCAAGTCTTCATTGTTTCCGGGCTTGTAGGCCGTGGTCCGGTGGTATTTCTATCTGACGTTTCGTTTACAACTGCGGTAGACATTCTCAAGGGCGATGTGGCAGCGGTCGAAGTGTCCTCCTTGACGGCTCACAGGTCAGTGTGTCAGTGACACCGCCTTCGTTAAATATTTAACGCAAACGTTAAACGGCTCGAACTCGCATAAGAAGTTAAACTTCAAAGAATATGTATGATCTGTCGTATACTTTTGGATAGTCAATTTGATTATTACATTTTTTATTTGAATATTTCGATAAAAATTACATTCGTTAGATAACTAGAACTATTCGTGGACACGTTGTATAGGTATGTGTGTATGTAGGTACCTAGCAGTGAGTGATTAACTTGAATATTTCAGTAGCTAAATGTTGGTGTGTAACTCAGATTAATTTGTGTTACAAATCGAAAAGTTATTACAAATTGTACTGTTTACATTGTTTACATTATTCATACGTTCATATCCACGTTTCATAGAAATTACCATGCAGAAGTAATTTGCTAGAGGCATTTGAATTTGGATACGAAATAGAGTCTAATAATTGTTTTGATACGATGTTGAATGACCCAATGTTTGGATACTATAGGAAATTAATTGTCAAGTTTATGTTTCGGACTTTATATTGAGGAAATATAGTACCTAATAATGTTTTGTTTTTATTTTGCACAAGATTATAACATAATTACACTCTGCGATTTCCGTTCTTCATTTGCAGAAAATTAAAATTAATTACAAAAAGTCCAACTTATTGTTTACATGGTTTAAACTCTGCAAAGCTAAAAGCGGCAAAGTGCACACTGCACACCCCGCTAAGTTTGACACTTACCTAAATCAATAAAATAAAAAATAAATAAACAAAATATAATCAAAATAGAAAAAAAATATAAATACCTTATCAATATTAAGTGGAATATGAAATAGTTAAAAAGAGAAACTAAATTAATAGTTTCGCCCAGGATCGAACCAGCGACTTACTGCGTATAAAGCAGCTGCTATACCTCTACGCCACGCATTCCGTTGTGTATACTGCTATATTTATGATATACCAAATTATTGTCAGTTTGGGATGACGCAGTGTACTGTAGTGTTGGTATCCCTATATTATTAAACGAGCAAATTTTGTATATATGTACCTATATAAATATTTTCTCGAAAACGGCTCTAACGATTTTGATCAAATTTACCGAAAAGGAGTTTCGGGGGGCAAAAAATCGATCTAGCTAGGTCTCATCCCTGGAAAAATTCGTTTTCTTATCGATTTTTATCATTTTAAAAAACAGTTTTTTTAACGTTATAAAACAGTGTCGTATGGTGAGTAGGCTTTGGACCTTTGGCGTATACCGCTTATTTCCACTCACACTACAATTAAAGCTAGACTTCTCCTCTCTGTCCAAAAATTCTCCTCGATTTGATATTTTTTATATAAATCTGACATTTGTTTCACATTGCAAACATTTTTAAATTATAAAAAAATATTCAAGAAAGAATTTTCTTGTATATGTTACACTCAAAGATCGAAAACGCTCAGTGAGCGGAAAAACAGCTCACAACGCGTTGTGGTCACAGTAAAACATCCACATGGCGAAATTCGTGTTATGGCTCTAATGAAAACGCGCACGACGCGTTGTGGCAATCACAGAAAGACCAAATAGCGAAATTCGTGTCGTGGCTGACATGCTATTCGATCTCAACGCGTTGTGGCAATGAAGAAAAGCCATGACGCGTATGGAATATTATTTGATTACGACGCACACTACTTTCCGATATGGATCCTACTAGGCCTAGGCTGGAAATCATAGTTATGATTCACTGTGCAACTCTAACAAAAATATAATTTCGAACAAAAATAACCTACCTCTAGTCCGTTTGTGACCGACGTTAGTATGTGCTTTTTCTAAAATATCAAACAGTTCATCTGTTTTGCAGAAATATCGAATTTTTGAACTTGAGCTTTCTATTCCAGCTTCAACCAACTTTTCAGTATCACCAATCTTTGCACCCGAGCCGACACCGACAAGTTACAACCTGTCCGTCGTGATATGGTTAAAACAATGAATGCTCAGAACGCGTCATGGCTTTTCTTCATTGCCACAACGCGTTGAGATCGAATAGCATGTCGGCCACGACACGAATTTCGCTATTTGGTCTTTCTGTGATTGCCACAACGCGTTGTGCGCGTTTTCATTAGAGCCATAACACGAATTTCGCCATGTGGATGTTTTACTGTGACCACAACGCGTTGTGAGCTATTTTTCCGCTCACTGAGCGTTTTCGATCTTTGAGCGTAACATATACACCAATACATGAATATTTTCAATATTAGTTTTGCGGCTTTTGCCATTATTTAAAAATCTGTACTAGGACACCACAAATTTTGAAAATATTTATGTGCACATTATCTACTGAAATCTTTTAATTTTGGTACCACTGAATAAGCAAGCGTGGAGTTAAATGTCAGATCTTGAGAGACCTTGAAGCCTAACCTTAAACATTATATTTACTGAAATACATCTTGTTTCTATATTTTTTTGGTATTTTTTTATACAAATCACTGCGTATTCAATCAAATTTTTGAATTACGTGTTTTAATGATTTTAACAGATTATATAAATTAAAACAGTTTCAGGTACAGAATTAGTATACAAGGTGTTTGATGATAAATGTATCGTAAAAATACGACATTACAGTGGGGTACCAAATAAATTTTGTTGTTTCGAGTACCCCTGCAACTGTTTCGAATCGTAACTGTATTCTCAAACACCTGGTATACTTTCTTTACCTCTAAATTCATTTAACAGCTTGTCTGTAATTTTGTGTAGGTCTTTGCTTTTCTCTCTTCATTCATTGTCGTCAAATATTTGATGGCTTTCACAAGTAGCGTAAGGCCACTGGAATCTCTGCTGACTTAGAGTGTGTGTGTGTGTGTGTGTGTGTGTATCAGTGTACACACTACACTCAGTGTAGTACACTAAACATAGATAGGACAAACCCATGTATATAGGTTACATGTACAAACCCACTATGCAGACTATGTGTTGAAACGATTTCAGATAGGCTGGCTGCATGCTGTTTAATTTTGTGCCAGAAATACCCACGAGACTGTTAAATGTAGCTGAATTACATTCAACAAATTGACAGATTCAATTAGCTTACTGAAATGTTAAATAAAATAAACATTTCTGGTAGAGTAACTGACTCGAATCATGTTTACTGAATGCAAATACGAAATGTTTTATTTTTTCGTTTTATTTTTTTATTTATTTTTTTATTCTAATGCAATACTACTTCAGTGTAAGGACCGGTTTAGGCCGATTTGGTCCAAATGAGCCTCGCATGTTTGTAATTTCTCAAATACAATTATTTATAGAGAGAAGAAGACCAGCGTGAACCCTGGACATGTCACATTTTTTCCAGTTAATCTGTGATCTTCTCTGCGACATGAAGATTTCAGTTTATCACAGATAGTTATCTCGAACGATTCTCGAGATATTAAATAAATAAACAGTTTTTATTGATTAAAAAAGTTTTTTCAAAAGTCGATAGCATAATGTTGTAGTTCCTGAGAAAATCGATAGTGAGATACATACATACAGACAACGTAGTCTGTCTATAAGGGTTCCATTTTTTTTACCATTTGGGTACTAAACCCTATACCTAAATTTAAATTAAGAAATGTTATAAGATATACTATTAAAATTGCATTTTAAGAGTGGATCGTTTTTAATTGGTATATGATAAAATCAATCGATTTAAAACCCCTTATATCCACACCATATTATTCACATAACAATTAGAGGTGAAAATAATAAATATCTCAGACAGCCAGGCTCCCATGATTTTTGAGCTATATCTAAGAAAAAATCAAATGACCACTGTCGGGACTTGAACCCGAAACTCCCAGTTTCCGGCTAGGCGAGTTACCGATTTCTCCACAGTGTCCGAGAGTGGAAACCGATCCTTTCTTATATATAGCAATTTCAAGTTGAAAACACACTACATGCGAGAGTCGACTATTCAAATAAACTAGCAATCGTTTTTATTAAAACACTCGGTAAAAACAGTTCTTATGCGCTTTACGTAATATTATGCATGAAATAATATTTCATATTATTTATAATTGAAAAATCTCAGTCCTGTAGTAGTTATACTTCTCTGCATTTAGTAGTTCTTATGTATAGTTGACCGTAACTTGTCATCGGTATAAGAAAATTCTTATTAAAATAACTTTTATTTGAAACTTGTTCCTATTTTTTTTCTCGTGTGTGTACTTGTTTTGTAGATATTTCTGTTTTCGAATAAAATAAAAAATATTTTAAAATTAGGTAAACGACTCGACATGACAATTAATTTAAACGGCTTAACATGCTAATTAAATTATAATTGATTTGTGATTTAAATACCGAAATTATAAGTACCTTATAAATTAGAAAAATATGTCCAAATTGAGAAACCAGTGTTAGGGCAGGAAATAACAAATAAGTGATTGTGATTCGTATGAACATTTTTTATGAACGGGTATTAAAAAATATTTAAGAGACAAGTGCCAGTTCAATTGTGAGGTTATAAGTTTAGAACACGTTTGTGAAGTTTTTAACCAGCTGTCAGTTCCGTGCATGCAGACACTGCAACTTCAGAACTACAAGTACGTTACATTATCAGTGTACCGTCATATAATAATGTATTGTAACAAAACTGTTCTCTGCGTGGGCGGAATAAATATTTATTTAATATAATTAACAATTCAATAACAATAAACGCAACAACTATATGTCAATTCTAACAATCAACACAATAATAATAACTAACAGTAATTCTTAAACAAAGTTAAACACTTAAATAACACTGAACAGTAACTCTATTTATATACCAGTACTGTATTTATATTCGCAGTTCAACACGACACTGACTCACGACTGACTGCCTACGGTGACTGACCAGTACTTCGCTTACATAGGTCGAGCAACCTGGCACAGCACGCTCGCGCGCTCTCCAGAACATTCCAGCGGGTACTCGTATCTTCGAGAACATTCCACGCCTCACCACTGTGACCTTTCCTTCTCGACGCTTCTATTGTAGGCAGTGGCGTAACATCTTGCGGTTTGCTACAGTATATAATTCAGGTTGCGCTCTTTTTAATTTGAAAATATAATACTTATAAAGGATTTTCCAATACCGGGTTTAAAAAATAAATAATAAATCCAACTAAAAGAGCCTATTGCACTGTTATAAGTATTATTATAAAGAGTAATTTGAAAATTACGTTCTTATTTATTTATCTAAGACTTTGGGCTCTTTTATCCCCTTAGATGTGTTCCGAGATTTTTTTTATCTTGGATATCTACTATACAGATTGTATCAAATTAAACCTGTGCATAGGGCATGCTGTGTGTAAGACAGATTGATACATAAAGCAATAAGTAAGAATGAGATAAATGATCGCTAATAGGATGTTACGTGTTTACTGTAAATAAATAATATTTATACAACCTAATAGCATCATCTTTGTTTTTTCGCTCCTTCTATGCTATTTTCAAAGGAAGCTACAAATAATTTTATTATGTCGGCGGTTGAATTACCACCATAAAACCATTTAATTATTTGAATTTTTTCCCGAACAGTATAAATTGCCATTTTATCAATAATTTCAGTAGTGACTATTTTTACTGTAGAAAACAACGATGACAGTTGTTCGGTATTACATATTTAGTTACAGTAACCACGTAACATCATATTAGCGATCATTTATCTCATTCTTACTTATTGCTTTATGTATCAATCTCTGTCTTACACACAGAATGCCCTATGCACAGATTTAATTTGATAAAATCTGTATATGTATTTTAAATACAAGGCGTTTTTTTAGACCAATTTTAATAATTTTTTCTTCTAAATTAATTGTATAAGTCTGTAGAGTTGCCAGCTCTACGTTGTTTGCCATTTTTAGGGTTCCGTACCTCAATGAAAAAAACGGAACCCTTATAGGATCACTTTGTAGTCCGTCAAGAGCCTTTTACTTAGGAACTTGAAATTAATATCAAAGGTTCAGGTTAGAATCCTGGTTGTGACTACTGGTTGGTAAAATGATTTTTTCCTGTATGTTTCGAAACAATTATATAATTGGCTGCTCTCCAACGAAAACATCCATCAAATACTAAGGTCTACAACCCCATCTAACCCTGTAAAAAATTTAAGCTTCTAACTCAATGGAATAAAAAGATATGGCCTTTCAAAAAGTACGTATTTTGATACTGACTATATGAAATAAAATTTACTGTACATTTTGTTGCGGATTTTTCTCTTTAAATATTCTTTAAACAGCTTCATATTTGGAGTAATTATTATGTACTCTCTTCTAAATTTATTCGTTATTCTTTTGAACGCAACTCCAAAGACAACGCTCTGTGTATCTTGGTTATCTTGGGCAATCTAACATCTCGTCATGAAAAGCTGCAAAGGCAGGGATTTTTTATTATATTCTTTTGTAAATAAAAGATTAGTAGAAAAATATAAATAAAACAGGTGACTATGCCTGGTGGGCTCTGTATTTAATAATGCATGCGCTTTTATTCTTAAAATGCAATTTTATTAAAAAAGATATATTCTTTTCATCGTTTTTTGTATGCATATATTATAATAAAAGCTTATTTGAAGTCAGAAACAGAATCGAGCCTCGCTTTCCAGTTGATAATTTACTTTTGGTATTATACAAAAATAAATAACACTTCATGCTGTTTCCACCGGTGTATCATTTCTGCTCGATATTAAAACTTTACCATACACTCGCGGCAGGTGGTGGGGTTTCAAGGCGAAGTGCTGGGGATGGGACGCGGGCCTATATAGCTTCTGACTATACCAGTGACGTGCGTTGCAATGCTCAGTGGGGAATTTTATTTAAGTTAAAATTCATATTCGAGCTTTCATAAAGCGTTGCGAGAAAATTTAAGTGGATATTTTAGAGGCAATAAAATTATTTCCTAAAAATGAATCTGTTAAAAAATAACAATAATATTGCTAAATTGATTCAAACACAAATATCTTATATTCACAAAAATTATAGAACATATTAAATAGTTTCTTCTAAATAACATCATCGTAAGTATTAAATAGATGAATTTAGTTGCGTTAAAATTTTTGTGAATAATGTATGTTTGTAATAATATAAAAAATAAAAATGACCAAATTTACAGACAGGTATATATGTATCTAATATTAAAATATGATCGACGGTTCAGCCAAGATGTTGGCCCGTTTCTAGATCTGAATAAATTATCATTAAAATAAAAATTAATATTGATATTTGAAAAAAAAATATATGTTTGTGTTTCAATTTTACATTTTTATTATTTATTTCCTAGTTTGAGTACGAATATGTACAACTGTAAAACTTATTTTTTTTGGTGATTCTTTAGGTAATGTAAGTATATTATAATAAGCTAAAACTATTTGTAAAATTTTGTTTTCAAATCTTAGATATTTATTATTATTATTGTTATGGTAATAAAAATAACATAACGGCCTTGTCGGAAACTTGTTCAACACACCTTGTTTTACTCATCTATCGCGAACATATATTTCGAGATTTTATTGTACGCAGGAACAGGAATTCAAGATTCCAGGAAGTGTTGTGTGCGCCAATGATAACAACAGTCGACAACGGGAGGTAATATTCCCGCTTGAGTAAGCACTGGAAGGATCGCAATTTGATGGAATCTCACAGACGACTAGTTTTATTTAAATATATAAAAGATATTATAATCGTTATCTGTATGCAAACTCGTGGATATTTTTTTTGTTTCCGCATCACAGATACTAAAGATACATGAGAGTATAACATATTATTTAACCGCGTCTTAGGCTTAATTTATTTTATATACGATTGAATTACATTACACTGCACAATGTCGTAAGTTAGCAGTGACTAGCGGAATTGCGTCGTTTGATTTTTATTCGGTCGTTTTCAGGGTTCCGTATCTCCGAATGGAACCCTATTCTGTTCATCTGTCACATCTGCTGGTGTGTTGACCTTCTGGTTGACACTGCAGAACTGCATTGTGCTCTCGGACTCGGTTGATTACTGTTGATGATTTACGGACAGGATCTTCCTCTTACATTCTAGGCCTTTCCTGTGTTTCCTCTTTGCTGCCATTATGTTAATTTTGATTTGACGTTAACTTTATTTTTTAAACGATTATTATTGATTTAGAACTATTCATCTTATTTATTTAAGTTTTACTTTTATGGTCACTATAATAAATTATCACCATACACTATAATAATAAACTTGCCATCTTTGCCCAACTGGCAGGGTCGCCATGTAATAGTTTGGTTTTATAGGTTCTTTTATATTTTAGGAAATTAATAACGTTAACAATTTATTCATTTTAGTAGTTGCATTTTATCAAAATTATATATAAATTATTAGTTACAATTATTAAGTTCACTGACATAGAGACGTCTTACTTACATTATTTCTATCTATTCCTTTATGACCATTGTTATTTATATCAATAGAAATGCTTAGCTTGCGTTGTCAACAGTTTTAAGTAATTATTGTTTAATAATTATGTTGACTTTGCATATCTAAGCATTTCCAATGACATCGTTAACACTTCTTACAAGCGGTAAGAGGTAGTTAATTGATATTTTGACAGATTGTGTGTTGTTATCGCCAACAGATATTACAATTTCCGCTTTTTTAGAAAACATTTTTTTTCTCGAATCTTGTTTATTTTAGGAAAACAAATTGTTAAAATTTTATTCATATTTTATCATCTAGATAATTTTTAAATCGACGTATAAAGCGCGAAATACTTGTCATTACTTGAATATGTTATATTCTTTATTACTGAAAAAACCAATGTTACTTATTTTTTTTTTCATTTTTCTTATAAATAATAAATTAGTTCCTAATAAAAACAATCACGAATATCATCTTTTATATCTATCTTTTCCTAAATCAAATCGAATAAGAAGTAGCAGAACAAGAGGAGATGAGGCATTCACACAACTTTCTTCTCCCCATCATGCTTCCTGGTTATGTAGTAAAAAGACAAAATCGCTATGATCTGCTGATACATAACTATCTTAAGCCGGCTCTATCTTGTGTATAATGTTGTTCAGTTAGAACTCAACCATGAATGAAATATCACTTAACCATGATTTGAAACATTTTATGTACAGCCTGCTTTATCAGATTAGTGTCTCCTTATCAAAAGCAATATTCAGTAGGGTTTCTAAACTGATCAGATCTCACTTTAGTTAATCAGTTGCATAGTGTCATAACGCTCCCCGGCATCCTTAGAGCGATGACACACACACACACCGGTTTGTACCGACTCGGTTGCCTTGATCATATGGAAGACACTAATTCTTAATATCAAGTGAAAAATCGATATTCGATCGACACCTCTTAAATTTAAGAAAATCTTCGAATATTCTTCAAATATACTGAAATTGCGTTTAAAATAAGACAATCAAATATGCCATAAACTTGGGTACCTAATAGAAAATTTAGAGAAAAATTAGCTTTTTCGGAGGCTTAGTCCAAATGCGTTTAGAAGCTTTTTTGTCCAAAAAAACAATACGTTTTTTTCTGTAAAGTTATTATATATTTTTCATACATTTATTATGTTCTGAAAACAGTATTCCAACAGCACGTTTATTTTATCGTAATGGAATTCTCATTACTAACGTTCTTTTTCTCCGTGTTCTGTTAGGATTGATTTATTGTTTGAATTGAATTTTATTTTAAAACTGAAACATGTAAGAATTTTAGCATTTGAAAGAGAAAAACTGCAATACTGGAAGTTAAAAAATTATGCAGGTATCAAAGAAAAAATTTGAATTTTTAAATTAACTGATACCTAATTAAGTGATTAGCATAATATTTTTGTCTGGAGGCATAGTTACAAAATATAAAAAATAGTAATAGAAAATCAAAAATTGTTCAATAATGACGAATCGTTTTTATTGTATTTACATTTTTTCTAATTTGTTTCTTATTTCTTTGTTTCAGGTAAGAAAGGATACTTCAGCAGTCAATTGCGAAAGAAGGCTTATAAAATCTTGTGGTATGAGATTAAATTTTCTATATTTTGATTAAAGTATAACAAATTGCATTCAATTGAGCGTGCTATAGTTCTTTATCGTATCGGAGAAATGAGTTGCTTCACGCAGTAACATATGGTGCCATTTTATATAACATGTAATATTATAGAAAAGAGTGAGACCGACTCGGTAATGTAACGCTTTTTTTGAAGTTATACATTTATATCAGAAGTTTTTGGAAAACATAATACGAAAAATATCGTTTTCGTCTAGAAAGGTTTGACATTTTACTGCGGCATATGCTTAAATCTTATAGATTTAGATTATCAATATGCATGTAATAGCATTTTTTTTTGCTCTTGTAATATTTTTACCCGACTGCCAAAGGAGTGTAATGTTTTTCAGGTGTACTATATTATGTTTGTGTCTATGTATATTTTTGGATTTTGGTCGGCGCCTTCTGTAGTCTAAACGGCTTGACGGATTTTGAAAAATGAGGTGTCTATAGATTCGTCATAGTTTCACGAGTGCTACTAGGTATATAGCGGACTCTAGACGCCATTTTGTCAGAATGTAAAAGTAATAATTTCCTTCTAAATACATCGATATGGGTATCAAAAGAAAGGTTTTGTTGTGAAGATTTCAAATAAGGTGTATGAAGTCACGGAAAATTCAATATGGCGGACGCTAGCTGACATTTTGTCAATACGCAAAAAATCGTTAAACCGTTTGTCTGGGGTATCAAATGAAAACGCTTGATGAGAAGATTCAACTAAAAGAAAGAAAATAAAAATAAATTATTTAAAAAAATAAAAAACCCGACTGCGTAAAAACGAACTTAAAAGATGGAAACAAGTTCAATTAATGGTAACATGCAGTCGAAGGCATACGTCATGTAATAACAAGAACTGAAATAGTTTATGCCTCCGACTGCATGTTACCATTAATTGAACTTGTTTCCATTTTTAAGTTCGTTTTTATGCAGTCGGGTTTTAGTTTTTTTAAATATTTTTTTTTGTTTTATTTTCACGTTAATAAGCTCGCCACAGACGCACCTACATATCTAAAGACGAATATAGCTCGATTCCACAAAACGCTCCCTGTTTACATAGAGGTGTTCAGTAAACTTTCAGTACAACTTTAACCGGTGTTAGATGCCATGTGCTATCAAAATAACTCCAACACAAACCTAACGGTCTTTGAGATGTTTTTAAACACACTGTGTAGTGACCATAGTCTCAAAAACTTGCTTATTTCATCCAGATTCCAAAATGATATAAAACACTTAAATTATTTTTTAGAATTTGCCATTTTAATCGAACAATGAGTATTTTCCGCAACTATTCGAATCTTACTCATTTTTATGACCGGGGACAAACGCGTTTTTAAAATTTTAAAAACCGTTAAATATCTCGAGGCTTTCACTGGGGGTCTCTCAATGTACTGTCTCGATTCTGTGTAATCCGACAGTTTTGACTACGCGGTGGTATAATTTTGTTTGTTTGTTTTTTTTTGTTCTAACTCTATATAATCTAAGCGTATTATGTTTGAATGACAACGTATTGAAACAACATACAAAGTCCTCTGTCTAAAAGTTTTTTATATTTTTTAATATACCATTTTTCGCGTACGTGCTCTCCTTGTGACAGGGGAATACTTTTTATTCAACTGTCTTCGATATTGCAACCGAATTCCCTTTTTTTACGATTACCGCCTGAGTTGGATAAAATTTGAAATTTGTAGTTAATTAAAATACGTTTAGTGCTTACAGATGTTTTTACAATGATTCATCTCTATATTTACACCTTTTTTACTGTTTTTTTACAGATCTTGTCATTATCGGATTATTTACAAAAATCTATGTTTAATTACGTTTATTTTGAATTTAAATGAATTTATCGCATTACGTATGTACCTATACTGTTCCATGCCATATACTGTAAAAATCTAATGGTTTTGCATAAAAAATAAAATCTTGAATGATTCTTTTATTTTCAATTATTATTAATTTTTATTTTCAATTTTTACATTTGGCAATATTAATATCGAAAGTTTTCTCAAGCCAACATTTTTTACTTCCCACCTCTACTATGGTAGGGAAGTAATGGATTTAGTCCGAAAAAAATATTTCTAGATTTTAACAGATTTCACGTTTTGAGACCCTAGCAATCGTTTAAGATCATTTTCTGACTGATGTGTGTGTGTGTGTGTGTGTGTGAATGTGGTCAATTTTTCGCCTTCGATATCTTAAGAACGGAACATCATACGGGCATGCCGATTGTTCTATTGTGTTTATCAGCCTTTAACTTAGATCTGATTAGATTTTGAGTCAAATCGGTTCAGTGGATCCTGAGATATTCGAAAAAACGTTCTCAATGTCACGTATTAACATAGGTAAAAAAAAATATAAATGAATTCTAGATGTTATAATATGAAAAAAATGTAAATTTTTTTTTCTCTAAAATGTATAGTTTTCGAGAAAAAAAATATTTTTCTAAAAAAAATAAAAATTGTACGTAAATCAAGGTAACCATGATTTTTGCTATATTAAGCTAGCCATCAGTAGATCACCAAACAAAAAAGAGGGCCATGCTTTTTTCAAAGAATAAAAATTAAATTGTGTTTTAAAGACCACCAACAGCTAAGGTTATTTGGGCCCAGTCAAAGAATAAAAAAAAAGAGTGTTTATTTTTTGCCAATATTTACTACGTGGGAAGTATAGGACTGGTCATCAGTCGAATTTTTCTTAATGTAAACGCTTATATATATTTAGACTTACACACATTCACAAAATGTCGTATGTAACATTTCCTAATAGACACAGTGTATACATACGTGGTACGGTATGTAGGAGATAGAAAATGTTGACTGTCGCTGTTAAAATAGAATGAGGGAAATGAGTTCCCTTGGGTGCGGCGATAGGTTGGTAACCTGTCGTTGGTAGAAGGAAGACCGTTGGGATTGTGCCGTTGGCAAAGGCGATTGTCCAGAGGCCAGAGTGAACGTCTGCACTACCCCTACACACAGTACAACATACACACATGCGACCAGCGTCGGTTTGGTTCTTCTTAACTCCAACCCACACCACCCTAGCCAACAACCCTGACTTGTCACAGAGCACTGCTATGTGCTGTTGACTTCAATTTAGATTTATAGGGATGGGAATACTACAGATCATTTCGAGAGCATCAAACCGAATTAAAATCAGTATGAGTATGCTTTTAAGCATGACATGCACGGGCAGTAAATTATTGATGTGAAACATCTTATGTCGGGCTGTGAACAGACGCGTGAGGGGAAATATGCAACGAAATGTTCTCCTTCGCTGCTGTTCTCCCCACCACTGCGGCATTGGCTAGCCGTGCACACACACGGTGTTACAGAGCTTATCAATTATCAGCTTATCAATTAGTTTTATAATAGGTATTATTTTTTAAGATTTATGTGAAATTTAAGTGAGCGTAATTTGTTAATTTAAAATTTAATGAAGATATTGTTACAAAACTGTTTTCTGAGTTGGCGGAATAAATATTTATTTACAATAATTAAAAACACAATAATAATGAACGCAACAACGAAAAGTCAATTCTAACAATCAACACAAGTAAACGATAACTGAACAGTAATTACAAAGCACAACAAAACAACTATATACAATAATTCATAATTATTTCCACTACACTAGTATTTATTTATCAATTTGGTTTTTTTTATAACGGCACTATTTATATTCTGATCCACCGTAGGCCTGAATGCGTGACTCACCGTTGACTGCTTCCTTCACTCACTCGCACTGCTGTTTATATAGGCCGCGTGACTGAAGCACAGTGCGTTCTCGCGTCCTCTAGAACTTTCGTGCAGGTACTCATTGTTCAGTAAGCAGACCCATTTCTCAGAATTCCTGCCTGCCGTTTATATACAGGGTGATCCGTAACAATATGCTCCATATGGAACCCTATTATTCTGTCTACGATGTCTGTCCGTCCGTTCGTCCGTCCGTGTGTCCAGGGGCGGATCTACGTTTTTCGGGGTCTAGGATTTATTGAAGTCCAATGGGGTCCCATTTTTTGTTAGATTAAGAATTTTTAAATTGACGTTTAAATTTCATTATTAATATACTTATTATTAATATTAACGATTTTATACGTAGGTACGATGATTAAATTTTATTTTAATTTGTAAATCTGGCAGGCTAACAGACAGATAATGTCCAGTAACAAGCCAGCACACAGTATTACAACAAATTCAAATTTGCAGCACAGTAGTTACATTATGATATGTGCTCATTGTACATTAACTGCACAACAACTATTATGCAACATTTTTTTATATAACTTAATTTATTTATTCACAACATGAGTATGATTTATCGCTTATTTTGCCCACAGCGTACGCTGCAGTCGATTCGGTTGTCCCCACCATATACTCTGCACCCAGCGAATAAAACATATATAACTGCAGAAATATAGTTTTCCAGCCCTATGTTGTAGGACAGACTCTTACATCTAATATAAGTTGATTCACACATACATATTTATGCTTATATATGTGTGCCTATGTATATATGCTTTACTTTGATTATGTCGTTTATGAGCATGCCGTTGTCGTCGTTTTTCGAAATTTTTGTTTCAATCCCTTTTTAATTAGAATTTTGTTGTATAACTTTTAAAATCGTTTTGCTAAATTGTCAGAATAACATCCTGGAAAATTAATGACCGTGTTTTTTGAACTACCGTGAAATAAGTTTTTAATAATAAATAATTATATTAAACCACAGATGACATACAAACAGATAAGTTGTGGCTGTACTAACGAGCGACCCACCTTTTGAAGGCCAGATTTGACCTTCGCATCTGTTAGCAGAATCCAAAAGCTTGAAATAAGTACGTGTGATTAAAAACATAAGAGTGGTTCTGATCCTACACACTTAAAACAATCTCAATTCTATTAAAATGTATATGTCGCTTTAGTCGCGGGATATATACTTACACTACGGCACAGATGGAGTAGTAGAGACAGAGAATATTATATGATCCAGTGCTGCCAGTGTCAGTACAATAATTGTACTGCTGAATTCAGTATGGTCATCTGTGATATATTTATACAACTGTATTTTATTTTAAAATTTTTGACTATGGGGCATGCCTATTATAATTACTTATATCAGGGGGGGTCTTGCTTTACGGGAGAAAACGACCGTCTTATGAGCGCCTTTATTGAATGATTTGTGCCATTTTATGGAAGTAAAAACATAAACAAAATAAAGTACTAAACCTTGATATTTATAGATAATATCCATTCCTGGCACCTAGTGGCAAAAATAGTAACTAATAAAATGATGCGTCAACAAATGCCTTTGTGAATTTTTTCCATTTTATTTACTTCAAAAATTTTAAATTAAAATACAGTTGTATATATCACAGATGACCATTCTGAATTCAGCAGTACAATTGTACTGACACTGGCACTGATCATATAATATTCTCTGTCTCTACTACTCCATCTGTGCCGTAGTGTAGGTACATATCCCGCGACTTAAGCGACATATACATTTCAATAGAATTGAGATTGTTTTAAGTATGTAGGATCAGAACCACTGTTATGCTTTGAATCAACTATAACTCACACATACTTATTTCAAGCTTTTGAATTCTGCAAACAGATGCGACGGTCAAATCTGGCCTTCAAAAGGTGAGTCGTCATTGTTTCATTGGTTTGCCGCTCCATGAACATTGTTGCGAACTATGTATGGCTGACTATCTTAAATTTTGGAACTTGAATCTAAGTATAGTATAAGGGCTTTCTGGCAAATTTCATTGAAATTTTTCATAAAAATTTATTTTGAAAAATTATTTTAGAACATGGAAGTCGTATATTGTGTGCTACTATATTTACAGATTGTATCAAATTAAACCTGTGCATAGGGCATTCTGTGTGTAAGACAGAGATCGATACATAAAGCAATAAGTAAGAATGAGATAAATGATCGCCAATAGAATGTTACGTGGTTACTGTAAATAAATAATATTTATACAACCTAATAGCGTCATCTTTGTTTTTTCGCTCCTTCTATGCTGTAAAAATGTAAATCTTTTATCAGTTTAATTTACAGTAACCACGTAACATCCTATTATTATCTGATTCTTACTTATTGCTTTATGTATCAATCTCTGTCTTACACACAGAATGCCCTGTGCACAGGTTTAATTTAATACAATCTGTATACCGATTTTTTAAAATGATATTTTGATGTTTTTGCTGCATATATTTGCGAAAAGTATTTCAATCAGGTGAAGTGGAATTTGACGATGTGGTTTATCTTGTGGTATACCGGGTAGTCGGACGTTTCACCGCAATTAAGTCATCTCCTCGAGTAGTACGTAATGTGCACATGAGTTGATAGAGAGGGTTACTGGTTAATTGGAGGCTTGTGTACAAACCTCTCTCAGCAAATTAAATTACTAAGATGCATACACACGTAACTATCACTCTATTCTTCTTCACTATAACCAAAATTACAAACCACCATCCTTGTGAGAATTACATATTATATTGTCCGTTGTGTATATTGTTTTTTGTGCAGCGGCATCTTGTCCTAAAATATCCGTGATTACCCTATTCTCTTTATTTTTGACTCAATAGTTCCATTTTTACTTCCCACCTCTACTATGGTAGGGAAGTAATGGATTTAGTCCGAAAAAATATTTTGAGATTTTAACAGATCTTCACGTTTTGAGACCCTAGCAATCGTTTAAGATCATTTTCTGACTGATGTCTGTATGTGTATGAGCGTGTGTATGTGTGTGTGTGTGTGTGTATGTGTGCAGTGTGTGTATGTATGTGGTCAATTTTTCGTCTTCGATATCGTAAAAATGAAACAACATACGGGCATGCCGATTGTTCTATTGTGTTTATCAGCCTTTAACTTAGATCTGATTAGATTTTGAGTCAAATCGGTTCAGTGGATCCTGAGATATTAAAAAAAACGTTCTCAATGTCACGTATTAACATAGGTAAAAAAAAATATAAATGAATTCTAGATGTTATAACACGAAAAAAATGTAAATATTTTTTTCTCTAAAATGTACAGTTTTCGAGAAAAAAAATATTTTACTAAAAAAAATAAAAATTGTACGTAAATCAAGGTAACCATGATTTTTGCTATATTAAGCTAGCCATCAGTAGATCACTAAACAAAAAAGAGGGCCATGCTTTTTTTCAAAGAATAAAAAAAGAGTGTTAATTTTTTGCAAATATTTACTAGGTGGGAAGTATAGGACTGGTCATCAGTCGAATTTTTTGAAGTATATTTGGGCTGTGTAGAGGTGAAGCTATCAAACGATCATTTTGAAATACTGAAATTTAAGTTTTATTTTTGCGACTTAAATTTAACAGTAGGTATTTCTATTTTTATATGTATTTTATTATTTGGATTATTTAAATATTTCTTTACTTTTTTGATATCTCTACAAAGCAATGATGCTACTAACTAGTTTTAAAAAAAATCGGTTTCTTAATTATAGTTTTTAGTTCCTGTTTTTTAAAATAAATTTCAACATTTAAAGGAAAAGGACTTGATTAATTATACAAAAAAGAAATATAAAAATTGATGCATGTACGTATGCATATACATTGAAAAAAAAAACCGCATGAAATTCGGTTCAGCGATTCTCGAGTTATAAGCGGACAGACACACAAAAGGTCAGAGACATGAATGCTACGTTCTTTGTGATTCAATTATTGCTTGCTTTAAGTCAGACATAATGCGTAAATCACCCCAGTTTTATCGGACACAGTCACACAACGTGAGGCAATAAGGCGCAATTAAAATGTTACATGGAGAAAACAATATTTCATCCACAAGGTATATATAGGTAATTTCATTTTAATTATATAGACCATTCCTGTATAATTTATAGACTGGTAAATATTTATCCAATATCCATTACTGAATCATCATTAATTTATGTAATGAATTAGTTTTCCACTTAATTTTATTTTATTTATGAATATACATATATTGTTCCATAAAATTAAATCTATATTGTTTTATCTGTTGTGAATTACAAAGTTTGAAAAAAATATCTTGGATTTGTATGTAGGAGAAAAAAAATATTTTACTAAAAAAAATAAAAATTGTAGGTACGTAAATCAAGGTAACCATGATTTTTGCTATATTAATCTAGCCATCAGTAAATCACTAAACAAAAAAGAGGGCCATGCTTTTTTTCAAAGAATAAAAAAAGAATGTTTATTTTTTGCAAATATTTACTAGGTGGGAAGTATAGGACTGGTCATCAGTCGAATTTTTCAAAATTAATTATAGTAGAATAACGGGAAATAAAGACATTTACATATGCAATATTGTTTTATTTTTTTATTTTTAACGTGGAACTACGTCTTTCCCGGCGGTATATAGCGGGGTAAAATGATACGAGAAGAAAAATGCGTAACAAAAAGAAATGTGTGAAAAAATGTATGACTCGAACTACTCGTTCCTCGGGTAGCAAACTTCACACTAATTGAAAAAAGCTGTGTAGTGTTGCGTTCCTTGTAATGCAATATACGAATCCTTGTTTTTTGGAAATCTACCTACTAGGTAAATTGAAAATTCAATATTGAAAACTAATAATTAAAATTTCTTGCCGCTGTAAATACCTAAAGAAAATGCCGTTATAATTTACATAAATTAATATCTTTATTATAAATATAACGATGTGTTATTCTCGTTGCTGAGTCATTCAATGGACTCTAAATGTAATAAACCTCGCCATTCAAAACTGATTCATTAATTTTATGCACACAATTTCATTTAAGCCTTGCTCATGCAAATGCATTTAAATAAATAGACATTGTATACACCATTCATTGATTTGTTGTTTAACTATGTTAGGCAAAACATAAACAAAATCAATTTTTCTCAATATAATAATTATAAACCTGCGTTTAACGTTCGTTTCTCAATAGACGAAACTCGCACCATTACTATCTTCAATTTCTCACATTTCCGTTATTTTTAATCGACTTCAAAAAAAGGAGGTGGTTCTCAATTCGGTTGTATTTTTTTATGTTTGTTATCTCAGAACTCCGTCATTTATAAACCGATTTGGAAAAATTTTTTTTATTTGAAAGGATTGGTCCCATAGAAATTTCATCAAAATCGGTTCAGTAGTTCGGCTGATTTTAATAAAAGTTAGTAACGGCGTGTGATTCCTTAAGGTAAATGTCACTTTTTGACACATCAAACAGCGAAAGAAAGTCGGTTTAATAAAAGTGAGTAACGGCGTGTGATTCCTTTAAGGTTAATGTCACTTTTTGACACTAAAAAGTAAAAAATAAAAAACTTTTTAACAAAAAAAAAACCTCCTTCATAAAGCCACTAAAAAGAGGAAAATAGTGAAATTTTGAGGTCTGCGCCAATTTAATAAAATATGAAGTTGGTTAAAAAGAAGATAGGTATTAATCACTATACTACACTTTTTAACCGACTTCATATTTTATTAAATTGCCGCAGACCTCAAAATTTCATTATTATCCTCTTTTTAGTGGTTTTTTGAAGGAGGTTTTTTTTTTGTTAAAAAGTTTTTTATCTACATATTAATTTCAACAGTGGGTTAGTTAATTGAGTGAGTGGGGGAAATTATGATAGGTAAGCAACATTGTGAGGAATTTAGCATGTAAACGCCTGCCATGAGCTTGCACATTCGAATTTCATTTGATGTAATTGGACGCTAATGACCATAGTTATCGAGCATCTATAACAATCTATCATAAATAAAGACATGTCATTATGCCATTTTATAGTTGATATAGCCAACTTTTTTATTGTTTCAAGTTGAACATTACATAGTTCTATATCGGGCGTAGTTCTGTGCAATATGCTACATTGCGACGTACTGACTTGCAGAAGGGTTGTGTTGGACGCTTACCCAAAGGACAATTTCACACACACACAAAGTACACACACATACACACTAATGCATTCCTGAAAATTAGAGTCTGCAGATATTTTTAACTTTCCATTGGAAGTTATTGTACGAAAATCGAAATCAAAATGTATAACAAATTTTTATGTTTCAAGGTCACTACACTATTTTTACACTATTTTTAGAAAGATGTCTGTGTGTGTGTATGTGTGTGTGTACGTATGTACGTACGTACGTATGTGTCTATTTCTTTCTAAGACGAAATCTCGAGAATGAAAAATGATATCGACTTTTTGTTAATTATTGTTAAAAATAAATAATAATTATGTTTAATGATTAAAATGATTACTTTTCTGTGTAATATCTAATTCAACTATTATTATTAAATATTTATCAAACTGGGTAGTTCGTCGTGTGGACCTCAAGGGTCGCACTTTAGTTCTAATAAACGACCCACCTCACGGCTTGTATACTCCATGTAACCAGGCCTTTTTCCGTGTACAGTACCTAATCGCGCACGGCCAAAATATGAGATATAATTACTTGGCTGCAGTTAGTGGGCCGTGATGATTGGCGCAAATGACGTCAGCGTCTTGAAAAGAAAAATATTTATTTAACCAACTCCAAATATCCAACGGCGTTATTTAAATTATGATATAAGTATGTTGCGAATTCTTACGCAAAATTGCGAACGCTTCACATTTTTTCAGTTCCCAGGCAAAGAGTGCCTAACGTGCCAAGAAAGTTTTCACTTAACACGTCGTTTATTATTTGCATAATCTAACTATGAAAAATTATTCCCTTAATTCAACAATGAATTTAATCCACAAGGCATCTAGGTAGTGAATAGTATTTCTTAACATATCAGTCAGCATATTATGCCATCATGATTGTTAAACGTCAAACGATTGTTATAAGATATATAAGGAAAAAATCAGAAGCCACTGTCGGGACTTGAACCCGAAATTCCCAGTTTCCGGCTGGTTGAGTTTCCACTTACTCACACAGTGTCCCGAATATATGGGGAAGGAACAGATTTCACTTTCGAGGCACTGTGTGAGTAAGTGGCAACTCAACCAGCCGGAAACTGGGAATTTCGGGTTCAAGTCCCGACAGTGGCTTCTGATTTTTTCCTTATATATCTTATAACAATCGTTTGACGTTTAACAATCATGATGGCATAATATGCTGACTGATATATTAAGAAATACTATTCACTACCTAGTGGATGCCATGTGGATTAAATTCATTGTTGAATTAATTAATAATTATTATCTTGTTGTCCACAATTACCTAACTCATATATTATTATTTATTTAAAATTATTCCCGTCACATTTCTGCAGCGTAAATCTAGTTTCAGCAATTTGTGGACAGTTTCAATCCGATGACTATTAATACGGGCCCAACGGTTGATGGGGTGTTACGGTCGCCTGGTTTGCACTTTTTTGAAACGCCAGATGCCGATGTGGTGTGTGACTCTGATGCCCGATCTACATTGTACAGTTCGGCCGCGGCGGTGCCATACGATTCTGTCGGCTGGCTCGCACCGTGGGGCGTCAAGGCTCCCTGCGGCACGAGGAGACCGCGAACTCACGCACGCATGTGTGTGACTGTGAGTTGCTTCTGGTACAATCACGGATAAAATATATTTTTTGCCATACCCACTACAAACTAGCTACTTTCGATGCATTTATACCGACCTGTAATGAGTCTTTTAACGGGCAGGCGTGCGGTAATAGGGATTTTACCCGTAAACTCAAACTTTCGCGATTTCTTGCTTTCCTAATAATTTTAGAAAAAATATCTTCAAATAAAAGTTATAGAACACAAAATTCTGCATCTAAATCATTAAACAAAAATAATTTTGCATGCTTTGTAACGGCAGACATTTGATATGAAAATGTCAAAATTACCTCAAAAACAGATAGCCATGGAACTTGAACAAAATGATGACGTTTTAGCTGTCAGAATAATTTCTAATCATTTTTTTCAAGTTCCATGGCTATCGCTATCTGTTTTTGAGGTAATTTTGACATTTTCATATCAAATTTCTGCCGTTACAAAGCATGCAAAATTAATTTTGTTTTAATGATTTAGATGCAGAATTTTATGTTCTTAAACTATTATTTGAAGATATTTTTCCTAAAATAATTAGGGATGCAAGAAATCGCGAAAGTTTGATTTTACGGGTTAAATCCCTATGTGCAGCAGTCACGGTCACCACCCTGTATATGTAAGAAGAAGAAAAGAATAATATTCATATCCATCCCTTGTTTGGCCGTTATGTTTGTTGTGCAGCAGTCACGGTCACCACCCTGTATATTTAAGAAGAAAAAAATAATATTCATATCCATCCCTTATTTGGCCGTCATACTTGCTGAGACCTGTGACGTTAGACCTGGTTTCAACATTGTATAATTAGCAGTTATCTACGGTATAGCGCCTCTATTACCTTTTAACTCAGTGTGCAAATAATGCTCATAAAATTCTATTCAATTTGTAAAACAATCAGGTTTGTAAAATATTGCTTCAATATTAAATTCAATCAATCAACTTTTGCAATTGAACTATCGCATTATGATAAATGTGCAGTTGAATCGGTAGTATAATATTAGTATGTTTAACCAGTTTTATTTTTATCGAACACCATCCGTTGTCTCCTGGGACACACTTTATGTACTGAACATGTACATTCATACCTACTAGTTCACACACAAGCAGTCGCGAGCACATCTGTCCACTCGCATGGAAAATATCGGTTTCATATTGCGGTCTATTTCTCTTGCTGTTCCAAATTTATCCCTTCTCTCTCTCTCTCTCTCTTTCACACACACCTTAGTGAAATATGTATGCCTATCGCACTCGCACTCGAAATGGAATATATGTGTAGGTACATATTTAAATATTAATAATAAATAATGTGCATATACTGGAAAAAAGTATTTCTGGTGACAAATTTCATAAATGATATTTAAATTATCGCTCGACCAAGGGGTTGCATTGTTGTGACTTGTTTATTAAGTTTGGTTTATTAATAGAAGTGACCGAGATCAAGTGGAAAGATTAGGGTTAATAATAATTTATTGAAGTTTTGGGATACAAATGCCATAGACGAAAGATAAAATATAAATATATATAATTGAAAATATTTGTATGACGATATAGTAGATACTTTTTTTTTTTTTTCTACAAAAAATTGGACACTGGAACGAAATTACCGGCAAGCAAGTGAGCAGTAATTGAAATTTCATGCGAATTTTTTGCCCAAAATGACTAAAATTTGTACGTAGATTTATAATAACAGAACCAAGCTTGGGATTGATTTTGAAAGAAATTAACCACTAAATTATGTCGAAAGACGCGTTTTTGTTTACTGCTTAACTAAGCGTATATCTAGTTCTATTTATAACGAAAAAAACGTATAATATAAAATAGTTTTTTATTATAAACATGTTTACAAATAGGGAGAGAAATTCTAACGTTTTTTCGATAGAATAATATTGTAAACATGATAATATTATGAACAGATGAAAGATAAAAAACTTTTTAACAAAAAAAAAAACCTCCTTCAAAAAGGCACTAAAAAGAGGAAAATAATGAAATTTTGAGGTCTGTGCCAATTAAAATATGAAGTTGGTTAAAAAGAAGATATTAATCACTATACTATACTTTTTAATCGACTTCATATTTTAATTGGCACAGACCTCAAAATTTCAATATTTTCCTCTTTTTAGTGCCTTTTTGAAGGAGGTTTTTTTTTGTTAAAAAGTTTTTTATTTTTTACTTTTTAGTGTCAAAAAGTAACATTTACCTTAAAGAATCACACGCCGTTACTTACTTTTTTATTAAAATCAGCCGAACTACGGAACCGATTTTGATGAAATTTCTATGGGACCAATCTGAAAGTATACCTATCCTTTCAAATAAAATAAAATTTTTCAAAATGGGTTCATAAACGACGAAGTTATCCGCGAACATACATAAAACATAAACCATAAAAAATATATACGGTCGAATTGAGAAACCTCCTTTTTTTGAAGTCGGTTAAAAATTGTAACGGTATTTTTTCTCTTACAAGTACTCTCATCGTTTCAACAGCAAAGTAGTTGTTTAAATAAGTTTTGGTTATAAATAAGAATATTTGTAGAAAATATGTAACCCAAGTTATTAAGAAGAATTTTTCCCACCACAATTTTGAAATTTATTATATTTGTGTTTTTGGAGGATATTATTTTAACTGCATATTAACAATTTAATTTTTGATTTATTTGAACATTACAATAATATTTAAATAGTTTCAAAATTAAAAAAAGTTAAGATTAAAACCTACGGCAGTCGTGTTTTTTAAATATGAAGGTATTTCTCTATGCTAAGTGTGATTGTAGATATGATAAAAAATAATTAAATAGAGACAGTATAAAAAAATAGAAAAAATATCAAGTAGAATATGGAGCAGTAAAAAAAAAAAAAAAACATTAATGGTGCCAACCGGAACCGAACCAGCGACTTTCTGCGTACGGAGTAGACGCGCTACCAAGTCTGGTATGGAAGCTGTTTGTGGTATATCTGACGGCTAGACTTTTTTGGGATTCACACTCGGTAACGCTTATTGAATGAATGAATTGTGAATTATAGACGCTCGACAACAGAGGTCAATAGCGTCTGTGGTGACGCTTATTCTTTTCTTTTCCCTTGTTTAAAAGTTATGTACAACAATTGATATTTCCCATTCTAAAATGTTCAGTTGTGGTTCATACAGATAAAATCCAGAACTTGGTTTCTTCCAATTTTAATATTAGGTGCTATTCCTAGATCATGCTATTGTCACGTCACATTGTCACGTGACTTCAGTGGATGCTTCTTGTCCCGTTGTATTGCGTAATTCTGTAATTCATCAATGTGCTGTATGCAGATTGAACATTTCATATTGAACTGTCATTATGACCACGTACTGCTGTGGTTTGTTACAATATATACATAATATGCATTTATATGGTGACATACATGCATACTTGAGTGATCCATTGACAACTCAAAACTGGCATCCCGCACTATCTATACTGTCAGTTTACTATGCTGATTGCTGACGATATGGAATCAAACACTAAACACTTCTTCGCTATTATTGCTTCAAATCTAATGATAAAGCTATTAAATATGCAAATGATTGCCGATCAATATTCACGCAAACTGATGTTGATTGGCGATTAAAATCGTACAAATAAATAGGTGCTTTTTAACCGACTTCAAAGGAAAATAGTACCTCCGGCTATAAAAATGAAATTTGGTACATTACAATATAAGCTTTAGTGATCCCACCCTACCCTGAGAATTTGAGGCCTGAAGTGTTATCCAAACCGAATTTACGGTTCAAAAATACACCAATTCGTTGCGAGAAAAGGTAGGCTAGGCAGTTCTTGACTTGGCGGCTGCACTACCGTGCACCCAGATCCGCCGCCGTGTATGTCTGTATGATTGTATGTATGGTCACAATTATTTCAAAAACTAGTAGATTGATTTGGATGAAACTTTGGCATGTTATTTAGGATTGTATGAGGAATGATTTTAGACTAGCCATATGATTCGAATTTATCCGGGCGGCTAGATTAAACGTTATAACTTATATATACTTAGACCTCAGGTCTTCCTTGGGAGATATCTAATTTCTTAGTTAATTATTTTCTTTTCACTTTTATGTAGAATAAGTCATTTTATAATTATGTTTAAATCGTAAAAAATGTTTTGAAAAGGGAAATAAATTCTTATTAGCTAGGTACTATTATATATTATTAAAAAGATAATTGATCAGATTTAATTTCAGCTTTTATAACCAACTTTAAAAAAAATTGAAGCAGCTTCAAAATAAAAATCAGAATGCCTCCATAAAGGTTAAAGCAATTATGTTTTAGTTTTAACTTCCGGAAGCTGGGAGTTTCAGGTTCAAGTCCCGACAGAGGTCATTTGATTTTTTCTTACATATACTATAGCTTATACAAATCATGGCAGCTTGGCTGTCTGATATATATTATTTTCACCTCTAATTGTTATGTGAATAATATTGTTGTGGATATAAGGGGTTAAAAGATCGTTTGATTTTATCATTTACCTAATATTTCTCTACCTATATTTAATCTGCAGTCGGCACAAATAAACTATGAACTAAAGAGACATAATAAATTGTGAAGATTTCTAATTGAATGTAGGTAAGGAAAGCGACTGTTGAACTACGGGAAAAATGATATTTTACCCTTTTTGGACTGGACCTTGACCAAAAAAAAACATTTATATTGCTTTGTTCTTAATACACGTTTTGATCTGTTTTAATTTTTCAGAATTAAGTTCATACTTCATTATAACAAACAAATAATAAAATAACTACAAAAACGTGTTAATCAATATTATACAAAGCACTGCATAATAAATCGATATAAAATTGATAGTCTGTTGTAAAAATTAAATTAAACCTAGAATGATACAGATATTATAAACCAGAGAATGCGAACCTATGGCACGCGTGCTATAAGTGGCACGCGACAATATTGTTGGCGCGGCATTGATTGAGGTACAAAATCGAAATAATTATAAATGTTAGATGTTGTTGAAAAAATGTGTCTATCATTCATATAACAGATATGAGATCGAACGATAAGTAGACGAAAGTTTCATGGCGCATGCATTATCGAAATAATATTCTTTTCATCTATGTTTGAGATCCACGTAGATGTGAAAAGGTTCGCCATCCCTGTTATAAACCATCTAGCATTATTGAATCTGTTGTACTAATAATTAATTTGTTCGCATTCAGTATTTTGTATGTTATCATTCCATTCATAAAATTGTTTAATATTTACCTCAATATTTGTTTACTGACGTCAATCGAAACATAATAATAATTATTATAAATATCTGTGTCTGACACTATGGAATTTTGTCATCACAGTCAAAACATGGAATAATGAACATGTAATTTGATGCCACAAAAATCCCTATATTATTAAACGAGCAAATCTTGTATATATGTACCTATATAAATATTTTCTCGAAAACGACTCTAACGATTTTGATCAAATTTACCGAAAAGGGGTTTCGGGGGGCAAAAAATCGATCTAGCTAGGTCTCATCCCTGGAAAAATTCGTTTTCTTATCGATTTTATCATTTTAAAAAACAGTTTTTTTAACGTTATAAAACAGTGTCGTATGGTGAGTAGGCTTTGGAAAAAACAAACTATTTTCATTATTTATGTCAAATTACTCTGACAGTCAATCTTTAACTTTATAAATAATCAGTAATAATTTGAAAAGTAAAAAAATAACAACAATAAAATTTAAAAAAACTCGGGTCGCAGTGCCAAACCCTGCCGACAATATAGTGTATTTGCTAATACAGAACTTGTGGCTTTAATACGTAAACTTAGTTTGTTTTTGGACAAAATAAAAAATTTAACCCCTTAATACATCCCTTAAAATATTATTTTTTTTTCTAATTTCAATATTATTATCAATGCAACCTCTGTACCAAATTAAATACACCCTTCAGTAAGTAAATCACTATCCGCAAACTAGTGTTTTCATAAAATTTGTAAGTCCGGTCCTGTCGGGCCGATTTTATTAAAATTTTAGCAGCACATTTTGATCTTTACTAAATGGTTAAATTTCAATTTTGAAACATTTCTGAAAATTTTTTCGGTATTTTCGGGCCCAAAAACTTTTTTCAACCCCTAAAAACCACCCTTAAAATAGTCCAATTGGGCCCATTTTAAATAGGTTCCGTGCGGTGATGGATTCCAACGTGTGTACCAAATTTCGTTCAAATCAGTTAAGTCTTTCGAGAGTTATGCTGCGAAAACATATATATATAAATATATATATATATAAATATATATATATATATACATATATATATAAACATTTCCAAAAATGGTGCCAAATTGTTCAGGAGGCTATGAAACGTCGAGAAATTTTGGTCCGACCCCTAGGTCCCGCCATCCGACCGACGCCAATAGTGTATGTGCCATATGGCAAATACACTAAAAATAATTATACTTACATAATTATGTTTAGATTTTATTGTTGTTATTTTTTTAACTAATATTTAAATGAATAGGTATGTTACTTTTATATTACCTATATAAAATATGTAGGTACATACGTTATGTAGTATGACGTATACTGACATATTATAATAATATTATCTACTTATAGGTATGTAATTTTTTTTCTTAAAAACGACTAGCGATTTTGATGAAATGGGAACTTTAAGTAGTACTATTTTTTTTTGAACTCATCCGAGCAAAGCTCGGTCATCCAGATATTTAGTATAATTAAACGTATATTCAGCAATATGTTATAATATTGTAAAAAAACAGTCGTTCGAATCTAATGAAATTTTGACAGTTCATTCATGCAACTGTATTATTTTTTCCGTTTAGACCGTTGTAATACACCTTTAAGTCATATAGACTGATGTATTTGTGACGACTTTATCACTATATAGGAAGACTTTACTGCCGGAAGGAAGCGTTTTTGCAAGCTATAAACACGCATTACCAACTGATGTATTGTTGACAACGACTTAAGAACCGACGATCGATACTAACGCCCACTATTACCTTTCTCTGTCGCTCTCTTTCTCTATTCACCAGGCCAGGATACATTTACGTAAATTGCAAGACGGTCGAACATATGCTGTGACATTAAGAACTATATATATGTAGTCCTCATAAAATGTTAAAATTGAACTCTTTCCTTTTTTTCCATGACTAGCGTATACTCGTGGTTTTGCTCGCATTAATGTTGTTTTGAAAGGATAAATTGTGTTTTAAAGACCACAACAGGTAAGGTTATTTGGGCCTATCACCAATTCATATTTTCATTTCATTATTTTTTTTTAATAATTAAATTGAAAATCCAATTGACACTTTTACCAGCTCTCGGGCTAGAACCCGGGAACTGGGGACTTGTAAAAGAGGAACCATAGCAACGCTATGTAAACAACAGCATTGCTACACTCTCGGCTATTCTAAAGCCCTGTTTTGACAGGAACATTACCTAAAGAGCATATAATATAAATCTGTAATTGCAAATACCCTGTGCACCCTTCATCTAAGTAGATCTTTTTCCCTCGCCCAGAAATGGTTATGGTTCTCCCGACACTATTTTTAAAGCTAAAGAACCAAAAACCACATTACGGTGAATTAAGGTGAATTTTTTGAAAAAAGTTTTGGCTACGCGTGATCGATTACATAATTTTTTAAGTTGTAAGTTTTTCCAGGAAATTTTTTTTCAATTTTTTGCCCCAATTGTGATTCTTGATACTTCGTTTGGCGTTTACCCGAACTCTTTAGCTTTAAAAATGGCGTCGGGAGAGACAACCATTTTTAGGCGAGAGGCATCGAGACGTGTTAACGTCATTTTGATCCGACATAAATTTTATAAAAATCGGTTCAGCCGTTTTTTTTTTTTTTAATTATTGTTAAAAATAAATAATAATTATGTTTTAATGATTAAAATGATTACTTTTCTGTGTAATATCTAATTTAATTATTGTTATTAAATATTTATTAAACTGGGAAGTTCGTCGTGTGGACCTCAACGGTCGCACTTTAGTCCTAATAAACGACCCACCTCATGGCTTGTTTTTTTTAAGTTTGCAACACTGATTACAATTGGAACCGACAATAAAAAAAAAAAAAAGTGGCGTTCATATCAAGTGTCCTGTAGTGACTTCGTAATATCAGCTATAAAAGTTATGAACGGGTATTGCACTGAAATAAAACTATAAATTTTATTGAAAGGTTTCATCAAGAAATATTATACTTTATAGCCGTTTCATTTCTGGTGTTAAGTGGTAGTAAAACTGAGGTTATTGGTAATTAAAAGTTATAATTGCCGACTATACTTCCCCGTTAATTAGTTTCTGAAAAATGCATTTCATTTTAAGCTTAAAATATTACTGTCACTTCATTAAACGTTTTTACGATGCAGTTCTAACGAGTGTTCAAAAAGTCAAGTTTTAGATACCTAGCTCTAAAGAATTGTAAAATGCATGTTTGTATACATACCTACATACAATCTTTCCCAAAACAGTGATAAACTAAGAACCTCCTGCTTTTTTTTGAAGTCGGTTATATATTCTAATGTTCCAATAATTGTATTTTTACTTCCCATCTCTACTATGGTAGGGAAGTAATGGATTTAGTCCGAAAAAAATATTTCGAGATTTTAACAGATCTTCACGTTTTGAGACCCTAGCAATCGTTTAAGATCATTTTCTGACTGATGTGTGTGTGTGTGTGTGTGTGGTCAGTTTTTCGCCTTCGATATCGTAAAAACGGAACAACATACGGCCATGCCGATTGTTCTATTGTGTTTATCAGCCTTTAACTTAGATCTGGTTAGATTTTGAGTAAAATTGGTTCAGTGGATCCTGAGATATTAAAAAAAACGTTCTCAACGTCGCGTATTATATAGGTAAAAAAAATATAAATGAATTCTAGATGTTATAATATGAAAAAAATGTAAATATTTTTTTTCTCTAAAATGTAGGCACAGTTTTCGAGAAAAAAAAAATTTTACTAAAAAAAATAAAAATTGTACCTAAATCAAGGTATATAGCTATATAAAGCTAGCCATCAGTAGATCACTAAAAAAAAAAGAGGGCCATGCCTTTTTTCAAAGAATAAAAAAAGAGTGTTTATTTTTTGCAAATATTTACTAGGTGGGAAGTATAGGACTGGTCATCAGTCGAATTTCTTAAGTTTGTTCTATAATAAAATAATAATACGTATTTGTATAAGTTTTTTCGATTCTTATTATTGCAACTATCCAACATTGAAATAATACCTACGTTATACAACGTCCGTTTCTCGACAATATGTCAGTTTGTTCAATAACAGCTTTTCCCAAATTGGGGTCCGTAAGTGTACCCGCGAACTCATTTCTGATGTAAGTGGGCAAAGCTATACAGTCGAACTGTATAAACGCCATCCGGCAAACAGTGATTCGATATCAGCGATGTGAAACTCAAGTTTGCAAGTGCATGCAGTTGCGCCGGCGATAGTTGAACTGTATGAAGGCCGTCCGGCAAACAGTGATATGTTGTTTATACTACACACTACAGAAGTGACTTATGCAAACTGTAAATGCTATAAATCGAGATTTACACTTCATATAAATTAAATAAATAAATTGATTTAAATGAATGGGGGTTGTCGAAAGTTTTGCTAATCTCTAAGTGGTCTGTAGACGAAAAAGTTTAGGAAACACGGTTCTATAGTATAGAATAGACATTTGCGTATAAACAAGGTCAAGCAAGGTCAAATCCTTTATGCAAATCTCATAGTTGCGTTAATACACTGTTGCGAAGTTTGTTGAGTAACATCTATGTTTATGCATGCAGTGTAAGGTTAAAGCCATTTAATGTGGTCAATGAATGTCAGCTAAAGATTTCGACATGACGTTATAATATGATGTAATAGACATTAATGACGTCAGATGTTGAGTGTCTACAATCTCTCTCTCTCTCTCGCTCTCTTTCTCTTTCTCGCTCTCTTTCTCTCTCTCGCTCTTTCTCTCTCTCGCTCTTTCTCTCTCTCGCTCTTTCTCTCTCTCTCACTCTCTTTCTCTCTCTCTCACTCTCTTTCTCTCTCTCTCGCTCTCTCTCTCGTTCTTTCTCTCTCTCTCGCTCTTTCTCTCTCTCTCTCGCTCTCTCTCGTTCTTTCTCTCTCTCTCGCTCTTTCTCTCTCTCTCTCTCTCTCTCGCTCTCTTTCTCTCTCTCTCGCCACTCTCGCTCTCTTTCTCTCTCTCTCGCCACTCTCGCTCTCTTTCTCTCTCTCTCGCTCTCTTTCTCTCTCTCGCTCTCTCCCTCTCTCGCGCGCTCTCTCTTTATTCCTCTCCTTCCCTTTCCCCCTCTCTCTCTCCCCATAAGAACCGATACTCACTTCTTATAACAAAAACTCCCTATAACGAAAAAGTAGCTCAGATCCTTGAGTTGCGTTATAGAGAGCTTTGACTGTATTTTATTTTTAATCTATTAGCTATTAAATAAAGGCAAGTTGAATACGCGCTGTATGCCCAACACATATACCCGTACGTCCACCACATACAACCGTAAGTCCACCGCATACACCCATCATCCCACCATGAGGCAGTTTTATAGATTAAAATAATTGTGGTCTGTTAGATAAAATCTAGAATTACTTTTCAGTCCTTTGTACATCCTTAAGGTGATTTAATTAGACATATCCAAATTCGCTTTAAAACACGTAACACAATTTTTGTCATTAACATTTTTTGTTGTTTGTTTTTAGACAAGTACCTAGGTAATAATAATAATTATATCTAATGGTGTTATTGCAATGCATGTGTAATTTATTTTACCGTGTGTCCAAAGATTATTGGAAGTATTTTAACCTAACAAGTTTTTTCAACTGACACTAAATATTTTTTTTTATTTTAGTACATTTAAGCTCGCTTTTGTTAGGCTCAAACTAAGCCGCGTATAATTTTTTAGTGGCTTGATACAAAAGCAGCATAAAACGCTTTAAAAAAAACCTATGAAGTTTACTACAAGCAACCCCAAAACATTATTCTATATTTAACATATGTGGGTGTAATTAATCGTATAGTAAATTGTAAAGTTTAAGTTGGAATCATAGCAACTGTGTTGGCTTTTACACTCAAAGAAAATAAAGATCGAGCAAGTTTAAAGCATACTCGTACATTTGAAATATTACTAACCTAATTAACGGTCGACTTTCATATTTAAATCTAAATTTAAGAATGTCATTTGTTTTCAACTAAATGGATCTTCATTTAGTTGAAAACAAATAACATTTTTAAATCTAGATTTAAAACTGGAAATCGTATCAGAAACCAAGCATAAGTGTATCAGAAATGGTTAGAGCAAGAGAATTAAAAGTAGACGTTTTTTCATAATATGGAAGATTATTGTAAGTCAACGTTTACGCTAACGAAACCGCGGATAAAAGCTAGTCAATAAACATAGAAACTAGCTTACGATCAGCAAATCTCTATAAATTTTATATAATATTAAATACATACATCGTACAGAGCATTGATTTTTTTATTTGAGTTCGTGTTTTAGTAATAATACTGATTTCTAGATAAAACCAGTCATTATAAATAAATTATCAGTTTGTGGCAGTTCCTGAGTTTGTTTTATGAACTAGACGGTTGATAAACAAATACGAGTATAGACTAGTGAGTTATTTCCCAATTGTTGTAAATGTATTTGTTCGATTTTTGAATGACAAACTAAATAGTAATTTATTACCTCTGATAAACTTTGATTGTCAGTGTCAACGAATTTAAAACTTTTATTTATTTGAAGCAGATGAAAAAAATGTTGTACTTCATCTTTTACAGCACGATTTCAACTCGCAAAGATTTTCAAAACTATTTAAAAGGGATCCCTAAACAAATGTTTTCTTTGAGCCTTTCTTTCACTCTTTCAAAATTCAATTTTCTGCATTTATAGAGAAAATTTTTTCAGAACTTTCTTAGGGGTGGTAATACGGTTCTCAAATTTTTTTAGCGAGAAGACTGAATTATCTTCATTTTGTTACTCTTGTGAAAATTTCGTATTCCGCATAGTTCCGAAGGAAAAAAATGTTTTCTTGAATAATGCTGCAGCAATTTTGGGCCACCCTGTATATTATTATGATACGAAAGAAATATATTACAAAATATTTCGATTGCAATATTATATGCGCTGCTAAATCGATAGTATTTTCTATTAAAGTTAACGATATATAATTCTCGGTGTGCCCCCTATTATGTATAATGAGTTCCCCTTTCAGTATAAACACCATATTATCAACTGTACATAAAACATATGTACGCAGGTACTTCCGTTAGGTACCAATGTATATACACAGGCCTGCATGTAAATACATAATATATGACGTGGTACCAAGGTAAAGTTGTTTATATCAGAAAAAATGACGGATAAGAGAACTCGCACCTTGAGGGTTCCGTACCATTACAATTTAATATAAGAATTAAGTTTGACACTCAATAACTCCCAGATATAGTTTACAACCATCGCGTAGGGTCGCGCCTCCATCTATTGCAAGACTGGTTTGCGTCCATAGCTATATGTTTTTAACTTGTCCGCTAGATGATTTCGTGTGTGTTATTTTTTTTTGTTAGTTATTTTTTGAAAGGCCGTGTTTGCATTGAATAGAAACTTGCTTTTTTTACAGGACTATGGCGTTGTAAACCTTAGTATATTTGGTATTAATTGCAACTTGATACCTCCATCCGTTTCTGAGAAAAGGGGTCTTGACGGAACCCTAAAAATTAAGTTTGTCACGTAATAATTCCACATCGAATTAGAAATTTATGATTTTCGAATTTTTTACTTTGAATTTCCAGATTGTAGGTCAATGGGGAGTACCCAATAGGTTTTGATAAGTGAGTGAGTTACTAAATGGCATCCTAAATAAGTTAAAAAACCCATTCTAAATTAAGCATAATTGCAATTTTGGGCTTAAGCCATTTTGCCTTAACATACATGACATGTGTCAAATATGTAGTCATAGTCGACTACGAACGAATATATCACATCGTGATCTTGTCTGATTTATTTTTAAATATTTACCTGTACATTATAATCATTTAATGTATTCGTAAATATGTGTAAAATTCAATGCTTTTCGTTATCCACTATCCGTTAGGAATTTCATATAATTTTTTTATGCCTGAGTAAAGAGTATTTGTACAAAATTTAATAAGCAAATTCTATTAGAAATAAATTTCAATAATAGGTACAGGAATTTTCCGTTGTATGGCTTTTGAAAAAATATTGGTATTAAAAATGCCAGTGAAATTTTCCAAAATTAAGCCTTTATACAATACTTTTGCTCGGTTGCACAAAGCGTTATCAAACAAGCCGTTAGGTGGGTTGTTTATTAGGACTAAAGTGCGACCCTCGAGGTCCACACGACGAACTTCCCAGTTTGATAAATATTTAATAACAATAATTAAATTAGATATTACACAGAAAAGTAATCATTTTAATCATTAAAACATAATTATTATTTATTTTTAACAATACCTAATTAAAAAAACGGCTGAACCGATTTTTATAAAATTTATGTCGGATCAAAATGACGTAAACACGCCTCGATTGACATCCTTACGAAGTCAATAAAAAATTTTATTCGCGAGATATTGTGTAAAATCTACTTTTTTGGAGTCTGTTTGTTTAAGAAAAAAGAACGGCTGAACCGATTTTGAAAAAAAAAATTTTCAGATCATATTTACGTTAATACGCGTCGATTGGCACCCTAACGTAGTCGATATTATTTTTCATTCTCGAGATTTCGTCTTAGAAAGAAAAGGACACATACGTACGTACGTATGTACGTACATATACGTATACACACACCAGAGAGAGAGAGAGAGAGAGAGTGACATCTTTCTAAAAATAGTGTAAAAATAGTGTAGTGACCTTGAAACATAAAAATTTGTTATACATTTTGATTTCGATTTTCGGACCCATTACAATAACTTCCAATGGGAAGTTAAAAATTTTATATGACAATGACCTAGATTGTGATAATATAATTACAGTATTTTATACATGCAGGAGCAGTCTAATGTCGTTGTGAACCCTGTCATGTAGATTGTAGAACATTAGGTTGCAGTCACACAAAAACAAATGATTGATCTATATAGAAAAAGATCGCTTTTCAAGCTAAATTTTGATAAAAATGCGGAGAAAAATGTTGTTTCAAAGTGTAAATTATACAAAAAACTGTGTTAAATACATGTATACATACAGTTTAAAAAAATATAGTTTTAATCGATCAGTTATTTTTTTAGAAAGATTGGTTTGAAATTCTACAATGCTTTTCTTAATATGGAGAAATATGTGTGGTCACAAACTAAGCTGTCATTGTCAATTCAAATTTTTTGACAACGTTTTGTGCAACCGAGCATTAGACAATATTACTTAATTAAATGATTGCATAATGACTGCAAACAGTATATGAAACACCTGTTGTAAAACAATGACGTAACACAATGCTGTAATCAGGAAAAATTCATTAATTCAAACCTATGTCACCGTAGGGATTTTAACCCTAAACTTTCGCGCGGATTGAGTTGACATTACTCAATCCGCCGCGATAGTGGAAAGTTTAGGGTTAAAATCCCTACGGTGACATAGGTTTGAATTAATGAATTTTTCCTGATTACAGCATTGTGTTACGTCGTTGTTCTTTACAACAGGTGTTTCATATACTGTTTGCAGTCATTATGCATTCATTTAATTATGTATTTGTTCACGACGTCCGTGTTAAAATTTTTTATTGAATATTACTTAACCTTACTTAACCTATAGACAAAGATTAATCTGTATGAATATATTAATATATTTTATTTCAATAATAAAACGGATTTTGAAGAATTTCCTCGAAAAAATCAAATGTTGATTTTGAAATCCAATTTTCATCTTGTTTCCCTAATTTTATGTTAAAAATAGCGCTATTTAACCCAAATGTGTTCGAAGTTTAATTAAAAAAAAGTTTTTGACAACGAGAAATCAGTTGACCTGTCAAGTTCTTCATAAAGAAATCATAAATGTTTCTTAAATCCAAATCGTTTGTTAATAATATTAAGATTTCTGCAAAACCTGATATTAATTATTTATTAAATTTGACGCTACATTTTTTCGAGTTGGCGTCAATGTTGAAATTCTATCACGTAACAGTATTTGACGCTAGAAACAAGCGTCACATGTAAATGCACCTTTAATTTTGATATAGTTACGTCCCACTGCTGATGATTTTATAAACTGTACCCTTACTGTTATTTTTCGCAGTATCATTCATTGTTGCCACTCTGAGTTGGCACCTTTCCGGTACACTATTTTAACAATTGTGGCAACCCCCCAGCTGACGAACCCCACTGATTGGGGTGATACATAATAATATGTATTATACTTTGTATGTTCGCACACATACATATATTATGTATAGGCGAGTTAGCATGTTCCGTTAACTTGTTGACTCATTCCGTTATACAAACGTTTTGTTTTTATATTGTGTACACTCAACGACATATAAAGTATGTTTCTCTACCCCAGTGTGGTTCAGAGTTCTCTACTGCGCCCAGTGACTGTACAAATGTTGTCACATACAGTACACGGCGTTTAAATAAATAAATAAATAAAAAATAAATTTTTCCCTGTGTTACTCAATCCGTATTTTATGAAGACTTAAATCGAAAAAAGAAATCCGCTACTGGCACATCCCTACAAATTTATTTTAAATATCTAAGTTTTTAGAAAAAAAAATTTTTTTCGGAGACATGAAATATTATATTTTACAATTTACATGGCTAGAAAAACAGAACATTTATGGTGGAAATGACGTGAGAGTTGCGAAAATAATGAGGAAGGAATTGGTTATGAAATTTAGATTCCAAAAAAATATTGTATTTCAAGTCTTCATGGTTTCCGTGTGTCGGTGACTGGTGTTCTCCCAGTCACCGACACACTAACCTGTAAGCCGCCAAGGAGGACACTTCGACCGCTGCCACATCGCCTTTGAGAATGTCTACCGCAATTGTAGACGAAACGTCAGGTAGAAATACCACCGGACCACGGCCTACAAGCCCGGAAACCATGAAGACTTGGAACAATGCCGGCCGTGAAAGCTTGCACACTTGGATAAAATATTGTATTGTCATCAAAACTACATAGGTTTCAAGTCAATCGGAAATGGGTCAAAATTTGATTACAAGATTTGACCCCAACTGTTAACTATAACTAACAAGTGATGTTAACAAAAAGCTTGTAAAATTGTTTTCGTTTAAAACAAGCTTTACTATACTGTTGTAAATAAACAGTATATTGTCATTTAGTGCACTGTGCAGGTATTTTGTATAATTTATATGGCCACTGGTCTGTCGGTTTGTACACACAATTCCCACTGCCACTTATCGATTTACCTCTTTTTGTAGATTTGTCCTCCTCACACAACACGAAACAAAACCCTCACGCTTTATAAACGCTCCCGTGTACTCGGAGACACGCACACCGTACCGACCTCCTCATTCCTCCCACTTCACTAGCGTCCTTTTCTTTTGTATGGAAATCTTTACTGCATTTTTTCCGACACAATCTTTACATAAACGAGTCTCGAAATCAGGAAGCACGGCCGGATTAATCATAAAGCTAATAAAATTATGGCCGTATGTTTTCCATAGAACTCTTATGATCTCAGTTGTCGATCGTCTATATTACAGCGTTTCTCAACCTTTGGGTCGCGACCTAATATATTGGGTCATGTTAAATTTTGAATTGGTCGCGAAGGAACTGATAAATATCGAAATAACAAGCCGTGAGGTGGGTCGTTTATTAGGACTAAAGTGCGACCCTTGACACGACGAACTTCCCAGTTTGATAAATATTTAATAATAATAATTAAATTAGATATTACACAGAAAAGTAATCATTTTAATCATTAAAACATAATTATTATTTATTTTTAACAATAATTAAAAAAAAAAAAAAACGGCTGAACCGATTTTTATAAAATTTATGTCGGATCAAAATGACGTTAACACGCCTCGATTGACACCCTTACGAAGTCGATATAATTTTTTATTCGCGAGATATTGTGTAAAATCTACTTTTTTGGAGTCTATTTAGTTAAGAAAAAAGAACGGCTGATTCGCTGATTTCTTTTAGATCATATTTACGTTAATAAGCGTCGATTGGCACCCTAACGAAGTCGATATCATTTTTCATTCTCGAGATTTCGTCTTAGAAAGAAATGGACACACACACACACGCATACAGACATCTTTCTAAAAAAATATTGTCAATAGCTATATTAAATAAAACCACAACTTGGTCAAAATAATCACATCATTTATTAATATTTCTATATAACGCAGACATGTTTGAATATTTTTGAACAATGTGGAATTCAGCACATTATAAAACTATTTAAATTTTTTTTTTAATATTTACTTTCCATTTTGAAGAAATCTGACAATCACCTCATAGATGAAAAATAATTTTGTTGTTATTTCATGATATGCTATGTAGAAAATATCATGGTGACATATTCCGTCGCTACCTGGAATGCCATGTCCGTAAGGTTTGGTAGATTCAGTACAAAGGAAATAGTTGCCTCGTGCTGCTTGATTAACTTCAAAACCCATTACTTGTTTGTCGGCGCGTGGATCATGTTTATTTTGAGTGCACATCAACCAATCGGAACACATAGATCCGATAAAATTATTTGGTGAATTAATTGATTCAATATAAAATCTATATGATCGATGATGAGGACATAATACTAAAAAAATAATTATTTTTTTATAGTCCAAGCTCTGATCGTACAAAAGTCTATTGGACAATACTACTCAAATTTTATTATTGAATTTAACAGATAATACGATGAAAAACATCAAGTCGCTGGCAGATTAATTCAATTTTTTGTTGTCAGTATCTCGAATACGGCTCAACATTACTTGAAATTTATATGAATTATATCAAATATTTACAATTATCTTTGTATGCCCTGCACATTTTTTACAGACCTCTCCCCAAATTGATAAATGTCCAATATGAGGTTTGCCAGGCATGCAAAAAAAAAATCCAAGGCAGACGATGATAACTGTAAATGAATGGCAGACGGGTCATTTATAGGTAACATTATCTATTTATTTATGAAATTGGACCAAAATCGTTGTAGCCGTTTTTGAGAAAATTGCAATTTAAAATTTTCGTTCCTCTGTAAACTAGTGTTGCCGTCTAAATCTAAACTTTCTAGACTCTTGTCTTGTCTTGTCTAGATTTTCAAGACAAGACTTGCAAAAGTCTTGTCTAGAAATTTTCAAGACAAGGCAAGACTTGCTTTATCTAGATCAAGACTCTTGCCAAAACTCAAGACAATTTTCAAGAGTCTAGATAAACTAAGTAGTAGTATGTAAAGGTTTACTTTACCTACTACTATTAATCTAGACTCTTGAAAATAATCTAGAGTCTTGATATTAGACAAGACAAGAGTTTGTTAATTTAGACTTAGATTTAGTGAAGTCTTGATATTTCAAGACAAGACAAGACTTTCAAAGTCTTGTCTTGTCTAGACTTTCAAAGTCTTGTCTTGTCTAGACGGCAACACTACTGTAAACTACTCTTATTTTTCGAAGTGACGTCTAAAATCCATCGAAATCTCGAATTAGATTTTTTTGCCATTACAGCTTTCTTCACTCATAAGATTGCTCGAAAGTAAAAATAAGTTTCTTCTACAAGGAGTAGGCAATTTTTTTTGTATATTAAAATCATTTCACTTACGTGAACCAAAATAGGGAACTTGTAAACATCCTGGTTGAACCAATCCTCCATTTACATAAAAATCGACATGACCTAATGGTTCAGTGTATCCAAATCCCAAAGGACCCGCACATGTATGGATAACATCTACGAATTGAGCATCATCTTTACTGAGTCTCATGTCTTTACTAACAGTTACTGGTTTGTCAAAACCAGGTCCAGCAGGATCGAGTGCTGTAATTCTTTTGACATACGTCTTTGTTTGTTTCTTGATAGTTTTACCCATGGCTCCCACAACATGAGAACCCAGAGAATGTCCAATCAAATGCATCGTTTCTGTTTTCGTTACTCCTCTTTTAACATAATCAGTTACGATGACACCCACATATTCACCAACAATTTTCGTATTTACAGCCGATTGAACGTAATCCCCTGTAGCTAAATTTTCCCATCCAATGATCATTACATTGTATTTGCCTAAAAGCAATAAAAATAGTAAAAACACTGGTCGCAGTGCCAGTTACCACACCCAGTTGTCAAAATAATGTAGAGTAAAGTGCCCTAATATCGGACATTTGCCTAATTTGGGACACTGCTGTTACAAAAAATCTAAAAGGAAGATGTCGCAAACAACTATTTAAGGTGTATCCAGCAGTCAAACCTTTTCCTATAGAGAAATCTTTTATTATCATCACTTGCACACAGATGTCATTATAAGCATTTGAAGAAAAATCGAACATCTGAAAATTTGACGTCTTACTTTGAAGTGCGTATACATTTTCACAGATGAGTCATTTAATTACAAATTTTAGCTTAAGTTAACCTGCGGAAAGTGTAGTTTGATTACTACTAATCAATTTTTTAAAATTACCTTATCAGTGTTATATTTCAGTTTTTAACCTAGAAATAAAGTAATTGCGCAATATCGGACAGTAATGACGTCGTAATATCAGGTATCCGATATTAGGAAATTTGTTGGTGTTATTATGAAATGATCATTTCTGTTACAGATTTAAATCAATATTGATAATATTAAAGCATAACAAAATTATAAAAGCTTGTAAAAATATTTAAACCTTATTCAAAACATTTTCCTAATATCGGATATACTATCCGATATTAGGACTACATTTTGGCATGACAGAAAAATGAGACTTTTTATAAATTTGAATTTTTTGTTCATTTTTGTTCTCTTAAAACTTTCCATATTTTTGGACGTTGTTAACGACACTATATTGTGTATTGTATGTCTAAGAAATTTCATTTTCTGTAATGAGTTAAAAAAATATGGACACTTTTCAAAAGCTATCCGATATTAAGACACTTTACTCTATTTGCTAATACATAAATTATTAAAATATGGTATTTTATAGTAGATTGTATGTCTAGATACGTAATGGGGCATATTATGGCGAGTGATGACAGTATGTAAAAACGAGCGATAGCGAGTTTTTACAGTCACACGAGCCGTAATACCATTACGTACGAGACATATATGGTATTTTTTGCCATACCAACTAGAAAATACCTACTTTTCACGTCATTTTCAAAAAATTCTGACACTTCATTTGCGTCGCCATTTTTCCTTCCAGTGTGCCGCGAAGTTCGTGCAAGTAAGTAATGACAAGCGTACGCAGGCGTATAGAGCGAATAAACAGAAGTTGCTATGGCAACCGTTATTTATTTGTTAAGTGAATTACTGAATACCAGAAAATATCAGAAAGCTGCCCTGATTATATTTAGGGCAGCTTTCATGCTGTCTGATATTTTCTGGTATTTTTCTGGTATAATTGTTAAGTTAATACGTTGTGGACAGCTATTGCCAGCAGGGCCGGCGCGTCAAAATTTGCCGCCTAAGGCGAATACAACTTTTGCCGCCCCCACATATTAAAAAAATTAATAAACCGATGATTATATTTTATTTACTTAACAAATAAAAAACAAATGTAATTCTAATAAACGCTGCCTGGCTGCCTGTAATTTGTAAATACCCCCTTTACAACTTATGGTATTTGCGCCGAGCGGCTGGGCGACATGCGACATCTTTCATCTAGTAGTAGAAGGTAGAACTAAGAATCGGTGAAAACTCGAACAATATAATCATTTTTAAAAAGTAGAATAGGTTCCGCATGAAAAATTCGCTGCTACAAAAATATGCCGCCCTAAAAATATGGCGCCGTAAGGCGATCGCCTGTCCGACCAGGCGCACGTGCCGGCCCTGATTGCCAGTGGATTTCATTGTTATGAATTGCATCGCTGTTGGCTGAGTCTCAATTAATTAATTTACCTTTACGAAGAAGTTCGTCTTTCATTTCTATTAACCATTGCCTGTCACCATGTTCTAACCATCCATGTGTAAGGACAATTAGTGGTTTACCAGCTAACAGAATTGAATAACCCGTGTTATTTGGCAGTACGGTGAATGGGTCGTCAGGATTTTGACTCGTATACATGTCAAGGTGAATATCGGGATTTTCATCATTGAGTAATAATTGTCCGGACGAATTGTATACTGTAAAAGAAAATAGATAGATAGATAGATCAATTTATTTGTATAGCCAAAAATATGGATACAAAAAGTCAAGTCAAGAAATACAATATAAAGTATAGGTACCAATATTACTAATTAAAAATCACAATTTAAAAATTCGTTTTCACTATAGAAACAATGTTTAATTAGGAGCGTTTTGACTAACTTTTTAAATTTTTTTAAGGGTTGCACTTTTAAAAGTCTTTGTCACTATTAAAACCTGAAATCAGTAAAATCTAGTTGTATCGACTCAAAGCTCCGAAATTACTAAACACGTTTACGTAAAAACCCGATTTCTCTTTTATTTTCTATGCTAATGTAGATTTTTATTAAAAATTTTCCAATCCAATCGTTTTTTTGTGGCTCATTTCTTCAAAATTCGTTGTTTCCAGTTTCTAAATTGAGAACTGATGAAAATATAAAATACATTTTCTATTTATTTTTGAAAGTATATTAAATTGAAAAAATATAATATACATCGAAGATGCTTTGGTACATAAAAATATGAATTATACTAAAAACCAAATCTATGTGAAATTTTAGTAACTTTCCTAGTAACGAAAATACACTGTGTAAAAATTTTTTTGAGCAATCTGTAGATTACTTATAGTCCAGTAATTTTAGATTTCCACTGCAGAAAAATTCCCAGTTAGCTGATTTTTTTTTATTTACCTTCGTTATGGTGTTTTAAAAAACGTGTAAAAAGTCCCCATCGATATCGTGCCGGCGTTGCCAGATATTCGAGGTTCAAGTTTACGATAGACGGTTTTTAGAGAATTTCTCGGTTCCGTTCCATTTTTTGTAAAAAATGGTTATTATCAATCTTGTAGAGGACGAAATTATCTACAACTTTTGTATAAATATTTTTTGTCTACGATTCATAGTTTTACTTATTTAAGTATCCGTGGCTTCCTCCCCCTCGATTTTTCATAATGGCATTATGCTGCTTCCCGAGGGCCTAACATAATGATTTGTACCTTTATTTTAAGTTGAACTTAAAGCTAACGATTAATTATATTTTTATCGAAATTAATGCAGTAGCTCTGTATTTATAAGCAACCAAACATACAAATCGACAGCAGTGAAACAGACAGACGGACAGACAATTTTTTTTGGAAAATACGATATTTATACTTGATATCAATTATAAAGGTCATTCGTAAAGTAATTTTGTAAAAAAATTTACAATGATTGAGAGAATGCGATTTAAGTATGAGTATGCACTCGCATTCCTTATAACGCATTCTACTAAGAATAGCTCGGGATAGCCATACTTTTAATTTTTTTTTCAAAATTCCTTTACGAATACTCATTATAATTGTTATAAAGACTATTCGTAAAGGAGTTTTGTAAAAAAAATTTAAAATGTGGCTACTATTCCTACAGTGCGTTATACGGTATGCAAATGCATACTCGTACTTAATCAGCACTCTCTCAACCCTTGTAATTTTTTTGTACAAAATTACTTTACGAATGGTCTTTATATTTGATGTCAAGTATAAATATCGTATTTTCGAAAAAAATTGTCTGTCTGTCTGTCTGTTTGAGCGCTTTGTATGTTTGGTTGCTTATAAGTAGAGAACTACTGCATTAATTTCGATAAAATTATAATTAATCGTTAGCTTTAAGTTCAACTTAAAATAATGGTACAAATCATTATGTTAGGCCCTCGGGAAGCAGCATAATCCCGTTATGTAAAATCGAGGGGGAGGAAGCCGCGGGTACTTTAATAAGAAAAACTATAAATCGTAGACAAAAAATGTTTATACAAAAGTTGTAGATAATTTCGTCCTCTACAAGATTTATAATAACCATTTTTTACAAAAAATGGAACGGAACCGAGAAATTCGCTAAAAACCGTCTATCGTGAACTTGAACCTCGAATATCTGGCAACGCCGGCACGATATCGATGGGGACTTTTTACACGTTTTTTAAAACACCATAACGAAGGTAAATAAAAAAAATCAGCTAACTGGGAATTTTTCTGCGGGTGGGTCATTTTAATTTCTAAAATTACTGGAGTATAAAGCAAAATAAATTATTAACTGCCAGAAATATTTCTATAAATATTTTAATAATTCTGGACGTGTAAGCTGTCAGTTAAAATTTCTTTTTCAAGATTTTTTTAAAATGCAAGTTATAATAAACTAAAAAGCGTTGTTATTTTTTATAAAATTAAAAATGAACTGTTTTAATATTGTTTCTTAAATTTTATTTGTCAAAAAAATTAACATAATGTCTTAATTATTAACAATGATATTACTTAAAAAAATGTTTATTAAAAATGGTTTATTAACAAAAATAAGAACTGCCCGTTTAAAATAATATACCTAATTATTGCACTTGCACATTGATTAAGAAAATATCAGCCACTGTAAATTTACCAAAAGCAAATGAAAAAGACGTAAGACTAGTTCCGAACATATATATAGCTCCAGGTCTCCAAGAATAATTCCATGAACAATTCGATAACAGCCAGTTTTAGTTTTTTTTTGTTAACAGATTTCTGCTTCTCGGTATTTTTTAATTATTTTTTGTGAATATTTTTATTGACAATAAAAATTACAAATTTACATTACCTGCTTAATTGGTTTCCATAACAATTTTCAATTTAAAGGCAACCTTTGTATTAATTAATAACTACACATACAACCTGAAAAAAACTTTTAAAAATATTTAGTGAATGATGCCAACATAAATCAGTTATTATTATGTAACTAAAATTTCACATAGATTTGGTTTTTAGTATAGTACTAGACTTAGATAACACTAGCTGTTGTGTCCTTAAATTAATAAATGATGAAATTATTAAAACTTATTGAATAAATGGTACGGGTCCACCGCACTAGACTTTCTCGCTGAGAGTAAATATGCACAATATAACGATACAAACAAAAAAAATTATTATTTACACAGATTTAAACGGTGCAGTTATTATTTTTAGCAGTTATTAATATTGTAATTTATAATCATTCCGTGAAATCCGAGCTACAAAAAGAAAATACTACATAAAAAATGCAAGAACTTACCAAAGCAAAACAATAATACAATTACGTAACGTTTTGCCATTATGAGGAATATTGAGAATTTGAATATTAGCGTGTGCTTATTTTTATATTTTTTCATTTGTCTTACTTAATGTGCCCGTTCAGCAGTTTAAGCGTTTTCAAATTGTAAAATAAAATGTGCATGCAACGGGTGCTGTCACAGCTGTGCAGCGGTGCTAATAAAAATTGCGTCGTGAGAGGTGTGATGCTATCATGCTACTCTAGAATTTTACTAACGCCTAACTATGCTGTTGTATCACATAAAATATGTATTATTGTACGTGTGCTATACATATTTTAACATTGGAAATGTTTATGTTCGTATATGGGGGCAGAGTTACGAGTTTTCGTTCAAGGCCAAAAGACAACGGTGTCGCGATCAAGTGAGGAGCAATCATGCAAAATTGAACAAGTGCAATTTTTTCGAAATGTGTTTTATATCATTTCTAGTTAATTGAGAGGTATTTGCGACGATCTGCGGTGTTATTTTTGAGCAAATGTTAATAAATACTGTAGAAAAATCCATTTAAAAGTTAAGTAATCAAGCAAAAGTGAACGCGTATATAACAGAAGAATAATAGGGTTATTCCTGACAAAACTAAACAGTGCATTGATAAATATTGTGTGTATAATAAACACTTAAATATGTTTCATATATGCTGTTATCAGTTCCAATGTCCTCGATGGTTGCAAGGATTGCGAAATCTGTGAATTTTTTTAAGCAGCCGACTACAGACACGAAATGTACTTACTCTACTAATTGTATAAACTACTATTTTTGTTTACACTGGGTGCTAAGAACATTTTTTCGTTAATATCATTTTTTATAAATCTTTACTAAGTAGCTGAAAAAATAACAATTGAACGTATCCAATATTATCACTATTTTTCTATACTTTTCTACCATTTGAATTAATATTTGCAGACAGTCGAGGTATATACGTATGTTACAAAATGTAAATAAATTATTTGTAGAGAAGTTTCCATATTTTTAAAAATCGATTATCCTTCATGGAATATAAAATGACAAGAAAATGTTTTCAAACAGGCAATACTAATGTACCACCTGAAAATATTTTTCTTTTTATAATTATGTATTTATTTTTTTATTTTTAATTCTTGTTACTAAATTTATTAAATCAAGTTGAAAAACTGTAGTAAAGAAATTTAATGTTGATTTCTGTGCGTTCACATTTTTATATTCGATCAAAAGGATGTGTGAATTTTTTTGTCAGTAAGTCATTTACGTAATATTGTTATCGTGATTTAAACTATGATAAAGGTGACCGCGTCATCTGTTCCAACAAACAAGTTTGAGACTAGTTTTCTATCAGTTATAATATGCCGAATGAAAAAATTACAAACTTGTCAGGAACAAATCCGTGATTGTCTGTAGGAACAAACCTATCATTTAAAAGAAAACTTAAAAATACATAATAGAAGTCATCAATAGAGAACAGTAATTTTGCTTTATTTTTAGTTCTTCATTTTTTCGTACATTTTATTAACATTTATTTTTCCTTTATGTATTTTATCTGTTAAAATTGTTATATTTAAATAGCTGTGGAAGAACAACAGTGTTGAACTAGTTCTATAGAAAACATATTTAATTTTTTTTTTGAAAAATTATTCTTTTTTAATTTTTTCCGTAAGCGAAATATTTTTAAAAAGAAAACATTGATCAACTTTCGGAATAGACAAGTTGGGGTCTATCGCAATTTTTTTTTGTAAGGAATCAGCTGTTACTTTATGTCCCATTCTTTTTGGGACACCCTGTATATTATCAAACATCCAGACATATTTACTTAATCTTGATTTACTCAAATCCATAAGTTGGTCACTTACTGCCATTTGCTTTTTTTAGGGCAGAATAGTATTATATTATACTACAGAAATGGTACGAAATTTGACTATTTAAGCTTTTATTATATTTCATTATAACATTTATAAAAAAGAAAAATAAATGTACTAAATATATCTTGTCGTTTCTTCCGGACCAATGGAACATCTTCACACATCTTTCCGTTTTCACCTTTACCATATGGAATTTGATTGTTAGTACAAAGGCCGTAGATACCCCTGGCATTTTCATTGGTGTAAAAACCCATAACTTCATCATCATCATCGGCGAATTCCAAGCTTGCACATTGGGCCTCCGATGAACATTTGAATCCAATAAGAGCGCGCCGTTTATATATTGATTCGATAAATAATTGAAGAGAACGTTGGTGGTGACAAAACGCTAAAAAATTCAATATGGCATGAAATGTTAAAATAGTTATAGTAACAAACATTTTACCGGAAATAATGCACTGATTTTCAAATATTAGAAACATTTCTCGGTGCCAAACCTAAACCTAATATTTTTGTATTAAAATATTAGGTTTAGGTTTGGACAACCCTTAATAAAAGTGTTAGTAAATATCCTAAAGAATACAATTCCAGCAAAAAAATAACGTCGTTGTATTTAACAATCAAAAGTTACACGTGATTGAAGTTAGGTAAAAAAATTACATTATTTTGAACACCCTGTATAATAAATTCATTTTTTTAGGACAGACATTGATTTGTCCGTCCATTATCTAATGATCCTCAAAATTTCAGTTTGATAAAGGTTTCTGTTTTGGCTATGTCGAATTTTAGGTAAAGGTCTGCACTTGTCAAAAATTTCTAAAAAACTTGAATAACTAAAAAATTACTGAATTTTCGAGCATGGTTTCTCCTACTATTTCTATTCACATTTAGGTGCAGAATTGAAAAAACAAATAAAAACAGGGTGCTAGGTTAAAAAAACATAACTTTCATCTGCCACGCTTAAATGGGACAGGCTGTATAATTGAAAATATTTTTAGGTTATACACCATTAAAATTTATACAACTTTTGTATATTAGCTTCTTTTCTATCTTCACCCAAAATCAATATATCGGCCGACAACGCAAGTCTTGGATACCCTGTATATTATTTTAAGAACGAAATGTACATTTCAAATATGTGTTACAAAAAGTATTTAATAAGGAATTTGCGTTTACCGTCAAACGTGAAGCATTCATGTTGAAACGTTCCACCACTAACAAAAAAATCCAGATGGCCAACCCTGTCCGAAAAACCAAACATTCCAGCATTAGTGTGTATAACGTCTACAAATTGAGCATCACTCATGTCCAGTTTTCTGTCATCAAATATTCCGGGCACCGTAAAAAGTGGCGCCGCTGGATCTAAACCGCTAATTCGTCGTACTGGCTTGCCAACTATTTCTTTTATTTTTTGACCTGCTATTCCCACAACGTGTGCGCCAAGTGAATGACCAATGAAATGAATACGATCTGATGTCAGGATTTTTTTGCTAATGAATTTACTTAGTATTTCACCTAAGTAATTTCCAACGTATTGTGTGCTATTAGCACATAGGAAATAGTCTCCTATTGCATAACCTTGCCAGCCAACAATGATCACTTTACTGTAGTTTTCTGAAATAAATTTTATAATAACGTACTTGTAAAACAGAAATAATATAAATTCGATACATTTATGGAGGACAGTATGGCTCAGTTGGTAGCGTCGCGGCCTCTGAATCAGACTGCCGTGGGTTTGAATCCCACCTCTGCTCATGGATGTTTTGTGATGTTATTTAGTTTTTAAGTGATATATTATGATATTTGTTGTATTTAAGACGCTAATGACCTAAGTTGTCGACGCGTCTATAATCCACAATAAATATATAAATGAAATAAAGATATATTTATGTAGGTGCTATTAAATTAATCAGGCAGTAGATAATTTGTTATAGGTATCAGTACAAAAGATGAGATATTAATCGTTAATTTTCAAAATTGTCGACGTTTCGACCAATTTATAGTCTTAATCATGACAAAAAGTTGTTAAATAGATTACAATATTGGTACAATACATATTACTCTAAATTAACTAGGTAATCATTTACAACCAAAATTTACAACTAAAATTTGTATATTAATGAAAAATTATTTATAATACTTTAATTGACTTCCATTTTTTTGTGCAGTTGCACAAAAAAATGGAAGTCAATTTGTGTTTTTTCTCAATGTACTTAATAATTGCGTCTTTTAATATTTTTTAAGAACTTTGAATAATTGTCCCCAATAGCTAAAAAAAATAAATCAGACAATAGTACATTAGAGAAAGAGAGAAATAATGTAGCAATTGTTGGCTGTTGCAACACTTTAAATCTGCAAATAGTCATCAATGATGACTATATTAAAAAATGTAGTCAATATTCAATACATTGAGAAAAAACACCAATTCGTGAATTAATGTAATGATTCAATTAAAATGTTTTTAATTTATTTTAAGTAAGTACATGTAGGCGTGGTGCTGACGTGGTCCATTGGTCCATTGGACGAAAATACTAATTATGATACTGCCACATCATTGTAATGAAGATAACTTTAAAAATTCTGAAAGAATTATCTTGATATCTTTAATTTCAACAGAGATATTCCATTTCTTGTACGTGAGGTCGCAAACGAAACTAATTTATGAATATGACGTCACGCGGTACAAGTTTGCTGTTTTTTAGCTTTGTGAGTAATTAGAACCTAACTTACTTAGTAACTATTTTGTTGTAATACACACTTTTCTATTTATTTTAAATTAAAATTAACTGTCAAAAATTTAGATATGTCAATATTTTCCATCATCAACTGGTTTGTTTTTAGTGTTTCTATAACAATTTACGAGTTTAAAGAAAGAGATTTATCGGAAGTTACCATGTTAAATTACCACACATACAAACTGAAAATAACTTTTAAAAATATCATGCCGCGTGACGTCACCCGGACTGAAAATGGAATTTCTTGGAGAATTGTCAAATTCAAACTTTGAAGTAGCATAACTTTGTTGTTTTTAAAGATATTTCAAAAATTCTTCCGCTATTAAGTTTGTAATTTTTAGAAGTATGATTTAGACTAAAAAATGAAAAAGGGATACTTCCTATTATTTAATCGGCCGATTAACGATCAGCGCTCACAGACCTATAATAAGAGCGCATGTTCATAAGAACGCTTGGTAGTCGCTCATGCAATTAAACAGTCGGCCGACAAACAATTTTCTGATATATTATGATTGGGTTGATGATGGTACAATATGCCGAAACATGTAGACTTAAGGATTATTAGCATAATAAATAATCTTAAATTAATATCTTGTGTGGATTGACCATTGAAAATTGGTTTAAAAAATTCCTTGTCACTTGTCAGCGCCCATCCTTTAATTACAAAACCTTTTAAAAATTTGTTTTACCTGCAGAACTATTGAGAATGGCGTTCTTCATGTTTATTAACCAGGTTTTATTACCGCATTCTAAATATCCATGTGTAATAATTGCTATTCTTTTTCCATTATCCTTAAATGATGAATTTCTTATAGTTAGTCTACGAAGAACATCAGGACTCTCGGACGCGTACATGTCTAATTTTATATTATGGTCTTCGAAAAATTCTTTATAATCGTCTTGGCCCATAATATAATCTGAAAGTTTTGAAATTTTAAACTGAAATTAGAATTTTTCATTTTTTTGCTGTGTTTAACCCTAGAGTCACACACGTATTTTTACTTCCCATCTCTACTATGGTAGGGAAGTAATGGATTTGGTCCGAAAAAAATATTTCGAGATTTTAACAGATCTTCACGTTTTGAGACCCTAGCAATCGTTTAAGATCATTTTCTGACTGATGTCTGTATGTGTGTGTGTGTGTGTGTGTGTGTGTGGTCAATTTTTCGTCTTCGATATCGTAAAAACGGAACAACATACGGGCATGCCGATTGTTCTATTGTGTTTATCAGCCTTTAACTTAGATCTGATTACATTTTGAGTCAAATCGGTTCAGTGGATCCTGAGATATTCAAAAAAACGATCTCAATGTCACGTATTAACATAGGTAAAAAAAATATAAATGAATTCTAGATGTTATAATATGAAAAAAATGTAAATATTTTTTTTCTCTAAAATGTATAGTTTTCGAGAAAAAAAATATTTTACTAAAAAAAGAAAATTGTACGCAAATTAAGGTAACCATGATTTTTGCTATATTACTAGCCATCAGTAGATCACCAAACAAAAAAGAGGGTCATGCTTTTTTTCAAAGAATAAAAAAAGAGTGTTTATTTTTTGCAAATATTTACAAGGTGGGAAGTATAGGACTGGTCATCAGTCGAATTTTTTACACATAGTATGTTAGCCCATTTATGATTTAAAATTATACTAGCTCATATTGTGATCAATAAGTCTGTACATAATAAGTATAATATATAGCTATTATCTATCTGTAAAAAAATATAATTTTTTGCGGTAATTATATAAAATTATTTAAATAATAAGTATTTTGTCACGGGTACACCTGTTCAATTATTTAAATAAATATTGCTAATTTCAAGACATATTTTTTTATTGTTAGCGTTTATCCAACACCATGGTGGTTCTATTTTTCTACAATTTAGTTTCAAATATAAAATTATTATAAATCTATTAAATGCTACCCACCTGCGCTCACTTTACTGCCGGTTTTGACTGCACAAACAAAATATCTTAACCCGCTCATAGCCAAATAAATATATTTTAAGTTTGAATACCATGACCAAGTTTAATTAAAATCAGTTCAGCTGTTCTCGAATGATATTGGTACGAACAGATCGACAGACAAACAGAATTCTGGAAACACGTTTTCCTGTCTAGGCGTGGTACAATAGTATATTGCATTACAAGGGACGAAACACAGCGTTTGCATATAGTTCCTCGGGCAGCAAATCACACGCGTTTCATTCGCTATGTTTTGTTCCGGGTAATGCATATTATTTTTCACAACCACTCTATTGACAATTCGATTTGAAATACCTGCCATTTGGGTGCCCAAAAAGCCGCAAAAATTTTAGATCTGTCAGATTCATGTGAAATTTATGGGAGGTTATGTCTGTCATTTTGATGCTTTCGAGTGTATATGCGAATTGAAGTTAGCGCGACTCAATCGCTCTTTTTCTCTCATAACAACGTTAAAAAACAGAGAAAACCGTCAACTAAAAAGTTTCAACACGCTAAACAGGTACCGAAAATCGTTGTGAAAAATATCTAATTTTATTTTATTTTAACACTCAAAAAAAATTTATTCTTTTGCAATTTAATAAAACTGACGAAATATTTGTTGTATATCTGTCTTTAGTTATATTTCAAGTAATTACCTAACTATAGAATAATTATATAATTTAGAAATTATGTTGAATGTACATTTTTATTTAAAATATTAATATTCATCGAAATAACATCTTTTAATAATATAAAACAAAAGTACGCAAGTTAAAAAGCAGATTAAAGGCAATGCTTAGTTTTTTAATGTTGGCAGTCCAAAACATATCCTTGAACTTGAATAAAATTAGTAGGAAATAATGAACATTTTTATAATGTAAATAATATTATGTACTTAATTATTTAATTTTAACAAATAAATTGTCAGTGAAGTACGGAATCTTTATGGAATGAAAAAAATTGTAAAATTGGTTATTTTTCATGATGCGGAGGAGCTAAAAATTAAAGGTAAATTTTTTTTCGCTTAGTCAAGTAGGGTAACATGAGAGAGGGCACTTGTTACAGCTTCTATAATGATATTTCTTTTTATTTTAGATTGCGAGTTTTTGACATATTGTAGAAAATGTTCGCTTGACACTGTGTTCCCGCTCCCTTATATCAGAACATTGTAGGCTAAAAAATTTGGGTAGCACCATTTCAAATTTTCAATATTTTATTAACTTCCCATTGGAAGTTATTGTAATGGGTCCGAAAATCGAAATCAAAATGTATAACAAATTTTTATGTTTCAAGGTCACTACACTATCTACACTATTTTTAGAAAGATGTCTGTATGTATGTATGTGTGGTGTGTGTGTGTGTGCGTGTGTGCGTGTGCGCGTGTGTGTGTGTGTGCGTGCGTGTGCTTGTGTGTGTGCGTGTGTGCGTGCGTGCGTGCGCGTGTATGTGTGTACGTTTGTACGTACGTACGTATGTGTCCATTTCTTTCTAAGACAAAATCTCGAGAATGAAAAATGATATCGACTACGTTAGGGTGCCAATCGACGCGTATTAACGTAAATATGATCTGAAAGACATTTTTTCAAAATCGGTTCAGCCGTTCTTTTTTCTTAACCAAATAGACTCCAAAAAAGTAGATTTTACACAATATCTCGCGAATAAAAAATTATATCGACTTCGTAAGGGTGTCAATCGAGGCGTGTTAACGTCATTTTGATCCGACATAAATTTTATAAAAATCGGTTCAGCAGTTTTGTTTTTTTTAATTATTTTTAAAAATAAATAATAATTGTGTTTTAATGATTAAAATGATTACTTTTCGCTGTGCTCGTGTAACAAACGTCACACTCGTCTTCATTACGCCCTTAATCCACAATCTACTATTATAACATACTGTTGTAAAATCTTACCAACTGCAAATGCAATAAATAATAACAAATAAATTTTGACCACACTTGTTCGTTCCATTATGTTTAAGTGTTTAACTAATTTCTCACTTACCGGTAGTCTTATATTTATATCAATAAAATTTTTATATCAATAAAATTTACAAACAAAAAAATATTTGAATATTGTGAAACATATGTGAAACAGGTGCGTTTTTAATTTCGTCATATTTTTTGACAAAGTAGGTACCTATTTTTCATTTTGCATTGTTCTCTTACATTTGCAGTTGAACTTAAAACCAATTAACTTGCCCGATTTATATGATTTTATCTTAATCTTTTCCTTTTTATTAGCGTTTTTCTGTAGCACTGTTTATACAATATTCGTTTATTTATAGGTACTTTGTTGTTTTATTACTTCTCACCTCTACTATGGTAGGGAAGTAATGGATTTAGTCCGAAAAAAATATTTCGAGATTTTAACAGATCTTCACGCTTTGAGACCCTAGTAATCGTTTATGATCATTTTCTGACTGATGTCTGTATGTGGTTAATTTTTCGTAAAAACGGAACAACATACGGCCATGCCGATTGTTCTATTGTGTTTATTAACCTTTAACTTACATCTGATTAGATTTTGAGTCAAATCGGTTCAGTGGATCCTGAGATATTAAAAAAAACGTTCTCAATGTCACGTATTAGCATAGGCAAAAAAAAATATAAATGAATTCTAGATGTTATAATATGAAAAAAATGTAAATATTTTTTTTCTCTAAAATGTACAGTAGATCACCAAACAAAAAAGAGGGCCATGATTTTTTTTCAAAGAATAAAAAAAGAGTGTTTATTTTTTGCAAATATTTACTAGGTGGGAAGTATAGGACTGGTCATCAGTCGAATTTTGTTTTATTGTTCTCTTAACTGTGTGATTTTTGTTGAGTTTTTATTATATAGACGCTAATGATCTCAATTGTCCAGCGTCTGTAATTTACAATCTTAAAAATAATTTAAACCTTGTTACCATTGTATAAGATGAGAAAATTTGCCAGTTTCTAAAAAAACAATCATTATTCAAGGAATATTAAACTCGACTGCGACTAACAAAAATACAAAACGAACTTCAAATATGAATGTAGTCAGGTAAAAATATGTTAATTTTAGTATTATCTCACTACTAGTACACTTCAATTAATTATTTTACTCTACTTTTCTTTTCTTTGTCTGAATTCGGGCCATCGACATACATGATATAATACCTATGTCAATTTTATTGTTATAACATTTATGGTTTAGGAGTTAGAAAGCTATGACAGACGGATAGACAGACAGAATACTGAGAACAATTGGGTTCCACCCCTGAGCACGGAACCTTAAAAAACTGTTATAAGAACAGATATTTTCGAAATATAAAAACACTTGTGCAAATCAAAAATATAATGATCGAAGTACGTGCAGAAAGCATAAACACAGAAATTGCATAAAATATTACAGTTTAAAGTTCAGTTTGCAGTTTTAAATAATATTTATCTATTAATCAGTTTCTGATTGTATGTATTATTACATTTATCATGGTTCAATGACACATGAGAAGAGTAAGGTCAGTGAAACGAACGCATTTTGTTTTCTGCTTCGAAGATGGGTCAAGTTTGAAACCTTCACACCTGTTGCCATTTTCACCTTTACCATATGGAGATTGTTTGCTAGTGCAAAGACCATATTGTTGTGTCTTTTTGAGTCAACATTAATACTCTACATAGTCGACCACAACATTGTTTTGTTTTGGCAGTTTCTAAGAGTTACGCTTTTGAAACAAACAAGTTTATTCAAAATTATAAAGATCTTTTTGACTTGATTTAATATTATTGTTGATCTTTTTATTTAAAATTAATAATAAATAAATAAAACACAACAAAATTTGATTTAATCAAGACGAGTCTAAAATACGTCTGATCACAACGAAATTATAATTTTGAATTAACTGGTTTGTTTCAAAAGCGTAGCTCTTAGAAACTGCCAAAACAAAACAATGTTGTGGTCGACTATGTAGAGTATTAATGTTGACTCAAAAATACATATCAATATCAACCTCTAAGGCATCCTCATTCGCGTAGAAACCCATCACTTGCTGGTTTCCGTTATTATAATCCCTGCTCTCGCATCTGAGCTCGGTTGAACATTCAAATCCAATAAAAGAATCACGATGAGATATTGATGCGGTATAATATTCGAAAGATCTTTGGTGATGACTGAGAACTACCAAAATCAAGAAAAAAATAATTAGCATAATTTAATTAAGTAAAACATTTTTTATTGTGATTTTTTATGTAGAATATGTTTGGTGCATGACGCAGATCAGGGCCGTCCTTAGGGGGACTCAAGCGGGTCAAGCTGATCCAGGCGCCGTGTCCGGGAGGGCGCTCCGAAGGTGTCAAAACCGATAGATATTCAAGAATGTTTGCAATGACTGATATAGTACGGAACCCTACTCTTTGCGTGGCTCGACACGCACTTGGCCGTTTATTATTTTAACCAACAGAGTGAATCTTAAAGCTTAGACAAAAGATATGCAACCAAACATTTTAAACGAGTTAATTTGTTTACTCGATATATATTTATTTTTAGCAAGTCTGTATTCTAATTTTTAAAATTACATTTTTTATAATAATTATCCATTTTTACTACAATATTCATTTTACTAATTTAATAATATTTTTGTTTGTTTCAGGTAAGAAGCATCCTTTAAAAAATGGTAAGATTAATATGTCGATACAAATTTATGAAAAAAGCAATTTTACTTTTTAATTATCTGACAATTTAACTGAAAAACGAAGTGTTAGGTATAAAATTTAAAAACTCGCCAAATTAACATGTTTAGCGGCTGCGCAGAACTTTGCATACCTCTACCGAGAATTGTCGCAGAGAGAGATTTGGGGGACTTGTGAAAACTAAGCTACTCACGAAAATTCATCCTGTTAGTAATCACTTTAAAATATTGGCGCTGTACCTCGGACTAATATTCATTAATTGGAAATATATATTATTTTTTTAAATATAATAATAATAATAATAATGCGTTTAACGTCCGTTTCTCGACATTATGTCATAACAGACGCCATTCGCAATTTTTCTCATTTTAGAGAAAAACAATATTTACATTTTTTTCATATTATAATATCTAGAATTCATTTATATTTTTTTACCTATGTTAATACGTGACATTGAGAACGTTTTTTTTAATATCTCAAGATCCACTGAACCGATTTGACTCAAAATCTAATCAGATCTAAGTTAAAGGCTGATAAACACAATAGAACAATTGGCATGGCCGTATGTTGTTCCGTTTTTACGATATCGAAGACGAAAAATTGACCATACACACATATACAGACATCAATCAGAAAATGATCTTAAACGATTGCTAGGGTCTCAAAACGTGAAGATCTGTTAAAATCTTGAAATTATTTTTTCGGACTAAATCCATTACTGCCCTACCATAGTAGAGGTGGGAAGTAAAAAGTTGATAGAAGTAACGATACATTAAATATCCTAAAAAATCAAAAGAAATTGAAAAAATTACAAACAGAGGTCCCGTTACTGTTGTGAATACTAAATTTAAAACCTTTAACGTATTGTCAAGTACTGTTCAATTGAAATGCTGGCAACCAGTATTACTGCGTTGTTACAGATACGTGAATCATTTTCAAGTTTACACACATTTTTATCAAGCAGAATGTTATTATATCCAAAAAGGTTCATAGTTTTCTCTCATTTTTTAAAATTTCTGATGTATATTATGTATATTTATTTTGTCAAAAAGAATTATAAATCAAGACGTTATATTTTTCAAAATTTAAGTATATCTATTACCTATTATGGCGAAAAACAAATTATCGTAAAATTATGATGCTTTTTAATTTCGACAAAACATTAACTTTAAATATGCATCGTTTTAACCCGAGTTAAAGACATCGCGGACTATATTAATATTTAATATACAGAATTTTTATAATGCTTATGTGTGATAATAGCCTAATGCACACATAAGCATTATAAAAATTCTGGGTGTTTCATATACTAATGTATATGAAACACCCATTTGGTATGACCTAACATAATGCTGCAATTAAAGGCGGAAGGAAAAGAAGGATATTCTAAATCATCGTAGGCAGAGTAATAGGGTTTCATACGGAGGTACGGAACCCTAAAAATGAACCTCGACCCACATACAATGAATATTGAATATTATACTTCCTTTCTTGGCACGAGACACATTGTATCAAGTCTTAATCGTGTATAAAAAATCATGTTTCTGATTTTCTTTGCTGCGTTGTCTATCTTTGGAACGTGTTTTCTTTTTTTATATGGTCCAGGTTCACCACAAGAAATTTTACTCAATGCAATATGGAACATAATTTAGAAAACGCATAGCGCAATTTACAATACCTACCAGTACATCAGGTCACCAATGCGAGATGGCGGGAGTGACTATTTTTCGCAACGGGCTGGGTTTGAAAGCGATATCGCTCAAAAAATGATTTTATGTCTCACTAATAATACTCTTTCCCGCTACATGTTCGCTCCCACTTCCCGATCAAGAAAATAAATAATATTTTGCACATGATTAAAATTTTATTAAATGTTGGTATTAGATATAATTTGTATACATTAAACAGTTAAAATAAATATAATCGAGTTAATTTTCGCCGAAAGGAGCTTTGCTGTTGGTCTTCAAATAGTAATCTCCCTTGGCATCGGTGGTTGTATATAGACCCATTTCTTGTTTAGGGTTGCTATCACACTTTCCAGCTTTATAATCTGACCAGCTACCGCACTGGCGTCCTACAAGGCTATGAGTTATTACTGAGTCCTCGAAAAGATAGCAAGAGCGCTGGTGGTTGCATACGTCCACTGAAAAGTAATGATTTCATTCGTTAATTTGCTGATCAATATTTTGAAAATAATATATATATAGCAAAAATAAAAATTAACATAAAAGTATGATCTCTGGTGCCTTTTGAAAAATCATAAGTTTGCGTTCCAATTATGTTGGTAAGTTTTGCAGAATATGTACATTTTTAAGATATCTATAACCATACCTTACAAGTTATCTTCATAAAAATAACATTTACTGCCGTTTAATGTATTTTTTTATTGTATTGTTGTAAAGGTTGTACCTTTATATAAAGAAACAAACTTATTTTTGGATAAATATTCTTTTTTAAGATAAGTAAGTAAGTCGTGGGATAGACAAAGTGTTACATCGTTAAAATCCGTGTGCAAAATGGTTTGGCGTTACATACCTGCTAAACATCCCGTCTGTTCGGTACCTCCATTTGGATAAAAATCAACATGGCCGTAAGAATTCAAAATACCGAAGATACCGCCATCCGAATGAATGGCTACAAGAAACTTGGCATCGGTCTTGTCCACTCGTTTGTTTTTTACAATAACTAATGGATAAACGAAACCTGGTCCGGCCGCGTCGAGAGCAGTAATTCTGCCAATCACTTTTGTTGTATTCTGAGTTATTATTGAGCCGGCAACACCGGCAATATGGGCACCTAGTGAATGTCCAACAATATGGATGTTGTCTGCATCGATTGAACCCGCGTTGATCAACAAAGAAAGTATTTTGCCCAAGTATTCTCCAACCAGTTTTGTGTTGTATGCGGAGATGTTGTACTCTTCAATTGCCAGCGCTTGCCAGTCAACAGCAATGACGTTGTATTTACCTAAAAATAGCAAATGTTTCATACATTTCCTTTTCTTCTGTGTTACAAAATACTGAAAATTGATTAACACAGGAAAATAACACAAAATAACACAGCAAAATAAAAGACTATAAATTATTATTAAATTTATTATTAACTTTGAATTTTAACCGTGAACGCTCTTCCCTACTACGGAACCGTTCCTTGCGAGTGGTCCGCCACTTTTTTAATATACATTTATCCAAAAATATAAAAATATACTTTTTCGAATTTAATGGTGTATTATTACCGGTTTTGACCATATCGTCTTTCGTGTCCAGAACCCAAGCTTTGGTGCCTTTTTCGAGCCATCCATGGATAAGGGCTACGGTCGGTACATCTTTTATAAACTTCGCTTGGTCGATGTTGGTTGGTAATATCTTGAACTCGTCAGGGTTGTCATTCGTGTACAGATCCAAGTTGACGCCCTTCAGTGGTTTCAGCTCACCGACGTTTTCGTCTTCCGGAGTTGCCGGGTAGCAAACTGGTCGAGCATCGAAACTCTTCAATTGTCCATCTGTGTCGCGGTAAACAACATGTTCTGTTTCGGGGCTTGTGCAATCTCGGACGTTGCCAATTTCGTCGTCAGTCGGTGCGCTGTGTACTGTAAACAATTCATTTCGCAATATTTACTAATACTTTAAGTTACAACAAATTGAAAAAATACAAAAGGCCTTCGTCAAGCGAAGATCTTTATTAAAACTAGTAACGACAAAGCGGAAAAAAATTTACGCTTAAAGAAAACTGAGCTCCAAATTATTTCCGGGCTCTTTTCAGGTCACTGCCCATTGAGGTATCACCTTAATAAAATTGGTGTAACGGACAACGGATCATGCCGCTTCTGTTTAGAGGCTCCTGAAACATCGGAGCATTTGCTTTGCAAATGTGAAGCAGTCATGACTCAAAGATTCCGTCACCTTAACATTCCATTCCCAACGCCTGATCAAGTATGGGATATACAGATTCCAGAGCGATTCTAGGATTCATCCAGAGCCTTAACCTCGCATTGGAATAAACAAGTCAGGGCCACACAATAGATCTATTAAGGTCGCGATGTCGACGAGGCTTGCCTTACGCCCTCTTTCTAATCTAATCTAATCTAACAACAATTAATGATGTTTGCAAGCTTTAGAACAGCCGACATCGTAAAAATAATGTTACTTATGTAGTATTTCTATGCGTCGTCTGCTGCAAACACCCTGTTGACATCTTCTGAGAACTGATGAAATTGTCAATTACATATTATCAAAATAATGATAATAAGAACTTGAAAATTACAAATGAGAAATTACTGAATAGGACCGATCGTTTATGAAGAGATATTTAACAAATTGAAACTTACCCAAAGCGGCGAGAAGGACAATCGCAACTAATTTAAACATTGTAATGAAATCGTATTGCAATACTAACGGTTAAGTTGCAATTATCCTATATTTATACTAATTTTGTAGTGCATGTCGCATAAGAACATTTGTGTTAATATTTGTGATTGGTATAAATAAAATTCTTTTATTAGTTGTTTTTCAGTTAATGATTCCGTTTTATGTACTCTAAATATATTAAATTGTCCACATTAAAGTCCAGTATAGTAACAGCTTTAAATGCTTTACTGTTGACAGCTACAAAATATCAGGCCACTTCCGTAAAGATTTCGACATATTACGGACTTTGTTACCTATATTGACACTATAAATGTGTGTCTTTTTTAAATAAATATCATAATAAACTAGCTGTGTTTACTCCTTGTTGTACGGGAATGGCAGCTTCCGGTTATAATAGCTTAATAAGATATAGCCTTAAAGCTTCCCGAATATTTTCAGCTGCTTATTCATGGAAACTGCCTGAAAATCTGTGAATAGTTTCCACAATTCTATCGTCAGCAGAGAGACATTGAGTACATTTATGCGAGAGCGTTAACTGAAGTTAGGCCGCCTTAACATCGGTCTTAACATCGGTTAGCTAAGGTGTTTACAAGGTAAAAATTTTAACTTAAAAGTTCAAAATAAAAAACGCAATACTGATGTTTTTCTATTGATCTAACGTTTCGACAGCGTTCCAATCATCATCTTCAACCATCATTTAATTGAAGATTCCGGATCACAACTCTACAAAGATATTATAGTGAAGCTTATTATAATCTATATTTTAATCTTGATTCAATTTTTTATGGTTTAATTATCAGAGAATATATGAGACTATAGGATTAACTGATGTGAATTAAGGGCATCAGTTAATCTAAGTCGCATTTATTCTTTGATGATTGCATGTTGCAATTATTATTATTTTTTGTTTTATGTGGATCATATTTTCGAAGATTTATGCTGAGTTTCACAAAACGTTGTCAGAAAATCTGAATTGGCAGCAGTCTTAAATTGTGTAACCATAAAATTATAGTTTAAAACCTTCCCAAATGTTCTTTGCCAGTTCGCGGAAGCCTAATTAAAATCGGTTAAGTAGTTATAAATAAATAAATAATTTTTATTTGCCCTTGTAGTGTCATGCCAGAGGCAGGAGGGTTTGTCATAAATACATTCATCAACAATAAAAACAGTACATTTAAAATTGAATTTAAAAAAATAAAATAAAATAAAATAGGTGATTAACAATATAAAATATAGTATTAAAATATGACATTAACAATATAAAATATGGTACTAAAATGTAGCTGAGAAATTTAAAAACTCTTCAACCGAATAGAATGCATTATTAGAAAGAATTCTTTTTACCGTTCGGCAGAAATTGTTATAATTTTTTATAGCTCTAATATGTGGAGGTAGTTTATTAAATATTTTAATACACATAATATAGTATGCACTTTTTCATACATAGATAATTTATGAGACGGTATATATAAGTTATTCGTGCCTCTTGTTGCCATAGTAGTGTTCTGTACCGTGCTATTTTTAATAAATGCATTTTCATTATTTCTCACGAATTTGATACATTCGAGAATGTATAAGCACGGTAGCGTCAACAAATTTAATTTTTTAAAGATAGGACGACACGATGTTCTTTTACTTGTGGACGTAATAGTACGAACAGCTCTTTTTTGAATGATAAATAGTTTCTGCCATGAAATGTTCTATCCTTTAGTGAAAGTCTTATGGAAATCGGTTCACCGGTTCTTGAATTTATCGTGTTGAAGCGAGCTGATAAATTTCCCATTTTTTTTGCCTGCATATAGGCAAGCATTTAAGCTCTTTTGAATTCCTTCTGCCTACATGCAGTAATTAAACATTCATTATATTTTTATGTAACCCTTCTTTAACAAGGGTTACTAAGGTCGCCTGTCTAGCATTTCTTTGAATTCATAAAATTTGAGCTAGTCAGAAGTACGCGATCCTTCTTCCTATAACAACCTTGCTTATTCTGTATTGTGTTAATATATTTAGAATCATTCCACTCTTTTTAAATTCCATTTAAAATAACTTTTTGAGTTATCAATTATTTAACTTATTAATACATTTTGTGAATAAATAAATCCTTTTGTTTGTGAATTGAATTTTGTTCACTTGAGTGTAATTCTTTTTTTTTTTGTTTAAATATATTGTTGTTTTATTTTGTTGTTATTAAAAAATTCGTTTTTCTTTCCTTTTTTTGATCTACGTGGTGTTAACATAGTTAATTGTTGTTCTAAATGCCACAGTGTACATACATCATACATAAATTACCGCAACATACGCTACAATTTTAGCAACAGTAGAGATTTATGTAATTAATGTAGAAATATAGCGTTTCAGTAAATCAACCCAATTGATATAACGTACAGAGGAGAATCCTGGAGTTCTTTCAGAGGTAAAGAGGTATACAATTAACTTTCGACAGATTTAACTGATTGGGCAGTTATTTTACTTTTTTTTTATTTGTTTGTAGTTTTAAAAAATATGTGCTATTCTGAAAAGGGGAGTAAATCAGTGTTCATAATTTCTATATACAACGTGTTATAACGACGATTTAATACAACCCTTCTATAGGACAAAACTATCTTTCGAAGTTCCCATGAACAGCGGCATTCGCTATTTTAATGCAACCTAAGTGTGAATTGTCGAGACACTAAACATTTTTACTTCCCACCTCTACTATCATGGTAGGGAAGTAATGGATTTAGTCAGAAAAAAATATTTCGAAATTATAACAGATCTTCACGTTTTGAGACCCTAGCAATCGTTTAAGATCATTTTCTGACTGATGTCTGTATGTGTGGTCAATTTTTCGCCTTCGATATCGTAAGAACGGAACAACATATGGCCATGCCGATTGTTCTATTGTGTTTATCAGCCTTTGACTTAGATCTGATTAGATTTTGAGTCAAATCGGTTCAGCGGATCCTGAGATATTCAAAAAAACGTTCTCAATGTCACGTATTAACATAGGTAAAAAAAAATATAAATGAATTCTAGATGTTATAATATGAGAAAAATGTAAATATTTTTTTTCTCTAAAATGTAGTTTTCGAGAAAAAAAATATTTTACTAAAAAAAATAAAAATTGTACGTAAATCAAGGTAACCATGATTTTTGCTATATTAAGCTAGCCATCAGTAGATCACCAAACAAAAAAGAGGGCCATGCTTTTTTCAAAGAATAAAAATTAAATTGTGTTTTAAAGACCACCAACAGCTAAGGTTGTTTGGGCCTAGTCAAAGAATAATAAAAATATTTACTAGGTGGGAAGTATAGGACTGGTCATCAGTCGAATTTTTAAACCGTAGTGTATTTAACAATACAGTACATCAGATCAACGCAAGGTGGTAGGAGCGACCACTTTCCGGAACGAGCGAACTCTGTGAGCGATATTGGGCATGAAATGATTATTCTAAATTGTGTGTTTTTAAGACCACCAACAGCTAAGGTTATTTGGGCCTAGCACCAATTCATATTTTCAATTCATTATTATTTTTTTTTAATAATAAATTGAAAATCCAATTGACACTTTTGCCAGCTCTCGGGCTAAAATCCGGGAACTGGGGACTTGTAATGATTATTCTATATCCCAATATATTAATATTCTCGCTCCACTACATGTTCACTCCCGATTCCCGAAAAAAAATGTACAGTTTGAATTATAATTTTATTAAATATTGTTCAATATAATTTGTATACATTTAACAGTTAAAATAAATATAATTGAGTTAATTTTCGCCGAAAGGAGCTTTGCTGTTGGTCTTCAAATAGTAATCTCCCTTGGCATCGGTGGTTGTATATAGACCCATTTCTTGTTTAGGATTGTTATCACACTTCCCAGCTTTATAATCTGACCAGCTACCGCACTGGCGTCCTACAAGGCTGTGAGTTATTACCGAGTCCTCGAAAAGATAGCAAGAGCGCTGGTGGTTGCATACGTCAACTGAAAAGAAATAATAGCAAAAATTAAAATTAACATATAATCTCTTGTGCCTTTTGAAAAATTATAAGTTTGCGTTCTATTTATATGGTAGTGTGTATTATAGAGCAGGGATTCTCAACCTTTTTCTTCTGCGGCACACCTAACGAATTTTTAACCACTGGCGACACATACATTTCTTTATTAAGGTTTGCTGTTTTAGAGTACTTTTAGAGTATTTAAATTTTTAAAGAGATCTACCATACCGTAAAAGTTATTTTCATAAAAATAACATATAGGTACTTTTGTTTAATGCATCTTGTCATTATCCAGGTGTGCAAGCTTTCACGGCCGGCATTGTTCCAAGTCTTCATTGTTTCCGGGCTTGTAGGCCGTGGTCCGGTGGTATTTCTACCTGACGTTTTGTCTACAACTGTGAGCCGCCAAGGAGGACACTTCGACCGCTGCCACATCGCCTTTGAGAATGTCTACCGCAGTTGTAGACGAAACGTCAGGTAGAAATACCACCGGACCATGGCCTACAAGCCCGGAAACCATGAAGACTTGCATCTTGTCATTGTTTAACATTGTAAGGATTTTACTTTTGTACTGACTAAAATCTAAATGTTACTTTTTTTTCATTTATAAAATAGAAATGTATTTTTGCATAAGTATTATTTTTTTGTTGAGATATTAAGTGAAATGGTGGAACAAACAGATCAAAGAAGTGCTGTGTGACGTATTGATTAAAGAATAATATGGACTACGTATAATTAAACTGTGATAAATTCTAATATGCACAACAAGGAATTTGATAGTCCTTTAATAAATTACTACAACTAATAACATTTAACGAAACGTCGTTAAAAATTGTGTGTGGATTTGCTAGATATGAAATCGGCATTACATACCTAAGAAACATCCCGTCTGTTCGGTACCTCCATTTGGATAAAAATCAACATGGCCATAAGAATTCAAAATACCGAAGATACCGCCATCCGAATGAATGGCTACAACAAACTTGGCATCGCTTTTGTCCAATCGTTTGTTTTTCACAATAATTAATGGATAAACGAAACCTGGTCCGGCCGCGTCGAGGGCTGTAATTCTGTCAATCACCTTTGTTGTATTCTGGGTTATTATTGAACCGGCAATACCGGCAACATGGGCACCTAATGAATGTCCAACAATATGGATGTTGTCTGGGTCGATTGAACCAGCGTTGATCAACAGAGAAAGTATTTTGCCCAAATATTGTCCAACCAGTTTTGTGTTGTATGCGGAGATGTTGTACTCTTCAATTGCCAGGAGTTGCCAGTCAACTGCGATTACGTTGTATTTACCTGAAAACAGCATACTCTAAATCAGAGGTTCCCAAACTTTTTTTTCTCATAGACCACTTTAAAAATTTTGCTGGTTCCGGTGGACCCCCTGCAGCTACATTTCTACCATATTGCCAAAACTCGACAAAAAATGTGAAGATTAGATCTAACTATGGAAATTTGCGTTGCGGCTGAGTTCCAACCACGAATTAACAGTTTTCGAAAAAAAAGTGAGAATTGATTGGTTAATTAATTAATTGATTGTGATGTGAGTGGATGTCAAAAAAGTAAAGTTGGCCAATCAAAAAAGTGATTCCATCCAACTTTATTTTTTTGACATCTACTCACAGCACAAGAAACCAATCAATTCTCACTTATTTTATTTAGAAAACTCCCCATTCGGATAGGTAAAAATAAAAAGAAAAATAGTATACATTGATAAGTGAAGTCAAGCCAACATTGTTCTTCACTATCGAAAACAGATAAATTTTCGTGGACCCCCGCTTACGAATTGTGAACCCCCATTTTTTTGTCACGCCAACGTAGACCCCCGTCGAACCTCCCGTGGACCCCTGGGGGTCCACCTGGACCACTTTGGGAATCAATGCCCTAAATCAACACTAACACTTAGGTATATAAAATAATAACGGGACATCTATCATTAATTTCGTTTCTATCTAATTTTTGGGTACTTTGTATGGTATCTATAGTCTATTCATTTTCAAGATTTTCAAGTAATTTGAAAAAATACATTCCAACAGTGCCACTTACCTACAGCTTACAACAAAATAAATGTAGGTACATTCGCAAATTTTAAAATTCTCCCGACTACCAATCATAACTCAAGAAACAAAGGGACAGGAGCTGATCAAGCACACAGGTCACTCTATCTTGAAAATGAATAGATGATGGAAAAACGTGTTTGCATAATTTTCGTCTGTCTGTCTGTTTGTAAAAACACGCACTGAGTACGGCCAATTTAGATGAAGCTCATTACATCCAAAATTTAAAGTTTCCGGCTCAGATCGATTTAAGTACTTATAAGGCGTCTGTTAAATCTAACATTAACGCGAGGGAAGTCACGAGTGCGAAATATGGAAACAACATTTTTCGTGTTTAGTAGTGTATTATTACCGTTTTTGATCATATCGTCTTTCGTGTCCAGAACCCAAGCTTTGGTGCCTTTTTCGACCCATCCATGGATAATGGCTACGGTCGGTACATCTTTTATAAACTTCGCTTGATCGATGTTGTTTGGTAATATCTTGAACTCGTCAGGGTTGTCATTCGTGTACAGATCCAAGTTGACGCCCTTCAGTGGTTTCAGCTCACCGACATTTTCGTCTTCCGGAGTTTCCGGGTAGCAGACTGGTCGAGCATCGAAACTCTTCAATTGTCCATCTGTGTCACGATAAACAACGTGTTCTGTTTCGGGGCTTGTGCAGTCTCGGACGTTGCCTGCAAGTTCGTCGTCAGTCGGTGCGCTGTGCACTGTAAACAATTTATTCATTTACTATTAATTTTATTTACAACAATAATTAATGATGTTTGCAAGCTTTAGAACAGCCGACATCGTGAAGATTCCCAGTTCACGTCTTCAGAGAACTGGTAAAATTATCAAAATAATGATAATAATAATTTGAAAATTGCAAATAAGAAATTACTGAATAGGATCGATCGTTTTTGAAAAGATATTTAACAATTTAAAACTTACCCAAAGCGGCAAGAAGGGCAATCGCAACTAATTTAAACATTGTAGTGAAATCGTATCGGAACACTAATATTGCAATACTAACGGTTAAGTTACAATTATCCTATATTTATACTAATTTTGCAATCATTTGGCATAGAACATTTGTGTTAATATTTGTGACTAGTATAAATAGTTCTTTTATTAGCTTGTTTTTTCGGTGTGATCATATTGTTCCAATTTATCTATTCTAAATATATTAAATTGCGAAATTAAAGTCCAGTAGTGACAAACTTAAAAATGCTTTTTTGTTCACAACTACGAAGTATCACGCCACTTCCGTAAAGAACACTACGTAATATTATTTTGGACTTTGTTATGTCGAAACTATAAAATATGGACGCGTAACTTTTTAAACAAATACACATAAAATACTTCTTTTTTAACTGAACTAACTTCAAAAAACTCGGGTCGCAGTGCCAAACCCTGCCGACAATATAGTGTATTTGCTAATACAGGCATTGTGGCTTTATTATGTGAACTGTTTGTTTTTGTGTAAAATAAAAAATTTAACCCCTTAATACATCCCTTGCAATAATATTTTTTTCTTAATTGCAATATTGTTATCATTACAGCATCTGCACCAAATTAAATACACCCTTTGGTAAGGAAATCCGTATCCGCAAACTAATGTTTTTATCGGGCCGATTTTATTTAAATTTTAGCACGTTTCAATCTTTACTAAAGGGTTAAATTTCAATTTTGAAACGATTCGGACAATTTTTTCGATATTTTTGGGCCCAAAAACATTTTTCAACCCCTAAAAATTACCCTTAAAATAGTCCGATCGGGTCCATTTTAAATAGGCTTCGTGCGGTGAGGGATTGCAACGTGCCTACCAAATTTCGTCAAAACTCTTTCGAAAGTTATAGCTCGCACACACACACATATACAGGGTGAGTTCGACCACCCGTATCAGTCGTTTTTTTCGAAAACGGTTAGTCGTAGAGAGTTGTGTCAAAAATTTGTATTATAAAAGCCCTAATAAAGAATCGAATGGTGATAATTTTTTTTTCCGGGAAGGTCGGCTTCCCTATTAGTTTGCTCCAGAATGTCCAGAACTCCGGAATTATAAATGTAACGATAGGTCGAAAGTGGTATTGTTGAAAAGATCTTTAAAAAATAAGCAAGTTTTGTAGGAAAATTTTTTTTATTACTGCCGCCCCTGTAAATTTCTATAAGTATACATATAAATTATTATATATTCAAAACTCCGGAATTTTAGAAAGCACGATAGGTTGTAAGTGGTGCTGTTGAAAAGCTCTTTAAAAAATAGGCAAGTTTTGTAGGAAACATTTTTTAATTACTGCCACCCCTATTAAGTAACGATCGTTTGAAATTATTAAATCAAAATTTCATAATAACGATCGAAGTCGGCATTAAAAATCTAGCAACCTTAGACATTGTCACAAGTGTTCAAACTGTCTTCCATTTACTCTTTAATACATACTACTGAGCTCTTCTGGTTATACTGTGAGTGTACTTCTTCAGTGTTTAATGATCGATAGATAGGTAACTAGATTTTAAATGCGGACTTTTAAAAAGTTCGTTATTATGACATTTTAATTTAGTAATTTCAAACAAATATTACTTAACAGCGGTGGCAGTAATAAAAAAAAATTTCCTACAAAACTTGCTTATTTTTTAAAGATCTTTTCAACAATACCACTTTCGACCTATCGTTACATTTATAATTCCGGAGTTCTGGACATTCTGGAGCAAACTAATAGGGAAGCCAACCTTCCCGGAAAAAAAATTATCACCATTCGATTCTTTATTAGGGCTTTTATAATACAAATTTTTGACACAACTCTCTACGACTAACCGTTTTCGAAAAAAACGACTGATACGGGTGGTCGAACTCACCCTGTATATAAACAAACAGACATTTCCAAAAATGGTGCCAAAGTGTTCAGAAGGCTATGAAACGTCGAGAAATTTTGGTCCGACCCCTAGGACCCGCCATCCGACCGATGCCAATAGTGTATGTGCCATATGGCAAATTTTTTGTTTATGGTGGGTCAATTTATGATACATTTTCTATCTCTAAAAACAGAAAGCGATAACTTAGAACTTATTGCAGCAAAATATAAGGTTTTGGTATTGGGTTCCTGGTCCTGGAAATTTTTTTAAATAAGTTTTTATAATTTTTTTTTTTCAGTAAAACCGTTTTAGATTATGTTTTATGATTTGATAACTGATATATTACTGCGGATGTGAGTTACTTTTAACAGCCACTTAATGGCCTACTATGAAGTGATATTTGCGACATAAATGAACTGTCAAAATTTTTTAAAAAAAATTCGACTGATGACCAGTCCTATACTTCCCACCTAGTAAATATTTGCAAAAAATAAACACTCTTTTTTTTTTATTCTTTGACTAGGCCCAAATAACCTTAGCTGTTGGTGGTCTTTAAAACACAATTTATTTTTTTTTCTTTGAAAAAAGCATGGCCCTCTTTTTACTTCCCACCTCTACTATGGTAGGGAAGTAATGGATTCAGTCCGAAAACAATATTTCGAGATTTTAACAGATTTTCACGTTTTGAGACCCTAGCAATCGTTTAAGATCATTTTCTGACTGATGTCTGTATGTGTGTGTGTATGTGTGTATGTGTGTATGTGTGTGTGTGTGTGTATGTGGTCAATTTTTCGCCTTCGATATCTTAAGAACGGAACAACATACGGGCATGCCGATTGTTCTATTGTGTTTATCAGCCTTTAACTTAGATCTGATTAGATTTTGAGTCAAATCGGTTCAGTGGATCCTGAGATATTCAAAAAAACGTCCTCAATGTCACGTATTAACATAGGTAAAAAAAAATATAAATGAATTCTAGATGTTATAATATGAAAAAAATGTAAATATTTTTTTTCTCTAAAATGTATAGTTTTCGAGAAAAAAAATATTTTACTAAAAAAAATAAAAATTGTACGTAAATCAAGGTAACCATGATTTTTGCTATATTAAGCTAGCCATCAATAGATCACTAAACAAAAAAGAGGGCCATGCTTTTTTCAAAGAATAAAAATTAAATTGTGTTTTAAAGACCACCAACAGCTAAGGTTATTTGGGCCTAGTCAAAGAATAAAAAAAAGAGTGTTTATTTTTTGCAAATATTTACTAGGTGGGAAGTATAGGACTGGTCATCAGTCGAATTTTTTGTTTGGTGATCTACTGATGGCTAACTTAATATAGCAAAAATCATGGTTACCTTGATTTACGTACAATTTTTATTTTTTTTAGTAAAATATTTTTTTTCTCGAAAACTATACATTTTAGAGAAAAAAAATATTTACATTTTTTTCATATTATAACATCTAGTATTCATTTATATTTTTTTTTACCTGTGTTAATACATGACATTGAGGACGTTTTTTTGAATATCTCAGGATCCACTGAACCGATTTGACTCAAAATCTAATCAGATCTAAGTTAAAGGCTGATAAACACAATAGAACAATCGGCATGCCCGTATGTTGTTCCGTTCTTAAGATATCGAAGGCGAAAAATTGACCACATACACACACACATACACACATACACACACACACACATACAGACATCAGTCAGAAAATGATCTTAAACGATTGCTAGGGTCTCAAAACGTGAAAATCTGTTAAAATCTCGAAATATTGTTTTCGGACTGAATCCATTACTTCCCTACCATAGTAGAGGTGGGAAGTAATAATGACAAGTGAAAAGCGGCTATATCTAATGGGTATGGCAAAAAATACCATATAATATATCTCGTGCATTATGATAATATTATGACTCGTGTGACTTAAAACTCGGTATCGTTCGTGTTAACATAATGTCATTTAATTAAGTACTCGTCACTAACATACGTCATTACGCAACTGCGTATTATACAATCTACTAATTCATGTATTATCTTGGATTCCTAAATTAAGTATATTATAAAAGATTTTCCAACAGATTATGAATACAAGTATTATTTCTTTATTATTTTGATTAAATAGTGTTGTTAATGTGAAAATAAGGTAATACTATAGATAATTCATTGATCTTTATTAATTAAATAAATGTTTATTATTTGTAATACTAATTTTAATTTAATGAGCATTCACAGAGTTACGCGAATATAAAAAAGACGGACGTACCGTTATAGCAATTTAATAAAAATTAAGTTTGTATCATAATAATTCCATTTAAAATAAGAAAATAATGATTTTCGAATTTTTTCTTTGCTTATGTTATGAGACGTTCCTTCGTGCAAGATTTCAAAATTCTAAGTCAACGGGAAGTATTGAAAAAACACTTGACTTTTTTAATCTTTTTACTGCATTGAGTTAGAAGCCCGAATTTTTCACAAGATTATTTGGTTGTATAGCCCTTAGTAATTTCAACTTGATACCTCTAGCTGTCCCTATGAGAAAAAGCGTCTTGACAGACTAACAACAAAGTGATCCTATAAAGTATAAGTGTTCAGTTTTAACATTGGAAATGTTTATGTTCGTATATTGGGGCAGAGTTACGAGTTTTCGTTCAAGGCCAAAAGACAACGGTGTCGCGATCAAGTGAGGAGCAATCATGCAAAATTGAACAAGTGCAATTTTTTCGAAATGTGTTTTATATCATGTCTAGTTAATTGAGAGGTATTTGCGACGATCTGCGGTGTTATTTTTGAGCAAATGTTAATAAATACTGTAGAAAAATCCATTTAAAAGTTAAGTAATCAAGCAAAAGTGAACGCGTATATAACAGAAGAATAATAGGGTTATTCCTGACAAAACTGAATAGTGCATTGATAAATATTGTGTGTATAATAAACAGTTAATTATGTTTCATAAATGCTGTTATCATTTCCAATGTCCTCGATGGTTGCAAGGATTGCGAAATCTGTAAATTTTTTTTCATTCTGAGGAACGGAACCCTAAAAAAATCAAAATATGTTGCAACTTATATTTATTATCACTGAAATTATTTACATATCATTACATTTTTCAAAAATCAATTTAACTAAGGCCGAAGGGGCTATGACTGTTGGTTTTCAAGTAGTAATTTCCAGTAGCATTGGTAGCAGTATTTTCACCCATGTATTGTTTTGGATCGTTGTCGCACAGTCCTCTTTGATATGTAGACCAGCTAGTACACAACTTTCCAATAAGACTGTGACTGTTCACAGAATCTTCGAAAAGATCGCAGGACCGTTGATGGTTACATATATTCTCTGTAAAGTTATGTAAAATTATTTCACTGTTTAAAATTATATTTGATACTTTTAATTTAAACCTCGTAACATTTGATATAATTTGACGCATAATATTTGAGACAAATTGAAATAAATAAAAATTCCCCCACAAAGCAAACTTACCACGTGGTCCTTAAATTAATTAGAAATAGTTCTTTGGTTGGGTAATGTTGGAAGGAGAGTTTGTTCTCATAAAAAAAACGGATAAATATTTGAAGATACTTACCAAGGAAACATCCTGGCTGCGCGGTACCTCCATTAGGATAAAAGTCAGCATGGCCATACGCGGAATAAAATCCAAATATCCCACTGTCCGTGTGAATACCTTCAACGAATTCCGCATCACTCTTATCTAATCGCTTGTTTTTGAACAGAATTAACGGATATTCAAATCCTGGAGCAGCTGCATCCATTCCAGTGATTCTTCCAATCAATTTCTTGGTGTTCTGAGTTATTCTGTGTCCAGCAATACCAGCAACATGGGCACCAAGTGAATGTCCAGCAAGGTGAATATCACTGGCATTAATAGCACCTGAACTGATGAAGTTACTAAGTACAGCACCCAAAAATTCACCAACTTTTTTTGTATTACCCGCGCAAATATTGTACTCTCCTATAGCTAATTTTTGCCAGTCCACTGCAATAATATTGTATGTTCCTGAAAAATCAATAATCAATCAATTGGACTTATTGATCTGTTTAACTAATACATTTCAATCATAAAAAAACGTACTGTATAGACATTAGACAGATTAACTATATGTTTTTTGAAATTGAATTTACCATTCAGATATTCTCTCGGATCTTCTTTACGAATAAGGAAATTGTTAATTTAGCTATTATTTTCGTAGATTAAAAACATGTCTAAAAATGGCTCATTTTATTCATACCAAACATCACATATTCACATATACAGGGTGTCCAAGTTGACGTTGGCTAACATGGGTAACTTTGTTATTAGTGCAGAATTATGCGTTCATTAACGTCCCGTCGAAAAAACAATTGAATTTTGACACACTATGGATTTATTTAGAAAATAGTGAAAATTGCCGTTTTTGAAAACTGGCCATAACTTTTTTATTTATGAAGATATCTGAAAATTTCTTTAACCATTTTTTGGCGTAGGTTTAATTTTTTTATATCCACTACATAATGAGATATTGACATGAACTTTGGTTTTTCTTATGGACGCCATTTTGGATTTTTAGATATTCGAATTCTGCTTATTTTTCTGATTAATTTGGTGTATCACATGCCACATTTAAAAAATTAGTAATGAACGTCCCATATAAGAGACATTAAAAACAACTGACAATCAAGTTATAATTAAGTAGTGCGAACATTTTAAGTGTAAAATTAATAATAAATCGTAGCTTGGCAGAACTGAAATATAATTTGACTGTCAGTTGTTTTTATAGTGCCTCTAATATGGGACGTTAATTGCATTTTTTTTAAATGTGGCATATGATACACCAAATTAATCAGAAAAATAAGCAGAATTCGAATATCTAAAAATCCAAAATGGCGTCCATAAGAAAAACCAAAGTTCATGTCAATATCTCATTATGTAGTGGATATAAAAAAATTAAACCTGCGCCACTGAAAAGATCATAAAAAGTTATCAAAAAATGGTTAAAGAAATTTTCAGATATCTTCATAAATAAAAAAGTTATGGCCAGTTTTCAAAAACGGCAATTTTCACTATTTTCTAAATAAATCCATAGTGTGTCAAAATGCAATTGTTTTTTCGACGGGACGTTAATGAGCACATAATTCTGCACTACTTTGCCCATTTAACCGACTTTCTATCTCCACTAATAACAAAGTTACCCATGTTAGCCAACGTCAACTTGGACACCCTGTATACCTACCGTAAAATTTCTTACTAAATCTAAGTTCTAATTCTGTCTGGGTAGATTATTTGAAGTAATCTATGAGTAAGTCATCTAACAGGTTAATCGTAGAATTTAATGAAGAATTTAAATGTTATAGTTACCTTTTGAAAGGTACTTGTCTTTTGTTTCGAGAACCCAAGTTTTGTCGCCTTTCTCAAGCCATCCATGAATAAGGGCAACAGTCTTAGCACCTTTTATGACCGGAGCTTGGTCAGTGTTCGACGGTAACAACTGGAATGCAGAATCCTGTGTATTGCTGGTGTACAGTTCTAGGTTTACACCGCTTACTGTGGCAACAGAATTGATATCATCCGGAGTTGGGCCGAAGCAGGCTGGTTTTGCCACGAAACTCTTCTCTTGTCCATCTTCTCTATATACCACCACACTTTCGGCTTTGCTTTCACAGTCTTTGTTGTTGATGGTTTCGTCGATTTCGTTTGCTTTGCAGTGCACTATCAATGAAATAATCAATTAATAACCGTGTACCTAATTAAAAAAATAATTAATCCTATCCAACTTCCTGTTTTTTGAACAGAAAAATATTGCTTTCATTTTAAAAAAGTCAAATTAATTAAATATATTTTGTATAAAAACGAAGAAATTGTGTTTTAAAGACCACCAACAGCTAAGGTTATTTGGGCCTAGCACCAATTCATATTTTCAATTCATTTTTTTTTTTAATAATAAATTGAAAATCTAATTGACACTTTTACCAGCTCTCGGGCTAGAACCCGGGAACTGGGGACTTGTAACAGAGGAACCATAGCAACGCCATGTAAACAACAGCATTGCTACACGCTCGGCTATTCTCAAGATAAAAACGAAGAAGGTAAGGCGTTTTAGCATATTTTACTATGGTTCCGGTAGACAGGTGGCCGCTTTATCGTCATGAAGCCAAAAGAACTTTGTGCGTTTTCATGAGTCCAAGTTGATGGTTGTAGGTCCGACAATAAATTGGTTTATAAAAAACAAAATTGAACAGAAATTAAAAAAAATAAAACTTACCTAAACAAACGAAAAGAAGAATAGCGAACAGTTTCATCATTGCAATCATTTCTGCAAATGTACATAGATCTCACCAGACTAACTGTATGCAATATGCATGCAGGTAAACTATTTATAGGTGTTTTCTACTGTTTTTGCCATAATGGTCAAAGAACAATTGTGTTAATATTTACTATTAATAAAAAAAGCAATACAGTTAGCTATCGTTTTCCCAGTTTAAACTTTATTTGCTTTAATTTTTAGTGTATTTGCCATATGGCACATACACTATTGGCGTCGGTCGGATGGCGGGACCTAGGGGTCGGACCAAAATTTCTCGACGTTTCATAGCCTCCTGAACAATTTGGCACCATTTTTGGAAATGTATATATATATATGTGTGTGTGTGTGTGTGTTCGCGGCATAACTCTCGAAAGACTTAATTGATTTGAACGAAATTTGGTAGACACGTTGGAATCCATCACCGCACGGAACTTTTTTAAAATGGGCCCAATCGGACCATTTTAAGGGTAGTTTTTAGGGGTTGAAAAAAGTTTTTGGGACCAAAAATACCGAAAAAAATCTCAGAATTGTTTAAAAATTGGAATTTAACTCTTTAGTAGAGATTAAAATGTGTTGCTAAAATTTTAAAAAAATCGGCACGACAGGACCGGACTTACAAATTTTATGAAGACACTAGTTTACGGATTGTGATTTATTTGCTGACGGGTGTATTTAATTTGGTACGGAGGTTGCATTGATAATAATATTGAAATTAAGAAAAAAAATATTATTTTAAGGGATGTATTAAGGGGTTACATTTTTTATTTTGTCCAAAAACAAACTAAGTTTACGTATTAAAGCCACAAAGCCTGTATTAGCAAATACACTATATTGTCGGCAGGGTTATGGCACTGCGACCCGAGTTTTTTTTTTTTTGAGAAATAATATTAACACAATATTTGTTCGAAGAAAACAGAACAAATTTTCATATTTATCTGTCTGCTGTGCATGCATGAATTACTCATTAGTCATAACTGCATTTGCCTATACATAGTAGGTATCTAAGGCACATACACTATTTGTCGGTCGGATGGGGTGACCTATCTTAGCATGATAACTCTCAGAAGACTTAATTGATTTAAACAAAATTTGATACACATGTTGAAATCCATCATCCCACGAAACGTATTTAAAATGGGAGCTATTGGACCATTTTAAGAGTTGTGTACAGGAGTCGGAAAAAATGTTGGTTCCAAAAACACCGAAAAAATTAGTAGACTTGTTTCAAGATCGAATGTTAACCCTTCCAGTAAAGATTAAAAAGTGCCTCTAATATTTTAACAAAATCGGCCACAGGATTTTATGAAAACACTAGTTTGCGGATAGTGAATTACTTACTGTAGTGCTTACAAAATTTAGTGCAGATATTAGATTGATAAAATGTTTTTCGTATACCTACTGAAATTAAAAAGATAAATAATTTTAAAGAATGTATTAAGGGATAGTTTTTTTTATTTTGTCTGAAATATAAGATAAGTTCATATAATGATACGTTTAAATACCTACCACGATGCATGGTGTTAACAAAAAACTTTTTAACAAAAAAAGCCTCCTTCAAAAAGCCACTAAAAAGAGGAAAATAATATAATCTAGCTATCAGTAAGTTGTAATTTTATTTTTCAGGGTGTGACATTACGTACCAATTTCCGTTACGGAAAATTATGGGTTACAAAAATCATAATAATTCATTGTTTCATATGTAAGAATTGATAACCATATTTTTAAATCGGTTAAAAATTAGTCAGAAAATGTATGTTAACTAACTTTAAACTTATCTCAGTGTTAATAAAAAATACTCGGGTCGCAGTGCCAAACCCTGCCGACAATATAGTGTATTTGCTAATACAGGCATTGTGGCTTTATTATGTGAACTTAAGTTTGTTTTTGTACAAAATAAAAAATTTAACCCCTTAATACGTCCCTTACAATAATGATTTTTTTCTTAATTGCAATATTGTTATCAATACAGCATCTGCACCAAATTAAATACACCCTTCAGTAAGGAAATCCGTATCAGCAAAACTAAAGTTTTTATAAAAATCATAAATCCGGTCCTATCGCGCCGATTTTATTTAAATTTTAGTACCACATTTTAGTCTTTACTAAAGGGTTAAATTTCAATTTTGAAACGATTCGAACAATTTTTTCGGTATTTTTGGGCCCAAAAACATTTTTCAACCTCTAAAAACTACCCTTAAAATGATCCGATCGGGCCCATTTTAAATAGGCTTCGTGCGGTGATGGATTCTAACGTGCCTACCAAATTTCGTCAAAATCAATTAACTCTTTCGAAAGTTATTGCCCGTAAATATATATATATAGACATTTCCAAAAATGGTGCCAAAGTATTCAGGAGGCTATATATGATAATGTTATCAATACAGCATCTGCACCAAATTAAATACACCCTTCGGTAAGGAAATCCGTATCCGCATACTAATGTTTTTATAAAATTCGTAAGTCCGGCCCTATCGAGCCGATTTTATTTAACTTTTAGCACCACGTTTTAATCTTTACTAAAGGGTTAAATTTTAATTTTGAAACGATTCGAACAATTTTTCGGTATTTTTGCCCAAAAATATTTTTCAACCCCTAAAAACCACCCTTAAAATAGTCCGATCGGGTCCATTTTAAATAGGCTTCGTGCGGTGATGGATTCCAACGTGCCTACCAAATTTCGTCAAAATCAATTAACTCTTTCGAAAGTTATTGCCCGTATATATATATACCGTGCGAGTTTTTTTAAAGCGTACATAGACTGTTTCACAATTTAAAATCGTGGTGTAGACATTGTTGGTATCTATATCTGGTCTGCCTGGAAACTGCACACTAAATAACGCAGATACTTGCCGACAACTATTTTCCCCAGAATACAATTGTATATAAGAACCTTTTCTTCTACAGTGTACATTTTTTATAGAAAAAATATTAAATAAATCTCTGAACTTATAAAATTTATTATCACAACTCAATAATAATAAATTGTAAATAAAAATATTCGTTTCCATAGTTTATAACAATATCTACACCACGATTTCAAATTGTGAAACAGCCTATGTACGTTTTGAAAAAACTCGCACGGTATATATATACGGGCAATAACTTATATATATATATATACATTTCCAAAAATGGAGCCAAAGTGTTCAGGAGGCTATGAAACGTCGAGAAATTTTGGTCCGACCCCTAGGTCCCGCCATCCGACCGACGCCAATAGTATTTTCTACATTTTCTACATACCGCATTTTATGAGACCCCGTGGTTTACTATTCACATTTAAACTTTTATGCGAAAATGTAATAAAATAAAAATACATTGGAAAATTTATTTAATTTCAACAGTAGTTTACTATATGCTACTCATAGAGAATGTCACATTACATAGTCATAATAGAGTAAAAATGTCTTCAGTGTCTTGACCAAAAGGACTCTTACTGTTGGTCTTAAGATAATAATTTCCAGTGGCGTTGCTGCTAGTATGCAGTCCCATCACTTCTTTCTGGTTACTTCTGCACATTCCTTTTTCATATGTTGACCAGGATGTACATTTTGTTCCTACAAGGTCGTGACTGTTTATTGATTCTTTGAACAAATCATGAGAACGCGCATGGCCGCAAACATTGATGCCTGTGAAAAAAATAATAATTGCACACTATACTTTATTCAATGCAATATGCACTAGTGCGGTCAGTAAAACACATTCGCCACGCCTGCCAGTTAAATGACCCAATACAGGCCAGTATATACATGCATCGAAAATAGCTACCTATTTTGTAGTGGGTTTGGCAAAAAATATTAAACGTACGCGTAGATTAATGCAAAAATTGAAATATCGGTATTGCGTTTTTATTTTGATCTTTACGCCACATGAAGATATCGTCTTTAACTATCATTTAATTTAAGATTCCGGACCACAGTCCTACAAGAAATTGTAGTACTATAAATTACACGTACCCAAACACCCAGGCTGATATACACCTCCATTTGGATAAAAATCGGCATGACCAAACGGACTTTTGCGTCCATAAAATGCAGTTGTGTGAATGCCTAGAACAAATTGAGCATCTTTCTTGTTCAGTGATCTATTTTTTCCAAATGATTTGAATGAACGTTCAAATCCTGGTGCAGCAGCGTCAAGAGCAGTGATCCTTCCAATCGATTGTTGAGTTATCAGATTTGCTGTGTGCCCTGCCATACCAGCAACATGGGCACCAAGTGAATGCCCCACCAAGTGTATATCATTCGATTTAATGGTGCCATTTTGAATAAGTATAGAAAGAAATTCTCCCAAATATTCGCCTACTCTAGGTACATTAAGCTGACAAGCGACAGAGTAGATTTCTGTGGCTAAATCTTGCCAGTCAACTGCGATTACGTTATAATCACCTACCAGAGAAAATATGATTTTAGCTCTTAATAGCTTAAAGTTTGACAGTAGTAGGACATAGATGCGACCGGGTTAGTTCTGACCACGTTGATATCTGGATCACTTCCAAATACATCTATGCAGGGTTTGTCGTACAATTTTAACAGATTGTTTTTTAATCCCGCTGTTAAATTTTGATTGCTACGTGTTAATTGGCTGCTGCGTTTTCATTTTGGCAAATTGTTGATCGTTCCCATAGCAACCGTGATTAAAAAATAAAATTGTACAATAAAGCCAGCATAGTCTCATTTCGCACCAAGCCAGTCCAGTTCAGTCGCGTCTAGTCAAGTCTTGTCCAGTCAAGTCACGTCAATATTTCCTTTCGCACTGAATACGTCGCGTCAAGTGATGTGCAAAAAGTATCAATTCGTTACTATAGTATTCGTTACTTGCTCCATTCTGAGTGTCAAGACTGGGCTGACTGGCATTAAAAATTCAACCGGCTGAGTCGCAATCAGTCTTGATAAGTCTTGACGCGATCGGACTGGATGTGACGCGCTTAGTATGAAACCAGATTTACACATTGCCTTTATTTCAACGATAAGTTAATATGTCCAATTCAGTAGCGTCCGATTTGACTGGACGCGACTGGACTGGACTGGTTTGGTGCGAAATGAGCCTTAGTGTTTGAAAATTTTAACTTGGGCAGTTCCAAATATACGCTTAATCATGTTTATCTTGCTGATAACCTGGTCTTAAGATTTTTTTCATATTTAAAATATTTATATAGGTATAAATTATATTATTTCTGAAGAATTAATTTAAGTTTATAAACCTTTGTCATACAAACTTTACATTTGTCCGTTTCTTTTCTAATTTTTGAGTATAGAGAAGAGTTAATTTAATTCACTGGTTTAACATTAAATGGGTTTTCTTACTGAACATAAACAAAACCATTATATTATTCAGCTTCAGTCTTGAAAAATTTAAATAGCCGTAACGATGGAGGATGTAATCGAACATTTAGATTTAACTTATAAGTAATTTAAACCTCTTATTACGCTGTTTGTTTGATGACGTTCTTTATAACAATTCCAGATATCGTTAAATTTTTAAGATAAACAGATTAAAGCGTATCTATATTATGATCAGAATTGTCCAGTTAAAAATTTCAACTATTAGACCTGATCGGAACTGAATCAAAAATCAAGGTGGTCGGAACTGGCTCTGTCGGATTTGACCTTCATTCACCTTAAAGTGCCAAATCATTGGCGAATGGTGGTAAGGACTAGAGCACTCAAGTCTCCAACCACAATTCAACCGGTGCTGGTCAAATATGGTGTTCTAATTCCAATAAGGGTTCCAATATCAGCTGAATGTGAAGTAGTTAAAACATTTTATTGAAAACATTATTTGGTTTCTGTCAGCTCGATAAAATAATTAAAATTATTATTTATGGTTGAAGGTTTTGTACAGCTGACTTTGCAATATTAAAAAATAAGTTTTTACCGTAAAATGGAAATACACATACATTAGATAAAAAATCATGAATCTTTGAGGGTATTTTGAAAAATTAAACTCAGTCTGTAAACGAAAACTTAAAAAATAATAATAAAACAGTTACCTTGTAAAAGCAATTGGTCTTTTATCTCCAAAACCCACCGTTTGTAACCATATCCTAACCATCCGTGTATAATAGCGACTGTCTTCGCATCTTTGATGAGAGGACTTTCCTGATAATTCGAAGGCAACAATTGGAACGCATCACTGGATTTGTCGTTAGTGTATAGTTCGAGGTTCACACCTTGTAGCGGTTCTATGTCAGAATTATCGTCAGCCATAGTTGGAACACTATGTACTATAATCAAGATTAAACAATTAGCAAATAAAACAAATTGGTTGAGGCTTTCGCGGCTAGTTGATGAGCTGGTGTTGTCCTGATTCGGGTCTATAGGCCGTCGTTCGCTGGAATTGCTTCCTTATAACGTTTCGCTAGCATGAGTGGCGAGCTTCTTCAGAGGTCCTAGTAATAATAAACTATGTGGGTGTAGTCCCGATGGGTGGAGAAATCAATGCTATTCTATTAAAAACTCGATAGTAAATTAAAAAAAAACTTAAGATTTACTTAGAATCTTCACTTACCCCAAGAGGCCAAAATTAAAATCGGTAGCAGCTTGTACATTGTTTGCTCTCTTACAACAAATTATTGCTAAAAATCCTGGAGCCCCCTATTTATGAGTGTTTTCTACAAAGATGAGAGTTTAAAATGTGATGATTAAAAGTAGTTATGTATTGATGTTTACTGATAATAAAAGCAAAGCAATTACAGGTCTTTGTCCAGTTTTAACGCTAAATTATTCAATATATTAAAAGTATAGCATATTATTATATTGCAATAAATGTTTCATCATTCATGGTGAATTGATACTATTGTCAATAGATTAGAAAATTCGTTCGACAAAATAAATAAATTTTACACTAAATGGAAATTTAAATTAAATCAAGGTTCTGAGAGCATTACATTTTCTGAAAGAACATACATTAGTTGTAACCTGCATTGGTTAATGCAGGTGATCCTTAAGTAATGACACGTCGTCTGAGAGACTACCATGAGTTTTAAATGTTAAAAATAGAGGAGGGGTAAGATTTTCCTTGAACATAATATCAGACTTTTTTTTAACTTCCCACTGGAAGTTATTGTAATGGGTCTGAAAATCGAAATCAAAAAGGAAAAAAAATTTTATATTTCAAGGTCACTACACTATTTTTACACTACTTTTAGAAATATGTCTGTGTGTGTGTGTGTGTGTGTGCACGTACGTACGTATGTGTCCATTTCTTTCTAAGACGAAATCTCGAGAATGAAAAATGATATTGACTACGTTAGGGTGCCAATCGACGCGTATTAACGTAAATATGATCTGAAAGAAATTTTTTTAAAATCGGTTCAGCCGTTCTTTTTTCTTAACCAAATAACCTCCAAAAAAGTAGATTTTACACAATATCTCGCGAATAAAAAATTATATCGACTTCGTAAGGGTGTCAATCGAGGCGTGTTAACGTCATTTTGATCCGACATAAATTTTATAAAAATCGGTTCAGCCGTTTTTTTTTTTTTTTAATTATTGATGTTTTAATGATTAAAATGATTACTTTTCTGTGTAATATCTAATTTAATTATTTTTATTAAATATTTTTCAAACTGGGAAGTTCGTCGTGTGGACCTCAAGGGTCGCACTTTAGTCCTAATAAACGACCCACCTCACGGCTTGTTTCAATGTCGTTTAAGTATTAGATTTTTACACACAGTAAGAATATTATATAATAAAATAAGATTATTTCAGATGTAAATGTTTTTTGTGCAGATTTTTCTTTCATGAAAAAAAGACTACTTAAAAAATTTTTTTTTGCCGTACCCACTATAAAATAGCTATTTTAAAAGCGTGCATGTATACATGGAATGGATTAGTAAACAGGCAGATGTGTTGAAAGTGTTCGCTTTAATCCGCCCACTAATACTTACTCATGGCCTGCTATAAATATGAGGTTGGCGATGCAAATGAACTGTCAAGTTTTTTTTGCAAATACTGAAAATTAAAAGAAAAAGTAGCTATTTTATAGTGGCTATGGCAAAAAATACCATATACATCTATAGTGCGTAATGATATTACGACTCGTTAAAACTCACTAAATCGCTCGTTTTAAAGTACTGTCGCTACTCGTAAGTAATATACCTCATTACGCAACTAGATTATACATATCTAATCTACTATTATGAAGATATGTGTCTTTCATAGCTATATTTTTTCGAGTACCTACCTAGATATTGACAATTTTATAAGGAATCGTAAATTTTAACTTAAATTCTAAGTCACGTTTGAATTTTGTATTGACCAGTCAAATATCTGAATTGAAAGCTCAGTTGGAATTAAAATTTTTATACTTAGAAGCAACGGGTGCAACCGCGGGTATCAAATCTTATAAGCTTTAAAGAAACAAAATTACACCTTCAACATAAATAATAAAAGTATTCCGGGAGCCCGGTCCAAATTCGAAAAGGCCGAGACATTCGCGTGGATATAACTGCAATGCAGGAGCGTTAACGGCTCTTTCGCACATATCTATACATTATATGTACACGGTGTCCATCTTTAGAATTATATTGTCTATAAAACGGCCATAAAACGCACCAGTTATTGCCTTGTTTTGATGTTTTATACAGTCCTTTAGCTCAGCCATTGGCCTCTTAATAACACCTCGTATTTCGTTACACTGTTTCTTAACTAGGGCTGCACAGAACCAAAAATTAGAAAATTCGTTAATGAGCTGGTGTTTTCCTGATTCGGGTCTATAGGCCGTCGTTGGTTGGAATTGCTTCCTAACGTTTCGCTAGCACGAGTGGCGAGCATCTTCAGAGGTCCTTCCATTCTACATCCAGCATCGGAGATGGAAGGACCTCTGAAGAAGCTCGCCGGCACTCGTGCTCGCGAAACGTTAGGAAGCAATTTCAACCAACGACGGCCTATAGACCCGAATCAGGACAACACCAGTTCATCAACTGGCCGCGAAAGCCTCAAGCAATTTGTCAAATTCGTTAATGTCTACACACAAATTAGATACCTTATCGTTGTGGCTTGCTGAATGAGCCATTTTCCTGATAGTAGTTCTTTCAATTATCCACGAGAGGCAGCACTTGTGGTAGGGACAAACATTATTTATTCCCCATTAGTGTCGTGTCATTTAGTGGTATAATTTAATAATTAATTTATACCAAAATGACACGACACAAATGAGGAATAAATAATGTTTGTCCCTACCACAAATGCTGCCTCTCGTTGATAATTAAAAAAACTACTCTCAGGAAAAGGCTCATTGTGCTGTTCCTGGTTGATTGATTGTAGATTACAGACGCTCGACAGCTTGTTTTAACAGGCATACGAGTGATAATATATACTATATAGCATTACGCACTAGATATACAGGGTGCTGAATCGTTTTGCGGGTAATAGGGATTTAACCCGTAAAATCAAACTTTTGCGATTTCCTGCTTCCCTAATTATTTTAGGAAAAATATCTTTGAATAAAAGTTTTAGAACATAAAATTCTGCATCTAAATCATTAAACAAAATTAATTTTGCATGCTTTGTGACGGCAGAAATTTTATATGAAAATGTCAAAATTACCTCAAAAACAGATAGCGATAGCCATGGAACTTAAACAAAATGATTAGAAATTATTCTGACAGCTAAAACGTCATCATTTTGTTCAAGTTCCATGGCTGTTTTTGAGGTAATTTTGACATTTTCATATCAAATTTCTGCCGTTACAAAGCATGCAAAATTAATTTTGTTTAATGATTATAGATGCAGAATTTTATGTTCTAAAACTTGTATTCGAAGATATTTTTCCTAAAATAATTAAGAAAGCAGGAAATCGCAAAAGTTTGATTTTACGGGTTAAATCTCTATTACCCGCAAAACGATTCAGCACCCTGTATATGGTATTTTTTGTCATACACTCTATAAAATAGCTGCTTTTCACTTCATTTTCAAACATTTTGAAAGCACTTGGACAGGGCCGTCCTAAGCCATTCAAGCTCTCTATATGGGCTAACAAAATCAATCTCCCAAAGCTCAAGCGTTTTTATGCTTTTCAACAAGTTAGGTTGTAGTATGAAACTAATTGTGTCAATTCGCCCTCCGGCGCCCTAGAGCTGCAGCCTCTATTAACCCAATGACTAGAGTAGACCCGCACATGTAGGTGTGCAGGAAAGTTATTTTTCCGCACACCTGTTTGTTAAGTTATTCATTACAGACCGGTATACATTCATGTAAAGTTGCTGTTTTATAGTGGGTATGACAAAGAAAATGACACTTTCTCAAATTAAATTTGTTGATACACTTTTGTATAAACTGTCTACCCCTATGCCTCCCACACATACGAATGTACACATAATATAGGTATAGTGCGTAATTTATTAAACTCTTTAGTAATAGTGAAATGTAAGCTCATTTGCTGTGCATTTTGTACATATGAGATAATTAATTGTAAGCTAGGTTATCATTCTTGTTTTATTGTGGAACATAATGTCGTTAGCTCTAGGGTGACAAGTCGTTCAAATTTGTATGGACATGTTCCTTGTCCTTGGGTAATAATGTACATCCCGTTTAAACTTTACTAATTTTTTTTGATGTGAAACATCTTATGTCGGGCTGTGAGCAGCCGCGTGAGGGGAAATATGCAACGAAATGTTTGGTCCGCTCCTTCGCTGCTGTTCTCCCCACCACTGCGGCCCTCTCTCTCTCTCTCTCGGCTTCCGCGCGCTCGGGCAACCGCGTGTGTTACAGTGCAGTATATAGGATTACGTCAGCATAACAGTTAGTTGCTGCTTTTGAAAAAATATATACTACTACATAGAGAATACCACCGAGTTCAATAACGTTTTCTTTGATGTTTCACATCTGTCGGGGGTCCCGAGACCCACACTCTTTTTTTCAAATTGGAACGTGTCTGCTCTTTTATAATACTCTCCGTATTTGCGAGGGTTGTGTCCCGTGAAAACGTGAAATTCTGCGAAAACCAGAAAAAAATATACGTATATAGAAAAATTTTTCGTTGGAAAGCAGCCAATTATATAATTGTTTCGAAACATATTGGAAAAAATCATTTTACCAACCAGTGGTCACAGTCAGGATTCTAACATGAACCTTTCCACTTTCGCGGCGGAATGAGTTTACAATACTCAACTGTGACATGATTGCTAAATTAATATTCTCCTTATATGCTTCAGAATCAATAGATTTTCACTACATACAAGTGTCAATTCATATATGCTAATTCAATAGCTATGATATGAAGTGAATCCTCGTACCAGCGAGAGCCCAACACTTTCATGTTGGGCTCTCGCTGGTACGAGGATTCACTTCCAGTGGCGTAGCTTTACTTCGCGGGGCCTAAGTGTAAATTTTTTTTTATCCGAATTCAAAAGCTTGGTACCATCGCACTTAGCGATGTATATGCTTTCAAAGCTATCTAAATGATGGGTCGTACTTACCGCCTTTACCAAACTTACATTATTTATGCTTATGTCATGGTTAGTATCTAAAATATGGTTCGCGACGCTTGATTTGTCCGGTCTATTAAATTTGATATGTGAAAAATGCTCTTTCCACCTAGTATTAGTTTGGCGCCGGGTTTGTCCTATATAAAATTTTTCACATGTACCGCAATTAATTTTGTAAATACCTGATTTTTCTAGAGTGGGTGTAATATCTTTGATAGTGTTCGCTGAAGATGAAAGCTTAGCTTTCGAAATGTACATCCATCAATAAAACTGTTGTGGTAAGAAGTAACTATATTTTATTTTGTTTTACGTAGAACAGAATTAGCCACGTCCAAACTTTAATTATTACACAATATATTATATTATTTCTTGTTATGATGTATCGGCATAGATATGCAAATATTATTGAACAGTAAAACATATTTTCAGCAAAGTTCTATAATAATATAGCATAATAAATTCTTTATTATAAATGTACAGCTAAAGCTGATTGTATATTATAATAAAATTTTAGGCTTCAGTCAATAAAATTTTCTGCGTATTCACAATAAGGAAAATTTAATATTTATTTACTTTCTATTTTGTTTAGAGTAATTAATAGTAATTAGTGTTTTATTTACTATATTTATATGAAAAATTAATAAATGGGCAACGAGATGGCGCATTTTTATTTTTAATATTAATCAACTAGCAATCTGTTTTTTATAATTAACGATTTTTTCGTGTATTGAGAAAACTCCAAAAACAGGAATTCAACATCATTAGTAAACATTTCATTTTGTGCACATTATATAAATGTATTTTTCCGCGCCTAACTATGCTGGACGCACTGTACTTTGACATAAAAAGATTTCATTATCCTCGTATTATATTATTATCATACTCAATTTACAAATTACTGGAAACATTGCTATTCAGTATGAAAAACCATAAATGTTAAACTCGAGTCATTTTCTTTATAGCCTTATTTCGTAAATAGATATGCATTTTGTAGTTCAGGACATAAACTATAGATACGTATATGATGAGAGATGACGTATTTTGCCTGTTCAGTTTCGGTAACAAGTTTTTTATATACACTGTACATGCGAAATACACTGTTTTATAGCGGACATTACTGTAAGGACATCAGGCATTTACATACAAAGTATCTGTTTTCTACAAGGATACTACGGTCCTACATAAATTTACAATTTTGTTTCAAAGTGAATTTTCTATTTCGAATAAAAAATTTGGAACTTATCAAGTAGTATCTTATTTTTCGCTTTTATTCACTTCTAGAATCCCAGCTGCGTACTGCACGTACCTTAAGGTGTGCTGGTGTTTAGAGCAAGCTGTCGTGGGTTCCGTTTGGCTTCGCCCGGGTGCTCTACATTTCTGATTAGTTACACGTTTTTAGCTTAAGCAATTTCAGCGTGTCCTTCATGAAGATTTTCACCCCCGTTTTTACCCCTTAGGATTACGATACGGATTTCGATAATTTGTCGATTTTAACAAATAATATTCAAGTCAAATTTTGTGTTTCTAGCCCGCAGCAGTTTCGGAAAAAGACTATTTTTATAATTTCCCTTCTCACCCCCTAAAGAGTTAATTAAAAAAAAAAACGATCGAACATGTATTTGCTTATTTTTTAATGAAGAGTTCGTGTGTTGAATTCAAACCTCTCACTAACGATTTTTGAGATATGATTATGAACAATTTGTCAAAAAACATTACACCGCCTTTTGACACCATGAGGGGTTGAATTTCGAAAAATCCCTTCTTAGTGGGTGCTTACTTATTAATGACCAAATTTCAAGTTTCCAGCATCAGCGGTTTGGCCTGGAAGGTAATTTGTCAAAAAACCCTACACCCCCGTTTGAATTTAAAAAAAGGCTCGAATTAGGTTTGTTTATTTTTAAAGAAGAATTCAATACCTCTCATCTCAACGATTTGTGAGATATGAACATTTTGTCAATAAATTCTACACCGCCTTTTAACCACTTTAGGAGTGGAATTTTGAAAAATTTTTTCTTAGCGTATGCCAATTTTCTTTTTTTTTTAATTTTTTATTAATAAAAAAAATATAAAAAAAAAAGAAAATTGGCATCCGCTAAGAAAAAAATTTTCAAAATTATTAAAAAAAATTTAAAAAAAAAGAAAAAAGAGAAAATTGGCATCCGCTAAGAAAAAATTTTCTATAAGGAATCTACCTAAATTTCATAGTTCCTGAGATTTTGTGATGAATGAGTAAATGAGTGAATGGTATTTCGCATTTATATATTAAGATTGAATCTATTTTCATTTCTATTTAAATATTACCGGCTTATTAGATGTGCTTATCTACGTCATTTTATTGCTGTCGTTAAGTTGGCATTTAAATGCACTTTAAAACGAAGGGTTTAAATTAATTCAGAAATTATCTTATGCTGCAATTACCAGTATGAAATAATATGACTAGTTTTCCGTAGAAAATGCATTGGGGGACGCTGCAGGAGGTTGGGGTTAAAAAATTAATATAAGGAAAAATAATGAAAACTATAAAAAAAAATCGGAAATAAAATTAAGTGTCACTGAGAACTGTAAGTTTTAAATTTCATTAAAATCGGTTGAAAATAATGCGTACTTCTATAATATGGGAAAGTCGGTCCGAGTTGTGTCGGACCGTTTATTTAGCAAGCATGTTTTTAACTGGACTTTTAATATTTGCAAAATCTGGATGACCGAGCTTTGCTCGGATGAGTTCAAAAAAAATAGTACTTAAAGTTCCCATTTCATGAAAATCGTTAGTCGTTTTTAAGAAAAAAAATTACATACCTATAAGTAGATAATATTATTATACGTCAGTATACGTCATACTACATAACGTATGTACTATGTACCTACATATTTTATATAGGTAATATAAAAGTAATATACCTATTTATTTAAATATTAGTTAAAAAAATAACAACAATAAAATCTAAACATAATTATGTAAGTACAATTATGTTTAGATTTTATTGTTGTTATTTTTTTACTTTTCAAATAATTACTGATTATTTTAATAAGTTAAAGATTGACTGTCAGAGTTATTTGACATAAATAATGAAAATAGTTTGTTTTTTCCAAAGCCTACTCACCATACGACACTGTTTTATAACGTTAAAAAAACTGTTTTTTAAAATGATAAAATCGATAAGAAAACGAATTTTTCAAAGGATGAGACCTAGCTAGATCGATTTTTTGCCCCCCGAAACCCCTTTTCGGTAAATTTGATCAAAATCGTTAGAGTCGTTTTCGATAAAATATTTATATAGGTACATATATACAAGATTTGCTCGTTTCATAATATAGGGATTGTTTTTAATTTGACGAGACTACATTAAAAGTTTTAATTTGGAATTATTAAAAACAAGGATCTAGCGTGTAAACAATTATTTAATTAAATTGCAACACTGTAGCATTCAGTATACGTAATTTATTACCATATCACACCTAGCATGGCGAACCTAACGACCATAACCAATAAATTTTTAAATGATTACAAAAGTAAATTAATTTAAAATCACGTTTAATTGATAGTGATACGGAAATGAAATATATGCATTTGTAAACTCAGGGTCCATTGTTAAACATTTATAATAATACAATAGTATATTGTGTAACTAGTGTGCTAAATACATCTTTTTACTTCAGACGCGATGTTTTCAGCACGCGTAGTAGGTGAGCTTACACCGAGCTTTAGCGAGTGTGCATTGCGAGCCGCATACGAGTGCAGTCGCGAGTTTCGGAAATCAGCCATAACAATAAAAATTGTACCTACAGCTTTTAACGCTGCACATCCAGAGTACGGTCATCAGTAGGTAACATTAATACCGGTTAACTTATCAGAAAAAATTGTTTGTTCTATAACCGACTTTCAGATGAACTGTAGAGTTGAAATTTGAAGTGCCCATTATCGCAATTGCATTCCAATGTTCTTTGGGAATTAGCGCTCCCAGGGACCCGAGCTCGTACCAGTTGGTTTGTGTATGCCGGCTGGCGGATTTTAATACACAAATATATTATATTTTGTTGTGTTGAAGACGCTAATGACCTGAGTTGTCGACGCGTCTATAATCTACAATAAATAAATAAATTGAAGTGCCCAGCGAGAAAATCTGCAGATTTTTAGAGAGGTCGAAATAAAGGGCTTATAAAACAGCCTGTGTAAAGAACGAATGTTTTTGCTACCTAATATTTAAAAAAAAATTGAATCACCTTGTTTGAAGTGTACTTACTTTAGGAGAACTGGAAGCAAGGTAAAAGAATGACAATATTATCCAGGTGTGCAAGCTTTTACGGCCGGCATTGTTCCAAGTCTTCATGGTGTCCGGACTGCCACATCGCCTTTGAGAATGTCTACCGCAGTTGTAAACGAAACGTCAGGTAGAAATACCACCGGACCACGGCCTACAAGCCCGGAAACCATGAAGACTTGCAATGACAATATTTTTTGTTAAATTATTTATTGACCAACGTTTCAACACTTGTGTCTTCATCAGGAAATTTTCTAATTTTTTAAAATTAGCATTTTTTGTTTTTCTTTTGCCTTGTATCCCGTTCTTCTAAAGTAAAGCTAAACATCAGTTTGTGTTTGGAAATTTAACCTACTTGAAATTTGGTATAATTATTCAAAATCCACAAATCCTTAACCCAATGAGTTGTGGAAGATATGTTAAAAGAACATGTAAGAAGAATGAGCTGCTGAGATATAATTTGAGAAATTTACAGCCAGTGCCCCTAAACGAGCAAAAAAATTTCAAACCCCCTTTGGATTTGAAGTGAGAGTTAAAAAGATCCGTGTGAATAATGGGTGTTTGTGTAATCGTGATACTAAAAGTAACCGATATCGTTCCTTCTAGCGTACCACGTGATTAATTATTAATTCAATCAGCAAAAACGCTCCGTATTGGGACCAGGATAGTTTATTTACGCGTTTCCTACCTATATCGATACACAACATTCACGCTGCAAAACAAATCACGTATAGTTAACTGATATTATTGCTGAAACTCTACACGCTTTCGTATCTACAAAGTGTTACTAAATTTCTATCGATAAATACATAATTAAAAAAATTCGACTCAATAACCAGTTCTATACTTCCTACCTTATTTTAATATGGGGTCATTCGCCACATGCAAATCGAGTGTTTGGTCTACAAAGGAGAGCGCTACGTATAATTCATTCTCTAGCTTACAGACAGGACTGTAAAGAATATTTTGCAATCTCTAAAATTTTGACTGTGCCGTCGATTTACATTCTTCAATGCATTATGTACGTAAAATTAAACTTAACTGAATTTAAAATTAACAATAATTTTCATTCACATAACACTAGATCCAACATGGACATACATATCGAATTTCATCGTATCCAAAAAATAAAGACAGGTATAACCCACTATGGACCAAAATTATTCAATGTTCTACCACAGTCTGTTAGAGATTTGCCAGTTAACCAGTTTAAGGAACAGATAAAAAACTACCTTACAAAAAATAGTTTTTATTCCATCGAGGAATTTTTGAATAAAAAATTTATATAAAAATTTTTAAATGTTTTTTAGAAGAAAAAATGTCATTTTATATTAAAGATTTTAATTAAGAGAGAACTTGCTCAAAAATAATTTTATAAAATTTTAAATGTATTTAATGTGACTTGTGTAAACTATATTATAGTGTAAGCACCAATAAATCATCTATCTATCTATCTATCTATCTAGTAAACAATCGCTCCCAACAAAACAATTCCCTTTTCATTAATAAATAAAACACACAAAACTGGCTATTTTTAATACTACGTTTCGGTCTGTTATAAGAGACCCTTTTCAAACACTACTGATCTAGCTGGACAGCTATAGCCAGTTTTGCGTGTTTTATTTATTAATGAAAAGGGAATTGTTTTGTTGGGAGCGAAAAAGATTATTTTAATAAATAAAACACACAAAACTGGCTATAGCTGTCCAACTTTATTTTTAATACTATCGGTCTGTGATAAAAGACCCTTTTCAAACACTACTGATCTAGCTGGACAGCTATAGCCAGTTTTGTGTGTTTTATTTATTAAAGTAATGTTTTTCGCTGTCGGTAAAAGCTAATAAGTGATTTCCCTTTTCATATTCTTAATATAAAAAGCATGACCATCTTACGTGTTTCTTGATCTACTGAAGGCCAACTAAAATCGTAGACACTTTGATTAGGCAAAAAATAAAAAATATTTTCCACGCAATTTTTTTAGAAAACTTTTTTTCTCGAAATCTGTACATTTTAGAAAAAAATTGAGATTTTATATATACTTTAACATCTAGAACGCATTTATATTTTTTACGTATCTATGTTAATAAGTGACACAGAACATTTTTTTTGAATATCTCAGAAAACACTGAACCGAAAGAGAAAAAATTAATATTCAAATATTCACTAATAAAATTCAGTACTAACAAAACAATTATGGGGTTGTTATTTCAATATCTTCGCAAAAATGGTTTTGTGTTGTATTTTTAATTGATTTAATATCTGCAAAAAATAAATATGCGAAAAAATACTTGCAACATTCTGACCCTTAATCTGGCGCACAATATAACATTGTGACTCTGAGAATAGGACAAGGACTGTCATTGGTCGGCTTACCATGCCTCATGGCTAGATCCAGGGTCATAATGTTTAAATGCGATCCGTTACTGTGTGTATGCTCAAGTTCAAACATAGATTAAAAATAAGGTCGTTGTCCACAGCGCAACTAACGGCATACCTATTTGACAAAAAGGGAATGCTAAGTAAAACATCAATTTTTCACAACGCACTATTAGCTTGTATTAAAGTGCTACATAGTGTTGCAGCTTATAGTATGATCTTCATAGTTAGGTAAATTGTGTTTGGCTAAACACTCCATGTGTGATGCATATACTATATGTGTAATATGCAAACTGCATACACACGCAAATGTACAAACATGATCCATTTAAATTTGTGCTATTTAATGCTCTACCGGGCACACAACTGTTTGTTCAATGTACGTAGATATATGTAATTTGTTGAAAATGTGCCGAGCTAACCTTTGAACTTGGTTTCAGTTAAACGGAATAAAAATTTTAAGCAAATGCAATGAATTATTGAAATTTATATACGGATTAAAATTTAACAATCATAAGTATTTGTTTTTTTAAATTTTATACATGTCTACCTTTATATTTACGCCAACTAGAACTGTCAGGATTTTCTAGAGGACAGTATGGCTCAGTTGGTAGCGTCGCGGCCTCTGAATTAGACTGTCGTGGGTTCGAATCCCACCTCTGCTCATGGATGTTTTGTGATGTTATTTAGTTTTAAGTGATATAATATGATATTTGTTGTATTTAAGACGCTAATGACCTCAGTTGTCGACGCGTCTATAATCCACAATAAAATAAAATAAATCAGGATTTTCTAGCTACAGTTAATGCATTCTCATATGTTTGTCTTTTCTGTGCGTCCAGAGTCCGTTTTCAACAGTCGAAAGTTGATGTAATTTAGATGTTCGGTGTTCTGTATGACGATCTTATCAACCATGGACATAATATACGTATGGGTCTTGAAGCTCAATGGTCTAGACTCTAGAGTCTAGAGTAAAGGTATATTAAGATTGTGCAACAGAGAGTAGTTGTATCAATTTTCTATCTGTATTTTGATTTTCCTGCGCGTGCATTATTCTTATTTACCGACAGTAACATTATTCACATAAACAGATTTTTAGAACCGCAAATAGTCTATAAAATATAATACAAAACAAAACAGCACACGTTTATGCAGTATACCTAATACCCCACATTTAAAATTAAATTATTCGAATCTGTCAAAACATGACATTCATATTACATCAAACTTCAGACATTTAAAAAAAAATTATTAAAAAACAAAAAACCCGACTGTAAAAATCGAACATAAAAGATGGAAACAAGATCAAATGATAACATGCAGTCGGAGGCATAGTAGTAACAACATGCAGTCGGAGGCATAGTAGTAACAAATTGAACAGAAATACCTGATGTTACTACTATGCCTTCGACTGCATGTTGTTACTACTATGCCCCCGAGTCCATGTTATCATTTGATCTTGTTTCCATATTTTATGTTCGATTTTTACGCTGTCGGGTTTTTTGTCTTTTTAATAAATTTTTTATTTCCTTCCTTTTAGTTGAATCTACTCATCAAGCCTTTTCATTTGATACCCCACACACAAGGTTTTACCGATTTTTTGCGTACTGACAAAATGGCGTCTAGCGCCCGCCATATTGAATTTTCCGTGACGGCATATACCCTATGTCACTCTGGGGATTCAGACGAATCTAATGACACCTCATTTTTCAAAATCCGTCAAGCCGTTTAGGCTACAAAGCGTGATAAAGAAATATACATACATAGATACATGCATATACACTCGAAAAACAATACCCTCCTTCTGGCGCAGTCGGGTAAAAAATAGGAACATATCACGTTTTATTTTCTGTCTCACAATTTTGTCACACTTTTTCCTAGTCGTGGACATTTAAAAATGAGAGGACATGTCACTTATTGTTATTGTCTGTCTCACAATCTTGTTGCTTAGACTTTTCCCTAGTCTATCTGAGTCCATATAATTATTATATCGAACCATGTTGTAAAGAGCTGAAAAGCTGTTGTTACAAAATTAACGGTTTATCTATTCTCATAATATGCACCACGCTGTGTTCATGATTTCATTGAACTGTTGTATTGAATAACAATGCATACGAAATGGATAACAATCCGAGGTAGTGTACACAATGTTATCGGGGCTTATAATGTGTTCCAGTGATAATAATTTACATTAAACATAAAATGTGGAGGTACACTGTCAATAATGCTCTCGCTGTTTGTGTGACTCATAATTGCAAACAATTCCTAAATAAGTTGAGTGTTGCTAATGTTGTAAATATTAGCTACCCGCCAACTGATTGGTTTAAGCTTGCATTGTATGCTACGAAAACGTTGCAGGGCCATTTTTTTATGTGGCTATTAGCTAGATAATCTTGCACTTTTACTGGTCGGTTGAGTTTGTTGACGACAGAAGACGAAGGCGTTCGAATCAAGGAACAATAAAATATTTTTGTTAATTTTGAAAGCCGTTTGAATGTCTGCAAATACAGTTAACAGTTGATTTTGATACACCAACATAATGAATAATTTCCCTGACAGGGTGGCGCCACTTGAGCTATGTTTTAAAATAAATTCATGGTACCTACTTATTACTTTGTCGGAACAGGCGATGTGAAGGGATCTTCAATTTATTATTAAGGAGCCACTTCTCGTTTTGTTACTATTAAACTACATATTTGTTATTACCTATATTAAGTAGGTAGGTATTTCAAATACTGGTTAAATTATTATGGAAAATAGAATTCATTCATCATTGTAAAATTATGAGGTACCTGCATAAAGGCCTGAATACAGGTGGTTCTATGGCTCTCCAGCGCTTGAAGAGGAGCCGCCACTGTATTAATTACCTAAGTATTTGTAAATTCATTAATAAAATCATGCTGCCGCTGAAACATTTGTAGTACCTACGCAATACGCATTTGTAGACACCAATAGCGACCAATAGAAATGCAGCAAATTATCTGGCTAATAACTAGATAAAAACAAGCCGTGAGGTGGGTCGTTTATGAGGACTAAAGTGCGACCCTTGAGGTCCACACGACGAACTTCCCAGTTTGATAAATATTTAATAATAATAATTAAATTAGTTATTACACAGAAAAGTAATCATTAAAATCATTAAAACATATTTTAATTTATTTTTAACAATAATTAAAAAAAAAACGGCTGAACCGATTTTTATAAAATTTATGTCGGATCAAAATGACATTAGCACGTCTCGATTGGCACTCTTACGAAGTCGATTTAATTTTTTATTCGCGAGATATTGTGTAAAATCTACTTTTTTGGAATCTATTTGGTTAAGAAAAAAGAACGGCTGAACCGATTTTGAAAAAATTTCTTTCAAATCATATTTACGTTAATACGCGTCGATTGGCACCCTAACGTAGTCGATATCATTTTTCATTCTCGAGATTTCGTCATAGAAAGAAATGGACACATACGTACGTACGTACACACACACACGCACACACACACAGATATCTTTTCAAAAATAGTTTAAAAATAGTGTAGTGACCTTGAAACATAAAAATTTGTCAAAAATTTTGATTTCGATTTTCGGACCCATTACAATAACTTCCAATGGGAAGTTAAAAATCTCGCTCGGTTGTACTAAATAACTGAAAACTCTCAAATTTAATTGTTGATTTATCGGAAAAATTTCATTTGTTATGGCGCTCTTCAGTTCTCGAACGGTCTTCGCTCTTCGGCATGTCTCTTTAGATATCTTTATAAAAAGAAATCAAAACTGATAAATCAGAGGAACGTCGAGGCCACATGGATATCTTCGAAACGCTTAAAATGAAAATATGATTCGTCGCTCATTAAGAAATTATTGAAAATGTCGGGCTCCATTATTAAAATATTCAACACTCTGTAACAAAAAATTAACCATGAAACGTTCGTTGCAAGCTCCTCCTAGAAATGTTCAAGATTTGCGATAATCGACCTGCAGTTATAACGTTACGAGATGGAATCTGACGGGAACATTAAAATTAATACGAAATTCGTATTGCGTCTTGATAACAGCTGATTTTGTTTCTTAATAAAACCAAATAGCCCTTGTACGGTGCCCTATCGTGTACTAATTCATTTAAACTGATATTATGCCAAAACTGCATTATTAGTGTGACAGTTCAGTGCATCGATTATTTTGTACACCGCCATCAATTGTTTTTACCATATCTATTATAGCAAATTGTAACTCAATAGTTGCCTCTGCAGCTGCACCACCTTGTACTAAAAATATAAAACGCCATGTTATATTAATAATCAAGGTCGGTTTGCAGACGTTGTATTTGCACATTGTTGTACTGCTCATAATATTGACACTGTTTTTGTTTCCGAGAAGATTGCGAATTGTTATGCAATTTGAGTAGCAGTCAAATAAGTAATTTTTAGCAATCCCACAAAAACAAACACATCTTGTTAGACATCTGTGTTTGATCATTTCATAACGTTTATTATTCTTTAACGGTTAACCGATTTAAATTTGTCAAACATATTTTTTTCTTGGAATAGTCTGTCTTGTTTTAATCTATACATAATAGGTAAAAGATTATGTAATAATAATTTATTCTTTAATTAAGTAACTACTATCTAGACATTTTTTGGCTTTTACAAAATCTGATTACCTTTTTTTACGAAATGTTATAATTACCACAAAACACCAAACCATAATAAACACTCTCGACGTACGTTTCGCCAACCAAGTTGACATCATCAGGAGATGATTAAACATGAGTTTTAATCATCTCCTGATGATGCCAACTTGGTTGGCGAAACGTACGTCGAGAGTGTTTGTTATGGTTTGGTGTTTTGTGGTAATTATAACATTTCGTATCTTTACACCAAAGGTTCCACCACTTTTTATTACCTTTTTTTAGTCAACTAAAATGTCATGAATATATAAAAATACCTTAGTACTTTGGTGGTTGGTCAATGTTTATAATGAAGTTTTTTTTGCACTTCTAGTTACACGGGTATTTGATTCTTTGTTATTTTTAAAGAAATACTCTGTAGTTTTGTACTATGCTCTGTTTATTTGTACTATTATTATTGTTCTATAGTTATTGTACCATACACATCATTGGGCCAAAAGTTAGCATAAAATTAAAATTAACCCAGTTATGTTATGGTATGATGCACATAATCTTTTTAGTCCTTTAGCGACCCTCTAAAGACGTTTACACTCCTTTCCGAAGGGACGACAATAGCAATAGAAATCAGACGCTAATGACCTCTGTTGTCGAGCGTCTGTAATCCACAATTCATTTAGCAATAGTTTTCAAAATCGTAGATATCTGTAGCGATTGGGTCATTGATTATAGTATATTGTGCGACTAGTGAGAGAAAGAGGAGATTCCTCGAGTGTGGATTTTGCCGCACGAGCGTAGCGAGTGCGGTAAAACATACGAGTGGAATCTCTTCTTTCGACCAATAGTCGCACACAATATTTTGTTCAACTACCGCATGAAATATGTCATTTCGTGGCTCTGCTGAGCGTGGGCGAAATAATGGGTGACCTGACTGATTGACGAAACTATCAACACTTGTGTAAACGTTCCCCGTAATGATCGTGGGCGAAATGGAATTTTGCCCACTCTCTATGTCTACAGGAGCGTGGGCGAAATGCCATTTCGCCCACTCTCTACATCTACAGTCAGAGAACTCATTATTTCGCTCACTCTCAGTAGAGCCACGAAATTACATATTTCTTGCGGGTGTTGAACAAAATATACTTACTATAATATTGAAGCGTAGTAATGTAGCAACTATTTTACCGACAGGCAGTTCAAAAATAGCTCAGTTGTCGAACGTTTATTATCTTTCTCTGTCGCTTGATTTTTTTCTGATGAGATATCACATTGATTTTCATAAACGACTTTAAATGTTACAACATTTTTGCTCTTATTTAATATATTGTTTACAAAGCAGCAATATAATAGTTAACGTAAAATTATTAAAAGTAATAATTGTTCAACATTACAATATTTTTTGTGTGTCTGGAGTGTTAATTAAAAGTTTCCATGTTCCATTTTCACGCGAGGTGTAACCCTGTTAAATTTTTGAAGCCCACAGAAGGTGAAGGTGTAATGAATATAATTTTAGACAGTATATTTCCTCTGGGAAATTTTGTTATCGTTGACGATACTTTTAATGTCAAAAGTTTGATAATTTCAAAAGTTTCATATTGGTGATTATGAATTTTAAGCTGTAAAACCATCTGTAGATAAAGAAACAATGTAAAGCTCGTACGTTGAACTGCGAACAGTATATTGTCCATCTATGCCTTCTTTGCATTACAGTCCGACAAATATCTATACAGTCAACTTTGTCAGATTGCATCCGATGAATTTTAGAATGTAAAATGTAAATGTCAAAAATAAAAAGAAATAATTGTCGTTTAAATGCCTCGAAATTATTAAAACGATGAACAAAAAAGAAGAATTATTGCAAGATTAGAGGAAGGAATTTGCTAGTATCAAATATCAAATCTTTTTATGTGTTAATTGTATAATATTGAGTAATATTGTATAATAAACAACTGAGGTGTTTTGATAGTATTTTTTAATTGAATTTTTAGGATGTAACCTTAGTAATTGATACATTACTATCAAAAGCCAAATTTCAAAATGCAAAAATTAAAAAAACCGGTAACTAGATGATACAGGTGTAAACTTTTTTAAGTCCGCGACTGTACCTTTAACCTGTACCTTTACATCGACCCTCTCTTCGATTTATTTATTTATATTTATTTGTGTACCAGGATCGTAGGGTACAAAGCAGTTTGTAGGGCTCCGTACATCCGATGAAAAAATGGAACCCTTATAGGATCACTCTAGTGTCTGTTTTTCTGTCTAGGTCTGTCTGTCTGTCCATCTGGCACAGCTTATTTTCTCCGAATCTACTGGACAAAAAAAAATTGAAATTTGTTACATACAAGTATAGAGTTAGGTGGCCCAATCACGGACATATAGCGTAAATAAACGAATTCTGATTTTGGGAGTTAATTTTGGGTGGAAAATTAGAAAATTAAAAGATAGCATCTATAATTATTTTATTATTGTTATAATAATGTACTAGTTGTTTATTAATATTATTATGTTTATAATTAAATAACGTCTGTAATATAGAAAACAGTGTTGAAAGCATTTATGAATTTATATTTACGCATAAAAATAGAATCTGAAGATAATAATTAACTCACATGAAATAATTGGTTTATAAAATACTCACCAAACCCTGCTTTTTTTTATTCTATTTCCATTTTCACTTTTAACTTGCTTGATACTGAAAGCTTTTTCGCAAGGGAAATTTTAAAATAAATATTATTTTAATTTTAAACCCTTTGATTTATAAATCCCAGTATGAACCTTTTATTAGTTTGATTTTATTCTTATTTAATTTGCTTTTGAAGATTTTTTGACGTATTGCTCGTAAAAATTGTTATTATTAGGGAAATAACTTTATTTAATTGAAAAATTAAAAGTAATTTTTTTAGTACAAATTGATGTCGACAATAATTAAATATGACATAACATCGAATTTATATCAATTTTTTTCTCAAAATTTTTGTTACTTAAATGATTTTTACCCGACTACGGAGGAGCAAGAAGAAAGTTGGCCATCAATGCGTGCTTGTATATCTTTGTTCCGTGATACGAACTATTGAACCGATTTTTATGAAACAAACGCTGAAAAATTCCTTGATGAATACATGAATGCTGGTTTCTTACACGACTTTCAAAGTATTTTTAGCACTAAATTACCAATTTACCAAAAAGCTCTTTAATCTTAAGTCTACTTTTATATTCGTACTAGAAATCGAGCATGACTGAAAAAAAGTAGATTGCAGTATATTATAGTTGCGTAACGAAGTATATTACGTATGAGTAGTGATAGTATGTTAAAACGAGCGGTAGCGAGTTTTAACAGTCACACAAGACGTGATAATATCATTACGCACGAAATATTGACTTGAGTTGTCGACGCGTCTATAATCTACAATTAATTAATTAATTATACGTATTAAAAATTCGACAGTTATGCATTCATTCCCTATACATAAATAATATTTTTTCTAAATAATATTCAAGAACCTATTCTTTTTTAATTAGATGTGTTAAAAAGAAATGCAATATATACTTTAATAAAATAAATTTGACTCATTACATAACTTAATTTTAATACCTACATCACAGTAAGGCGTAGGCAATAGGCATGAATAATCGTGTCGATTGAACTGCTCCATGCTCATTTTTTTTTATAGAAAAATGCTTTTTTGATTAATTTTTATTGTGATTTGAAAGAAAGTGATGTGAAAATAACATTTAATTAATGCCCTTTGATAGTGCGAGATACTTTTTATTAAGAAAAACTCGAAATTTGTGTCTAAAACTTACATTTAAAGTGCGTGATTTTGCAAACTATAGTGCCTTTCATTTGTTTCGTGGTGAGTTTATTTTTTGATAGATAATTTTAACATTGTTTTTAGTTAAATATTATTAAAAGCTTGGTATTTTGGTCACACCCCCTATAAAATAGCAGCTTTTAACTTTTTTGTCAGTACATATTTCCAAAATTTTTACATTTGACATGTACAGAAAATTCCGCTTCTAATGTAGGTCATATACTTAGGTAATATCACCATTCATTCACCAGACTGTATAGGCAATGTGTAGGGTAGACATAGGCATGTATCTGCTAAGCCTGTCGTTCAACTGGCACGATGGCCGAGCGGTTTTTTGCTATACGCTACCGACTACAAAAATCCTGGTGCGTGCCTGACTTTAGAGTTATATAATATGAAATAATGAATTTATCGATTTTTTCTTTATTAAATGACCCATTACAGGCCTGCATACATACATGTATGTAAAGCACCTATTTTATAATAGGTATGGCAAAAAATCATTGACCCAACTGCCACAAGCAAAAAAAAAAAAATCAACGTGTTATCTGGTAGGATAAAATATTATTTTTAAATGGTTTTATTTAGCTTGATTCCGTATAATATTTGTATGTTTATTTGTTTCAAATTTTGCGACCGATTTTTCACCCAGTTCCCGTTATCCGCTTGAGTTGAAATTTTGCACACATGTGTTGGCTCCGGTGACAATATAATATTATGGTAACTAGCTGACCGATCCCACTTTCGTCCGGGTGTAAATCGTACTTTTGAATTTTCACCCACTTCCCGTGATCCGATTGAGTTGAAATTTTGCACACATGTGTAGCTCCGGTGACAATACAATATTATGGTAACTGACCAACCCGGCTCCCGTCCGGGTGCAAATCGCATTTTTGAATTTTTAAGCAAATAAGGCACACTAAAAAAATAAAAATAGGTAAAAAAACTTTTAAGTTAAACGGTTTTATAAATGTACTAAAAAGAAAAAAATAATATTTAATTTAGGTTCATAAGTATAAAAGCTCTATGATAAGTCTATGATAACTCTATGATAATTTATTACAGTCACGACCCACGCTTTTATACTTAGGTATTATTATTTTCTTCTTTTTTGTACATTTATAAAACCGTATAACTTAAAGGTTTTTCTATCTATTTTTTTATAGAAATTAGGAGAGAAAAAACTCAATGGCAAAAAGATCAAATAAAATTTTCAATACTGATGATTAAATTTGCATTTATAAGCATTTATAAGCAGTTAGAATAACCGATCAATGGAAAGAGGTCCAATTTAAGATTTTTATCCAGTGACTGTTTTATATCTTTTTTAAAAAAATCACAAAAAATTCATGATGTTTAATTATAAATTAATAGTGTACAATATACTGAATTTTTGACAGCATTGATGCTCTGATGATAGTGCAATGAGCACCGAAACGTAAGCTTATAAATGCAAATTTAATCATCAGTATTGCAATTTTATTTGATCCTTTTGCCACTGAGTTTTTCTCTCCTAATTTCTACATCATCTACGGATCACCATTTCTCTATATCATAGAGTTCTGCAACATCTATTTTTTTATGTTTTCTTTTCAACTGTATAATCCTGATTTCTAAATTCTAACGCTGAAATACAGATTGTACTGTCATCCGAAAACATCACGTTGTGCTTTAAAAAAATGTAACGGTACAGTATAATATGACAGAAGTTAAATCCCTAGCCATTATCTCACGTACTCCTAAGGGCACGCATACCACCGGTCTAGAACCACTGAAATAGAAGACTGAACTTTTTATTAAAGTTGGAATGCATGCATTATGTAAATGAAGTAACGAGTATATAATGTATAACAACATAAAAACCTAAAAGGGTTTAGATAACGATTGTATCTGATGTGAATTATGTGTTACTGTTATACATGACATGGGAATGTTTACGATTAGCGCGCTAAAACCTTCATACGAACGGACACTTTAATTTACACACGCACACAGGATCCGACACAACTAATCGATTCGTCATACTATCACATTGATATAACTAGTTCAACCGAACGAGATTTTTTCAGCCGAAATCTAAGAAACAGTGTAAAACAACAACAACAAAAAACTCGGATCGCGGTGCCAAACCCTGTCGATAGTAAACTGTATTTGCTAATACTGCAGTCATTGTGGCTTTATTATGTGAACTTCAGTTTGATTTTGGACAAAATTTAAAATTTAACCCCATACATAATACATCCCTTAAAATACTTAATAATACGGTACATTTTGGTATATAAATAAATTGGGTCCAATCGATTTATTTTAACCTCTACTACACGTGGTAGCTCTGTGTCCCAGCAATTTTGGGACACCCTGTATATATACATACATACAGGGTGTCCAAGACTTGCGTTGTCGGCCGATATATTGATTTTGGGTGAAGATAGAAAAAAAGTTTAAATACAAAAGTTGTATAAATTTTAATGGTGTATAACCTAAAAATATTTTCAATTATACAGCCTGTCCCATTTAAGCGTGGCAGATCAAAGTTACGTTTTTTTTAACCTAGCGCCCTGTTTTTATTTGTTTTTTCAATTCTGCACCTAAATGAGAATAGAAATTGTAAGAAAAGCCATGCTCGAAAATTCAGTAATTTTTGAGTTATTCAAGTTTTTTAGAAATTTTTGAGAAGTGCAGACCTCTACCTAAAATTCGATATAGCCAAAACAGAAATCTTTATCAAACTGAAATTTTGAGGATCAATAGATAATTGATGGACAAATCAATGTCTGTCCTAAAAAAATGAATTTATTATACAGGGTGTTCAAAATAAAGTAATTCTTTTACCTAACTTCAAACACGTGTAACTTTTGATTGTTAAATACAACGAGGTTATTTTTTTCCTGGAATTGTATTCTTTAGGATATTTACTAACACTTTTATTAAGGGTTGTCCAAAACTAAACCTAATATTTTTGTATTAAAATATTAGGTTTAGGTTTGGACAACCCTTAATAAAAGTGTTAGTAAATATCCTAAAGAATACAATTCGAGCAAAAAAATAGCCTCGTTGCATTTAACAATCAAAAGTTACACGTGATTGAAGTTAGGTAAAAGAAATACATTATTTTGAACACCCTGTATAATAAATTAATTTTTTTAGGACAGACATTGATTTGTCAGTCCATTATCTAGTGATCCTCAAAATTTCAATTTGATAAAGATTTCTGTTTTGACTATGTCGAATTTTAGGTAAAGGTCTGCACTTGTTAAAAATTTCTAAAAAACTTGATTAACTCAAAAATTACTAAATTTTCGAGCATGGCTTCCCTTACAATTTCTATTCACATTTAGGTACAGAATTGAAAAAACAAATAAAAACAGGGCGCTAGGTTAAAAAAACGTAACTTTGATCTGCCACGCTTAAATGGGACAGGCTGTATAATTGAAAATATTTTTAGGTTATACACCACTAAAATTTATACAACTTTTGTATTTAAACTTTTTTTCTATCTTCACCCAAAATCAATATATCGGCCGATAACGCAAGTCTTGGACACCCTGTATACACAAGATTAGCTCGTTTAATAATATAGGATTTTTTAAATAAAACAATTGCCTTATATTTAACGATTGTACGGAACACCCATTGCGCGAGGCCCGACTCGCACTTGACCGCTTATAATTTATATTTAAAAAACTTCCAGATTTTTTAGAATTATTTTTAAATTGCCTCATAAGACACCTCAAAATATTATTAATTAACTTTTTTTTTTCTTTTCAGGTACAACAATCCGTCATTCTTCAAACCAAGTTAGCCAGTATCATAGTGGACGTAAGTTTCATTTGTTTTTTTTTATTTTACAACCAATTTCATAAAAATAATTAATGTAACTTTTAGTTATTAAACTATTTTTTAATTTTAATTCAGTGTCACATTAGAAGGTTTTTAGTCTATTCAACCAAGTTTAATTAATTAATCGAAACTTATTTTAATCGTGGCAGGGGAGACCTAGGAGGATTGAAACAATCCCAGCTCCATACTGCACGTAGCTTTATATAGGTTTATAGTTTCCTTGCATTCCATAACATATAGGAAACAAGACTAAATTAATCAATCAGTCAATTTAAATTTTTATAATATTATATACTCGTGTCTCAGTAACGATTGTAATATTAGCAATTAGCACTGATTTTTCATACGGAAATATTATCAATTCCATCTATTAACATTTTATGCAATGGTCGATAAAGGTACGTGCAGTATAGAGCTGGGATTCTAGATGGTAGCGTAGATCATAGCAGGGCTTGCTTAAATTAATGCATTGTTATATATGCGAGCGTACACAACGAAGCAGTGAGTGTAGCAGGTATAAGCGCTGTTAAAAGAGCTGCTAGATACAAGAATGTATCTCACCATTTTTTCAGCGCGCTGACTACTACAATCAACGTGTGACAACTGTCAAATGGCCGTTACAAGTTTCGCAATGAATGTGACTAATTTAATAAGTGGCCAGTTTTTATTTAATTTGTTTTGAGTTTTTTCTAAGACGTATTTAAAAGTGTTAGGTTCCATAGTACGTAAATATTAAAAAAACCGGTTTGGGTAAAATTTTGATTCTTGGTATAAATGATGAAATTCGCCATGTTTAGATCGTTTTCTATTAATAGGGTGGACATGATAGCTCCTACCCAAATTTGTATTTAAAATATAGCACTTTGTAGCAGAAGAACACAAATATTCGTCTTCGCTATCTGACATTTCAAACGTGATTTAAGCTTGTATCAAAGCTTCGTTGTGCAAACCTATAAGCGCTTATAATTTCAGCCACCATCTACCATACATGCTACCATCTAGAATCCCAGCTGCGTACTGCACGTACCTTAAGACACATTGTAGGTTAATGAATTTCATGCAAAATTGACTGTTTAATTTGCACAGAACTTACTGTAAAATTTATAGGTCAAGTTTGTATAAATTTTTATATCACACCATGGTCCAAATTCTAAAGTTCGATTTTAAAACAGTTAATTAACGTATTAAAGTCTATATTAGTATTTTTATGCAATTGGACTTCAAACTTTTTTGTGTTTAAATTATATTGTACATGGACGTCCGCGGGAATGATTCCAAGGGGGTGTAAAATTTAAAATGCTTCAACTTGGGACAGAAATCATGACGACATCAGTTTCTGTTCCAAAAGTTGAATTTTCAAGTTTTATTTTTTGATATTAATTATTGACGTATATATTAGGTTTTTTGCTTACTCAAATAAATTCTATCCTAAAATCCAATTTTGATATTTTTTCTTTTTCCTCTTCTGGATTTTCTATTTTTCTATAATCCAGGAGCGTGCAATCCCACCTAGTCACCTCCCCTTCGCGGCGCCCATGTTACTGTATATTGACATCTGTTTGTTTTTTTAAATATGGGTTAATTTATTTAGTCTGATATCATTTCATTGATATGATTCAATAATTGGTGTTTTAAGGAAGAAATAATTATTTCTAAAAGTCGGTGGAATTTTCGTTGATAACAAAATAACGAACTACGGAATAGACTCATAAGACTAAATTAAATTTTCTAACTAAATAAAAAAACATTTAAAGAAAAACATTTCCTCAATAATTAACATATTTGCTAGGTTGAATTCTGAGCTTAATTGGCAGAAAATATCATGTAATGAAAATGTTTTTCTAAGAAAAGGGTAAATTTTGTAAGGTTGGTTTCAGAACCAGTAGTATAAAAACAAGCGGAGAAAAACTTGTAAAGTGAAAACAAGCTTTATGAAAATATGTATACTTCTGTGAGAAAGTTTAAAGTTGCCAGTTGGCAACACCCGCTCATAGCTTAGCCTTAGAGACTACGTTCATTTCAAACATAATTTATGTATGTTCTCTGTTGTCTAGGAGAAAAAGTCTTGAACGCCCCAAGCTCGAATTATATTTTATACTTCACAAACTTTTATATACACACGTCAATGTTACCAATATTAAAAAAAGAAAACTTTAAGCTATGTATTTTTCATCAGTAGCGTAGTGATGAAAGCATGACTGAAGGATTATGTCCACCAGATGTCGGTTTTGGAATATCAAAGTTCTTGAAATCATATTATACAGGGTGTATCACAGGATTGAGAACATAGAAAATAAATGAGTGCATCAGGGAAGACATAAACAAAATGGGTAGCGTGACAAAGATAGAATACACATGGCTTTACTCAACTAAATTAATTATCATGGTTTTAAGCATGAAAAAGGGCACAGCAATCACTGATCCTAACTAATTTGCACAATGGAGTTTTCCCTATGTTCGGTTTTCTGTGGTACACCCTGTATAAATTCTTAAACAATTTCCAGGGAGATATTTAACTCAACTGGATTCTGTAAGATTCTTTTAAAGATGCATATTTTTTGTTATCTTTTCGGATGAAAATAATGCTAAAATTTTCTTTAAAAATATAATAAATAAAAATATTTAATAAATTAATAATTTATTAAATTAAATTAAGTTATTTAATATCTTTATTTTATTATTTTATCGTCGTTTGGTACTGGCACGCGGGATAAAATTTTTGGGGTTATTTTTGTTTTGTTACATAAAAGGAGTATAACTTCTGACGTGCGTACATAGTACACACACTCTTTTTACTTCCCATCTCTACTATGGTAGGGAAGTAATGGATTTAGTCCAAAAAAATATTTCGAGATTTTAACAAATCTTCAAGTTTTGAGACCCTAGCAATCGTTTAAGATCATTTTCTGACTGAGGTCTGTATGTGTGTGTGTGTGTGTGTGTGTGTATGTGGTCAATTTTTCGCTTTCGATATCGTAAAAACGGAACAACATACGGCCATGCCGATTATTCTATTGTGTTTATCAGCCTTTAACTTAGATCTGATTAGATTTTGAGTCAACTCGGTTCAGTGGATCCTGAGATATTAAAAAAAACGTTCTCAATGTCACGTATTAACATAGGTAAAAAAATATAAATGAATTCTAGATGTTATAATATATATATAAAATGCAAATATTTTTTTCCTCTAAAATGTACAGTTTTCGAGAAAAAAAATTGTGCGTAAATCAAGGTAACCATGATTTTTGCTATATTAAGCTAGCCATCAGTAGATCACTAAACAAAAAAGAGGGCCATGCTTTTCTTCAAGGAATAAAAAAAGAGTGTTTGTTTTTTGCATATATTTACTAGGTGGAAAGTATAGGACTGGTCATCAGTCGAATTTTTTTTTACTTCAACCAACAAACACAGAAAAGAGATAGGCTCGGCTTGGTTTACATCTATAAACTTGCCAACTGGATCTTTTTGGGCCATCCCGCTCCAGATCCTTGCGGGACGCCATTTGGTCCCGGATATTCATTTCGGAAGTCCCGGGATTTTTTTAGTTGGCAAGCCTATAATTACACCCTTCTGAAAACTAAAACCATCTTGTACAATCACTGCAGCGAAAAGTGAATTCTGCAGAATCAGTCCGCAATGAAATAAAAATCTAAGCGTTTTCTTTCTATAAATAATAATTTATTCTTCGTATCCCACCCCGTAATATAGGGCATATTATACATAATATAATATATGTCGTGGCCTATACGCGGTAGTTATAATGTAGTTGTAGAGATTGTGGAAATGTACATCTTCCAGGTTGATACTTCCACTAGACAGGCGCTTTTGATGTTCATCTCATAAGCGATATGATATGTCTTTGATGTAAAATGTATGCAAATCTCTGTTGATACGATATTGTTTGTTAGCTCCTGTGATTGTCTTTCTGTTGCCACTCTTTCTTATTCACTCATCTTCGTCTTCTTGTTTTGTTTATAAGCATCGATGAAAATTATTTTTTCTATGCGTTTGATTGTTTTAAATTTTCCTTTTATTAAAAGGGTTTTAATGACATGTACTTTTGTTTTGGTATGAACAATTAACGCGGCTTGAGAGTAGCCGAGCTCATTGTAGATAGTACATTGTAGACGGTCAACAGCTGAAGTAATAAAATTGTGTAGACTTTCACGGCCGGTTTGCATTGTCATACAAGGTGAAAATTCTTTCGGGCTGATGAGCCGTGGTCAACTGGAGTTTTCCATACGTTCCGTCTCTAACTATGAAGCAGACTTCACTGTATCAACGTCGAAGCTCACGTCGCCGTAACTGTGCCACTGAAGATGTCTCTCACAGTTAGAGACGAAACGTCTAGAAAAACTCCAGTTGACCACGGCTCATCAGCCCGATAGAATTTTTCACCTTGTTTGACAGCTGAGGTAGGTAATCATCGTAACCGAGCTCATAGGGATGCGGTTGTTTATATAGCGTTTTAATGACTCGTGTATTACAAACCCCAATTCCTGGGTTCTAATCAGGTGAAAGTTTCAATTTCATTTTTAATTTATTATTGAAATTAATAATACGATTTGGTGTTCAAAAAATCCTTTATGTACTAATAAAAATTGCGTTAGATTTTTTTATGGGTGTGGCGAATTTTTTTTACTGTAACAGGTTAACTTCAAGTTTCTAAATAAAATAAAACTGTAGTTGTGAAGGCTTTTCATCACCTTGAGGTTTTACTAATATGCAAGTTTTAACTATTCCAAAAATTTTTAAAAATGGTTTATTAACTTGGAAATCAAAAGCATTTTGTTAGTTTCCCAAAGCCAGGGTTATTTGGGTTTATAGTACAAATTCGTATTTTCAATTTTTTTATTTTTTAATAATAATTTTAAAATCTAATTGATTCTTTTATCAGTTCCTATATTATAGAAACCTGGGAACTGCAGGGTACAAACGAAAAAATAAAATCAATATTATTAATATCACTAGTTATTTTTTTAAGTAAGATTGATGAAATTTTTTGAATATTTTCTTCTAATGAAACCAAGCTTGATTCTGTATTGATTACTGCAAAATCTAAAAGATAGAGAAAGAGAGAGAGAGAAGGCGTTACGTTTCATAGAAATAAATCATCCGTCAACTAAACCACTTTATTTGTTGCACATAGTTTGTTTGTTTTAATTTATTATTATATATTGTCATCCCTGTTGATTTTCGTCTCACGTTATTATGCTGTATCGAACGCCTAGCACATTTTAAACAAGCAACAATGAAATATGAGTCAAGGAATAAATCATAACAAAGTAAATCCCCAGAGGCATTTTCTCTTGTTGTGTGTATATAGTTATTAATATTTCCTGCCAGAGAGAAATGACTACCGACTATCAAAATATACAGTATGATTTGAAATGCCTGCTTTTGAAAAACGTGACGTATACAAATTAAGAAAGACAAAATATTAAATAATAAATTATGTCATCCCTAATTTTTCTACAGTAAAATGGAATCTGATTGAAATCATCCATTTTATATTCAAAATTTGAATGAAATCATCCATTTTACTGTAGAAAATTTAGGAACGACATTTTGTTCTCCTTAATTTTTATAAAAGCTGTATAGTGTGGATATTTATTTATGTATATCTGATTCCAAAAATTTATTGCAAAAAGAAGCAAAAGGAACAAATTATAGTCAAAAATTGGTCAACCATGTGCCCGATACAAAAATTACAGACGTAATATAAAATCAAATATAATGGCGTATTTGTTAACAAATATAATATTGATGATGGGCATTAAACAAATGAAGTGTCAATGGCCTTAGCAGTCGAAGAACATTTTCTTTTTGTTCTTAAATATTCGGAATAGAGGACCAGAGTAAATCTGAAATAAAACTATTAGATACTAGTGGCCCGGCCGGGCATTGCTCGGATTCAAATTTAATATGTAGATAGAATATACCTTTTGCCCGCGATTTATTATTATATTTGAGAATTGAGGGGCTATAGATACAGATCATTATAATAACAATCCGTGAGGTGGGTTGTTTATTAGGACTAAAGTGCGACCCTTGAGGTCCACACGACAAACTTCCCAGTTTGATAAATATTTAATAATAATAATTAAATTAGATATTACACAGAAAAGTAATCATTTTAATCATTAAAACGTAATTATTATTTATTTTTAACAATAATTAAAAAAAAAACGGCTGAACCGATTTTTATAAAATTTATCTCCGATCAAAATGACATTAACAAGCCTCGATTGACACCCTTGCGAAGTCGTTATAATTTTTTATTCGCGAGATATTGTCTAAAATCTACTTTTTTGGAGTCTATTTGATTAAGAAAAAAGAACGGCATTTTGAAAAAATTTCTTTCAGATCATATTTACGTTAATATGCGTCGATTGGCTCCCTAACGTAGTCGATATCATTTTTCATTCTCGAGATTTCGTCTTAGAAAGAAATGGACACATACGTACACACACACACACAGACATTTTTCTAAAAATAGTGTAGTGACCTTGAAACATAAAAATTTGTTATACATTTTGATTTCGATTTTCGGACCCATTACAATAACTTCCAATGGGAAGTTAATAATAAGCAGTTTTATTCCAAAGACCTTACATGGAGGTATAGAACACGTCATATACAAACATTTATTTAAAAAAAAAATATTATTTAAGAAGCGAAAAACTCTTCTAGACTATACAATGTCAAACCACTGAGGTACTTTTTGAATTTTATTTTAAATTTATCAATTTGCAACAGTTTCAGTACTTGTGGTATTTTGTTAAAAATTTTTATAAAGGAATTCACTGGACCCTTTAGCATTATATTTAAATGAGTTTGTGCTATTGCTAGATCATTTTAGTTTCTAGTAATGTAGTTGTGATGCAGTACATTATTTTTGAATAAATACGGATATTTTTTAACAAAAATTGAACATTCTAGTACATACATATCATAAACCGTTAAAATTTTAAGTTTTTGAAATAGTGGCCTACAAGATGTGCGTGGTCCTTTATTACATGTAGCTCTTATGCATCTTTTTTGTGTTTTAAATATAGTAGTTATAAACTTACTGAACGTCCCTAAAATATGATTCCATACGACAGTCTGGAGTGCACACACATTCTTGATTCCCTCGTATAATGTAACGAGCAGAAGCGTCGGTTTCTGGTAGCAGTTTTGTATTTTTGTTCGTCAATTTTTAATATGTTGTAATATTATATATAAAATAAAAAGTAATTATCTTTACATGTATGCATATATCGGTTTTTGTTTATTTTAGTTTAATATTATAACTCTTTGAGTCTTTGAGCGACATTTTTTATAAAACTGCATTGGGACGTTATTAATATATTAATAATGCTCGGCTTTATATGAGTACAAAAAGCGTATCTGCAGCTTCTTACAGCTTTAGAGGTAGATGCAGAATAGTTACTTATATTTTCCTTTCAAATTCAACCCTATCTAACCCCGAAAAAAAAAGATTTTTTTTTAAATCGTCACAGATCTTTGACTTGATTTTTAACTTCCCATTGGAAGTTATTGTAATGGGTCCGAAAATCGAAATCAAAAAGGAAAAAAATCTTTATGTTTCAAGGTCACTACACTATTTTTACACTACTTTTAGAAAGATGTCTGTGTGTGTGTGTGTGTGTGTGTGTATGTGTGTGTGTGTGTGTGTGTGTGTGTGTGTGTGTGTGTGTGTGTGTGTACGTACGTACGTACGTACGTACGTATGTGTCCATTTCTTTCTAAGACGAAATCTCGAGAATGAAAAATGATATCGACTACGTTAGGGTGCCAATCGACGCGTATTAACGTAAGTATGATCTGAAAGAAATTTTTTCAAAATCGGTTCAGCCGTTCTTTTTTCTTAACCAAATAACCTCCAAAAAAGTAGATTTTACACAATATCTCGCGAATAAAAAATTATATCGACTTCGTAAGGGTGTCAATCGAGGCGTGTTAACGTCATTTTGATCCGACATAAATTTTATAAAAATCGGTTCAGCCGTTTTTTTTTTTTAATTATTGTTAAAAATAAATAATAATTATGTTTTAATGATTAAAATGATTACTTTTCTGTGTAATATCTAATTTAAATATTGTTATTAAATATTTATCAAACTGGGAAGTTCGTCGTGTGGACCTCAAGGGTCGCACTTTAGTCCTAACAAACGACCCACCTCACGGCTTGTTAAAAATATATTTTCAAGCTGATTCTCAACAGACTCCACATAGATTCACCTAGAAAACTGCGGCTGTCCTGATTATTAGGAAAGGATCAAATTCTACTGTCGGGCACAGTGGAGTAACTGATTAACTCATCCAGCCGGAGACTGGGAGTTTCGAGTTTAATTCCCGACAGTGGCATTGATTTTTTCTTAGATATAGCCAATCAATCAGGACAGCCGCAGCTTTGTTGTCTGATATATTTTCACTACTTGATTGTTATGTGAAATAAGATGTGGACTTAATTAAAGGAAAAACAAAAAATCGTGTGATTTAATTATTTCAGTAGTCATTCACAAACTCGAACATATGTTTAAAAGTACTTAATGTTAATTATCAATGAAAACTAAACTTATATGAAAAACTATATCTATATCTCGTTTAACCTGTTTATTTAAAATACTTATTCACAGAACACAAAACCATGTTTACGTTTTTACTCGAACATAATTTTTTTATGTATTTTATATTCATTAATGAATTTTTTTTCATTAATACATGTACATCAAATATTTTGTCAATATTTAAATGAAACAAATGAACGATACACACGTGTCGGAATTAAAAGGACGTTTGCACGTCATCTTTTATTTACCTATATCTAAACAACGTTGTTTGTCAGATAATATTATTGTATCCACACGTGTAAAAAACAGTATTAATACCAGATAATAATAACGATATCGACACGTCATAAAAGTCGGTATCGTTATAATGTCGGGGTTTATCATCACAAGGGGCTTTAGTCGTTTTACTCTCTTTCGCTCTCTGTCGCTGACCGTCCTTTGTTTGTCTGTCTGTACGTCCACGCACCGACAACAGGACCATCATTCTGTATATCGACTGACTTTCTACCCAAGCATTGACATATTGGTTACATCATATTATTATTGTGACCAAAAGGCAATACCGTTTATGTCGCGATTTTACTTCGATGTTCCGTAAGGTAAATGAATGGTCAATATATGGTGATAAGGTCGAAAAATTGTGTCCGAAATAAGTTGAGATTCTCCAAGTGCGCAAGCTTTCACGGCCGGCATTGTTCCAAGTCTTCATGGTTTCCGGGCTTGTAGGCCGTGGTCCGGTGGTATTTCTACCTGACGTTTCGTCTACAACTGCGGTAGACATTCTCAAAGGCGATGTGGCAGCGGTCGAAGTGTCAACACACGTATAGCAGAGCACAAGAGAAGCTGTAAGCTGGGACAAACGGAAAAATCTGCCATAGCCGAACACACTTTGACTCTGGACAATCATAAGATCCTCTTCGAAGAAACCCAAGCCATAGACAGAACGTTGAGCTATTACCCAAGAATATACAAAGAGGCCATAGAAATACATAAACACACACAGAATTTCAACCGAAAAGATGAAGGCCTCAATTTCAGTAAAACCTGGACACCAGTACTCCGACATACAAAACCAATGACCAATCGTACAAGGACGGGATACGACCGGGTAGAGAACTCACCTCCACCACTACACACTGCTGCCTTGAAGCTTTTCAATGATTTGCCTAATGACTTTAAAGACTTGCCTTTTAATTCATTTCAAAAGAAACTTAAGAAATCATTGATTGCACAATGTTTGTATATCGTTGATGATTTTATTATGTAATAATTTATTGTATTGTTTATACTTTATTTTTATATATGCTATTGTTTTTATATTTATCATGTCTGACAAATTCGACTCCTTGTAGTCTTTTGAACGTAATAAAATAATAATAATAATAATAATAATGACAGAGAGACGGACTACGACCGAACAGAGAACACACTGGTACTAGGTATAAAAGAAGGGAGAACACCAGTCACCGACACACTGACCTGTGAGCCGCCAAGGAGGACACTTCGACCGCTGCCACATCGCCTTTGAGAATGTCTACCGCAGTTGTAGACGAAACGTCAGGTAGAAATACCACCGGACCACGGCCTACAAGACCGGAAACCATGAAGACTTGGAAGTTGAGATTCTGTTTGTACTACCATCAAAACGCAAGGAAAACCCGCACGACGACTCGGGCTGTGTGGTTGTGTGTTTGTTGATTTATGGAATTTCTTTCGATCATAATAATTTCTGCAAAAATGCTCCACTTTTTATGAATATTTGTCTCAGTAATTACTCTACGATAGCACAATAACGTTGATACACACATTGAAATCTATTACCGCACGAAGCTTATTTAAAATAGGTGAAATGGGACAGTTTTCACCAATACTAATACATTATTAAGAGTTTCAAATGCACTGTTGCAATCACTTTGGTGACGACACTGCGAAATATACTGGTTAAACCAGTATATTTTTACAAACCCACACAACTTTATAGATACTTATAAGTTTTTTTTTCAAATTATTTTTGTAGTAAATCGATTTGAATACATAAATTATAATAAACGTCTTTTTGATTAATTCTGGAGTACCTGCTTGCGAAATATCAGCGTAAAAAAGCTAGCTTATTTATTTTTATACGATGATTAAATTTGTGTCATTTTATTTCTTTAAATAAAAACATACATTTTTTTAAAAATATTTCATAAACCGTTATGTCAACATTGAGTTCTTTTTTAAATCCATTTAGCTTAAAAGCTTAAGTTCTCTTTGCCAAGATAATTAAATTTCATTTTTAATTATTCCATAATATATAAAGAATGATATCCTTATAATAAAAGTTAATTTGCTAAGTTTTTATTTTAAAACCGCTATGTCATGTGGTTATTTTGATTTTACGGTAATATTGTTATAGTTCAAACTGACCGTACAAAAGTCTACCGGACAATTACACTACTAAAATTTTATTTAATTTATTAGAAACATCAAATCGATGGCAGACTTATTTAATCTTTTTTGCATACCTTTTTAATATTATTATTATTATTGTAGATTATAAAATTAAATTGTGTTTTAAAGACCACCAACAGCTAAGATTATTTGGGCCTAGCACCAATTCATATTTTCAATCAATTATTTTTTTTTAATAATAAATTGAAAATCCAATTGACACTTTTACCAGCTCTCGGGCTATCTCGTACCTATCGCGAATATAGCTCAACACTAGTTGATGAAATTTATAGATTATCAGGTATTCACAATTTACTGTGTTGCTGGAATAACAGGACACGATTTTGTAACCAATGGGATAAAATATGAGACTTATATACCCCCGGAGACGTTTAAAAACTAACACCATTAATATTTAATTTCTCTAAAATAAATAAATAACCTGTCATTTTCAAGTGGTCAAATATTCTTTTTTTAATATTTTGAGTTTAATCAGATTTTAATTTTATTAAAATAAATTTTCTCACATTTTGTCAATTGGTTTTGTATATTGTCTGGATTCTATTTTAATATCTCATTAATAAATAACTAATAGTGCTATTGGTAATAGTTAATATATTCAATATTTAACACACTTCAATAGCTTCTCAACTTGTAACTGACATGTTTCAAGTATAGAATATAACATAACAAGTACACTATGATCTCAATCACTCTCGCCTTCATATCCCATTGCTACTTACTGCTATCTACAGCCTGCCGTCTGTCTGCAAGGCGCTAGGAAGCGGCTCTCCCTTATTACATAACACGACGCCTGTATATCTATAGCTCAACGAGTTCTAAGTGTAAATAATTGGTACAGTGAAATAGAGAAAACTCCTTAGACATTTTTTTGATGTGAAACATCTTATGTCGTGCTATGAACAGCCGCGTGAGGGGAAATATGCAACGAAATGTTTGGTCCGCTCCTTCGCTGCTGTTCTCCCCACCACTGCAGCTCTCTCTCTCTCTCTTAGCTCAGGCGTGCACTGTAACACACGCGGTGTTACAGTATATAGGATTACGTCAGCATAACAGTTAGTTGCTGCTTTTGAAAAAATATATACTACTACATAGAGAATACCACCGAGTTCAATAACGTTTTCTTTGATGTTTCACATCTGTCGGGGGTCCCAAGACCCACACCCTTTTTTTATCTGATGTACCGTTGATGGGATATTAATTAATTATGATGAGATATTAATTAGTTCATTATCACCGAAAGTGGAGGAGTAGGACTAGTTTATTAATATTTTAATTTTATTTTTAATTATTAATATTTAGCTCAACTTATTGGTGATAATATATCATTACAGTACCTACATTGGATCAAAAAATTTCCAATGACTTTTATGTTCAGAATTGTTTAATTCATTTTACTGTATTGTCCGTGGGCGGTCGATCTGAGACACCTTGTATGTATACAAATAATTTTGTGATCTTAATGCTAAATAAGACTGCAAAAGTAACGCGGTCTTTTAAAGTAGATTTTAGCTTTGACTTTCAACGCTAGATCTACTTTCAAAGTAGCTTTGTGAGTTCCTTTTAGTAGCACGTAAATGTCGCATATGGAAATAATATTTATCAATTGTCATGCGAAAGGTTGATATCTTTGTGAAAAAAATATTTTTAACATTGGAAATGTTTATGTTCGTATATGGGGCCAGAGTTACGAGTTTTCGTTCAAGGCCAAAAGACAACGGTGTCGCGATCAAGTGAGGAGCAATCATGCAAAATTGAACAAGTGCAATTTTTTCGAAATGTGTTTCATATCATGTCTAGTTAATTGAGAGGTATTTGCGACGATCTGCGGTGTTATTTTTGAGCAAATGTTAATAAATACTGTAGAAAAATCCATTTAAAAGTTAAGTAATCAAGCAAAAGTGAACGCGTATATAACAGAAGAATAATAGGGTTATTCCTGACAAAACTAAACAGTGCATTGATAAATATTGTGTGTATAATAAACAGTTAATTATGTTTCATATATGCTGTTATCATTTCCAATGTCCTCGATGGTTGCAAGGATTGCGAAATCTGTGAATTTTTTAAAGAGATGGCTAAATGAACTATTTAACTGTTTGGTCAAATATAGGGAATACAAATATAAATATTAAGAAAATATACTAGTCTCGTAATAATAAAGATGTATTGAATAGCGCTCTATTTTGATTTTAATAGAACTCAATGTAAAGCGAGCAATTGTACTGCCAACTAGCTATTCTCACTTCAATAGAGTAGAGGCCCAAACCTGACGTCAGCCTCATATTATTGAGGATTTTGCTGTGTCAGATTTTTGTTATGTTATAGTGGTATAAGGACATACATACAATATAGACTATACCTATGCAGACATCAGCAGGGTAGAACCATAGTTGAGGCTACGACATACGTTACACGTACCTAAAAATTAGAATGATGCATTCCCACTTTCAGATCATGCTTAAAATATTATATCTAAATGAGTATAGATCCTTAAATAAAAAAAGGGTGTGTGTCTCGAGACCCCCGACAGATGTGAAACATCAAAGCAACATTCATTGAAGTGTTGTTATAAAAATAAAAATAATATTAGCTCTCGCAGTTTGTGGATTTGCGGTGTATTTGTGCTATATATATAAGAAAAGATTAAGTGTACGCCATGGGCACCGTGGAGTAACTGGAAAACTTGCCCGACGCGATATTGGGTGTTCCGGGTTCGATTCCCGGCGGTGCATTTAAATTTTTCTTATGTAGCCTTTCTACAATAATTAATAAGGGCATGTTATGGCGATTAATATCGTCTGATGTCCTTATGTTAATTTCACTAAAATAGTGAATTTGTACAGTATAGGAAGTAATAACAATATTGATTGTTAATCAAAGAAAACGTTATTGAACTCGGTGGTATTCTGTATGTAGTAGTATATATTTTTTCAAAAGCAGCAACTAACTGTTATGCTGACATAATCCTATATACTGCACTGTAACACCGCGTGTTTTACAGTGCACACCTGAGCCAAGAGAGAGAGAGTCCCGCAGTGGTGGGGAGAACAGCAGCGAGGGAGCGGACCAAACATTTCGTTGCATATTTCCCCTCACGCGGCTGTTCACAGCCTGACATAAGATGTTTCACATCAAAAACCCTTTGAAAAAGTTGCTGCGTTTGCAGATAATAATGGTTGCCTACAAAAAATTCATTTTCCCGGTTTCCCGCCGTTCCTGAGGCTTAAAAAAATTCACAGATTTCGCAATCCTTGCAACCATCGAGGACATTGGAAATGATAACAGCATATATGAAACATAATTAACTGTTTATTATACACACAATATTTATCAATGCACTGTTTAGTTTTGTCAGGAATAACCCTATTATTCTTCTGTTATATACGCGTTCACTTTTGCTTGATTACTTAACTTTTAAATGGATTTTTCTACAGTATTTATTAACATTTGCTCAAAAATAACACCGCAGATCGTCGCAAATACCTCTCAATTAACTAGACATGATATAAAACACATTTCGAAAAAATTGCACTTGTTCAATTTTGCATGATTGCTTCTCACTTGATCGCGACACCGTTGTCTTTTGGCCTTGAACGAAAACTCGTAACTCTGCCCCCATATACGAACATAAACATTTCCAATGTTAAAAGTCAGGAAGTGAAATTAACTAGGTACTGCGAATTGCTCAAATTACATTTAATCAGTCAATCTTAGCAAATTTGCACTTTTAATATTGTGCTAGACATGATTCTGCACAATGTTTTTACCCTTCCACCTACACACATACCTATGTGCTCAAAGAGGGAGAATGAAAGTGGTAGGGGTTGAGTGTGTCTTCATCCCCTTCTAGTCTGGAGTTGTGTTTAGCTCAATCAAGATTTAATTATAGATATAGTTGAATGTACGCATTCTAATATCGTTACCAAGTACTGACGATGACCATTCAACCGTGACGATTCTCTGTTTTACGACCTTCACATCAGGACTGTGCAATCTTTCAACCAGCAGTTCGATGAATCCCGTTTTCCCTTTAAACATACATATAATAAAAATATCGTTTACTTTATTATCTTATCTTAGTTTATAGTGTCATCGTTAATCAATTCAACTATATTTCTAAATAATAGAGCACTGAATTTTATTTTGTGTGATGTATTTTTTTGTTTTTTTAATAGAATTAATATATACTTATGAAAAAAATATATAAAAAAAACCCGACTGCCTAAAAATTAAGCATCAGACATTTCTATTTAATTTGTTAGTAGGTACTGCTATGGACTGCATGTTATCATTTGATCTTGTTTCCATCTTTTAAGTTTGATTTTTACGCAGTCGGGTTTTATTTTTTTAAATAATTTTTTATTGACGACTTTTTAGTCTGCCTGTAAAAAGTAACTTTACAAAAAAGTATATTTCACTATAGAATCGTAAACTGGCTCGCCTTTCAAACGATTTCTTTGATATTTTGAAATTTATTTGCGATTTATAAAATAGATTAATGATTGAAGAAAAGATAAACAATTTTAATTTAATTGTTCCTAAAATTGCAGACTCCCATCCACAGATAATTTCGTGGCTGGGTTAATTTTGTACATGTTTTATAATTAAAAACAAATTGGATAGGTGTGGTTACCTCAAAATTATATGATACGACGACACACCGTATCAATGCATGCGTTTATATACATGTGCCCAAAATATATCATGAATGGTTCACAATAAATGATTTTTTTACTTACCACCTCTACTATGGTAGGGAAGTAATGGATTTAGTCCGAAAAAAATATTTCGAGATTTTAACAGATCTTCACGTTCTGAGACCCTAGCAATCGTTTAAGATCATTTTCTGACTGATGTCTGTATGTGTGTGTGTGTGTATGTGGTCAATTTTTCGCCTTCGATATCGTAAAAACGGAACAACATACGGCCATGCCGATTGTTCTATTATGTTTATCAGCCTTTAACTTAGATCTGATTAGATTTTGAGCCAAATCGGTTCAGTGGATTCTGAGATATTAAAAAAAAACGTTCTCAATGTCACATATTAACATAGGCAAAAAAAATATAAATGAATTCTAGATGTTATGATATGAAAAAAATGTAAATATTTTTTTTCTCTAAAATGGTATAGTTTTCGAAAAAAAAAATATTTTACTAAAAAAAGAAAATTGTACGTAAATCAAGGTAACCATGATTTTTGCTATATTAAGCTAGCCGTCAGTAGATCACCAAACAAAAAAGATGGCCATGCTTTTTTTCAAAGAATAATAAAAGAGTGTTTATTTTTTGCAAATATTTACTAGGTGGGAAGTATAGGACTGGTCATCAGTCGAATTTTTTTGCTAGGGTTCTAACATTTTAGTAATAATATTTTAAAGAAAAATTCGAGAATATTTTTTTTTATTTCAAGTGTGACTCACTTTTGAATTAATAGTCAAAGGAAAATTTTATTTCATGTGTTCATGGGTTTCGCCTTAATGTCGTAAATTATAATTTATAAGTAAAGCTCAGAATTACAGTATACCTATAAGCAGAGTTGTACTATAGAACCCACGCAAAATATATTTGAATCATGTCGTTTATTTTTGAAGTTTTAATTACTTTTGGGGTTATTAAAATGAATGGTTTCTGAAATATGTGAGGTCAAAGCTAGACAAATTTGCATAATATGGAAATTTGTCCAACTTTGATCTCAGATATTTCAGAAACCACTTACTTTAGTCTGGTACTTTTTTATACAAAAAATGTTCAAGAGAAAGTCATTTTTTTGAATCCATCGAAAAAATACAGGGTGCTACTTAACAAAGGTGTGTGTGCTAAAGGGGCGATTGAGAAAGGCGCAGTAATTCGACACCTATGTCAAGTTATTATCCAACCCCTCAAAGTTTCCTAACTCAATAGGCAAAATAATGAAATGTGTGGAAAGTTCGATGATGGAGTAGAGATACTGAAAAACCATCCTTCCAAAGAGGTCTTCCGGGCAATTCGGCCAGGATGGGGCAAGGCTAACAATGATATTCTTAAAGTACAGGTATTCTTCTACAAATCATGTAAATTTCGTCTGGATGTTATGTGACGGACGCGACATACTAATTAATGATCACTAATTAAGTTATTATTATAATTGTGCCAGTATTTGCTTAAAATTCAACGTGGTTTTCCCTACGCTGTCTCCTTTCATTTTTTTTTTAAGTGACCGGATATTCTATGATTGTCAATTTCTTGCTATCAACGCTTGCGCTATCAGTATTGTTTGGGAAAAATACTATTATTTCTCTTGTGAAGTACTTAACGAAATAAACTAGCCCTTCGATAAAGTCTTAAGGTTGCAGTTCACCAGCTGTTCAATATGCCGCCCTTATGCACCCGCATATGAACGTGTATGTACATAGTACATACAAAATGCTGAAAAACAGTTTCGGAAATATCCAGGTGTGTAAGCTTTCGTGGCCGGCATTGTTCCAAGTCTTCATGGTTTCCGGGCTTGTAGGCCGTGGTCCGGTGGTATTTCTACCTGACGTTTCGTCTACAACTGCGGTAGACATTCTCAAAGGCGATGTGGCAGCGGTCGAAGTGTCCTCCTTGGCGACTCACAGGTCAGTGTGTCAGTGACTGGTGTTCTCCCTTCTTTTATTCCTAGTACCAGTGTGTTCTCTGTTCGGTCGTAGTTCGTCTCTCTGTAATTTGTCAACTGCGCAGTGTGTAGTGGTGGGGGTGCGTTCTCTACTCGGTCGTAATCCGTTCTTGTACGATTGGTCATTGGTTTTGTGTGTCGGAGTGCTGGTGTCCAGGTTTTACTAAGATTGAGGCCTTCATCTTTTCGGTTGAAATTCTGTGTGTGGTTTTGTATTTCAGGTAGAAATATCACCGGACCACGGCCTACAAGCCCGGAAACCATGAAGACTTGGAAGTTTCATCTCATTTCTGTGAAAATTTTTATTCAATCTTTAATGATAATGCTTTGAAAATAAACTAGAAGTATGTATCATTCTTTCCATATGACTTTGAGTCAGATTTTAATATATTGTTAGATATAAATAAATGATTTAAAAAGCGCCATTTTGTGAAGCTTAATGTTTAATTGTAGCCAATAAAAATAGTAGTAAAATGCCTCTTGCGATCACAGTTCGAAATTTGCCGAGAGCATTTTTTACAATCTGACCTTGATACGACTCTGATACCATAATATAGAAATGGTGACCGGCAGCATGTATAGTTTTGCCGACGTATAATTTTAGTAAACGTGTTGTAATAATATATAGTGTAGTGCGCGCCATTCACAGACATTTTAATTAGGGATGCAGACTTGCTTCACAGTCTACAGATTTTGTCATTTCGCCGACGACGTGGTTGCAAAAGTCGCTTCAGAACAGTTATTTATTGCCGCAAATTACTCAACTCATAGGGCTGCATGCAATGAATGTTAACGTTTAACCTCCATGTTGACTTTTAAATTATTGGACGCCATTTTATCAAAAATATAAACATCCAGGTGTGCAAGCTTTCACGGTCGGCATTGTTTCAAGTCTTCATGGTTTCAGGGCTTGTAGGTCGTGGTCCGGTATTTCTACCTGACGTTTTGTCTACAACTGCGGTAGAATTCTCAAAGGCGAACACACAGAATTTCAACCGAATAGGGTAAAGGCAAGTTCTAAACAAATCTCGGGAATAATTTTTAAACAAGGTTATCGACCATGATAACCGTATCAATACACAAAGTTACCTACCTATGTCCTTTAATTCATCAAAATTTGTGTAATACATTATCAAATTATTGTACATCTGTAAACTTTCAAAATTAAAAAGGCCAGGTAAAAAGGCCAGGTAATGTAAAGTCGATTTAATTTATTTGTTTTTTGTGTTGCAGATTTAAATATAATTTATTTAAAAATAAAAATATATGATCACTGTGGTGGGAATAAAAACAAAAATAAAGATAGTTACTTACTACCACAACAGTTTTATTGATGGATGTACATTTCGGAAGCTATGCTTTCATCTTCAGCAAACACTATACATATATAGTGTATATATCCCCCAGGGGGGACATTGGAATGTGGTTGCTTCGCTAAATGCATTCCAATGTTCTTTGGGAATTAGCGCTCCCAGGGACCCGAGCTCGTACCAATCGGTTTGTGTATGCCAACTGGCGGATTCTAATACACAAATGGATTATTTGTTGTGATAAAGACGCTAATGACCTGAGTTGTCGACGCGTCTATAATCTACAATTAATTAATTATAGTGTATATATGTATAGTGTTTGCTGAAGATGAAAGCATAGCTTTCGAAATGTACATCCATCAATAAAACTGTTGTGGTAAGAAGTAACTATCTTTATTTTTGTTTATAATTTATTTGATAAGAAATTATCTCTTCTATGATTTTTCAACCCTTACGACAAATTTATGATTTAAGAGCTGACTTTGTTTCTTTAAATAATTAATAAGTTTCCGCTTTTTGTCTAAATTTATATTCGTTGCCTGTAAAATCCCCCTCTGAAGCTAAAAAGATAATAACTCAGTTTTATGCATATATACTAGCGGATTAAATGTGAACTCTACAATTTGCGAAAATTAATTTTTAATTGTGCCACGGATGCATCTAAAACTTTATGAAGGTAAACATATTCCTTTTTTTCTTCTATTTTTAAACATTCCATTCGTTACATGTGTTTTTTCTGTTACTATACCTTTATACACGTGTAGATAGCACAAGAACAGTGGTGTAGGTATCTTGACTCAAATGGGTTTATGCAAGATTCCAAGTCTTTATGGTTTCCGGGCTTGTAAGCCGTGGTCCGGTGGTATTTCTACCTGACGTTTCGTCTACAACTGCGGTAGACATTCTCAAAGGCGATGTGGTAGCGGTCGAAGTGTCCTCCTTGGCGGCTCACAGGTCAGTGTGTCAGTGACTGGTATCCTCCCTTCTTTTATGCCTAGTACCAGTGTACTGACGCCAAGGAGGACACTTCGACCGCTACCACATCGCTTTTGAGAATGTCTACCGCAGTTGTAGACGAAACATCAGGTAGAAACACCATGGGACCACGGTCTACAAGCCCGGAAACCATGAAGACTTGGAACAATGCCGGCCGTGAAAGCTTGCACACCTGGATTATGCAAGATTATCTATATGTATCCACTGCGCTTAATAGAGCTAATGGTTTTTTTTAGGGTTCCGTACCTTATAAGGAAAAACGGAATCATTATAAGATCACTCTTGCGTCCGTTTCTCTGTCTGTCACAGACGTTTTTCTCGAAAAAGGCCCATGTCTGAGCGATGGATCACTTTCGTTAGATAAATCGGTTCATTTTTTAAATTTGTTTACACTTTTTTATGTTAGGGTCCTTCTTCATACAATCCTAAAAAATATCCAAAAAAAGTTTCATTAAAATCTTCTTGAGATAGTCTCGATGAATTGAAAAGTATTCAAAATTTTAAAATGCATAATAAAAATAAATGTATAAAAATTAATAAACAAACACTTGAAAAATTCTACACATTTATTCATCTCAACGATCGTTTCGGGTTTCTAACCCATCCTGATGATGGGTTAGAAACCCGAAACGATCGTTGAGATGAATAAATGTGTAGAATTTTTCAAGTGTTTGTTTATTAATTTTTATTCAATCATGTTCTGCCAAGTGCTTAGCGATAATTCTATAGAATTTATAAAAAATAAATGATATTTTAATTCAGCGTCGATTATCTTTTTTTAATATTGTTATGATCACTGGAGCCCAAAAAAATTAATGATATTGTACATTGGACCGTAAAATAAAGAAAACTTTAATTAGAAAGCAATTTAAAACACTGAATTATTTGAATACTAATTAACAATTTGATGTAAAAAATTTAATATAAAATCATATATTTTATGAACATCTCACATCTCGTAAACTAATCTGGTAAAATCCGGCAGTATGTTATACGAATAAAAATTTTCCGGAATTTAATTAAAACTCGTCAATGAGAGAGTTTTCGATATGTGAATTTTTTTCTCGAATCAAGTTCAGAATACTCGACAGTCGACAGTCATATGCAGCTATTTTACATTTCAATGTAACATGGCCAAAATATATACAAGCTTTCTCAAAATTATTATTATTTGTCGTTAGTGACAATTTATCTACGTTCTTCACTTTACTTTTCGATATTTTGCAAAAAAAAATGATAATACGAATGCTATTTGACGCTAATGACCTCAGTTGTCGAGCGTCTATAATTCACAATTCATTCATTACGAATGCTATTTAGTTCGGGTTTTGACGGTTAGCTTAACATTTATTTAGGTACGGGATTTCGAAAAGTCTCTTTTTTCTTTTTTCAAATTGGACTATTTAAAAATGAAAAAAAAGGGTGTGGGTCTCGGGACCCCCGACAGATGTGAAACATCAAAGAAAGCGTTATTGAACTCGGTGGTATTCTCTATGTAGTAGTATATATTTTTTCAAAAGCAGCGACTAACTGTTATGCTGACGTAATCCTATATACTGCACTGTAACACACGCGTACCCGAGCGCGCGGAAGCCGAGAGACAGAGAGAGAGAGAGAGAGTGCCGCAGTGGTGGGGAGAACAGCAGCAAAGGAGCGGACCATAAATTTCGTTGCATATTTCCCCTCACGCGGCTGTTCACAGCCCGACATAAGATGTTTCACATCAATAAAAAAAATGTGCTTTGCGGGTCTTTTTAGAATCTAGAATCTCTTTTATACTTTTGAAATTCTCATGTTTTGTTGCAGAACACATTGTCAGAAAATTTGGTTCGCCAATGACCTTAGTTTGTGGTCACACACATCCCTTCATAAGAAGAGCATCGTAGAATTTTAAATCAATCCTTCTCAAATAATTGATCAATTAAAACTATATTTTTTTGAACTGTGCCTACATTCATTTAACATATTTTTTTGTGAAATTTCTCATTCAGAACAACATTTTTATAGACATTTTGATCGACATTTAGCTTGATAAGCGATCTTTTTCTAACTAGATCAGTTATTATTTTTTAACTTCCTATTGGAAGTTATTGTAATGGGTCCGAAAATCGAAATCAAAAAGGAAAAAAAAATTTTATGTTTCAAGGTCACTACACTATTTTTACACTACTTTTAGAAAGATGTCTGTATGTGTGTGTGTGTACGTACGTACGTACGTACGTATGTATGTGTCCATTTCTTTCTAAGACGAAATCTCGAGAACGAAAAATGATATCGACTACGTTGGGGTGCCAATCGACGCGTATTAACGTAAATATGATCTGAAAGGAATTTTTTTTAAATCGGTTCAGCAGTTCTTTTTTCTTAATCAAATAACCTCCAAAAAAGTAGATTTTACACAATATCTCGCGAATAAAAAATTATATCGACTTCGTAAGGGTGTCAATCGAGGCGTGTTAACGTCATTTTGATCCGACATAAATTTTATAAAAATCGGTTCAGCCGTTTTTTTTTTTTTTTTTTTAATTATTGATGTTTTAATGATTAAAATGATTACTTTTCTGTGTAATATCTAATTTAATTATTATTATTAAATTTTTATCAAACTGGGAAGTTCGTCGTGTGGACCTCAAGGGTCGCACTTTAGTCCTAATAAACGACCCACCTCGCGGCTTGTTTCATATGGCATTGGAAAACATTCGCTTTGAGGGCGACTTTTTGAACACCCATCAAAGGTTTGGCCAACGCTGGTCTCGACTTGCAATTAATATGACTTTTTTTTCATCCTGACGACTGGACAGTTTTTAGTGTGTGAATATTTATTGTGATTTATGAGTTGCATGAAACACGTATTAAGAGTTGGGCACAAAAAAAATATTACCGCTGGAGCATTTGCAATTACTGCGTCATCTTTGCTATTCATTTTGTTTAATGTTGGTGTATATTATGCTAAACATTGGGTGTACTATAAGCTATGATCAACACTGACCAAACAGAATTCTGTCGTGTGGATACTGGATCACACATGCCCAACCATGCCCAACATTGGTCCTCAACATTGGCATACGTTGGCTATGTCATCTGGGACCGGCTTAAGCCCACTGTCAAACCAGATTTTCTGCCAATGAGTTCTGCAACCCAGCATCACAATCGCAATCCGTAACTTCCAGTTTGGAATGTTGCGTTTTGAATCAGTCTATGTATTTAGCACGCGTATATACGTATTACTAGCTTAGTTCCGGTTCCCAACTGTGAAAAATTAATATTGTTCTGGATATGACGTGGAAAAATAATAGCAGTCGGCGCCTTCCAATCAGTTAACCGGCCGACGTCTGACGCCTCCGTGCATCGCTCATCGGCCGGCACGCTTTAACCCTTTCCTTTCCCGACTCACATCTCTATTTCAAACCAAACCGGTTGGTACTCGGCTCAACTGGTTCTATTATTAATCGGTTCTCTTCATAATGTTACACTAAAGAAATAAATGAAACGAGTTAAAACGCTCATTCTGTTTTTTTGCACAAATTACATATTTTGCCAGTTGTACAGAGCATCATAGCTTTGGGTGGATTCCGAGCAGAAACTTGTATCAGGAGCGTTTCATTTTGTTATTTTTAACAGATACATTTTCAAAATAATTGTACATTTCAAGATCTGTAAGCTCTCATATTCAGCACACTAAACTTAGTATGTGCTGAAGATGAGAACTTAGCTCTTGACATGTACATTCACAAATAAAATTATTGTTATAAGAAGTGACTAAACCGTTGTTTATATTTATTTTCAATTATTTGCGAGAAAATTACTTACAGTATCTTATTTAGTTAACAATTAGATTAACAATCAATATTGTTATTACTTCCTATACTGTACAAAATTCACTATTTTAGTGAAATTAACATAAGGACATCAGACGATATTAATCGACATAACATGCCCTTATTAATTATCCTTATGTTAATTTCACTAAATTTCACTAAAATAGTGAATTTTGTACAGTATAGGAAGTAATAACAATATTGATTGTTAATCTAATTGTTAACTAAATAAGATTCTGTAAGTAATTTTCTCGCAAATAATTGAAATTATTACTAGGCATATCCGGCCTATTTTGAGAAAAGCAACATTCATTGTAGTGTTGTTATAAAAATAAAAATAATATTAGCTCTCGCAGTTTGTGGACTTGCGGTGTATTTGTGCTATATATAAGAAAAGATTAAGTGTACGCCATGGGCACCGTGGAGTAACTGGAAAACTTGCCCGACGCGATATTGGGTGTTCCGGGTTCGATTCCCGGCGGTGCATTTAAATTTTTCTTATGTAGCCTTTCTACAATAATTAATAAGGGCATGTTATGTCGATTAATATCGTCTGATGTCCTTATGTTAATTTCACTAAAATAGTGAATTTTGTACAGTATAGGAAGTAATAACAATATTGATTGTTAATCTAATTGTTAACTAAATAAGATACTGTAAGTAATTTTCTCGCAAATAATTGAAATTATTACTAGGCATATCCGGCCTATTTTGAGAAAAGCAACATTCATTGTAGTGTTGTTATAAAAATAAAAATAATATTAGCTCTCGCAGTTTGTGGACTTGCGGTGTATTTGTGCTATATATAAGAAAAGATTAAGTGTACGCCATGGGCACCGTGGAGTAACTGGAAAACTTGCCCGACGCGATATTGGGTGTTCCGGGTTCGATTCCCGGCGGTACATTTAAATTTTTCTTATGTAGCCTTTCTACAATAATTAATAAGGGCATGTTATGTCGATTAATATCGTCTGATGTCCTTATGTTAATTTCACTAAAATAGTGAATTTTGTACAGTATAGGAAGTAATAACAATATTGATTGTTAATCTAATTGTTAACTATATTTATTTTGTTTAGAAACCACTGCAGTGCTTTTAATTATTTCTATGATACATTTTCAATTGTTCTGCGTGTTCCCCAATACTTGTCATTAAGAACACTGGATATCTACAAATACCCCCTGCATTCTTCATCTCAAACCCTTTCCTTTCGCCTAAAAACGGTAATGTCTCTCCCGACGCTATTTTTAAAGCTGAAGGGTTCGGGTAAACGCTAAATGAAGGATCAAGAATCATACAGTCACACTATAGATCCTTCAGGCGAAAAATTGAAAGAAACATTTTTTTGGAAAAACTTTAAACTTAAAAAAAATAAAACACGTAACATTTAAAACGCGACCAAAACTTTTATCTTGGTCCTTCATTTGGCGTTTACCCGAAGCATTTAGCTTTAAATATAGCTTTATAAGTCCATAACCGTTTTTAGGCTAGGGGAAAGAATTTAAGATGATTTTAACTTAATAAACTCATTAAAGCGGGGTCAAGATTTGTGTCTTATCACCGTATCGTCTATCCCAGCAGTATCCATCCGACCCGCGGACGTTTTTGACGAGTTTGTCATTATTGAAATAAGGCTACTCTCCGATTAAGTAGGTAACAGAATTTAAGTAACTTTTGTTATTTAAAGTCTTGAAAATGTAGAATAAAAAAAAAGGGTGTGGGTCTCGGGACCCCCGACAGATGTGAAACATCAAAGAAAACGTTATTGAACTCGATGATATTTTCTATGTAGTAGTATATATTTTTTCAAAAGCAGCAATTAACTGTTATGCTGACGTAATCCTATATACTGCACTGTAACACGCGGTTGCGGCGTTTGAGCACGCCTGAGCCAGAAACGCAACTAAATACACAGCGAAGTATCTATATTACATACCTACACGTGTATACATATACTTTTGCTTTACAGTACGTTCATATGTATACTCTCTCTCTCTCTCTTCCCGTGCCCGAGCGCGCGGAAGCCGAGAGAGAGTGCTGCAGTGGTGGGGAGAACAGCAGCGAAAGAGCGGACCAGAAATTTCGTTGTATATTTCCCCTCACGCGGCTGCCCGACATAAGATGTTTCACATCAAAAATATATCTTAGATGCTTCTTTAAACTAAAAGCGTTTTTTCTTAACGAAGTGCATAATTTTATCTGTTAAAAATGGAATCGAAAGAAAGAACCATATACACGAAGGGTAGGGGATTATTCGAGTGTAACACATTTCTTTTAATAGGTTGTCAAAAACTTCTCGATTTTTAAATCTTAAAATGATGATGATTAGTATGATTACCGATCATACTAATTCCTTTCCAAACCCCACTATTTCAATTTACTACACTGTATTGTATAGTTTTATATAAAAATTGAAAATAAACTATTTTCTACACAGAAACTTTCTACTCGTAAAAATCTTATCTGGACATAAAACCGCAGACGATGTTGGAAAGTAATAAAAAACGTTAAACGTAACAGCTTTAGTGACATAGGTAAACCATTGAAGAAGTGGCCATGGCACATTCTCAACTCAACTGTGTGAGGTGGCCACTCGGCGAAGGGGAGATGTGAGATCCATGGCACTCTGCCGTTTGGATTGCGGTTATGGTAATGAGCCAGTCCCAGCAGTCTGCACTGTGCATTGATTTCACACCACCACTGCTCGAATTCGAGTCCCTTTAATCCTTCGACTACCTACAAACAATAGAAAATTACATTAATTTTTATGATAAATTAATAAGATTTGCTGAATTGCAATTGAAAATTTTTCTTTGGAAAACAGCCAATTATATAATTGATTCGAAACATATTGGAAAAAATCATTTTACCAACCATAGTCACAGTCAGGATTCTAACCTGAACCTTTCCACTTTCGCGGCGGAATGAGCTTACAGTACTCAACCGTGACATGATTACCAAAACTAATATTTTCCTTATAATATATGCTTCGGAATCAATAGATTTTCACTACATGCGAGTGTTAATTCAGGTTAGAATCCTGACTGTGACTATGGTTGGTAAAATGATTTTTTCCAATATGTTTCGAATCAATTATATAATTGGCTGCTTTCCAACGAAAAATTTTCAATTAATTTTTATATAATACATTTCGGATTTGTTTTACCATTCCAACTCCACAAGTTACTACTAATTTAGGTCAAAATTCACTTTAAACAGTTTCACAATATTTTTTCTTCTTGAGGTCTTCGGAGTACAAAAAACATTTTTTTTGCAAAAAGTCTGTTTGTCTGTTAGCACGATACCGGTCGGATGGTTAATATTTTTTTTACTTCGTAATCCCCCGGGCTTATTTATGTCACTGTATTTATATCAGATTTATTTCTAACGTTTATTTATGTCGGTCATTTACTCAGTTACTTCAGTACTATTTATTTACATCCACTCCACTATTTATATCACTGTACTGACTGATTCAACCGTTGATTGATTAATATTTATATCACTGATCCACATGATGGCAGACTCACCATTCACTGGTCGCTCCAACACGACACTCGCCGTTTATATACCTGCGTGCGGTGTACGCTCAGTGCGTCCTCGTATTCTCTAGCGTTGTCTAGAATTTTCGATACCATTCCACGATTTACTACTGTGACCTTTCTTTCTCGTGGTTTCTATTGGAGGCAGTGACGGAACATCTTGGGGTTTGCTACAATATAAACTTTATACTGTTAACTATTCAGGATGATCGAGCAGGCAACGTGACGAAAATTTCACAAAAAACTATGTTTAATATATGTATACACGCAGTTTAAAAAAATATCGTTTCAATCGATCAATTATTTTTCGAGCAGGATGGATTTAAAATTCTGCAATACTTTTCTTATCGAGAAATATGTGTGGTCACAGTTTAAGGTCATTGTCAAACCAGATTTTCTGACAATGCTTTTTGCAACTGATTATTAGACAGGAGAACGCGTTTACAAAAAAAATGTAACCGAAAAATTAATATTTATTGCGTGCAAAGCCGTCAACTAAAGCTATAGTTTACTAATATAAAGACACTCTAGTGTAGACAATCCCAGTGCCATATGCACCGACACCAATGAAATTTGTATGTATGCAAGTGGTTTCCGCAGTAAACACTGCTGTCATGGTTTTTGTATTGAGAAAGCTCGATAGATTATTCACCAAAGGCCACATACCGATCGATACTATGTCCCTGTTTCAATTCAAATTATTTATAGAATACAAATTGTTATTTAGTTTCAATGAAAAATCGACTACGATATTTTTATAGTCCAGGAGGTTGTTTGACGTTAAAATTGTGAGAGAAAATAAATATTGAAGTTAATTTAATATCGCCAGAGGTTCTGTTTTATTTAAAATAAAAGCTTGAGAATATTTAAATGTTTTGACATTTTTGAAGCTATGTTTCTATAGGCGCGTTAGACGACGTTACACGCGTACAGACGTAGTTCTATGCTAAAATATTTTAAATTGTTAAAGAATCGTCTGTAGATATGAGTCGAGCAGCATCTGCCAAGTAGGAAACATTTGAAATAAACAGAATAAAATTAAATGAAAAGTTTTGCATCACACAACAAACAAAAACTGACCACGAAATAGGATATAAAACTATTTTGCACAACAACAGATCAAAACTATGCTAAACTAAGCGTTCCAGTGTAACCAACATAGTGTAGAATAATTTTAAAATAAATTATAACTAATGAAAATGTCATGCTTACATTTTTTTTCCAAACATGCATATACACAAACAATTTAATTATAATTTAGTTGAGTGAATTTTTGTGAGGTTTGGTCAACGGTAACGTAGCTACGGACTACGGTATGTGTGGTGCCAACACTGCGAACCTACGTTAGTACTATGAGAGACGTGGGGTTGGAATATAAACTTTTTTAATGTGGACACGTCCACACGTACTGTACTTACTCGTTAACAGTCTAACCAACTGGCGCACGAACACATACCTCAGCGGCGTGCTTATTAATCCAGACACTAGGCAAGGGCAGTATAGCCTAGTGGTTAGCATGCTTGGTGCCGCAACCTCTAGACTGGACTGCCGTGCGTTCGAATCCCACCTGCGCTCATGGATGTTTTGTGATGTTATTTAGTTTTAAGTTAGTTGTTATTTAGTTGAAAGACGCTAATGACCTTAGATGTCGACGCGTCTATAATCTACAATAAATAAATAAACAGACATTAGGCTATTTTGAGTTTTCCGTTTTGCAAGAAGTAAATCGGATAACATTTTGCAAACAGATTTTTCTTGAGACAAATATCGCTAAATCCAAAAATCACCGTTTGCACTTCAAAATTTTGATCTGTAATCCCATTTTTCGGGAAAAAAATTTGCAGGGCGTGGGTTAAAGATCCCTGACATATTGTTACAAAACTGTTTTCTGAGTTGGCGGAATAAATTTATTTACAATAATTAAAAACACAACAATAATAAATACAACAACTAAAAGTCAGTTCTAACAATCAACACAAGTAATTAACACTTAACTATATACAATTGACTACACTAATATTTATTTTATCAGGTGAATTTACATCACGGAACTATTTATATCACTGTATTTATATCAGATTTATTTCTAACGTTTATTTATGTCGGTCATTTACTCAGTTACTTCAGTACTATTTATTTATATCCACTTCACTATTTATATCACTGTACTGACTGATTCGACCGTTGATTAACTAATATTTATATCACCCATTGTTATGTTTTCGCATCTAGTTTCCGAACAGTTAATCTGACGGTAAAAGTGAATATTGGCAAAAATGTGTTATTAAATTCAAAATAAAAAATGCCCTATTCATGACTAAGTTTATCCTAAACGTAGGCCCGCAATAGTGGCTCAAAGTCAAGGGCAATTTTTAGTGTGCAGCGAAACATTTGCCTGTCGCGTTCTTTCGTTGCGATATCACTTGGTAAACCTGCTTTAACAAAAAAAGGTTCTGGAAAAAATTTGTAGGAAATATTTTTCTGTACACGGTATATTAATTTCTCATTTTTCGTGAACGTTTTTTAGGTATTTTTACCATTTTTTTCATGCTTCGGAATGTGTCTACCGTCACTGGTTTCAGGCATCAGTACCGAGGCACACGTAAATATATGCATATATACACACATATTGTACATTAAATACGTTTGCCTCTGAAAGGGGGAAGTGCATTCAATCCCAATTATATGAACTTGTGACAGTTCGGACTGAAATTGTCGCCAGCACGTTATTACTCAGCTGCGCAACTGGAATTTTATATTATTAAAGGGTATTGCAGTTGACGAAATATGTCAGGGTTGCCACTTTAACAGTGAAAAATTCGACTGGTGACCAGTCCTATAGTTCCCACCTAGTAAATATTTGCAAAAAATAAACACTCTTTTTTTTTATTATTCTTTGACTAGGCCCAAATAACCTTAGCTGTTGGTGGTCTTTAAAACACAATTTAATTTTTATTCTTTGAAAAAAGCATGGCCCTCTTTTTACTTCCCACCTCTACAATGGTAGGGAAGTAATGGATTTAGTCCGAAAAAAACATTTCGAGATTTTAACAGATTTTCACGTTTTGAGACCCTAGCAATCGTTTAAGATCATTTTCTGACTGGTGTCTGTATGTGTGTGTGTGTGGTCAATTTTTCGCCTTCGATATCTTAAGAACGGAACAACATACGGGCATGCCGATTGTTCTATTGTGTTTATCAGCCTTTAACTTAGATCTGATTAGATTTTGAGTCAAATCGGTTCAGTGGATCCTGAGATATTCAAAAAAACGTCCTCAATGTCACGTATTAACATAGGTAAAAAAAAATATAAATGAATTCTAGATGTTATAATATGAAAAAAATGTAAATATTTTTTTTCTCTAAAATGTATAGTTTTCGAGAAAAAAAATATTTTACTAAAAAAAAAATTGTACGTAAATCAAGGTAACCATGATTTTTGCTATATTATGTTAGCCATCAGTAGATCACCAAATAAAAAAGAGGGCCATGCTTTTTTCAAAGAATAAAAATTAAATTGTGTTTTAAAGACCACCAACAGCTAAGGTTATTTGGGCCTAGTCAAAGAATAAAAAAAAAGAGTGTTTATTTTTTGCAAATATTTACTAGGTGGGAAGTATAGGACTGGTCATCAGTCGAATTTTTTATTTCTTACTATAAGTACTACATACTTATTATAATCATAAGAAAAAAAATTTATTTTTAAAATCAAAATGAAAATTACTTTTTGCTATATTTGTCATAATTTGGAACTTTAAATGAGTTTTAGCTGTAATTATAATAATGTAATCTATTTATTTTTTAAATTGTCAAACATGCAATTTATTTCGCGAACAGTAGGTAACCCTGAAATATGTACATGCCAAGCAGTCAATACCATAAACCCGGAAGACTAAAGCGTTACAAAACAGGAGCAAATTTAATTTGTATATTGTGGAATTTCAGAAGCTCTTTATCGAATCACAAAACTGTGTTTCAAATAATATGTAAGTGTATAGAAATATTGTCAACAATTTAGAACAAGAGTTTTTGATTATTGTATGCATTATTATATTCTGGCTGTGAGAAAATCATTTACTTATTTTTATTAAAGTGCATTTTTACTTAGTTTAGTTTCCGCATTTAATTCATTTATAACCTTGTATTCGCACTGTTGACTTTGATATATCCCTAAAAACTGAAATTATTAGATCACAATCAAGGTGATTTCTAAATCAGATTTTTTGACTATATATTCGTTCTCTGATGTTAATTTACTAGAAAAAATTCGACTGATGACCAGTCCTATACTTCCCACCTAGTAAATATTTGCAAAAAATAAACACTCTTTTTTTTATTCTTTGACTAGGCTCAAATAACCTTAGCTGTTGGTGGTCTTTAAAACACAATTTAATTTTTATTCTTTGAAAAAAGCATGGCCCTCTTTTTACTTCCCACCTCTACTATGGTAGGGAAGTAATGGATTCAGTCCGAAAACAATATTTCGAGATTTTAACAGATTTTCACGTTTTGAGACCCTAGCAATCGTTTAAGATCATTTTCTGACTGATGTCTGTATGTGTGTGTGTGTGTGTATGTGTGTGTGTGTGTATGTGGTCAATTTTTCGCCTTCGATATCTTAAGAACGGAACAACATACGGGCATGCCGATTGTTCTATTGTGTTTATCAGCCTTTAACTTAGATCTGATTAGATTTTGAGTCAAATCGGTTCAGTGGATCCTGAGATATTCAAAAAAACGTCCTCAATGTCACGTATTAACATAGGTAAAAAAAAATATAAATGAATTCTAGATGTTATAATATGAAAAAAATGTAAATATTTTTTTTCTCTAAAATGTATAGTTTTCGAGAAAAAAAATATTTTACTAAAAAAAATAAAAATTGTACGTAAATCAAGGTAACCATGATTTTTGCTATATTAAGCTAGCCATCAATAGATCACCAAACAAAAAAGAGGGCCATGCTTTTTTCAAAGAATAAAAATTAAATTGTGTTTTAAAGACCACCAACAGCTAAGGTTATTTGGGCCTAGTCAAAGAATAAAAAAAAGAGTGTTTATTTTTTGCAAATATTTACTAGGTGGGAAGTATAGGACTGGTCATCAGTCGAATTTTTTGTTTGGTGATCTACTGATGGCTAGCTTAATATAGCAAAAATCATGGTTACCTTGATTTACGTACAATTTTCTTTTTTTAGTAAAATATTTTTTTTCTCGAAAACTATACATTTTAGAGAAAAAAAATATTTACATTTTTTTCATATTATAACATCTAGAATTCATTTATATTTTTTTTATCTATGTTAATACGTGACATTGAGAACGTTTTTTTGAATATCTCAGGATCCACTGAACCGATTTGATTCAAAATCTAATCAGATCTAAGTTAAAGGCTGATAAACACAATAGAACAATCGGCATGGCCGTATGTTGTTCCGTTTTTACGATATCGAAGGCGAAAAATTGACCACATACACACACACACACACACACACATACAGACATCAGTCAGAAAATGATCTTAAACGATTGCTAGGGTCTCAAAACGTGAAGATCTGTTAAAATCTCGAAATATTTTTTTCGGACTAAATCCATTACTTCCCTACCATATAGTAGAGGTGGGAAGAAAAAATATACATACTTGATACTTGCACTACTTCTTATATTAATAATAATAATAAATAATAAATTTTTATTAATTCATAAAAACTGAAAAATACAGATATGAACAGTCAATGGAAAAATATAATTGGTTACATATTTAAATATTCAGGGATGTCACAGAAGCAGTTTTTAAGTAGGTATAATTTCAAATGTTTGCAAAATAGCTTTAAGTCTGTAATTTCTTGCAATCTACTTGGCAAATTGTTAAAATGAGTACCTAGGTCCGGCAATAGATAGAATGTCGCACGTGAGTTTGTTTACATCAGCTCTAAACTCGGAAAGACTATCGAAAGCACAAGTGTAGATAATAATTTGTGATAACTGCAGTAAAATTTATTTTGCCAATTGTTTGTATGACAAAAATAAATCTTGCTTCGCACGTGTAATGATCAAAAAACATAATGCCTTGTTAAAAAGAATAACGTAATACAAACGAGTACATTCAGTTATGATTTATATCGCTCCATCCCTTTCTATAAGCCTCCCATTCATTTGACATGTGATCGTCCTCCTGCCCCATGAAACATGTATCAGTGTTATAGTGGATAAAGCACAAAAAGACTGGAGAGAATGGATGGACTGGCTTGTTGAATGGGTTGGGGAATGGACCGGTACAGTTGCTAGGGGTGTGATTATTAACGCCGTTGCTATGACTACGTCATTATCGGCCCTCACCTAGCAGGTTCAGATTTGTGAATTGATATAAATGACACATCTGTGGATTTTGGGTTTAATGTTCATACATTGAAAACACAAAATTATATTAGGTCCGCATTATAATCATCAGAAGCTATTGATCCTTTGTATGAATGATGACAGATGAGTATTAGAATAACGTGTTATACCTATATCATGTTTTTGCACACATTTTTGACAAAAATAGGATAGTCATTTTTTTATGTAAAAGATTACTGGGTATTCATTTCGTACAAATGTTATTCATAATTTTCATCACCACAGCTGAAATATTTTATTGGTTCTAACACTCAGATCGAAACTGGATGTTCAAAATTTTACACTTCCTTCCCTATTCAAAATAACAGTATGGTCCTAGGTTCAGAGAACTGGAAATCAAAAAAAAAAAACGTCTGTGTAGAAATATTTTATTTTAAAAGGGCCAGCAGCTTGACCGAACACCGAGTAATTTCAATTCTAATCTTTTAGTCAGTTTAATTGGTTGTGAATTTTATGAAAAATAAATGAGACAGGTTACTAATTTAATTTTCAATACTAAAATTAATGCTATTTGCAGCAGAAATTTTCAATCATTTTAAACTAGATTCTATTCAAACCCGTGCAGTGAACAAATATACATAATTGACGAAGCTAATAATTAGTATATTAACAGCAATCTATTTTTAAATGGTTGTGAACAAAGAAGGCAGTTAGTTTGTAATTATGAAGTTATTTCACAGTGACTAAAAGTCTATTAATAGCTTTCGTATTTAATTGTATTTAATGTACGTCTTACTAACTCAATATCGTCTGTATATATCTTACAAACAGAAGTTACCTCATTTATATTGTAATTAATGTGCTTTAATTGCTCGTGTAATAAATACATACATTCTTGCAAATGTTACAACGTTCTTGTGAACGAGGTGCGACTACACTGTATAAATATCTAAAGACAAATTTACAGGACGACAGACGCTAATGATCTCAGTTGTCGAGCGTCTATAATTTACAATTCATTTATACAAGACGCCATTAACTGAAACGGCGTGCAGAAGGATCATTTAGAGATGATACCGTTAAGAGTATTTTCTACCGGAAGTTACCTCCTGCATTCTTGATCTCAAATCCTTTCCCCTCGCCTAAAAACGATTACCGCTCTCCCGACGCTACTTTTAAAATCTAAAGGGTTCAGGTAAACGCCAAATGAAGGACAAAGAATCACACTACAGATCCTACATGCGAATTTTTTTAAAAAAGTTTTGGCTACGTACTATTTTAAATTTTTGTCAAATTTGATGCCCAAGAGTTTTATCAGGTTTGCTTTTTTAACAGACGTTATATATTTATGTCTGGATTAGTAAGTTGATTTTTAAAGCACCAATCACACAACTGGTCAATGACTCTGTTAGCTTTTTGCTGAGTTTCATAATACGACGAGTCTGCTATTAATGCTGTGATATCATCAGCATACATAATGAGTTTTTATGTCGTTTGTGTAACAGATGAAAAACAAAGGTTCTATCCAAGTCTGCATGGTTTCCGGGCTTGTAGGCCGTGGTCCGGTGGTATTTCTACCTGACGTTTCGTCTACAACTGCGGTAGACATTCTCAAAGGCGATGTGGCAGCGGTCGAAGTGTCCTCCTTGGCGGATCACAGGTCAGTGTGTCATTGACTGGTGTTCTTCCTTCTTTTATGCCTAGTACCAGTGTGTTCTCTGTTCGGTCGTAGTCCGTCTCTCTGTCAATGGTCAACTACGCAGTGTGTAGTGGTGGGGGTGAGTTCTCTACTCGATCGTATCTCGTCCTTGTACGATTGGTCATTGGTTTTGTATGTCGGAGTGCTGGTGTCAAGGTTTTACTGAGATTGAGGCTTTCATCTTTTCGGTTGAAATTCTGTGTGTGTTTATGTATTTCTATGGCCTCTCTGTATATTCTTGGGTAATAGCTCAACGTTCTGTCTATGGCTTGGGTTTCTTCGAAGAGGATCTTATGATTGTCCAGAGTCAAAGTGTGTTCGGCTATGGCAGATTTTTCCGTTTGTCCCAGTTTACAGCTTCTTTTGTGCTCTGCTATACGTGTGTTGATGCTTCGTTTCGTTGTCCCAGTATATACTGATCCACAGCTGCAAGGGATGCGGTATACTCCTGGTGCCTACAAGCCCGGAAACCATGAAGACTTGGAACAATGCCGGCCGTGAAAGCTTGCACACTTGGATAAAGGTTCTATCATTTACCAATTACTTGTTATTTTCTACATTTTTTATTTAAATTTTATCTTAGTTAATATAAAAATGCGAATGGAGGAATTATAAAAAATAGAAGGTAAATGACCTCGAGAGGCTAGAAGATAGCTACCAAGGAAATTACCGTTTCAAGGAGGAAAACACTAGCATGTTGTTATTGTCTCCAAGTAGCGGATATATAAATATAAAAGCAATATTGGTATAAATACCTTTTTTTGCCTTCTTGGTACTTCTGATTTCGTTGTTGAAACGACGCGTTTCGGGATTACGATCTCATCTTCAGGTTTCACTTGGAACATTGATTTCAATATCATCAAGACTTTATACAATCCTCGTATACTAGTTGGTGTACTTACTATGCACTTCGCAGATTATAAATTTGCTGTATCTGACAGTTTCAAATGCATAATTTGTAGCACAAGTTCGATATGAATCTAGCTTATTTTACAAAGGCTGAAAACGTAATAATATCTCACAAAGAACATTAATATCGAATCCAAATTATGTTCAATATGCAACTTTGCTTGACAAATATTCAACTACCCATTTTTCAATAACAATTATTGAATGTTTGCATTTTTGCGGTTAATTAATTATTTACTGAGCGAGTGGTGAATACTGAATACACGATTATCACATATATTAGTGATAATCCTACGAAGAGACATACAACGCTCTCTGAACCGTTGAATTTTGTCGCGTCACTCTGTTGCCGCATCGCGTTTTTGTAAATATTGCTGCATTTGAAAACACCTAAATTTTTGGAAGTGGAATTTTGTCGCGTCGTGAGAGTTGGCCTATGGTGAGAGCACTATTATTTCATTTCCACTGGATTCATTGATAAAATTCAACATAATAATTATCCGTACCGACGTAGGTAAGTTTTCAACTTTCCATTTGCTTATTTGAAAACAAATGACATTCTGAAATCTCGATTCAAAGCTAAAAGTCTTATCAGAAACGGAACATATTGTAGCAAAACCCCAGATGATACGCCGCTGGCGACAATAGAAGCATCGAGAACAATTAACAATGTGTAGCAAAAAACCCAGATGTTACGCCATTGGCGACAATCGAAGCATCCAGAACAAGTAACAATGGTGAGGCGTGGCATTATATCGAAGACACAGGAATGTTCTCGAAAGCGTGCGAGCATGGAGGGGTCAAGCTGCTAGCTCTATATAAGTAGAGCAGTCACCGGGAGAAACAACAACGAATTAGACAACGAGTGACAGTTGAAATAAATACAGTTCAGTGCGCTTCAGTTCGTGTTATTATTATATAAACAGTGTTGACTGTTATAAATTGACTTTTCATTATTACGAATTATTGTATATTGTTGTTTACATTTTTAACATTGGAAATGTTTATGTTCGTATATGGGGGCAGAGTTACGAGTTTTCGTTCAAAGCCAAAAGACAACGGTGTCGCGATCAAGTGAAGAGCAATCATGCAAAATTGAACAAGTGCAATTTTTTCGAAATGTGTTTTATATCATGTCTAGTTAATTGAGAGGTATTTGCGACGATCTGCGGTGTTATTTTTGAGCAAATGTTAATAAATACTGTATAGAAAAATCCATTTAAAAGTTAAGTAATCAAGCAAAAGTGAACGCGTATATAACAGAAGAATAATAGGGTTATTCCTGACAAAACTAAACAGTGCATTGATAAATATTGTGTGTATAATAAACAGTTAATTATGTTTCATATATGCTGTTATCATTTCCAATGTCCTCGATGGTTGCAAGGATTGCGAAATCTGTGAATTTTTTATTATTGGAAATACATAGTTTATTCCACCCACGTAAGAAAACACTTTTGTTACAATATTGTAAAGACTTTTAATTTTAATAAATAATGTAGCAACATTAGGTCTTGGTAAGTGTAAACATCGTTAGATGGTAGTGTTGATGGTAGATATGTTATAAGTACATTTATACATTATATAATAATATGTAAATTTTCCACCTGCCTATTGTTTACACGTACACAGTGAGTGTATAGTGTGTTTGTATGTATGTACGTATGTAATGTATAATTGCAACGAATTATTCGATTATCCTTTATACAAATAAACATACGAAATCAGTCAGATGTGCCTTGTTTATTGTTGGATAACATTGTTGTCTGCCGTATAGTGCGTACGTTACGTAGATATGTATGTACCTACATGCATTGTTGTGTGAAAACATGCGTGCCGAAGGATGCGCGAACTTTAATAATTAGACTGGAAATGTTAGACGTTAGTTAGTTCAGCGCTCTTCACGGACTTACTAAAACCTTGATGTTTTTTACCCGAATTTTTTTCACAACGGAAGCTTTGGTTTGTACGTTTTTGTAGTGGGGTTTTTTTTTAAATAATTTTCTAACTTCCCATTGGAAGTTATTGTAATGGGTCCGAAAATCGATATCAAAATATATAACAAATTTTTGTGTTTCACTACACTATTTTTAGAAAGATGTCTGTGTGTGTGTACGTACGTACGTATGTGTCCATTTCTTTCTAAGACGAAATCTCGAGAATGAAATGTGATATCGGCTACGTTAGGGTGCCAATCGACGCGTAATAACGTAAATATGATCTGAAAGAAATTTTTTCAAAATCGGTTCAGCCGTTCATTTTTCTTAACCAAATAGACTCCAAAAATGTAGATTTTACACAATATCTCGCGAATAAAAAACTATATCGACTTCGTAAGGGTGCCAATCGAGGCGTGTTAACGTCATTTTGATCCAACATAAATTTCATAAAAATCGGTTCAGCCGTTTTTTTTTTTAAATTATTGTTTTAATTATTGTTAAAAATATATAATAATTATGTTTTAATGATTAAAATGATTACTTTTCTGTGTAATATCTAATTTAATTATTATTATTAAATATTTATCAAATTGCAGGGAAGTTCGTCGTGTGGACCTCAAGGGTCACACTTTAGTCCTAATAAAGGACCCACCTCACGGCTTGTTAGTGTATTTAATAAAGGCCGCACAAATTACCCCTAAATTGACTTGACATTGAAATACATGCATACTTTTTGGTGTCATTGTTTTTAAAAAACGTGGTCCTACAGAAAACACTGCAATACAACCAGGGCTGAACCCACCCGATTATTTCTTGTTTAAATTTCGAAAATGTAATATTAATTAGTGAGATTGTTTTGCCAACCTTATTAAATTGGAATACACAATGAACAATTGTGTTAGTGTTGGCGCGTAGTGCGCCGGTGGGGAAGTTATAGCAAAGGTTTCCGTGTACGTACACATAGGTACTACCACCTTACAGACTCTAAACTCCACATTGTAATATAAAGGCTGGAGAATGAGTTTACCTACCCTACTACTTGACAAGCATTCCCGAATACAAAATAGGAATAGTTTATATTACCAAACGCGCTCTATTCCTCCACAATGGAATTACAACACAATGCTGAACACCACCGCATAGACTTACTATACACTACATGATTAATTCAATTATTTATTCTCTTTATTGATTTTTGTGTCTACTGTATTAAGCTTAGACAATACAATTTTCAGTGTTCATTCGCAAAGGTTACAATAGGTGCGTTTGGTATCAAGGTGTAGTGTAGTGTAGTGTAGATAATTTTTCACTGAAAAGTGTAAAAAGTTCACCAAAAGTGTAAACTAAATGTACACTTGTAACAAACGGGCTAGTGTACATTCTGAGTAGATTGTACATGCGCATTACAAAATAAACAAGCCGTGAGGTGGGTCGTTTATTAGGACTAAAGTGCGACCCTTGAGGTCCACACGACGAACTTCCCAGTTTGATAAATATTTAATAATAATAATTAAATTAGATATTACACAGAAAAGTAATCATTTCAATCATTAAAACATCAATAATTAAAAAAAAAAAAAAAAAAAAAAAAAACGGCTGAACCGATTTTTATAAAATTTATGTCGGATCAAAATGACGTTAACACGCCTCGATTGACACCCTTACGAAGTCGATATAATTTTTTATTCGCGAGATATTGTGTAAAATCTACTTTTTTGGAGGTTATTTGGTTAAGAAAAAAGAACGGCTGAACCGATTTTGAAAAAATTTCTTTCAGATCATATTTACGTTAATACGCGTCGATTGGCACCCTAACGTAGTCGATATCATTTTTCGTTCTCGAGATTTCGTCTTTGAAAGAAATGTACACATACGTACGTACGTACGTACGTACACACACACACACACACACACACAGACATCTTTCTAAAAGTAGTGTAAAAATAGTGTAGTGACCTTGAAACATAAAAATTTTTTTTCCTTTTTGATTTCGATTTTCGGACCCATTACAATAACTTCCAGTGGGAAGTTAATAAATGACAGATTGACTGAGTTCATTATTTCTAGTTTTTACAGTTTTTTTTGGTCATAAAAATGTTAAACTCACTGCCATATTTATCTTGTACCATTACAGTTTGAAGCTCATTCATTTTTAAGAGACAAAAAATGTAAAAAATTGAGTACGAAAAAAGTATCAAATCTGTCAAAGCGATTGTCAATTCAGACATATATCACGTGACCTACACTACACTACGTGCACCTGCTCAAAAGTCAGGACTAATAGTTGTTACACTTTTAGTCCCACACTGAAATAACAAACAGATCAGTTATTTTACACTTTTGTATAACAAACGTAATAGTGTCAAAAGTGCTTACACTTTTTACACTACACCTTGATACCAAACGCACCTATTATAATAGCCTACTGTGTTATAGTCTTATATAAATCTTATTCTTCATGGAAATGGAATATTAAAATTTAATTATTGTTAACTTCCCATTGGAAGTTATTGTAATGGGTCCGAAAATCGAAATCAAAATGTATAACAAATTTTTATGTTTTAAGGTCACTATACTATTTTTACACTATTTTTAGAAAGATGTCTGTGTGTGTGTGTGTGTACGTATGTGTCCATTTCTTTCTAAGACGAAATCTCGAGAATGAAAAATGATATCGACTACGTTAGGGTGCCAATAGTGTATAATTTAATTATTGTTAACTTCCCATTGGAAGTTATTGTAATGGGTCCGAAAATCGAAATCAAAATGTATAACAAATTTTTATGTTTCAAGGTCACTATACTATTTTTACACTATTTTTAGAAAGATGTCTGTGTGTGTGTGTGTGTGTGTGTACGTATGTGTCCATTTCTTTCTAAGACGAAATCTCGAGAATGAAAAATGATATCGACTACGTTAGGGTGCCAATCGATGCGTATTAACGTAAATATGATCTGAAAGAAATTTTTTCAAAATCGGTTCAGCCGTTCTTTTTTCTTAACCAAATAGACTCCAAAAAAGTAGATTTTACACAATATCTCGCGAATAAAAAATTATATCGACTTCGTAAGGGTGTCAATCGAGGCGTGTTAACGTCATTTTGATCCGACATAAATTTTATAAAAATCGATTCAGCCTTTTTTTTTAATTATTGTTAAAAATAAATAATAATTATGTTTTAATGATTAAAATTATTACTTTTCTGTGTAATATCTAATTTATTATTAAATATTTATCAAACTGGGAAGTGCGTCGTGTGGACCTCAAGGGTCGCACTTTAGTCCTAATAAACGACCCACCTCACGGCTTGTTTTTTTTTTAGATCCCACCTCTATTATGGTATGGAGGTCTATTGAAATCGGTTCAGTAAATTAAGAAATCTTCAAGTTTTGACACCCTAGGAATTATTATTTGAGACTATTTTCTGACTGATGTTTGCGTGTGTATGTGAATTGTTTTCTCCTTCGACATCTCAAAAACGGAATAACATGATCATGCGGTTTATGTTGTTGTATTTGTCAGCGCTTAACTTAGATCTGATTATATTTTGAGCCAAATCGGTTCAGTGGTTCCTAAGATAATCAAAAATATGTGTGACGTATTAACGTAGGTATAAAAAATATAAATGCATTCTGAATGTTAAAGTATGAATAAAATCTTAATAGGTTTTTTCTAAAATGTACAGATTTCGAGGAAAAAATGTTTTCTAAAAAAAATTCCGCGGAAAAACTGTATTCATGGAGCCCTTTTATAGGCATATCTGCCCTTAGGCTTCTCTGACCTTTGATTTCCCTAGCCATCGAAGTACGTGTATCCCTTAAATAAAATATTTTAAATTGTTGTGTAATCCACAGAGGTATGAAAAAGTCTGTTTTTTATTTTTTTAATCATTGATCATCTCTTTAAGAGAGAGAGAGATTGTGTATGATATTTGCTCGACAACTGAGATCATTATAGCGTCTTCTTTATTTTTAACCGACTTCAAAAAAAGGAGGTGGTTCTCAATTCGGTTGTATTTTTTTTTTATGTTTGTTACCTCATAACTTAGTCATTTATAAACCGATTTTGAAATTTTTTTTTTATTTTAAAGGATATACTTTTAGACGTGATCATAGCGTAGAATATTATGATGTGACACCCATGTATACATAATAGTTTTGGAAATATTTAGAATTTAATTGAGAAATATTTTTTGACCGAGTTTTTACGCGACTGCTTGGAAGTTCCTTTTGTTTGCCTATATAAATGTTCCATGATTACGACCAAAACATGAACTAATTTGGTACCAATATTTTTTTGAACCGATTTCAAACTGTGTTTGCAATAACAAAAAAACCCCGCGGGTTAAAAGTAATTCAAGGAATCGTAAAAATATAGATGATGAGAAAAACGAATTTCAATGTGCTGGTTTGTTCCAATTTTGGATCAGCATCATTTTGCAGGGGCCGAACGGCAAACATAAATTTAAAAAAAAAGGAAAACCAGGAAATTTTTTCTTCAAATATTTATGTTAAGTTGTTGACAGAAGCATTAGGACCCGAAATTCCATTCGTTAAAATTCTTTTTTTTTTTTTTTTTTTTTTTTTTTTTTTTATTTGGGAGCGAAAAAAAAAATACTATGCGACTTGGCTTCTGTGGCCATTATCGCTATACATAGATTGGTATTACATAATTAGTGTAGGTATATGTTACATGCGATTATAATATGGTTTGTGAATTAATTATCTTGTGGTAAGTATTGGTATTTACATTGGATATGACTATGGTGTATGTTATAATATATTGTAAGTATAAATTTATATTTTGTTGATTAAGTTTGTTATTTTTAAATAGTTAATTAATTTTGTAATTTTTTCAGGTGTATTTTCTAATATTTCTTTTATGTTGCAGGACATCTTCAGCTGTTTTCTATGTGCGGCGTATTCGATACATTCGGTAAGTAGATGGTTGACTGTGCAGGGAATGTTGCAAGTTGTGCATGTTGGAGGGTTCTCTTTCTTCATTAGGTAAACGTGTGTTATATTCGTGTGTCCTATTCGCAGCCTATTTAATATTATTTGTTCTTTTTTTTTTAGTATGATAGGGGTTTCCCATTTTGTTATATCGTCTTTGATTAGTCTTAATTTATTGTTTTGTAACTGACTCCATTTTGTTTCCCAGACTTTTTTGATTAACTGTTTGAAATGTATTTTTAGGTCGGTATCGGTCACTGTTTCAATGAGCGGTGGATCTCCTGTGAAAGATGCTTCTTTGGCTAGTTCGTCGACTGTGTCGTTGCCTGTGATTCCGGAATGGGATGGAATCCATGCAAAGGTGACTGTAACTTTGAATTCTTGATGTATTTTGTTTATTAATTCTTTAATATCTTGTATGTGTGGGTTTTTCGGTGAAAATTGTTGTATTGATTGAAGAGCGCTGATTGAGTCTGTGTATATTATTATCTTGTTTGGTATTTTCCTATTTATGTATTCTTGAAGATAGTACTTTATTGCACATATTTCGGCCGTGTAGATGGAATTTAGATTAGATAATTTTATCTTTTTTGAGTCATTATTTGTATAGTACGCACATCCTGTATTATCGCTTGTTTTGGAGCCGTCGGTGTATATTTTTTGGTAGCTTGTATATTTACTGTTTAGTTCGTTCAGATATAAATTAAAAATTGAACTTGGTGTTTCTGCTTTTTTGTGTAGTGTTAACGAGTAGTTTATTGAAGGGGAGTGTAGTAGCCAGGGTGGATTATTGTTTGGCGATTCTTGCTTGATTTCTGGAAGCGTGGTGTTTAGGCTTTTCAGTTGGTTTGCTATTGTTATAGCTAGTGGTATAGATTCATTCTTTGTATGGTAAATTTCTTGGAGTTGCGGATATTTTAACATGTCGTAGTTCATATGTTTGTTGTTTGCAAGAATTGCGGAATAATAATTTAGACCTAGCTTTTGTCGTCTGTATTCTGGGGGTAGTTGGCCTGACAGGTTGTATAAGCTGATTAGGGGTGAAGATCTAAATGCACCTAGGGCTGTTCGTAGACCGCTGTTGTATATTGTGTCGAATTTACGTAGTATGTTTGGTTTAGCTGAAGCATAGATGAATGATGCATAGTCAAGTTTTGAACCTACTAGTGCTTGAAATATTCTTAGTATCGTTTTCTCTTCTCCTCCCCATTCTTGGTGGCTTAAGACTTTGATTAGGTCCAGATCTTTTTTACATTTTTCTTTCGTTTTGTTTAAATGGTGGTTCCAGGTTAGTTTCTGGTCTAGGGTAATGCCTAGATACGTGATTACCTTTGTATGTTGTAATTTTTGGTTATGTATGTAAAACTCTGGAGGGGAGTTGTTTTTATTCCTTTTGTTGAATACTATGTATTTTGTTTTTTGAGCTGAGAAGCTATATCCACTTGTGTTTTCCCATTTTTCTAAGTTGTTTATTGTTGTTTGTAGGATTTTTTTCGTGTATTCTGGACTTTTGTGTGCTGCGAATATTACAAGATCATCGGCGTACATGCATGATTTTATTGGGTATTTGATTTTATCGAAAATGTCGTTTATAGCGATGAGGAATAGTGTTGTACTTAGGACTGAACCCTGTGGTATACCTGTTTCTTGGCTGTATTCGTTTGATAAGTTGTCTCCTGTTCTTACTCTGAATTTTCTGTTTTGTAGTAGGTTTTTTATAAAGTGTGTCATATTGCCTTTGATATCCCATTGCGTCATAGTGTGTATTATTTTATTTCGCCAGGTTCGGTCGAAAGCTTTATTAATGTCGAGAAATATTGCAGTTAGTTTTTCTTTTCTGGCGAAAGCTTGTTGTATTTCTGTGACTAGGTTTGTAATTGGGTCCATTGTGGAGTGCTTTTTCCTAAAACCTGCTTGGTGTGAGTTGATTAAGGACTTTTTTTCTAAGTACCAAATTAATCTTGTGTTTGTCATTTTCTCAAGAAGTTTACTTAGGCAATTGATTAGAGAAATGGGTCTGTAATTTTCTGGGCTCATGTAGTCTTTGTTGGTTTTTAGTATTGGAATGATGTGTGCTTCACGCCATGATGTGGGGAATTCTTGTTTTGTCCAAATAAGATTGTATATTTTTAGTAAGTGTTCTTTGGCTTCTGTTGGTAAGTGCTTAAGCATGATGTTCGGAATGTTGTCGGGTCCTGCAGCTGATTCTTTTAAGGAAACTATGGCTGTATTTAATTCTGTGCTTGAAAACGGCACGTTGTAACATTCTGTATTGTTAGAGTTTATATCTATTTGTTCTTTTTCTTGATTACGTCTTCTTTTTTTGAATTTATTGTTGTATTTTGCGTTGCTGAAGGCTTCGTGGTAGTGTTGGCCTAATGCATTAGCGATTTTTTCTTGCGATGTAATTAAGTTGTTATTTATTTGTAAAGCTGGTATCTTGTGTGTTGAATATTTTCCTTTTATTTTGTTTATTTTATCCCATATTTCCTGTGTTGTTATTGTAGAGTTTATGGTATTTACGTAATTTGCCCAGGAGGTTCTTTTGCTTTCTTTTATTGTCCTTTTTGCTTGAGCAATGACTTTTTTCATTTGTATTAGGTTGTGTATGGTTTTATATTTTTTGTATTTATTTATTGCTTTGTTTCTTTCTTCTAGGATATTTTTACAGTTTTCATTCCACCATGGTACCACTTTTTTCTTTACTTTTTTCTTGGGAACTGAAAGTTTGGCTGCATCCAATATTTTTGTAGTAAAATCTTGTACTGTCTGGTTTATGTTTTCGTTTGCGTTAAGTTCAAACTTTACTTTTTGGAGATGTTGGGTAAAGTTTTCCCAGTTTGCTTTCTTTGTATTCCATTTGGAGTATTTGAGTGTATAAATGTCGTTGTTATTCTTTGTGGTATTCTTAATTAGAATTGGGAAATGGTCGCTGCTATGAAGGTCTGTTAGAACTTGCCATGAATATTCTAGGTATAATTTGGGGTGAATTATCGATAGGTCTATTGCTGATAGTTTTCCTGTAGCTATACTGATGTGTGTAGGATGTCCATCGTTTAGTAACGCGACGTTGTTATTGTCTAGTACATTTTCGATTATGTTTCCTTTCTTGTTTGTTATTTCGCAACCCCATATTGTGTTGTGTGCGTTGAAGTCTCCGAGTAGCATGTATGATGTATGAAGCTGGTTTATTAGATCTTCAATATCTTCTGTTGTAAAGTTGAAGTTGGGTGGGATGTAGATATTGCATATCGTGATTTTATGTGGTATGTAAATATTTACTGCAACCGATTCGAAAATTGTGTTCAGTGGAACATTTTCCGAATGTGTGTCTTTCCGTACTAATGTAGCAACCCCTCCACTGGCATGTTGCAGGTCTGGTCTATCTTTTCTATGGATGTCGTAATTTTTAATGTTGAGCTGTTGGTCTGTTTTAAGGTGTGATTCTTGTATGGCACAAATTATGGGTTGATGTTCGGTCACTAATAATTGTAATTCTTCGTAATGTATCTTTAATCCATTAATATTCCACTGCAACATAGCCATTTTTACTCTGAGGTTTGAGAATCTTCCATTGTTTGTGAAGAATCTGTGGCTATTAGATCAAAAAGTTGTTTTTCCATTTTCTTTACTAGTCTTGTGATTTGTCCTTTGTGTGTTGGAGTGTCGGTCATTTTGTATAAGTCTTTTAGGATGGAGATTATTGTGTCCGGGTTATCTGTGTAGTTTCGGGAAAGTTTCACTAAGTCTTCTGTTGTTTTAGCTTCTTCAATGAATGCTTGTAATGTCGTGAATGTTATTTTGTATATTGGGGGTTCTCTTTCCATGTGGTTTTTTATAGGTTTTAGCATTTCTTCAGTATTTATTTTAAGACTCGGATATCTTTCTTTTTTCTTCTTCTTTTTGGGTGGTTTCATTATTAATATGTCATTTTTTATGTTACTTGTGAATAATTCATTTTCTTCTGTTTCAGGTGGAGCGCGGTGGACATCAGCGACTACTTGTATTTGGCGTGGTTGAGTGTCTTCAGGAGTTAAGATTTCTTCGTCATCTTTGGTGTCTTGGTTCTCGAAAGTACTCGACGTTTCTGTTGGGCTTGATGGCGGTGGTCGTTTACGGGTTTGTTCGACTTCCTGATGTGAGACTTCTAGTTGGGGTTGGGTGCAATTATTGGCGTAATGCCCTTCTTGGTTACAGTTTAGACATTTCATGGCGTCTATTGCGAGGAAAATCCGTAGCTCTTCATTTTCAAATTTGATTAATATAGATTCCGGAATTTCGTTTTTGTCGTTTAGTACTGCGAATAGATACCTTCGAAAGCATATTACGTGTGTGTACATTGCGTCTTTGATTCCCATGTTCATTGAGTAAATTGGTGACACTTGTTTTATATTATAATTTTTCAGTGCTTCTTCAACTGTGTGGTTTGGAACGCCGGGTGAGATGTTCGATATGATTATTTTTTTAGCTGGAGTAATTAGTCTACGTATTGAGATGCAGTGTTCGTCGATTATCACAGATTTATGTTGTTCGAGCAGTGTGTCAACCAGTTCTTTGCTTGACAGGTATATACATACTCTATTGTTTGAGATCCTTGAGGCTGCGATTACATTTTTTGGTTTTACTATGTCTCCAATTGCGAATACATATTCTTTTACTTTAATGTTTTGTATTGAGTTGAGTATTATTGCTTGATCTTTTTTGGGGTATTGAGTTATTATAGGATTTTTCAGTACACTTGAGTATGACGTATTTTGTTGCGTGGACATATTTGAGTTTGTTTGATTTATTTCGGTAGATTTATTTAATACAGTGATTTGAACATTTTGGTTAGAGGGATTTATATTGTCATTTTTAATCATTATTTTAAGTGCAGCATTTTATGCCTAGGCATATGCCCGGGCTTTAATATGCTTAGGTGTTATTTTATTTATTTGATTTATATTTATAGCGTATATAAATAAACGATAGAACAAAAATTATTTTATACGATTTTATTATATCAAATATTTTATTGGAATTAATCAGTTATGTAACGGTTCACTTCACTGTCACAAGCACGTCCGCCTTGTTCAACGGTTGAATTCAGACCTTAAAATTCTTTAAAAACCTGAAAGAAGCAATGTTAACAGAACTATTAATATATAATATATATCGGTCCGGCTTCGCCCGGGTGCTATGAATTTATGATTTATTACTTCGCTTTAATATTAAAATTTTGAATAAAAATTGAAATCGATTCAATAATTTCTGAGATTACCCCCGGTTTTCATTCGGGCGAATCCGAGCCGGTCAGTTTCAATTATACTTCTAAACCTTCCTCGTGAATCAATTTATCTAATCGTGAAAACCGGAACAAAATGCGTTCTGTATAAGCTACGGAGAAATCGGTTGGCTATAGTTATTATTATATTGCGGAAGCTACCCGTGTTGCAGCGTGAAAGTGGAACAGACAAACAAACCCACTTTCGCATTTATAATATTAGTTCGGATTTCTTATCAATTAATAGTTCTGTGGAAATCGCTTGTTCTAAGTTTTTAAAGAAAAAGTTTCGTCGCGCTTTGAAATTTCGTTGAACTATATGTATAAAGCTTCCCGTCGCGTCGTGAGATTGTGTGTTCACATATATTTACATAATAATATATTCTGGGGCTGCTCGTGTTGCATTGGTACGTGGAAAACCGCAACAATGTTAATCTCTGTGGTGTTGCATATAATAGTATACGTACACATAAATATCTTAAGATCTCTGTAGACGGATTCTTGGAATCTTGAAAAAAGTATATGAGTATTGTATGATTTAAAGGTAGACTTGGAAAGTTGGATAAGTTCATTCAAGAGGATTTTTTTTGTGCAGAGTGCAGCTGAAAAACTCTAGGAACGAAAACTTCTATAGGAACAAAATAGTGCACAAGAATAATATTTGGATTAAGGAACCATATTTTGATAACGCGAGGGGACGAAGTAATTGAGACCTCAACATTTACAATCTATATAAATAAAAATCAATTGCCACATATATGACGGACCATCACTTCTATAATAAATTCTTATCTCTGGAACTACTAAACCGATTCAAAAAATTCTTTCACTAATAGAAAGCTACGTAGGGGGAGATATTCTCGCGGGGGTAACAAATTAACAATATACTAAATATACGTGAGAGGAGCAATGGTTGACCGCTATTAAATCACAATTATGCACATCTGAATCCATATTTATGAATAGACTAGCGACCCGTCCCGGCTACGCCCGAGTGGTATTTTTATACCACTCGGGCGTAGCCGGAACGGACCGCTAGTCTATTCATAAATATGGATTCAGTTGTGCTTACAAACTCCCGATGGTAGAAGTTAAATAATATAGATATATTTTTATACTTATGCAAGTTGCCATCTGATTTGCGCTGATTTGGCTGATAAAATGTACATCCTGTATACTCATTGCTCACATTTCTTTTTCAATATAGTTTATTATTCTCAATAAAAGAATCCCAAACTATATTTTTAAAGAAAATATCTACTTCTTATATAATTTATTAGTGAGTTACGCACTGCTTGTATAAGAAAGTTACATTTTGAGAAGTGGTCTTTGGACATAGGCTAAATTATATTATACCTATTTCTAACTGAAATCTTTCCTTCAGCAAAATATTTTGTCGTTATTTAATTTTATGAATATTTCTCGTTGCTTGTAAACATGAAATTTAATAATTTTGCATAAGTCGCTTTAAAAAGTTCGTATATTATCAAAGTTCATTAAAAGTTTCTCTGTAAGTTTTTTTCCGAAATATTTTAAACATTTATGTATAAAAATACGTCGTATTTACGTGTGTATTGTTTGTAATGCAAGTTTTCTGTATAGAGATTAACTGACTTAAAATAATATACATAAATACATAAAATCAGTCTTTGTATTAAAATGTATTCATGTAAAAAAGTAAATAACAAACTTTTATCTATGTCGTGGATTTAAAAAAGTAACATTTTTTATTTTCCTTAAAACTTATTCATTTGTTGACGCATGATGTTCCTTCAGGATATCAAATGTGATCTGAATAATAATGTGTTCCCATATTCTATTTTATTCAGGGCTGTACAAACTATATTTTAACCGCATTGAAAAGTATAGTTTCGTTACTTATTTTTTGTTTCTATAATATTGTTATTAATAAAATATACAGGCACTAGAATTTTTCTAGCGAGAAAAGATAAAATCTTAAACAAAATCACTCACATTATACATACAACTTGCAAGAAAAAGCTGGAGAAATAAAAATAACGCTTTCGAGCAATTTCATTGCCAAAATATCTTATTAATTAGTGTATTTGCCATAATATGGCACATACACTATTGGCGTCGGTCGGATGGCGGGACCTAGGGGTCGGACCAAAATTTCTCGACGTTTCATACCCTCCTGAACACTTTGGCACCATTTTTAAAAATGTTTATATATATATGTATGTATATATATATATATATTTATATATATTAATATTTATATATATATATTTATATATATATATTTATATATATATATATTTATATATATATGTGTGTACACGATAACTCTCGACAGACTTAACCGATTGAAACGAAATTTGGTACACACATTGGAACCCATTACCGCAAGAAGCCTATTTAAAATGGGCCCGATCGGACCATTTTCAGGGTTGTATTTAGGGGTTCCAAAAAGTTTTTGGGCCCAAAAATACCGAAAAATTTGTCAGAATCGTTTCAAAATTGAAATTTAACTCTTTAGTAAAGATTAAAATGTGCTGCTAAAATTTTAATAAAATCGGCCCGACAGGACCGGACTTTCAAATTTTATGAAAGCTTTAGTTTGTTGATACGGATTTACTTATGGAAGGGTGTATTTAATTGCGTGTACTGATAAAATCCATGTCTAATATTGAAATTTAGAAAAATTTAATTATTTTAAGGGATGTATTAAGGGGTTAAATTTTTTATTTGGTCAAAAAACAAACTTAAGTTTACATAATAATGCCACAATGCCTGTATTAGCAAATACACTATATGTCGGCAGGGTTTTGGCACTGCGACCCGAGTTTTTTTATGATAAATAATAGTTTTATACGGCTGAAATGCAATTGAAAAATTTTTCGTTGGAAAGCAGCCAATTATATAATTGTTTCGAAACATATTGGAAAAAATCATTTTACCAATCAGTGGTCACAGGTGACAGTCAGGATTCTAACCTGAACCTTTCCACTTTCGCGGCGGAATGAGTTTACAATACTCATCCGTGACATGATTGCTAAATTAATATTCTCCTTATATGCTTCAGAATCAATAGATTTTCACTACATGCGAGTGTCATGCTAATTCAATAGCTATGATATGAAGTGAATCCTCGTACCAGCGAGAGCCCAACATTAATTTTATATTCTAATGAGGGTAACTATTAATATTTTCATTTCCGATTTTTTGTGAAAACAGGAGAAGTATTTAGTTACCAGTCAAACGCAAACTTTGGGAGGACTCATCTTTTTTATTAAAAATTATTCAGATTTCACTGCCTGTCGCTTTGTTTTGAAATAATGTTACCTATACCTATATTATAAAATCATATTTTTATAATAGTTTTTGAATTTGAATACATTTTTTTAACTTCCCATTGGAAGTTATTGTAATGGGTCCGAAAATCGAAATCAAAATGTATAACAAATTTTTATGTTTCAAGGTCACTGCACTATTTTTACATTATTTTTAGAAAGAAGTATGTGTGTGTGTATGTACGTACGTACATATGTGTCCATATCTTTCTAAGACGAAATCTCGAGAATGAAAAATGATATCGACTACGTTAGGGTGCCAATCGACGCGTATTAACGTAAATATGATCTGAAAGAAATTTTTTCAAAATCGGTTCAGCCGTTCTTTTTTCTTAACCAAATAGACTCCAAAAAAGTAGATTTTACACAATATCTCGCGAATAAAAAATTAAATCGACTTCATAAGGATGTCAATCGAGGCGTGTTAACGTCATTTTGATCCGACATAAATTTTATAAAAATCGGTTCAGCCGTTTTTTTTTTTTAATTATTATTAAAAATAAATAATAATTATGTTTTAATGATTAAAATGATTACGTTTCTGTGTGATATCTAATTTAATTATTATTATTAAATATTTATCAAACTGGGAAGTTGGTCGTGTGGACCTCAAGGGTCGCACTTTAGTCCTAATAAACGACCCACCTCACGGCTTGTTTCATTAATTTTTTATTTTTCTTGCAAACGTTGAGTTTTTGGAAGGGAAAGAGAGGTAGTAGTAACCACATCTTCTCGCACCGAATATGAGTCTAATGTTCTCACCACTACGTCACTCATTGAATAAATTTTTACTTCCCACCTCTACTATGGTAGGGAAGTAATGGATTCAGTCCGAAAACAATATTTCGAGATTTTAACAGATTTTCACGTTTTGAGACCCTAGCAATCGTTTAAAATCATTTTCCGACTGATGTCTGTATGTGTGTGTGTGTGTGTGTGTGTGTGTGTGTATGTGTGTGTGTATGTGGTCAATTTTTCGCTTTCGATATCTTAAGAACGGAACAACATACGGGCATGCCGATTGTTCTATTGTGTTTATCAGCCTTTAACTTAGATCTGATTAGATTTTGAGTCAAATCGGTTCAGTGGATCCTGATATATTCAAAAAAACGACCTCAATGTCACGTATTAACATAGGTAAAAAAAAATATAAATGAATTATAGATGTTATAATATGAAAAAAATGTAAATATTTTTTTTCTCTAAAATGTATAGTTTTCGAGAAAAAAAATATTTTACTAAAAAAAATAAAAATTGTACGTAAATCAAGGTAACCATGATTTTTGCTATATTAAGTTAGCCATCAGTAGATCACCAAACAAAAAAGAGGGCCATGCTTTCTTCAAAGAATAAAAATTAAATTGTGTTTTAAAGACCACCAACAGCTAAGGTTATTTGGGCCTAGTCAAAGAATAAAAAAAAAGAGTGTTTATTTTTTGCAAATATTTACTAGGTGGGAAGTATAGGACTGGTCATCAGTCGAATTTTTTATTATTGGTATTGACTGTGATTTTCATCCTTTGCTTCTGATTACTAATTCATAACTTTATTTTCTTGTTAAAGTCATTAACAAAGCTAATAAGAATAATGTTTCTTTTAATAGTTTTTGTGAATATTGAAGATAGTTTTTATGATCACTACATCCTTATTTATAATGCATATATCCGTATATGTATAAAGTTTCCTTCAACTTTTCTGTACAAGTGAAATGGGAAAGAAAAAATGATGCTATTATAACTTTCCACCCTGATATATTTTCGTAATTATGTTAAATGTAGCATTTTTAACTTTTCCGTTAAATAAATAATAATGGAGCTCTGTTATAATAGCCTTTAGACCATTCTTATACTGAATAAATGCATTCATAAACACTTTGAATTAATTAAATGTTTTTATTATGAACATTAAAACTCAACACGAACAATATAGAACAGATATTTTAGGTAGATTTGTGTTGTTCGAATGTATTTAGCTTTAAAAATTATACTCATTCGTTTAAATATATATAGTTTTTACAATGACAACTCTTCTTAAAAAACAGTTACTAAATGCGGATTTACACCAAACCGACTAGTTGAGTTGCTGTTTTCAAAAACAAAAACATAAACTCAACACAATGAAAAGATTGTTTAAACAGAAAAGACAAAAATAAGTTGTTGTTGTGTTTTTGTTTTCTGTCATTTAAACCAGAGAAACAGTTGCTATTTTGTTTTGTTTTTCAGTTCAGTTCTTGCCAGTCAAAAGGAAGTAGGTCGTTTTATTCTATTATTTGTTTAAAAAATAATTGATATGTTTAGTGAGGAACAGTTTTTTATTCTCGTGTGTGGTTGGCTGTTGGTACGTGAAACTAAAACACAACTCACTGTTTACACTAAGCCGACTGAGTTGCAATACACGCAGAAACCCTTTGAAGTTACCGACTGTGATCGGGAAACGAAAAACACAACAGCAACTGTTGGAAAACTAGGAGTTGCCGAAAAATCTTCAATAAATCTGCGAAAAATTGCGGTTTTGTTTTTTTTTTTCAACTCGAGTTGCTGTTTTGTCGGTTTGGTGTAAAACCGCCATAACAGAATAAATAGTAAGTCAGTAATAACATTTTTATGATACTCCATCGTGTGAACTATAAATGTAAAAAAGTTGCGACAATAATAATGATAGTTGTATTATAAAATTTTATGTTTGTCGTGTTTAACTGTTTTGAAATGGTCAAATAAACTACACATTCCTAAAGCGTAGTTTATAGTAGATCAAAATAATGTCTGGCTTTTTACACGATTTTATTAATTAACTCCTAATTCTGCCTGTGTGTCAGTTGAGTTAAAAATTGCATTTTTAGCACGCTTAAATTTTAGCTTCACTTGTATGTATGTACAGAAATCTTGCAACTCGATTTTCATTCTCTTCCAAATGTCCAATTGACGTGAAACTTTGCAGTAGTATCTAGTTTTGATGACAAGACAATATTCTGCTGTTTTGACTATAATAATAACTAGTTAAAACTTGATTTAAAAAAATAAGTGGTGGGAGTTACGGTATTGATGGTGGGAAAACGTGTCTCCAGCAGTTTAAAATTTAAAATAATATAATATATAATGATTTAAAATTTGAAAATAAAATATACAGTTTTAAAAAAATCTAAAAAAACACGCTTATATAAATGCACTAAAAAGTAGAAAATAAATTTCTTTCTCTTCTATAACGTTTAGAAGCGTGGGGCACTCGATGAATTAAACGAAATAGGTATAGGTTAAGTGAGTGTTCCACGCTTCTAAACGCTAAGATTGAGATCATTTAGCTTTGAATTCAGATTTTATTTTTCAGTAAAAATACATTCAGTTTAAAATGGGCTTAAAGTGCAATGCACTTTTCTGCATTCATAGTGAACGTGGGTGTGCTAATAAGCTCTGTGTTTAGCAGTCTATTAAGTGAGAGAAAAGAAAATGCATTTTCGTGCAAATGAAAGCAGTCTTTTAATTTATTATTGCAACCTCTAGCCAATATTTCATTATAAAGCATTAATAATCTACATCAGGTATCTCGGTGCATACAGCAATAAACTTAAGTGGCGAAGCGTGGAATATTTATAGGGCAGTTAAAGTTACGAATACCTTAAGGACGGACGTTGATCATTCCACCGCATTCCAGTTTCTATAAAAGTATTTTATATAACACCAGATCCTCTGTTATACAGACCTCAAGTACTTCCAGGTTCCCATCTGAACATCATTTGAATTTTCAGTTTATTATAAAATAGATCTTATCTTACATTCACTATACTTTCATAACTTGACTTGATTCCTGAACGTTAACCAAAATTTCATCAAAATGGAAGTTCTATGCAAAACATGGTGTCTTTCTGCACATTGACTATATATTCTGTCTTCAATAACCACAATCCTTCGGAATCGAATTCCTTTCACTGTATAGACAGTAAATGAAGAGGTGCATGAATAAAGGCAAACTTGACTTGATTCATGAACGTTGACCAACATTTCATCAAACTGGAAGTTCTATGCAAAACATGGTGTCTTTCTGCACATTGACTATATCTATCTTCAATAACAGCAATCCTTCGGAATCGAATTTCTTTCACTGTATAAACAGTTAATGAAGGAGTACATGAATAAAGGTATAACTTGGCTTGATCCCTGAACGTTAAACAAAATTTCATCAAACTGGAAGTTCTATGCAAAACATGGTGTCTTTCTGCACATTGACTATATCTGTCTTCAATAACAGCAATCCTTCGGAACCGAATTCGGTTACTGTATAGACAGCAAATGAAGGAGTGCATGAATAAAGGTATAACTTGACTTGATCGCTGAACGTTGACCAAAATTTCATCTGACGGGCATTTCAATACAAAACATGTCTTTTTGTACATTGACTATCTGTCTTCACTTACTACTATCCATCGGAATCGAATTTGGTCAATGTATAGACAGCAAATGAAGGAATGCATGGATAAAGGGGCTAACTAACATTTTAAGAAATATATTTTTAATTAATGAAGTTGCCGAATGTATATTACGTCTTGTTGTCTTTCATTTGTAACGATTGAATTTGTATTTTGTGAGATGTGCATAATCAAATATAATCCAATCTCTACAAATGAGAGAGAGAGAGAAAGGGAATGATATACGCTTCGCACCTTGAAAATATAATTTTTTTATAAATTTCTTGGATCCGAGAAAGTGCAACGATAAACAGTGTTTAATAACTATAATTTCAACGTTTCGCTGACTACATTTCAGTTTCGACTTTCGAAACAGATACAGTTACAGATATTGTATTTATGTTTTTGTATCTGTTTCGTATAGGTCCTGAAGAAGCTGAAATATAGGTCAGTGAGACGTTGCAATTGAACACTCTTTTTCATTCCACTTTCTATGATCCAAGAAATTTAGTTAATTCATAATAGAACTGAATAATAATATTATCATTTTTACTTCCCACCTCTACTATATGGTAGGGAAGTAATGGTTTTAGTCCGAAAAAATATTTCGATATTTTAACAGATCTTCACGTTTTGAGACCCTAGCAATCGTTTAAGATCATTTTCTGACTGATGTCTGTATGTGTGTGTGTGGTCAATTTTTCGCCTTCGATATCGTAAGAACGGAACAACATACGGCCATGCCGATTGTTCTATTGTGTTTATCAGCCTTTAACTTAGATCTGATTAGATTTTGAATCCAATCGGTTCAGTGGATCCTGAGATATTACAAAAAACGTTCTCAATGTCACGTATTAACATAGGTAAAAAAAATATAAATGAATTCTAGATGTTATAATATGAAAAAAATGTAAATATTTTTTTTCTCTAAAATGTACAGTTTTCGAGAAAAAAAATAAAAATTGTACGTAAATCAAAGTAACCTTGATTTTTGCTATATTAAGCTAGCCATCAGTAGATCACTAAACGAAAAAGAGGGCCATGCTTTTTTTTCAAAGAATAAAAACAGAGTATTTATTTTTTGCATATATTTACTAGGTGGGAAGTATAGGACTGGTCATCAGTCGAATTTTTTATATAAATGTTAGTTAGCCCTTTCTTCCATCCACCCTTTCAATCATTCAATTATACGTTCTTTTGTATAGTTGGATAGTAATAGCAATCCCAGTCATAATTCAATGGCTGTTGCGACACTTCGCTTCAGGCGCCATTCTCTATGCAGGTAGTAAATGTAAATCAGTTTAGTTTACGTAGAGAGGCTGCTATACTAAACAGAGTGCAGCGATTTAGCGGTTGACATAGCTCTAAACCTCTTTATATGTATGTATTATCGAAGTAAGAGCTAATATAGACACACACGTACACAGGGGTGGTTGAAAGTACAAGCAAAACTTATTCGACCATTTTAGTAATGGTAGTAAACTGAACGACAAAAACTTAATCAAATATGATTCAGATCCTAACCTTAAGTTAGTAATTTGATAGACTTCCATCTTTTATTTTTTTTATTTATTGTGGATTATAGACGCGTCGACAACTTAGATCATTAGCGTCTTAAATACAACAAATATTATAATATATCACTTAAAAACTAAATTCCATCACAAAACATCCATGAGCAGAGGTGGGATTCGAACCCACGACAGTCTGATTCAGAGGCCGCGACGCTACCAACTGAGCCATACTGTCCTCGATCCATCTTTTACCCGACTGCACGACAGCAAAGGCAGGGTTAAGTTTTTCTCGCTGTCTATGTATTTGAGATTCTTCCCTCGTAGCATCCAAACGGCTGGATGGATTTTAATAAATGAGGTGTTATTAGATTCGTCCTAGCCTAAAAAGTATTACTTTATGGCAAATGATTTTTTATTGTATGATATGCTATGTATTTTCAATTGTATTTTATGTCTTTTTTTGTAAGTATTTATTTTTTTTTCTGTGATCTGTTATTGGGATTTTCCTGTTGGCTGCATTAAATAAATAAATAAATGACATAGGGTACCTATATGGTGTCACAGAACATTCAATAGGTATGACGCTAGACGCTTTTGTCATTAAAGTAATGTTCCTTCTAAATACATCGAAATGGTTATCAAAACACTAAAATTACGTAAATAATAAATTAAATTAAAAAAATCAAAAAATCCGACTGCGTCAAAAGCGAAATAAAAAGATGGAAACAAGATCAAAATATGATAACATGAAGTCGGAGGCATACATGTAGTAACAAGTTGAACAGAAATATCTGATGCCGCCGATTGTATGTTATTATTTGATCTTGTTTCCATCTTTTTAGTTCGCTTTTGACGCAGTCGGATTTTTTGATTTTTTAAATTTATTTTTTTAAAGACAGCTGCTGCAGAGTTATTTGGCCTTAGTACCAATGCTTGCTTTCAGTGTATTAACAATTTTTAATGATACACTTTTTTCTTTGGAATGATACATTTACCAGTTCTTAGAATATTAGATTTTTTTTTTATTGTAAATTATAGACGCGTCGAGAACTTAGGTCATTAGCGTCTAGAATATTAGAACTGTGACCTAGCACTACTAGCAGTGTGTAAGTTGTGAATTTTTATAGCACCATATTGGTTATTTTCAAACCTATTATACTGGTGCTAGTCTTTTATTTAAGGATTGATTTCTTTGTTTCTATTCCATCACGCTTATTATTTTCACCATAGGAGTGAAGAAAGTCTTGTTTCTTTACGCTGCTGGATCGGAATCACCTCTACTACTCTGTTTAAAAAAAAGGGTGTGGGTCTCGGGACCCCCGACAGATGTGATACATCAAAGAAAACGTTATTGAAAAAATCTCTTCAAAAAGGTGATTTCAAAGTCGTTGTAGTCTTTTTTTCTCGTGCCCGAGCGCGCGGAAGCCGAGAGAGAGAGAGAGAGAGAGTGCCGCAGTGGTGGAGAGAACAGCAGTGAAGAAGCGGACCATAAATTTCGTTGCATATTTCCCCTGACGCGGCTGTTCACAGCCCGACATAAGATGTTTCACATCAAAAAATCGCTTCAAAAAGGTCGTTTCAAAGTCGTTGTAGTTTTTTTGAAAATGTTTGGGGAAAGATGCGGAGTCAGCTTAATTTTTGAGCCGGTTCTGCGCATAGATGTTAATGGCGTGACCACCGTTCAGTGGACCGTTTTGCACATGTATGGATGACGATGGTGGTGGCGGTGAATCTGAATGGGATATGCTTCGAGGCACGATGGTGTGAGGATACGAGCCTGTATATTGTATTGTACGCATCGATGGGTGCAATAATATAGCCTGTATGTACACACGGAAGGTACGTGTGTGTAATTGGATCGCCGTTGAAACGTGCCATGGGCCAACTATCGCTCACACATCACCTATTACTTATACCGATGAATGTATTAATTATATTGCTTACAAAAAGGTGGCAAGTTTTAAGCTGGTAATAGACCAGCGACCAACACGCAGCGTGCTGTACGTCCTACCACGCCATGTCGTTTTTAGGGTTACGTACCTCCGAACGGAACTCTATTACTGAGTGTACGATATCCGTCCGTCCGTCTGTCACAGGGCACTATCTCACAAACGGTAAGAGGTAGCTAGTTGAATTTTTCAGATATTGTGTGTTGTTATGACATGATATCCTGGCAAATAATAATTAGAATTAAATAAATTAATGTTTTTTTTACTACAATACTGATATCAGTCGTAATTCTATACTTGCGTGTAGGTACTATATAGAGCGTGTAACATTATTGCTCGAATGGCTGGTCCCTGGTTCGATCCTGGGTTTCGGATCGCAATATTTTTGTGGTTTTTCATTCATCAAATATTCTGTTAATGTATTTTTTTTTCTTTAAAAATTAATTTAATTAAATTTCATACGGATCAAGCATTTTGAAACACTAAAACGAATAAAATAAAATATTTAAGTAAAAAAAACTTTTTAAAAACAGGCTCAAATAAATAAATGGTTATTTTTTACCCCTACTTAACACCTTATTTTTATTATTGTACGGAACCCTCGGTCCGCGAGTCTGACATGAACTGGGCCGGGGGTTTTTTTTTAATACACGAGCTCGTTTTCTAAACAGCTTTTTTAAAAAAATGTCGTTTTTTAATAATTCGCCCATCCCTACCTACAATTTTTTCTCTTATTGATCGGCCTGTGTGAGATGAAATGGATAAAATATTTCTCATGGAAAAAAGCCTTTTAAAGTTGGGGTGACGAAAACGATTAAAAAAATTTTGTCGCATAATTATTAATTGTTCTAAGCCTGAGAATTCCACTTTTAAATTGAATTATTGATCTTTTCAGAGTTTTAAAAAAACTTAGTTTTGAGTTTACGGACACGTCTACATTACAAAATCAAAGTAAGATACCAAGAGCAATAAGAATTGATAACATGTGGAGTACTCTACCGGAAGATCTCTTTAACGTTTGCACAGAACAGCTGCACATCGTACCTAACCTTCTACAAACGTGGAATATAAACTAACTCCAACTAAACTACTAAACGAAGAACAAAATACAGAGATGGATTCTGCTCTGTCTAAATGTTAAATCTATTCACGAGGAAAAAAATACTAAGCGCCAAAATATCTTTAAATATATCTTACTAAAATAATAAACTGTGTTGTTTTTTCTTACAACTTTGTAACCGACTTCAAAAAAAGAAGGTGGTTCTTAATTCGCTTGTATTTTTTTTATGTTTGTTACCTCAGAACTCCTGTCATTTATAAACCGATTTAAAAAATTCTTTTTTTATTGGATAGGGTATAGGTACCTCGAAGTTGGTCTCATATAAATTTTTCTTGCTGTGTGTAAATTATATTTGAGATCCGTTCTGTACAATACCTACGAGTAATTTGCAATAAGAAGTCTCAACAATTATTCTGCCTAAATATAGTAGGTAAGCCAACCGCTAGTAGCAGTGGTGGCAATATTCTGCTGGCACATAGTCTATACTCTATAATATAATGTATAATACTGCAGTCATAGTGTAGTGGGCTTGAGAATAGCCGAGAGTGTAGCGGCGCTGTTGCTTACATGGCGTTGCTATGGTTCCTCTATTACAAGTCCCCAGTTCTAGGCCGAGAGCTGGTAAAAGTGTCAATTGAATTTTCAATTTATTATTAAAAAAAAATAATAATAATGAATTGAAAATATGAATTGGTGCTAGGCCCAAATAACCTTAGCTGTTGGTGGTCTTTAAAATACAATACAATGCAGTCATAGGGTATTCAGAAGAGGGAAAACACAACCAGTATGTAATTCGAATTTTATAAGCAGTATCTCTCAGATGGTATTTTTGTAGTAGTTTCAAAGTTTTGTCTTTAGTATAAAGTGACATTGTTTAATCTATAGGTTTAAAAATTCGACTGATGACCAGTCCTATACTTCCCACCTAGTAAATATTTGCAAAAAATAAACACTCTTTTTTTTATTCTTTGACTAGGCCCAAATAACCTTAGCTGTTGGTGGTCTTTAAAACACAATTTAATTTTTATTCTTTGAAAAAAGCATGGCCCTCTTTTTTGTTTGGTGATCTACTGATGGCTAGCTTAATATAGCAAAAATCATGGTTACCTTGATTTACGTACAATTTTTATTTTTTTTAGTAAAATATTTTTTTTCTCGAAAACTATACATTTTAGAGAAAAAAAATATTTACATTTTTTTCATATTATAACATCTAGAATTCATTTATATTTTTTTTTACCTATGTTAATACGTGACATTGAGGACGTTTTTTTGAATATCTCAGGATCCACTGAACCGATTTGACTCAAAATCTAATCAGATCTAAGTTAAAGGCTGATAAACACAATAGAACAATCGGCATGCCCGTATGTTGTTCCGTTCTTAAGATATCGAAGGCGAAAAATTGACCACATACACACACACACACATACACACATACACACATACACACACACATACAGACATCAGTCAGAAAATGATCTTAAACGATTGCTAGGGTCTCAAAACGTGAAAATCTGTTAAAATCTCGAAATATTGTTTTCGGACTGAATCCATTACTTCCCTACCATAGTAGAGGTGGGAAGTAAAAATTTTCCCTCGGGGTTGAAAGCGAGAAAATAACAAGTCCGTGCCCGTTAAAGCCAACAAAGTCGTTCAGCTCTGACACGATTGTTGATGTTACTTCGGTCCGCAGCTCTAGTCCAGTGTGTCCGACCAAGTTTACATAGTTTATAAATAATACAACGTCAGTAATGAGTTGTACTAATAACAGAACTTGTGCAAATGTTTGAACTGCTCCAAGGAAACAAAATCACTGAGAAATGATCTCCTCTCTAAGCTGTGCTGTTATTAAACCTACATTTTTGCCCGTATTTACCTTATAATACATTGTTTGACATTAATATGTTAAAACACATATTTTACTGTCTCGAATTTCTTAAAACGTTTGGTCCTTAAGAAGCGAAGCTGTGCTGGAACACCATTATTCAACAATTTAAAACAGTTGTTTTGTCAAGGGGAGTTAAATAATTTGATGTATTTTTATAGATACGTAATAAATACATAAAAAAGCACAAATAAAAAAAAGGTGTGGGTCTCGGGACCCCCGACAGATGTGAAACATCAAAGAAAACGTTATTGAACTCGGTGGTATTCTCTATGTATGTAGTATATATTTGTTCAAAAGCAGCAACTAACTGTTATGCTGACGTAATCCTATATACTGCACTGTAACATACGTGGTTGTCTTCCCGTGCCCGAGCGCGCGGAAGCCGAGAGAGGGAGAGAGAGGGAGTGCCGCAGTGGTGGGGAGAACAGCAGCGAAGGAGCGGACCATAAATTTCGTTGCATATTTCCCCTCACGCGGCTGTTCACAGCCCGACTAAGATGTTTCACATCAAAAATTGTATTTAAATATCCCTTCTTAATATAGAGAAAATTGTCTTTGATTATTCTGTAACAAATCTATAATGACTATAAATAGTGTGCATGTTTTTACATAAATTAAATTATATAGTTATATATGTAAATAGGTTGATAACAACTAATTTTAATTTCTTTTTGTTTCAGGTAAGTGCATTAAGCTACTCAATTCCTGATTTTCGAATTTATTGGTAAGATTATTAGTTTTGCTGATATAATTAAAGCAAGTCATACAGATATATCAGCTTATATTTTGTTCACAGCAAATTAGAATTTAGTATTTCAAAAATTCAAAGGTAAAATGCACCATAAAAACACCCACTACCCCTTCAAAACCTTCACCAATTATGACTTTAAAAAAAAATTCCGCACAAAACATAGCTTATTATGAGTAGAAAATGCTTACAAAAGCTGTTTTCTGTACGATAAACGGTTCCGGAGATATTCGCAAAAAACGAAATTTTTTTTTCAATTTCAACACCCTGTATCTCTAAAATGGTGCATTTTAGAGAGTAAGTTAATATAAACTTTTTTTCATATTTTTGGACGAGCTATCACATCTTGAAGTCCTGCGCATATATTATGAAACACCCTGTATATTACAAAAAATGAAAAGTAAGAATTTTAAATAAGTTTAAATTTCTATTTTTCATTTAGTTTCCGCTTACCGAAGAGAAATAACTTCATCAGCTTTTATTTTATCAGTGTCCTAAAAGCAAAATCATTTATGTCGAATCTGTGGTAAAATAAGATTAATTTCGACTAAAAATATCTTAAATCGTTTATAATGTATTTCCTGTAACGAAATAATTATGCATTAAAACGGGCAATGAGACTTTGATTATGATCACAACATTCTTACAATTTATTAATTATCATCTATTTACTCAAGTCAGTTAATATCTACGATTGTTATTTCGTGTTTGATCTGAAATTTATCATTCATGAAAACTATAGTTGAGGTTAATAATTTAATAAAATTAAGAAAAATCGCAGGATAGTGGACAAAATATTTGATTTATTTAATTAAATGTACGACGTTTCGTTTATATATTTAAACTTTTTCAAGTACATAAAAATAACAATATTTATGAAAATTAATATTAATTACTAACTATAGCAATTAAATGACGGAGTTCTGAGGTAACAAACATAAAAAAAAATACAACCGAATTGAGAACCACCTCCTTTTTTGAAGTCGGTTAAAAAAGAGAGTGTGTGTTAAAGATCACATGAAACTCTCTCTCTCTCGCTCACCGGGATACTTTCGCACCCTCTTTCGTTCACATGTTGAAGAAACAGAGGAAACTCCTTTTCGTTCATCTGTTAGCGAGTTAACAAATTCGTCTATACTAGTACCGCGGTAATATCTCTTTCTTTTTACCGCCACCGTTATTTTCGTCACGCTTTTTACTTGTACCTACTGTTAATCGGAATCACTCTTACCTACCGAGTCTAAAGAAGTTTCACTTAAAAACCATTCTGAAAAAATAAATAGAAATTGGTTCTTAAAAAATTATTTGCTGAAAACTGTTTTTTATAGCATTGAGGAATATGTTCTAGACACATGATGTTTTTAGAGTTCCGTACCAGAAAGGAACCCTATTGTTTTGCTAACGATGTCTGTCTGTCTGTCACAGGCCTCTAATTTCTAAACAAAATGAGATAGGAACTTAAATTCACACATAATATGTATTACCGCGGCCCAAATACGGAGAGAATAACAAAAGAATAAAAAGGTTTATAGGGAGGCGCCCATACATGCAAACGGGGGTCAAAAAAAATTATTTTTGTACCTATTCATGTTGGGTATCGTTGAAAATCACCTTTTGAGTAGATTATGAATGTGTATTTATATTTTTATTTATTTTATCAAAATTGTTACCAGGTACATCTTAACAACGCCATTACCTATAAAGCTGTAATTCATGTCAAGTATCACTCATATCCTTTAGTTTATCAACAAATACTAAAAACAGAAAAAAAGAAAGTGCCCATACCGGCAAACGGGGGGCAAAAACATTGTGTTTGTACCTATTCTTGTGGGGTAACGTTGAAAAGGGTCTTTTGAGTAGATTATGAAGGTGTTTTTATTTTATCAAAATTGTAGGTTTTAGCAAACGGGGGGCAAAAAAATTTTTTTTGCACCTATTCTTGTGGGGCATCGTTGAAAAGGGCCTTTTGAGTAGATTATGAATGTGTTTTTATTATATTTATTTTATCAAAATTGTAGGTTTTAGCAAATGGGGGTAAAAACATTTTTTTGTACCTATTCTTGTGGTGTATCATTGAAAAGGGCCGTTTGAGTAGATTGTGGATGTGTTTTTATTTTATTTATTTTATCAGAATTGTAGGTTTAGCGTAACTTACATATTACGGAACCCTACTCTTTGCGTGGCTCGACACGCATTAGCCGTGTATATATTTATACTGTAGTATATGGTTTTAAAAAAATTCAACATAAGCTGTTTTGATTTTTGCCATAGCCACAGTCCGTTTCGAAAGTTTCTATAAAAGCATAGTATTTTTGTTTTCCCTGCTATTTTCCAGCATACGTTATTTCCTACGTTGTTTAACTATGGAGATATTTACTGTAGTTTATTTACTATGCAAATTAAAACGGTGACTGGAATGCATATAAAGTATACTACAAATTCATTAAAAATTTACAGGCAGCATTAAACATTCAATGCGGCACAAGATCTCGAATGAGTTGAATTCCGTGTTTTCTTTCATCTTGTGTACAGAGAGCTAGAGCATCGGTAGGTACTTTCTGTATATTCCTATAAGAGTTCGGACTGTATGTCGTTCCTATTGGTCGATCAGTCAAAGGTTATGCGCGATCGTGACTGTTGCAAAATTAACACGATGCCGCATACTGATGCCCGTCTTCTGAAAGAACTGCAGGAACGTATATAAATGATTATTATTTTATTAAATCATATTGGAATGAGCTAAATATTATCGTTGGATTTTTTGACTAGCACTTAAAACGGCTTCACAGTAAATTCCACAGTAAACTCCAAAATGATACGCCGCTGGCTACAATAGAAGCGTCGAGAATAGGTCACAATGGTGAGGCGTGGAATGATATCGAAGATACCAGTACCTGCTAGACGTCTGGAAAGTACTAGAAACGCTGTGTTTAAGCCACGTAGCTCTATATAAGCAAGCAACCGACGGGAATTAGGCAGTCAGTCGTAAATGAGTGTCGAGTTGAATTTGCGAACATAAATACAGTATATAAATAGTTATTGTTCAGTGTTATTGAAGTGTTTCACTTTGTTTGAGAATTACTATTGTGTTGACTGTTAGAATTGACATATAATTGTTGCTTTGATTGTTATTGAATTGTTGTTACATATTTAATTATTGTAAACAAATAATTTATTCCGTCCACGTGGAAAACAGTTTTGTTACTCGTATTTACCATGTACCTAGTATAGTCATTGACAAGGGGCAATTCCTATATTTACTGGGTATCCATTATTATACAGGTATGGTGTACATCGGTAAACGTCTCATAATAATTGCGATGTTATATGGAACCGGCTTTATTGCTATCTCTATAATTATTTCGAGGTCACATTGAACTACAGTACTGCAGACAGTACGTAAACCCTGAAGGGTCTTTACACCTCAATATAGCAGCTTGCATTTCATTGATTGCAACTAGGTCAGCGTTAAATTACAATCGACTCGTTGCGTTAAACCGACTATACTATTATGTGAACACAACTATTTATATACATATTCTATACTTACATAGTGACAATGTAATCACATTTAGACCACAGTATGAACAACGATTTCGCCGGTTCGCGCCGATCCCTTCGCGCATCGCCATGTTCAAGGGTGCCTCCAATCAAACACAAGTTACGTGTGTAGTAGTGCAATGCACCTGCAGTTTAGTACACAGTGAACGATACTGAATTGCATCCGCCAGAACATGGCAGAGGGTCACGTGATTGAGAACAAAAAGATCAAATGTTCCGACAAGAGTTAAACTACTGGGTTATACTGTGCTTAGACGAGATACGCGTGACTGTTTATTGCTTGCTTAAAAGTATTTTTGCTATAAAATGCGCTACACCACCGCGAGTGCGACGACTGAAGCTTACTTTGGTTGCTGTTGATACTTAAACAAGTACTAGAAATATGAATTAGTCGGTATGAAATCACTACCTAAAATGCAACGCTGGCTCCCGTGCTATTAGGATATACCAATAAATAACCAGACGTTTTTTATGATGTCGTTTATTCAATGTTCAATAACGGAATAGTAGTATAATAATATAATATTAAAGAATTTGATTACATAATTAATTAATAACGCAAGTATACTAGATGACAATATTACGCAATAGTTGGATCCAGTACATCTTCTCTTCTTCTCTACATAGTATAAATTGAAGTCGCTTTTCGTGTCTGTCTGTTTAACCGCTAACTCCTCCTAAACCACGTAACGGATTTTGATGCATCAGTTAGATAATTTTTCACGGAAGGCTATAAATCTTCCGTGAACGAGCGAAGCGAGTGAGTAATGTAATTATAATATTCAAGCGAACGAGCGAAGCGAGTGAGTAGTGTATTCCACCGGGGCGAAGTCGGACGGAGTCGCTAGTTAACAAAAATTATTATTCTACGTTTTTATTGCATGTTTTGGATTACCAATTATATTAGGTTTATCAGTTATTGTGGTCACATATTTTGAAGAAGACATGCATGTCTGCTTTTGCGGTTTCACTTGAACAAGTCACGCATTACTACTTATTGCTTTTTAATAAACTTACAAATTTTTTGCGTTGAAAATGGCATACTTACATTGTAGAGGACTTTAAATTATTAGACAATTTGAGAACTAAAAGACATGCAGTTTATAAAATAGGTTGTCCTTATTATTCATTTTTGATATGTAAACATCTTTATTGATTACCCCCACCCCCTAATTTCTGTTAGTGTCACAGACGTGGCATATCATAAAAGTGTCACTGTCAGCTATAATCGTCTCTCTTGGATCAGCTATCAAAAATCTTTGGGGTTATGTAGCTGTCATCGTATTCGAATTTGAATGCTTACATATATCTTGAGAGTATACAAGAATATCTTGACTTCTTGGAGAGTATAAAATATTTGAAAGAATGTCTTTGCACGTCGTGTTGGAAATACATTTCAGTGCATTTCAGTGGAATAAAACTGAATATACGTCATTCAAACTGCACATTCGAAAAGTTGCATGTAAGCTTTGCCATCTATAATGCCAGATCTGCAGGTCAAACTTATACGGGGTGTTCGCAAATAAAATTGAACGGTACAAAAAGAGGCTTGGTGGGTCGGTAAAACCACACTGCTAACTTCCCATTGGATGTCCTTGGAGATTAAAAAAAAAACCGATAATTGAAATTTCCTGCAAACCTAATCAGGTGCAGTTCATTATGGTACGGTACGAGTGAATCGGGATTAGTCAACGAAGATCAGTCAATCAGTGAATGGTGAGTCGTGTCATCAAGTGGTTCAGTGATATAAATATTAGTCAACCAACGGTCGAATCAGTCAGTAGGTACAGTGATATAAATAGTGGAGTGGATGTAAATAAATAGTACTGAAGTAACTGGGTAAATGACCGATATAAATAAACGTTAGAAATAAATCTGATATAAATACAGTGACATAAATAATTACAAATAAATAATCCTTGTATATATAGTTATTTGTTAAGTGTTATTTAAGTGGCTCGTTTAGTTCAATAATTACCGTTTAAGTTTTTTATTGTAATAATTGACTTTTCGTTGTTGCATTTATTGTTATTGTATTTTTAATTATTGTAAATAAATATTTATTCCGCCAACTCAGAAAACAGTTTTGTAACAATATTATATTATAGCTTGACTTCAGCATGCACAAAACATTGGTGCCTACAGTCATGCATGTTATGTATAGGTTGATTTAAGCTGTTCGTTACGGTCTGCCAACCTGAATCAAATTCACTTCACTTCAGCAACACATCAAATCTCACCTCTACATGCACATTGTAGCTGCCCAGTGCAGTGGTCACTGAAATGAAACAGCTTGTGCAGTTTTGACAGTGTTAAGAAAACATTTTCTAATGTTCGATCCAAGGACGGCCTAGCGTAGAATGGCTCCGGTGGCGACCAATAATTTTGGTCCCTTATTCCAAAAATGGACCAACATTTTTGGCCTCTTATTTATATGTGTTGCCGGACTTTTACTTCAACATTTAACATATTTTCATATTTTTTTAAATAGGTAATGAAAGTAAATTGAAAGAAAAAATTATTTGTTGAAATAATGTTACCCATTTCGCCCCCATAAAGGTTGGCCTCGATGGCTGGAGCCACCCATCCGCCCGGTCCAGTGCGCCCCTGAATATATCGGTGCTTTTTAGATGCAGAAAGATCGTTTTCATGTCAGCACTGCACTGCGACCCGAGATTTTATTTTTATTTCAATTTTATTTTATTTGTACTATTTTGTTCTATTTTGGACACAGCACGCTGACAGATATTGGCAATGTATTCGCAAGCAAAAATCTTTACATAGTATAAAATGAAATTGCTTTCCGCGTCTGTCTGTCTGTTTAACCGCTAACTCCTCCTAAACCACGCAACGGATTTTGATGCGGTTTTCACCATCAGTTAGATAATCTTTCACGAAAGGTTTATATATATATATATAACGAGCGAAGCGAGTGAGTAATGTATTGCATCCGGGCTTTCTTAACACCCGGACGAAGCCGGACGAGGTCGCTAGTATATTATAAAGATTTGAATGCGTTTGGTTTCATGGTGTAAGAACGGGTATACATGGTGGAAGATTTCATGAACAAAATTACCGAAAATTTTTTGTTATCACTATTACTTGACAATAATTTTAAAAGAATAATTTTATTTCTTCAAGAAGAAATTACGAACATTTAAAAATATTCAATAGGTAATTTTGTCCATTAGTGTATTAAATATGTCTCGTAAAAAACTTAGAGCTTTTGAAAGTTTTAAAATTAAAATTCGTTTTTAGCCATTATGTGTCCCTGCACACGCAGTATTATTTTAGGTACCTACATTTTTTCTGTCAATTTCGTTTTAAGTGTTTTTAAAGCGCAATCACAGTTTTTATTGCGGATATAACCTGGAATCTTAAACTGAAATTGTGCAGCAGGTTGTTGAAACACGTATAACTGGAAATCGTCCAAAAAGTCTTACAATAAAATCGAAAATTTACGACTGTGCAGTTTTCGTTAGTAATAAATTAAGAACTTCCAGTATAAGTAGTAGATTAGTAATTTTGTATTGGAATATTTTGTGTGTGTATTTATTTGGTCAGCAACAACAAAAAACATGAGTTTCATCTTTATATCATTTTTCAGAATAATTTTCAAATTTTTTTAAAAAACGCAATATTAAATTTAGACCTGACAGACAAATTTTGAAATACATATTAGATATTCGAATTGAATTGAATTGTAGATTATAGACGCTCGACAACAGAGGTCATTATCTTCTAATTAGATATTCGACAAAAAAAATTATATAAATAAAAAGATCACTAGTGTTGATAACATATTTGAGAAAAAAAAAATAATTGTTCTGATTTTTGATAAAATTCAATTTTTCCCAGATATTTTTCTAATTAATCATTCTTATACATAGAAAGAGACATTCCAGTTATATTATAAATTTGAATCTAAGGGTTTTTAAAGTTCCTCGAAATCTAAAAAAAATGTTGGCACGTCCGCAGCGTCTTAAAGTGAACACGAAAGTTTTATTTTACATGTTGAAATCAACGCGTCTTTGTCAACTACGGTGATAAAAAACTTTTTAACAAAAAAAAACCTCCTTCAAAAAGCCACCAAAAAGAGAAAAATAATGAAATTTTGAGGTCTGTGCCAATTTAATAAAATATGAAGTCATACAAAAATCCCATAGAAAAAATCACTTTCAATTTTTCCCGAATTTTCCAATTTTCCGGGCAACTTTTCCAATTTTTCTTTCCCTAAAAACATTATTCCAACGAACAGCATATAATTTGTTTTTATATAGATATGAAAAGAGAATTGTTTTGTTAAGAAAATTTTCAGTTATGAGCGATTGTTTACTAGGTGGGAAGTGTAGTACTAACTATTTAGTCGAATTTTACTACCTATATTTACTTTGCGCTGTAGTTTAACTTCGAGTCTTTCATTTGCGTTGCAAATATATCACAATCTCCTTCTTGCATTAAATCCCGATTGACTCTTAAAATATTTAAATGCTGCATACGTAGCACGGTAATTGCCTTGCAGTTGAGAACTTACTGTTGGATTCAGTTCTCGATCAAAAAAGAATTTAACGCGGAAAGTTGAAAACTTTTTGTGTAATCCTGTCCATTATGGCGACAGAGTGATGAATTAAATCTAATTACACTTTTAAAGATTTTTTTTATAGTTCGAATTTTATAGTTAGTGTATTTAAATAATGGAGAAATATATTCACGTTAGTTTACATTTTTTTTTGATCATGTCTTGATATTTTTTTAATTTTATTTTTACTGCCAAGCAACAATAAATTGTTACCTCGTACAAAAAAAGAATATAGGTAATAAGTACTCGAGACTAAAAATCACGCCTTCATTCAGAAATTTATTCGATTTCATTAATCATTAAGCTTCAAGAGATATGAAAAGCAAACTTCACTGATTTGGAAAATTACCACTTATTTTTTTCTAATAAGAATATGTCTAAATGTGTTTGTAAGCCGATCTTTTATTGTTTTATTATATTTTTAATTTAAAGTTTTCCTACTTTTGTGTCTTGGACTGCAGTGGAGTAAGCAAAGATTAGAGACATAGAAGATATAATGCATACAGGACAGTGAAAAGAAGGGGGCGAAAAGGAACCTAGTATAATACACGTAATTGTCTTGTACTCATTTACTACGGGAACCAAGATTCTATGCAAAAAATTCAATTGAGTTTTCAACATATTATTAAAATAAATAGAAAATATGAGTGGGTACTACTAGATCCAAATAATTCGAAACTCCCAGAAGACAGCCCTCTGCTAAGGCGAAGACTACCGGTAGAGTTTTCTGGGGGGCACGAGAATTGCATGGATAAATATATTCTAAATAAATTAATTGTTAAATTAAACACGAGCAGACAATAACGCATCCGTTTGCCCAGGGTGACCCTGTCTCTTGACTGGAACCCCGAAGTTTATGAAACGAGATAGATAATGACAGTATCACAAGGTATGAATTTGGATTTGGAAATATTCCAAGTTTATTGTTTTATTGATGACATATTGTAACGGTACCTAACCTACGTCAGATGGAATGAATATCGAAGTCTATTTTGCAAAAGTAGACAAAGCGGTCCTAGAATGTCTGAGATATTTATTGAAGACGATGTCATCAATGGCTGACCTGCTGAAGGGTCCAAAAGAAACGTTTCAGCCACTTAAGACATCGTCTTCAACAAATAGCTCATACCTACGTTAGATATTTAACGGGTTGGAAGGAAGCTCTCCATTGCAAAATGAAATTTTTCCTCTAAGTTTAGTTTCTGTCAACGTCCCTGAAGTGCAAGACAGAATCCAATTTATGATGGTATTCTGTTACATCAACGTTATTTAACAAAAATACCATGTTACTAAAATACACGACGCAATCATTTGTAAGAAGAGCAAAGCGCGAGTGTTCGAATATGTTAAATAAAGGTAAAAATCCAAAAAAAAAGCTTTTTTGTTTGACCTAAATCGCGTGAAATTGCAGTACAGAGATAAATAATGAAGTTCACCGGAACGAGATTTCAGTTCGTTACTTGAAGAATGCAAGCGCACAGAACAAATACCTATAATAACTAGATAGAAGTCAAGAGATGAGGAGGGTGGAAAGGGAAGTATGTATATAGAGGAGGGCTGCTAGCAGACTATCAGTTATACAGAGTTTCTCACGACGAGCTTACCATAATAATTTTTTTTGACGTGAAAACGTCTAATGTCTCATACTGGGGTGGCATTTTAGAAATATTAGATGTAACGAAAATGGTTGAAAGTGGTTGACATGCGAAACAAAACACAACATATATAACTATGTTAAGTTCTCAGGTGGCCGTGCAGAAAATTACGAGTCTACCGACAGGTACAAACACCAATCACAGCTTCGAATCTCGAAAGCTTTTAATGTTTTTGACATGAAACATCTTATGTCGGGCTGTGAACAGCCGCGTGAAGGGAAATATGCAACAAAATTTATGGTCCGCTCCTTCGCTGATGTTCTCCCCACCACTGCGGCTCTCTCTCTCTCTCGGCTTCCGCGCGCTCGGGCACGGGAAGACAACCGCGTGTGTTACAATGCAGTATATAGGATTACGTCAGCATAACAGTTAGTTGCTGCTTTTGAAAAAATATATACTACTACATAGAGAATACCACCGAGTTCAATAACGTTTTCTTTGATGTTTCACATCTGTCGGGGGTCCCGAGACCCACATCCTTTTTTTAGTATTGAAAATATATCAAACTCGTCGAAACATCGGTATAATAAATGCAAATGTAATACTATTAATAGTTGCTTTATTTTGATCATGCGCTACGAAGAATTAAAAAAAAATAAAATTACAATTATTTTATTTATTGGCTCATTTTGTCGCAGTGCTTCCACATCTCGGACATGTTCCGCTAGAACCAAATTTTTTCCCTTTACTGCAATACGATGTTGTGTGTGACAGCTTGAAAGCATGTTTTAATTATTAATAAGCTCATTTTTTACTGAAAATAGAAAAAAACAACATACTTATTAATGACGTCACCATGTGGTTTAAATAGCATAGCAACAAAGAAATTGTATTCTATATGAAAGAAAATTCGGTTAGACTGCAAATTTCCTCACAACAGTTTTTTTTTATACGGCTGTATGCAATTGAAAGATTTTTTCGTTGGAGAGTAGCCAATTATATAATAATTTGTTTCGAAACATATAGGAAAAAATCATTTTACCAACCAGCTTACAAGCTCATTCCGACGCGAATTTGGAAAGGTTCAGGTTAGAATCCTGACTGTGACCACTGGTTGGTAAAATGATTTTTTCCTATATGTTTCGAAACAATTATATAATTGGCTGCTCTCCAACAAAAAAATCTTTCTTTGCTAGTAGTGTCTGCTCGCAGTGAGAAACCCTGTATACTTTGACTAGCGCGGTAACGGAATTCGCTTCTTCCACTTCCAAGTTCCATCCTGATACCACCACCGTTATACGGAAGCATGAAGCCATTATAATATTAATCAACGAGTAAATTGTATTGCTGGAATTTATGTGTGATTTATGCAGACGTTAAATTAGATTGTAACACCTTAACTGTTTTAAATCGTGTCTTTTAACAGTGTTGCCACTCAAACTCTCGCTTCTTATACTTCTTTTTATAATTTGTATAGTTAACCTTTTCGAACCCTCGTTGCAGTAAGCTAAACCTTTGTAATATGTTCCCTCTCTTTCTGTAAAGGGAAAAAATCTCAAGCATTTACCTGGCGTGGAAAAGAAATAGCAATATTGTCTCAAATTTCCGTAACCGTCTCGTTAAAAATTTCAATAGGTTTATTACTATTAAATAAATTAAAGAACAGAGTATAATCATCTTAAATTGCATAAACGATGAAAAATCATTTATAAAATCTCAGACTGAAAAAATCAGGCATAGAAAGAAGCTGAGTAAAGATTACACACTGTACGAAATGAGAAGGTCGATTACATAGATTATAGATGGTCCATTTGTAGCCAGCGATTAATCTAGGCACACAAAGAGATAATGACGTCGCAAACAGGTATCGCCATATCGCGTGGATTCCATAAAAACACATTGAGCATGCGTGGTTACTAATTTTACATTAATTTGTTTTGTATTCATCCATTTTATATATGTAACTATACATTTTATTTTGTAATTTTTACACACTTTATTGGAATATTACACAAATTATGTAATTTTATTTTCCTTTATGTAAAAATCACAAATTTGTTTAACTTTACAGTAAAAGTCCAAGTTTTTATAAAGTGTTCTGTGTAAAACTAAATAATAATGTAAAATCACTTAGAAAATCGAGCGAATTCTACCTTAACTTTCAAAGTATTTTTACATCCATTTTTTACAGTGCAGGATAATTATAGCGAATGTCGGATTTTCAATAGTTTTTGGCACAAAATATGTAGTTAAATTTAATTTGTAGGTACTATTCATATAATCCATACTTTTAGGAGTCTGATAAAGACTATAGAAAAACCATAGTAGGGAACCTTCGGCACATGACATACGTTCATGCTTGACGGGTTGTTTTATGATAGTACTTATGGAAGGAAAATTATCTATATTTCCTCATCCTTATTGTAACATCGACCGCTAAAAGGAAATATGACATATTTTTGCTAATTATGAAACCTTAATGAATAAACTGGAGAAAAGAGGTGCAATATGGGATGCGTGGAGGCGTAACGCATTAGTTAATTGATGGAAATACTCGTATTGACATAAATAGTGACTCCAAGAGCAGCCCTGTTGACATGCGACACTGTAGCCATAATACTCATCCCCCCACCTTTTTATTCCTCTTCACCCCTCATAACGAAGGAAAATATAAGTTTACAGTTTTACCAAAGTGGGAGTTATGGACAAGATGCCTCCTTCCTCTTAAATTGCGGTCCGCAGTTACCTCGGCGGAGAAAATTGCTTTATTTTATTCAATCAATTTTATAATAGGAAAGCAGGAAGTTACTAAAAATTAAAATCTTATTTAACTTTTAATTAATTTTCAGAAAGAATTTCTATAGTCGGTTCAGTATATCGTTTTAAATTGTAATGATTCACATTTTTTTTATTTTCAGTCAAGAAATATTGTAGGATATCTGGCAATATTTAACCGGTTCATAGTTATATTTTGCTAACTCTATAGCGCTTCAAAACGAGTCTGTTTCTTGGCATTATCATAACAGTCCTTACTCGCACCATTACAATATGTTATTACATTTTCCTCATGTGTAAATAGATGGGACAGGGATTGATTTTAATAAATTTTCACGCATGTTCAGGATGGTCACATCTCGAGGTGAAACTGCACAACTGCTCCAAGTTCAAATGTGGGAGATTAAGTGGCTTAAAAACCGATAAAAACAGATTAAAAATTGCGGTCGCAAGTTTCAAAGGGCTACCTTTATGCTGGGTTCCTGATACGACTTACAACTTTAAATCTAGATGTAAGAGTGTCGTTTGTTTTCAATTGAATTGAGGTGTCAATTTAGTTTAAAACAAATCACATTCTTACATCTCGATTTAAACCTGAAAGTCGTATCAGGAACCCGAGCGTTAAAGTTACAGTTTTAAAACTCAAAATTTGGATTGTCATGCTTTCACGGCCGGTAGACATCTTGGTAGCAAGTGTTTCCGGGCTAGGTAGCCGTGGTCCAATGGATTTAAGGAGTAAAATCCATTGGACCACGGCTACCTAACCCGGAAACACTTGCTCCCAATGTCGAGCGTCTATAATCCACAATTCATTCATTGACTTGCTCCCAAGACTCAAAATTTGGTTAATATACTCTACAGTTAAGATAATGATGTAAATTATATACCTAATCATTTCCTAAAATAGATAAATAATTATTAATGAAATTAGTTTCGTTTTCATAAACTATTTCTCACAATTCCGAGACGTTTATACGATTGGTGTTTTGAAAATAAATTTTCTCTGAAATTAATTTTCTTCAGCAATTTTTAATTTCACTGTGAAATGGTAGATGTTTTGTTCGTTTTGTCTCATGGTTTCATTCGAGTATTTTTCTTTTGCTTTGCACTTCTCTAAGATAATTGCAGAATTAGAGTAGGTATACCTACATCTTACACACCTATACCTATATTGATATTGTATTTCAAAAAGACAATCTCTGCGCTTGGATTCAGAAGTTTATTGTTCCGTATTCATTTTGTTCGCTACTTCTTATGTTCTATATTATGCAATATACTTTTTTCACTTTGGATGAAACATGTTAATGAAAGAACAGTAATTGGATTTTGACTTATAATACTATACAGTGCGTACATGGTGTCTCATTTTAGATGTTTTGTAGAATTTCTCGGTAACTATGATAGGTAGAAAAAATATTGTAGCAAACCCCAAGATTCTACGCCACTGACGACAATAGAAGCGTCGAAAATAGGTCACAGTGGTGAGGCGTGGGATGATATCGAATATACCAGTACCTGCTAGACGTCTAGAAAGTACTAGAAGCGCTGTGTTTGGGCCGCGTAGCTCTATTTAAGCAGGCAGCCGACGGGAATTGAGTCAGTCAGTAAATGAGTGTCGAGTTGAATTTGCGAACATAAATACAGTATATAAATCGTAATTGTTCAGTGTTATTAAAGTGTTTCACTTTGTTTGAGAATTACTATCGTGTTGACTGTTACAATAATATTTATTTTGTTGCATTTCATTGTTATCTATATTTTTTGTTAACATTTAATTATTGTAAATAAATAATTTATTCCGCCCACGTAGAAAACAGTTTTGTTACAATATATTTACTTCCATGTTGTGTGATGTGTAACGAAATAAAAGTATGGCGATAGAGTCGAAAAATCGTGTCCGATATAAGGTAATATTTTTATTATACTACTCTCAAAATGCAAATAAAAGTGGTTTTTCGCAAAGTGGTTCTTGGTGGAAACGAAAAGCAAACATATTATACTATCCAATTGCTGGAATTGCTGGAATTTCTTTACTAATTTCATTTTCTACCCCAAAACCGAAACACTCTGTCTAAAAAATGAAATAGACACAGTAGGTGTAGGTATTGTAGAAAACCCCAAGATGATACGCCGCTGGCAACAATAGAAGCATCTAGAATAGGTCACAGTAGTGAGGCGTGGAATGATATCGAAGATACGCGTACCTGCTAGACGTCTAGAAAATGCTAAGAACGCGCTGTGTTTGGGCCACGTAGCTCTATATAAGCAGGGGCAGTCACCGTAGTGAGTCAGTTGTGAGACAGTGTCGATTTGAACATAAATACAGCATATAAATTGTTCGGTGTTATTAAAGTGCTTCACTTTGTTTAAGAATTACTGTTCGTTATTATTATCGTTTCATTGTTAGCATTGACATACAGTTATTGTATTTGAATTGTTGTAACATTTTTAATTATTGTAAATAAAAATTTATTCCGCCCACGTAAAAAACAGTTTTGTTACAGTATGATTTATTTTATAAATACAACTGCATCGCAGTGAACAAATCAAAGAAATTTAATTAATTTACAAAAAATTTTAATCGATTTATTATAAAGCTTTTCCATAATTTTTGTAACCAATTCAGAAATTGTAAGCTGCTCTCCTTCAACCATAAATCTCAGTTTATCTCATTTCGTTTTAAAATACGCGCGGTTCCTTTCAGCATATTTTATGAAGTGAGAACAATTGATAATTGATATGCCTCCCTTTCTTTCGTCGGGAATGTATTTTACCGAGGTTTAAAATTCATTTTAGAAGGAGTACAAATACAATACAACTTGACATGAATTGTAACATTGAGCCAGCAACTAAATACTCAGCGAAGTATCTATATTATATATACCTAAACGTGTATACATATACTTTTGCTTTACAGTACGTTCGTATGTATACTCTCTCTCTCTCTCTCTTCCCGTGCCCGAGCGCGCGGAGGCCGAGAGAGAGAGAGAGTGACGCAGTGGTGGGGAAAAAAGCAGCAAAGGAGCGAACCAGAAATTTCGTTGCATATTTCCCCTTACGCAGCTGCTCACAGCCCGACATAAGATGTTTCACATCAAAAATTGGCTGAGAAAATATGAACATTTTCATTGATTCAACTTCCGTTTTTGGTTCAATGTATTTTGAACGAATGTAGGTGTTCAAACATTCGGTATGAAGTGCCCTTAACAGGATATCTGTTTGTTTTCTAGTCAATTATGTATAATGCGGAAACACAAGCCCTGTACTTACTGGATGAAATGTTACTCTGTGCTGCTGTATAAAGTAGAAAAAATAGAGGCAGGGTGGTTTTGGAATTATATATGATGTAGACTTGTGTTGTGTCTACTGTATATGCAGTTACAGTCCGTTCACTATTATATGTGTTAGCAGTAGTCAACCCCCTCAGAAATGTATAATTGGTACATGAGATCATGTGACGTTATCTTTTCAATCTAAACAAAATCCCTTCAGAATATTTTATCGACGTGATTAAAAATGACAGCGCTTTTCATTTTACAGGTGAACGTAAATCATTTACTTTTTTACTTCCCACCTCTACTATGGTAGGGAAGTAATGGATTTAGTCCGAAAAAAATATTTCGAGATTTTAACAGATCTTCACGTTTTGAGACCCTAGCAATCGTTTAAGATCATTTTCTGACTGATGTCTGTATGTGTGTGTGTATATGTGTGTGTGTGTATGTGGTCAATTTTTCGCCTTCGATATCTTAAGAACGGAATAACATACGGGCATGCCGATTATTCTATTGTGTTTATCAGCCTTTAACTTAGATCTGATTAGATTTTGAGTCAAATCGGTTCAGTGGATCCTGAGATATTCAAAAAAACGTTCTCAATGTCACGTATTAACATAGGTAAAAAAAAATATAAATGAATTCTAGATGTTATAATATGAAAAAAATGTAAATATTTTTTTTCTCCAAAATGTATAGTTTTCGAGAAAAAAAATATTTTACTAAAAAAAATTAAAAATTGTACGTAAATCAAGGTAACCATGATTTTTGCTATATTAAGCTAGCCATCAGTAGATCACCAAACAAAAAAGAGGGCCATGCTTTTTTCAAAGAATAAAAATTAAATTGTGTTTTAAAGACCACCAACAGCTAAGGTTATTTGGGCCTAGTCAAAGAATAAAAAAAAAAAGAGTTTATTTTTTTTTTTGCAAATATTTACTAGGTGGGAAGTATAGGACTGGTCATCAGTCGAATTTTTCTCTTTAGGGTTAGTAGGACTGATCCCTTCAAACCCTCCCTAACTTTTAGTCCGGAGGTACTGACTCTCCAGGCTTTATTGTGTTTACGCCCCTATTTTAAGTTGTCACTTTAGGCTATTTTTTGTAGTCCTGGCGACAACTAGTTGGCGTGTGATCGACTATGCACCCGTCCAAAAGTGGAACGTGCGCTTGCCTTTTCAATAAATGGGAACTGCAAACGGGCGACAGTTGAACGAATAGAAACCACTTTTTGTATTCGACTTCGGCGACAGAAAAACGCTCGTTCAAAAAGAACATGAATTATAGATGCAACTTACTTGTATCAGTAAAGTAACCATGTTTAAAAATGAATAAATATTTTAATCTCAAATATCAATTTATCTCGCAATTTATTTATTTAATAATGTTTTCTATAAAAAATGATTTAATTATTATAAATAAACCATAAATTATTTAAAACTCAAACAACCGTCCTACTAGGACGCGATACAGGTTACTACCTATAAACATTTTAAAATTAATGACATTTTCTTTTAATAAGTGCATAGCAGTTTCTTTGATGTTTCCAGAAGTTAAAATTCTCTTTTTTTCTTTGCATTCTAAGACAAACATTACAAAGTATAAAATAAGAAAACATGAAAAGCATATGTGAAAAGAATGTTTTAAAAGTATGAAATATTAGAATGTGACGTTTTGTTCCATTTTCTTTAGATTGTTATCTTTACATACGATAATCTCCGTTGAAATGTTCCCGTAGACGTTTTGATATATTTGAAAAATTATTTGAACTTCTAGGTCAAACTTTGCCTGTAGTACTTCGGCCGTCAGAGTATTTCATACTATATTATAGTATCCATACTTTACGAATATTTTGCCATCCCAAGCATTCAACATGTTTAATATTGACTGCAATCATTTTTTATTCCTCAGTTTTGATTATTTTAGTTATAAAAGTTATTCTATTGCTCCACTAGTGGCGTCCCTGCAAGCATGTTCTACAAAAAAGTGGTACGCCACTGACTTTTTTCCATGTGAATATTTTTTCTGATTAGTCTGATCAATTCTACATGAAAACGGTCTCTTGCGTTTTTGTCGACAGATGCAACGTTTTTAATTAAAACAATTACTTACCTAAATTAAAATTGAAATTCATTATGGTTAGGTAGGTAGAATAGCTCTGATTTTTGTAAAAAATATCAGAGGACATGTTTGCAGGGACGCCACTGGTGAAGCGATCGAATAACTTTTCTCACTAAAATATGTGGTTTTATATCCTATTAACACATATCAAAATTGAAAATAATATCTATAGTACTTTCGGAGATATTAAAAAATAACCTTTAAAAAAATTCAACTCCCTGTAGCAAAAAATATAAACCGTTGCGGACATATTATGTTCATATGAACTTTTCTTCATAAAATGACCTGAGGAGAATCACACCCTGAAATATTAGCACGTCATTAATGAACACTCTGTATATAATAATTTTAGATTGTACGAATTTGTGTTAAAATAGAAATATCGACCGTGGGGTTATTTTTTTTTTTTTTGTGTAAATAATATTCAGTAAAATTTTCAGTATTACGTATTTATTAGTGAATTTCAAAAATAAACAAACTACCGGTATTCTTTTATGATAATAATTGCACTAGCAATAAAGTGTTGATTTAGTTATTTTTTGTGCATCAACATGTGCACTTTTAGTGTTATTACAGTAAAATTAAAAATCATTAGATTTTTATTTGTTTCGGTTTTTATTAACAGTAGTGTTTGTTGGTAGTTTTTGCACGTCCCGGTAGATGTGCAGGCGTTGGACTGCACGTACAACTGATATGATAATTTACATTCTACTATATTAAAAATCATCATATTTTCATTTGCTTTTGTTATAATTTACATTGCTGAATTTTATATTTTGTATATATTCTTATATAGTTTATTATTGTTGTACAGTGTGCACTACATGGGACCAATTTGAAAAATTCTTTCACTTTTTAAAAGCCTCGTCCTTCTCGAGTAGCATTGGCTATATAGTATACTAGCAGGGCCGCCGTAAGCGGGCGTGCAAAGCGTGCACCGCACACGGGCGGCTCGCCCAGGGAGCGGCAAATCGAGCGACTCATACCTAATTCAAGTCACTGTACCCCTAGCCGGTCGACTCCTACGCAGAGGACGCGCATAGAATACCAACTTGGGGCGCCTATAGCGCGCTCCAAGGACTCCTTGGAGCGCGCGAGGCGTGCCCGTTGAGGGGATAAGAAAATATGTCATAGCATAGAAAAAAATCCGACCGAATGACGTTAAAACCGCCATCTATTGGCATCCGTTAAAACTAAGAATCTTAGTTTTAAAATAAATGTTTTATCTTCGTTAAGTTGTTTTTTTCCCCACCATAATGAGAAAACATTAATTATCCTTTTTTTGACAAAACTCAGAACATGAGAAAATATTAATTATCCTTTTTTTGGCAAAACTCAGAGTAAGTAGTCGTAGGGCGGCAAAATCGGTATTGCACGCGGGCGACGAAACAGCTAGCGGCGGGCCTGGTTACGTCCGTTCAAAGTTTCTCAGAAATCATAAAAACATCTTTGAATGGCTGTAGCTCCTAAACTAAAAGAGATACAAACGTTTGCTTATGCTTACTGAATTCAGCGTATTTTTTTCTATAAACATTCTTAATTTCAAGCACATATTAAAGATTTCGATTTTTGCGATTTTTTTAACGCCATACACCTTTGAAAAAATGCGATTTTTAGCGAAAATCGAAATCTCTCAGAACTTTATGAAAATCGCCATGCTTGTAGAAAATGACACGCTCATTACAGTGAGCACAAGCAAACTTCTGTATCTCTTCAGGTTTAGAAGTTATGTCCGTTCAAAGTTTCTCAGAAATCATAAAAACATCTTTGAATGGCTGTAGCTCCTAAACTAAAAGAGATACAAACGTTTGCTTGTGCTTACTGAATTCAGCGTATTTTTTTCTATAAATATTCTTAATTTCAAGCACATATTAAAGATTTCGATTTTTGCGATTTTTTTAAGGCATACACCTTTGAAAAAATGCGATTTTTGGCGAAAATCGAAATCTCTCAGAACTTTATGAAAATCGCCATGCTTGTAGAAAATGACACGCTCATTACAGTGAGCACAAGCAAACTTCTGTATCTCTTCAGGTTTAGAAGTTACGTCCGTTCAAAGTTTCTCAGAAATCATAAAAACATCTTTGAATGGCTGTAGCTCCTAAACTAAAAGAGATACAAACGTTTGCTTGTGCTTACTGAATTCAGCGTATTTTTTTCTATAAACATTCTTAATTTCAAGCACATATTAAAGATTTCGATTTTTGCGATTTTTTTAAGGCATACACCTTTGAAAAAATGCGATTTTTGGCGAAAATCGAAATCTCTCAGAACTTTATGAAAATCGCCATGCTTGTAGAAAATGACACGCTCATTACAGTGAGCACAAGCAAACTTCTGTATCTCTTCAGGTTTAGAAGTTATGTCCGTTCAAAGTTTCTCAGAAATCATAAAAACATCTTTGAATGGCTGTAGCTCCTAAACTAAAAGAGATACAAACGTTTGCTTGTGCTTACTGAATTCAGCGTATTTTTTTCTATAAACATTCTTAATTTCAAGCACATATTAAAGATTTCGATTTTTGCGATTTTTTTAAGGCATACACCTTTGAAAAAATGCGATTTTTGGCGAAAATCGAAATCTCTCAGAACTTTATGAAAATCGCCATGCTTGTAGAAAATGACACGCTCATTACAGTGAGCACAAGCAAACTTCTGTATCTCTTCAGGTTTAGAAGTTACGTCCGTTCAAAGTTTCTCAGAAATCATAAAAACATCTTTGAATGGCTGTAGCTCCTAAACTAAAAGAGATACAAACGTTTGCTTGTGCTTACTGAATTCAGCGTATTTTTTTCTATAAACATTCTTAATTTCAAGCACATATTAAAGATTTCGATTTTTGCGATTTTTTTAACGCCATACACCTTTGAAAAAATGCGATTTTTGGCGAAAATCGAAATCTCTCAGAACTTTATAAAAATCGCCATGCTTGTAGAAAATGACACGCTCATTACAGTGAGCACAAGCAAACTACTGTATCTCTTCAGGTTTAGAAGTTACGTCCGTTCAAAGTTTCTCAGAAATCATAAAAACATCTTTGAATGGCTGTAGCTCCTAAACTAAAAGAGATACAAACGTTTGCTTGTGCTTACTGAATTCAGCGTATTTTTTTCTATAAACATTCTTAATTTCAAGCACATATTAAAGATTTCGATTTTTGCGATTTTTTTAAGGACCTTTGAAAAAATGCGATTTTTGGCGAAAATCGAAATCTCTCAGAACTTTATGAAAATCGCCATGCTTGTAGAAAATGACACGCTCATTACAGTGAGCACAAGCAAACTTCTGTATCTCTTCAGGTTTAGAAGTTACGTCCGTTCAAAGTTTCTCAGAAATCATAAAAACATCTTTGAATGGCTGTAGCTCCTAAACTAAAAGAGATACAAACGTTTGCTTGTGCTTACTGAATTCAGCGTATTTTTTTCTATAAACATTCTTAATTTCAAGCACATATTAAAGATTTCGATTTTTGCGATTTTTTTAAGGCATACACCTTTGAAAAAATGCGATTTTTGGCGAAAATCGAAATCTCTCAGAACTTTATGAAAACCCGCCATGCTTGTAGAAAATGACACGCTCATTACAGTGAGCACAAGCAAACTTCTGTATCTCTTCAGGTTTAGAAGTTACGTCCGTTCAAAGTTTCTCAGAAATCATAAAAACATCTTTGAATGGCTGTAGCTCCTAAACTAAAAGAGATACAAACGTTTGCTTGTGCTTACTGAATTCAGCGTATTTTTTTCTATAAACATTCTTAATTTCAAGCACATATTAAAAATTTCGATTTTTGCGATTTTTTTAAGGCATAACCTTTGAAAAAATGCGATTTTTGGCGAAAATCGAAATCTCTCAGAACTTTATGAAAATCGCCATGCTTGTAGAAAATGACACGCTCATTACAGTGAGCACAAGCAAACTTCTGTATCTCTTCAGGTTTAGAAGTTATGTCCGTTCAAAGTTTCTCAGAAATCATAAAAACATCTTTGAATGGCTGTAGCTCCTAAACTAAAAGAGATACAAACGTTTGCTTGTGCTTACTGAATTCAGCGTATTTTTTTCTATAAACATTCTTAATTTCAAGCACATATTAAAGATTTCGATTTTTGCGATTTTTTTAAGGCATACACCTTTGAAAAAATGCGATTTTTGGCGAAAATCGAAATCTCTCAGAACTTTATGAAAATCGCCATGCTTGTAGAAAATGACACGCTCATTACAGTGAGCACAAGCAAACTTCTGTATCTCTTCAGGTTTAGAAGTTACGTCCGTTCAAAGTTTCTCAGAAATCATAAAAACATCTTTGAATGGCTGTAGCTCCTAAACTAAAAGAGATACAAACGTTTGCTTGTGCTTACTGAATTCAGCGTATTTTTTTCTATAAACATTCTTAATTTCAAGCACATATTAAAGATTTCGATTTTTGCGATTTTTTTAAGGCATACACCTTTGAAAAAATGCGATTTTTGGCGAAAATCGAAATCTCTCAGAACTTTATGAAAACCCGCCATGCTTGTAGAAAATGACACGCTCATTACAGTGAGCACAAGCAAACTTCTGTATCTCTTCAGGTTTAGAAGTTACGTCCGTTCAAAGTTTCTCAGAAATCATAAAAACATCTTTGAATGGCTGTAGCTCCTAAACTAAAAGAGATACAAACGTTTGCTTGTGCTTACTGAATTCAGCGTATTTTTTTCTATAAACATTCTTAATTTCAAGCACATATTAAAAATTTCGATTTTTGCGATTTTTTTAAGGCATAACCTTTGAAAAAATGCGATTTTTGGCGAAAATCGAAATCTCTCAGAACTTTATGAAAATCGCCATGCTTGTAGAAAATGACACGCTCATTACAGTGAGCACAAGCAAACTTCTGTATCTCTTCAGGTTTAGAAGTTACGTCCGTTCAAAGTTTCTCAGAAATCATAAAAACATCTTTGATTGGCTGTAGCTCCTAAACTAAAAGAGATACAAACGTTTGCTTGTGCTTACTGAATTCAGCGTATTTTTTTCTATAAACATTCTTAATTTCAAGCACATATTAAAGATTTCGATTTTTGCGATTTTTTTAAGGCATAACCTTTGAAAAAATGCGATTTTTGGCGAAAATCGAAATCTCTCAGAACTTTATGAAAATCGCCAGGCGTTGTAGAAAATGACACGCTCATTACAGTGAGCACAAGCAAACTTCTGTATCTCTTCAGGTTTAGAAGTTACGTCCGTTCAAAGTTTCTCAGAAATCATAAAAACATCTTTGATTGGCTGTAGCTCCTAAACTAAAAGAGATACAAACGTTTGCTTGTGCTTACTGAATTCAGCGTATTTTTTTCTATAAACATTCTTAATTTCAAGCACATATTAAAGATTTCGATTTTTGCGATTTTTTTAAGGCATACACCTTTGAAAAAATGCGATTTTTGGCGAAAATCGAAATCTCTCAGAACTTTATGAAAATCGCCATGCTTGTAGAAAATGACACGCTCATTACAGTGAGCACAAGCAAACTTCTGTATCTCTTCAGGTTTAGAAGTTACGTCCGTTCAAAGTTTCTCAGAAATCATAAAAACATCTTTGAATGGCTGTAGCTCCTAAACTAAAAGAGATACAAACGTTTGCTTGTGCTTACTGAATTCAGCGTATTTTTTTCTATAAATATTCTTAATTTTAAGCACATATTAAAGATTTCGATTTTTGCGATTTTTTTAAGGCATACACCTTTGAAAAAATGCGATTTTTGGCGAAAATCGAAATCTCTCAGAACTTTATGAAAATCGCCATGCTTGTAGAAAATGACACGCTCATTACAGTGAGCACAAGCAAACTTCTGTATCTCTTCAGGTTTAGAAGTTACGTCCGTTCAAAGTTTCTCAGAAATCATAAAAACATCTTTGAATGGCTGTAGCTCCTAAACTAAAAGAGATACAAACGTTTGCTTGTGCTTACTGAATTCAGCGTATTTTTTTCTATAAATATTCTTAATTTTAAGCACATATTAAAGATTTCGATTTTTGCGATTTTTTTAAGGCATACACCTTTGAAAAAATGCGATTTTTGGCGAAAATCGAAATCTCTCAGAACTTTATGAAAATCGCCATGCTTGTAGAAAATGACACGCTCATTACAGTGAGCACAAGCAAACTTCTGTATCTCTTCAGGTTTAGAAGTTACGTCCGTTCAAAGTTTCTCAGAAATCATGAAAAACATCTTTGAATGGCTGTAGCTCCTAAACTAAAAGAGATACAAACGTTTGCTTGTGCTTACTGAATTCAGCGTATTTTTTTCTATAAATATTCTTAATTTCAAGCACATATTAAAGATTTCGATTTTTGCGATTTTTTTAAGGCATACACCTTTGAAAAAATGCGATTTTTGGCGAAAATCGAAATTTCTCAGAACTTTATCAAAATCGCCAGGCGTTGTAGAAAATGACACGCTCATTACAGTGAGCACAAGCAAACTTCTGTATCTCTTCAGGTTTAGAAGTTACGTCCATTCAAAGTTTCTCAGAAATCATAAAAACATCTTTGAATGGCTGTAGCTCCTAAACTAAAAGAGATACAAACGTTTGCTTGTGCTTACTGAATTCAGCGTATTTTTTTCTATAAACATTCTTAATTTCAAGCATATATTAAAGATTTCGATTTTTGCGATTTTTTTAAGGCATACACCTTTGAAAAAATGCGATTTTTGGCGAAAATCGAAATCTCTCAGAACTTTATGAAAATCGCCATGCTTGTAGAAAATGACACGCTCATTACAGTGAGCACAAGCAAACTTCTGTATCTCTTCAGGTTTAGAAGTTACGTCCGTTCAAAGTTTCTCAGAAATCATAAAAACATCTTTGATTGGCTGTAGCTCCTAAACTAAAAGAGATACAAACGTTTGCTTGTGCTTACTGAATTCAGCGTATTTTTTTCTATAAATATTCTTAATTTCAAGCACATATTAAAGATTTCGATTTTTGCGATTTTTTTAAGGCATACACCTTTGAAAAAATGCGATTTTTGGCGAAAATCGAAATCTCTCAGAACTTTATGAAAATCGCCATGCTTGTAGAAAATGACACGCTCATTACAGTGAGCACAAGCAAACTTCTGTATCTCTTCAGGTTTAGAAGTTAAATAAATTCACATATTAGTGAATAACACAATATATCAGACGATTTGTTATCGCCATGATATTTAATAGAAGACTATAATATAAGAAAAATGTAAATGCTACTGTCGGGACTTGAACCCGAAACTCCCGATTACGCGTCGTCTGATATATTGTGTTATTCACTAATATGTGGATTTATTTACGGATAGGACTAATAATTTATTGATTAATAATTATAATACCGTAAAAAACCTACAGATATTCTGTATTTTGATTTATTAAGGCGTCCAGCCATTAATAAAAATAGCTCTCGCAGTAAGTGCTTTTCTGCGGTACACTGTGCATATATAAGAGAAATTAAAATTGTCTACTGTTGGCACTGTGGAGTAAATGGAAACTTGCCTGACGCGCAGGGCCGCCGTAAGCGGGCGTGCAAAGCGTGCACCGCACACGGGCGGCTCGCCCAAGGGGCGGCAAATCGAGCGACTCATACCTAATTCAAGTCACTGTACCCCTAGCCGGTCGACTCCTACGCAGAGGACGCGCATAGAATACCAACTTGGGGCGCCTATAGCGCGCTCCAAGGACTCCTTGGAGCGCGCGAGGCGTGCCCGTTGAGGGGATAAGAAAATATGTCATAGCACAGAAAAAAATCCGACCGAATGACGTTAAAACCGCCATCTATTGGCATCCGTTAAAACTAAGAAACTTAGTTTTAAAATAAATGTTTTATCTTCGTTAAGTTGTTTTTTCCCCACCATAATGAGAAAACATTAATTATCCTTTTTTTGACAAAACTCAGAGTAAGTAGTCGTAGGGCGGCATAATCGGTATTGCACCCGGGCGACGAAACAGCTAGCGGCGGGCCTGTATACTAGCGGCCCTGTCCGGCTTCGTCCGGGTGCTAAGAAAGCCCGGGTGCAATACACTACTTACTCGTTCGCTTGAGTATTATAAATACACTACTCACTCGCTTCGCTCATTCGATTTTTATGTATAATTTTTAGTTTCAAAAAAATTATAATTATTGTCAAAGAAAGAATATAACAAAAATATAAAATAAATATCATGTAGAATTTAGAAAAAAAAGCCAAAAATTCTACGATGCCATGAGTTTCCGAACCCGGGTCCCTGTGCATAGAGTGCTGGGACGTTACCTCTGCGCTACGAGTGGAGCAGTTATGTACGATTGTTTTTATGATATAAGTACCTATGTTGCGAATTCTTACGGTCGTGTTACGAATTTAATTAATTAATTTTTATCTCGATTATTATTATTTATTAATTATGCTATATATTATATAAATTTTCCGTGAAAAATTATCTAACTGATGGTGAAAACCGCATCATATCCGTTGCATGGTTTAGGAGGAGTTAGCGGTTAAACAGACAGACAGACAGACGGGAAAAGCGACTTCAATTTATACTATGTAGAGATATTATTGTGTTACGACAAAATGGGGATGAATAATGAGAGAACTGGATCGATTTGGATGAAATTTTTAACATATTTTTTAGGAAAAATTTCATAGGTATCTATATGTTTTTCACATTCAATAGAGTTGTGGAAAATTATTTGTTTGTAAAAATAGCCTTTAGGATTACATTAAATTTTTCTAGGTTTATTATAATTACTGAAATACCCGCGAAAATACAACAGAAATAGGACACACTATAATATGTTCCGTGCAGTCGATCCAAACTTGGAGAAACTAAAATATACTGGATGTTTACTTTGTACGTAAAAGTTTTTTTACTTAATTATTAGTGCAACTTATATACTTACTATATAAACTATATGCACTATATACTATAATATACACTGAGTGTAATCGGTGTAAACTTGACAGCACTAAATACATCGCTGAATATTAATATATTTTCTGTATGCAAAAAGATGTGTGCTTAATTTGCATTATTGCTATGCTCAACTATTTACATTGAGCACTAATTCAACAAAATAAAATCTCATATTGCTTTTAATTAGTAGTTTTGTAAATACCTCGCTCTCTTCATGTTTTTAAATCACTCGCCAGCATGTCACACAAACAAGCATTCCATTTTAGTTACGTCAATATAAGTAGGTATATCACTCAGAGGTTGGCTGTCATCATGTCGGTTGGTTCGGAGACTCAGGTCTACGAGTCTTGCGTTGACCTTTTTTCAACTTATTGCAGTGAAAATTCTTAGACGGCGCTGACTAGCCGATTTGAGGACAACATTCCAAAAGGGACGGAAGTGTTAATGCGCGTAACCAATAGCAACGCTATAAAAATACATTTTAGTTCGGGGCAGAAGTAGTGTCAGGAGAGAAATAGACGATTTTCTTGTAATATTTATATCACTGATCCGCTTGATTACACGACTCACCATTGACTGCTTGACTTCCTCGCACTCGCTTGCTTATATAGGCCGCTTGGCTTAGGCACAGCGCGTTCTAGCGTTCTCTAGAATGTTCGTGCAGTTACTCGTTGTTCAGCAAGCAGACACCGCTGCTCAAAATTCTTGCCTGACGTTTATATACAGGGTGATCCGTTACAATTGATTCCAGAGCATTTTACAAATTTTAGTGATCATTTTGTATTAAGATAAAAAAAATCTGTGAAATTATTTCCATTTTTGAAAAAACTGGACAATTTTTGGAAAAAAACTTGTCTTAACATAGTGTACCTCTACAAAAAAAAATGCAACGGACTTGACATCGAGTCAAGTCCACTAGAACGGGGCTTGAGAATAGCCGAGAGTGTAGCGACGCTGTTGTTTACATGGCGTTGCTATGGTTCCTCTATTACAAGTCCCCAGTTCCCGAGTTCTAGCCCGAAAGCTGGTAAAAGTGTCAATTGGATTTTCAATTTATTATTAAAAAAAAAAATAAATAATGAATTGAAAATATGAATTGGTGCTAGGCCCAAATAACCTTAGCTGTTGGTGGTCTTTAAAATACAATTACAATTCCACTAGAACGCGGACAAAGTATTTTAACGCAAAAAATGCTAAGTCCTAAATGAAATTATATCTCTCATAGTTTTTTTATTAAAATAACAGGACATTTCATGTAATTGCCAATTTGGGACTTAACATAATTTGCCTCTCGGGTACAGATCTTGATATTTCAATAATTATTCATTATTTGAATTAGTCTTTAGTTTCTTATGTCGGGCTCGGGTAGATAAATGCACTTTCAAGTTTTTATTAGAAAAATAATGTTCTTCGCAAAACGTTTTCAATTATATATAAATTTACCGTCCAATATGATTTTTATAATAAAAACTTTAAAACTATCCATTCGCTAAAATTATTACAAAACTGTAGGACTGCATATACGGGTGAAACATTTAACTTGACGACAGCTTAAATAACTTATATAATAGTAGATTGTATGTCTAGATACGTAATGAAGCATATTACGGCGAGTGATGACAGTATGTAAAAACGAGAAATAGCGAGTTTTTACAGTTACACGGGCCGTAATACCATTACGTACGAGACATACATGGTATTTTTTTATATTATTATTTGTAATATGTCGATTTTGAATATGATTTGATATGTCGATGCTATGTGGATGAAAAATAGCCATTTTTAGGGTTCCGTATCTTATAAGGAGAAACGGAACCATTGTAAGATCACTGTTGCGTCCGTCTGTCTGTCACAGACGTTTTTCTCGAAAACTGCGTGACGTAGGAATTTGAAATTTGGCATGATGCTAGGTTCTTGTAACGGGCACATAATTCGATAATCAAAGGGTATGATATATTTTTGTAAATATTTTTATTAAGTTTGACCCCTAAAAACAAGTTGAATTTTTTGTATTGTGTAAGGTATCGTTTGAAAGATCGACTTTTGTGAATTCCAAGCATATCTTTTTCAAATTTTTTGGTGAATTAGTTTTAAAGATATAGCTTAAAATATGAGAAAAAACACTATTCCCCCCTGGTTTTCTAGGTTTCTAAAGTTAAATTTAAATTATTACGGTTAGTAGGTATTAAGTTATAAATTACAGGAAGACTTCCAGAATTTTTATCAGTCTACTAGTTTGTAAAAAAAAAATGTTTTCTGTAAATTATAAGATCATACTTTCGGATAAGACGACGAAAGCAATGACAAATTTCGCCGCTGAGAGTTAAAGCGACGCGACGGTGGTATAGTGGTATCTGTACCACCCCCGCAAGCGTTGACAACCGGTTCGAATCCCAGGCAACCTGAAGTTTTTTTTTATAATGAAAAATATTTTGGAATTTTTAGAATTAGAAATTTAATACGAAATGTTATAATTACCACAAAACACCAAACCATAGCATTGTTATGATTTGGTGTTTTGTGGTAATTATAACATTTCGTATCTTTACACCAAAGGTTCCACCATTTTTTATTAGAAATGTAATAACAATAAAAAATAATTAAAAAAAAAAAAAATTTAATTTAGTGAAGTGTATTTTAATTTATTACTTTCTTAGTTGTACGGAACCCTCAGCGCGTGAGTCAAACTCGGTACTTGACCGATTTTTTATTTAAACAATCATTGCTTTTGATAAATAATATTTAATTGTCAACTATCACTGATCCTAACAACCGTTTATTGAGTATCCTATGTAACATAAAAAGACGGACAACCTATATATATATGTATAGGTACTGTGACGGCGGTGGCGGGCGTTGTACGCGTTATGAATATTAATGCTCGCCGGATTACAGAAGGGGGTGGATGAGTTAGCGCCCCCCGGGAAAGCGTTTCTCTCGCGCCGTGCCGTCCGTCGCCTTACCGTCTCCAACGCCACACTACAATATACCTCCTCCTCCCTGCACACTACATACATATTACATATATACCACTACTATATAGGTAGGTACGTACCTCTTATATCAGAGGCAGAACGCGAGCTTAAGCAAGGAATAGCACTGAACTATGTGTTTTGTCGCCGGCGTGCGGCTAGTTCAAAAATGCATAGTATACTGTGACCAGAACTGACAGTAGCGCACCTTCGAGCAAACCATAGAAGAAGACAGAAACATCAATGGACAGCATGTATTTTTTGCGTATGGTCAAGTCATCATGCTGAAAATAATTTTATTATTAAAACATGCATTGACCTAACGTGTCCTCCCTTCTTTTATGCCTAGTACCAGTGTGTTCTCTGTTCGGTCGTAGTCCATCAATTACAGAGAGACGGACTACGACCGAACAGAGAACACAATGGTACTTGGCATAAATGAATAGAGGACACCAGTCACTGACACACTGACCTGTGAGCCGCCAAGGAGGACACTTTGACTGCTGCCACATCGTCTTTGAGAATGTCTACCGCAGTTGTAAACGAAACGTCAGGTAGAAATACCACCGGACCACGGTCTACAAGCCCGGAAACCATAAAGACTTGGAGTTTTAGGCATATTTTTTCACGTAAATACACATCTTAGGATATTGGTGTATAGAGAGGATGCTTATTTTTATATTCAGTGTTATTGTGTACTCATATGTAATGTGCAGTACAAAAGAAGTGTAACAGTGTCGTTACGTGTGCGGTTAGTTTAAATCCCCATTACCCACACCACTGGTTTGACCCGACGCCGCGTCCTGTACGCGGCTCGGCGCGGTCCACCGCAACCATTATCCACAAGCATTACTGCTGCAGCGTCACTTTTTATAACGCGAAATTCCGCCGCAGAACTAACTAAATTCTGTCGTCAATTGAAATTGAAAAATGCAATCAGTTTTTCAATATTTCTATTTATAAATATCCGACAATTGTAGAGATTGTAGATTATAGACGCTCGACAAACGAGGTCATTAGCGTCCCGGCAATTAATACTCTACGTTATTAAAAATAAACATATTGTTACAAAATTGTTTTCTGAGTTGGGGGAATAAATATTTATTTACAATAATTAAAAATACAATGACAATAAATGCAACAACGAAAAGTCAATTCTAACATTAAAAACACTTAAACGGTAATTATTGAACTAAACGAGCACTTAAATAACTATATACAAGGATTATTTATTTGTAATTATTTATGTCACTGTATTTATATCAGATTTATTTCACTGTTCAACGCTGTCACAGTACAATCTACACTGACTGATCACGTTTTTTTTTCTAAATTTGGTTCTAGGCGTGTTCCGCAACATGCCGAACAACTATTCCATATTTTAGCTGTATAACGCTAACTCTTTAAAATCGCGCCACTCGCGCAACATTAATATGCATAAACATCCTGATATGAACAGAACGGCTCTCTCTCCCTTTCACACGTACTTCGCAATCTGTCTCTTTCTTCCCTACACACTATTTTATATTTTTTATTTTTCGCTCGCCATATCCATTTGTACACATATCCTTTGTATTTTAAACATAAAGGTAAAATTTTACATTTTTTTGAACACTAATGTTTTTTTATAATTAGGTATAGTATAGTTTCAGAGGAATAATTTTGAATGATTCCTATGTAGCTATATTTTTTTGTTTTGTTTTACTATATAAATAAATTTGCATGCCCTTTTTATTGGAAATTTTCATTTTTAGGCCTATATATGTTTCTTTTCAAGCAAATCAGAATTAGACTGCCAATCTAGGAGATTAAAAACTAAAATAAATTTTTTTTTTTTAATTGAACAGATTTCACAAAAGAAATGAAAATGCCTCTAAAAAGGATAAAATATGTTTTACAATCTCCTTTCCTATCTACTTTAAAATAGAAGTCGGTTAAAATAAGTAACTATCACTAGTGGAATATTAACATGATTAGCGTAATTTATCTATATTGTAACAATACGGTATGGTAATTTCGGTAAAAATCTTTATTTATTTAAATGCAGAACAACGCAAGTCAATATTTACACTAAGCTACTGAACGGTGCATTAACTAACTAGCAAAACAATGTCCCTGTGTCACTGTTTGTCTAAATGTCATTGTCCACTATTTATATTATAATCACTATTTATCTGTTTGTCCATTTAGAATATTCACTTTGTCATTATTTGTCCATTTATGTTCACTATTTATTTATCACTGTTACTGAACCACACTCAACGATGTTCCGAAGAAGACTCACTCAATATTCGCATCACCCATATTTATAGACTTTTAAACGCACCCCACAATCAAGTTAGGCGTGGAAAAATATTCACTTTATCATTATTTGTCCATTTATGTTCACTATTTATTTATCACTGTTCACTGAACCACACTCAACGATGTTCCGAAGAAGACTCACTCAATATTCGCATCACCCATATTTATAGACTTTTAAACGCACCCCACAATTAAGTTAGGCGTGGAAACGGAATTCTTAGAACCTCTCCGTTGCAAAATAAAAGTATGTGCCTAGAACGGGGTATCAGGCAGAAATGACTCACTCGGTATCTGTAAAGTATATATTTGACGCAATTCTGTATTTTTAAATACGTACAATAAAGACATTTATTATTATTATTATTATTATAAAAAGAAACCTAGGCGATGCCTTGGTTTATGTGTAAAGTGACCAAATCCTGAATATCAAAAAGCGGGACAAGGTCTATAAAAACCCGGCGCAGGCAACCGTTGGGTTCCACGTCCAAAAAAGCCTTAAACACGCTAGAAACCTCCAAAAACTCGCTAGAAACCCCCAAAAACTCGCCAGAAACCCCCAAAAAGATCGCCAGAAACCCCCAAAATGATCGCCAGAAACCCCCAAAAAGATCGCCAGAAACCCCCAAAAACTCGCTAATATTTTTATTTTAAATATTATTTATTTTTTAAGGTAGGTATCAATTACTTATATAATTATTGATAAATAAAATACTTTGAGTGGGTAAAAATATCTAATGACAAAAAATAAACATTCTTAATGCATGTGATTTAATGAAAACGGGACAAAAGCGGGACGCTTGTTGATCCGGGACTCGTGGCTCAAAATCGAGACTGTCCCGCCTAAATCAGGACGGATGGTCACTTTATTTATGTGGCACTTCGATGGATTCTCTCTTACAAACCTCCAGTTCCCATGTTCTAATTTGAGAACTGGTTAGTGTATCAATAATTGAATTTTGAATTAATAGAACATCTGAATTGGTGCTAAGCTCAAATGACTCTGACTGTAACTTGTACACTCTATATAAAAATATTTGAATGGAAATAACAATAAGAACATATTTCCCTCATTACAAAACAAAGTAATTAAGGCATACTATAATAAAAAACGTACGCAAAGCACTTAGTAATATTTCTCTTATTATAAAAGCACCGTTTAATTCGAACACAAAAGACAATACTGTTTTTAAATACGCTTAATTGGAAGTTATTAAATTGTTTCCGCTGTAGAAAAGAAGTTTTGGTTGGCCGGTTAAAAACAAAACTTAGCTCAAACGACTGTACACTGATGTGGTGAGTTTGCTTTGCCAATAAAACTTTACGCAGCGGCTCTAGTAAATTGCTTCAGGGCTTGCAATCTGCAACCACTCTATAGTTTTATTGTTAGTCGTTATGACTATGTACCATTGAAATATTAAAGGGATAACATCTAGTATTTGTTGTGATTAATTGTAATTGTACGAAATATCGTCTTTTTAGGGTTCCGTACCTTCGTATGAAACCATTGGCTATTACCCTGCCAACAATGTCTGCAGTCTTTGTCTGTCTGTCACAGGGCTCTATCCCACGAACGATAAGAGGTAGGTAGTTGAAATATCCACAGATTGTGTGTTGTTGTGGCATGTATGCTGGCAAATAATAATTAGAATTAAATAATCAATTAATTTTAATAAATAAATCTACTATACAGTGTCCGCCAAAAAGTTCGCACCATATGGGAAAATTTTTTTTTTTGATTTTTTTTGAAATTTTTTTTGAAATTTTTTTTGGTAAAAAGTTTTTGCTTTTAAAAAGATTAAATTTGAGCACACTAGATCCAGTGTGTACATTTTAGAGAATAAAAATATTTACATTTTTTTCATATTATAACATCTAGAATTCATTTATATATTTTTTTACCTATGTTAATACGTGACATTGAGAACGTTTTTTTTAATATCTTAGGATCCACTGAACCGATTTGACTCAAAATCTAATCAGATTTAAGTTAAAGGCTGATAAACACAACAGAACAATCGGCATGGCCGTATGTTGTTTCGTTTTTGCGATATCGAAGGCGAAAAATTGACCACATACACACACACATACAGACATCAGTCAGAAAATGATCTTAAACGATTGCTATAGGGTCTCAAAACGTGAAGATCTGTTAAAATCTCGAAATATTTTTTTCGGACTAAATCCATTATAGACCAGGGTCGATAATTTTTGAAACCAAAAAAAATTATAGTAGGATGAAACCCATTGGAAAAGGAAGAGAATAGAACAAAAATGAAAGGAAAAATAATTTACGGGCGATCTGAGGCCGGGAAGTGGTAGGGGGTGGGTTTTTAAGGGTAAAAAACGGTTTATCTCGATTTCCGGCAAAACTACAACTCTTATGGAAAAAAGTTTAATCGCAAAGTTGTAGGTAATAAAAAGATCTACAACTTTTGTATCACACTTTTTTCACATAACCTCAAAATTTATGTAAAAATTCAAATAACCAAGTTTTTGGTTTTTTATTTTTATCTTTTACAAAAAACATTTTTTTTTCACGAAATTTGGTGAAAACTTACCTTTTTATGTCTTAAATACACTGTAATTTTTTTGATTTAAAATATTTATTTTTTCACCTTATTTTGACTTAATATCGAAAAAGCACCCTAATTTTCAATCGAAAATTCTCACGTCAAAATATCTGCTTTTTTAAAAAAGTCGGTGAGGTTTTTGTTCGTTGAAATATCTACTTTATGATGGTGTAAAAAAAATATACATTACTACGGTAAATGTTCTCAGAAAATGCAAAGAAACGAGTAATTAAAGTGTAAATTTTAATAAATACCTCAAAATTGTACATAATGATTAAAAAAAAAATTTCGGATACGAGTTTTTTTCTCGTTTCTTTGCATTTTCTGAGAACATTTACCGTAGTAATGTATATTTTTTTTACACCATCATAAAGTAGATATTTCAACGAACAAAAAGCCAACCGACTTTTTTAAAAAAGCAGATATTTTGACGTGAGAATTTTCGAGCGAAAATTAGGGTGCTTTTTCGATATTAAGTCAAAATAAGGTGAAAAAATAAATATTTTAAATCAAAAAAATTACAGTGTGTTTAAGACATAAAAAGGTAAGTTTTCACCAAATTTCGTGAAAAAAAAAATGTTTTTTGTAAAAGATAAAAATAAAAAACCAAAAACTTGGTTATTTAAATTTTTTACATAAATTTTGAGGTTATGTGAAAAAAGTGTGGTACAAAAGTTGTAGATCTTTTTATTACCTACAACTTTGCGATTAAACTTTTTTCCATAGGACTTGTAGTTTTGCCGGAAATCGAGATAAACCGTTTTTTACCCTTAAAAACCCACCCCCTACCACTTCCCGGCCTCAGATCGCCCGTAAATTATTTTTCCTTTCATTTTTATTCTATTCTCTTCCTTTTCCAATGGGTTTCATCCTACTATAATTTTTTTTCAATTTTTACCATTTTCAAAGGCTTCAGCTCTAGTCTATTACTTCCCTACCATAGTAGAGGTGGAAAGTAAAAAATCTAAATAAAATAGATATTTTTAGTACAATTTACCAACCCTTACATTACAAACAAAAGAGTATAAACGTATATCCAACAAGTGAAATAAAATATACGACGCAAGAAACTTATCCACTTGCCTATTGAAACTTTACCAATAACAAGACCAACTAAAACGCGGTTCAGATATAATTTATTATTTATCGCTATAAAATCTCATACCATCATACTTCGCCAATCAAATCCACTTCTTCTATATCTAAGAATCTTGTTCTTTTTTCTCATTCGCTTGTTAAGCTGCACCATTTTGTATTTTATTTTTAAAAAGTTCGAATAATGCCGTTGTCTTGTATGCATACTTTTATAATGAAGTCAATTTATAAATAGTGTGGAATTTATGATACGTCTGGTGTTTACAAGTTTTTTATTGAGAAAATAAATAGCCAATGATGTGATATTTAACTTAAATATGTTTTATTCAACACATTTACGCTTTTAGAGTTTTTTCGTGTCTGTAATGCGGATATTAAATAACTGTTAATAGACTAGTGACGTCATGATCCAGTATGAAACGTTTTTCGATGCTATAATGAAAAACCTTTTACATAATGAGTCATTATGTACCTCTTTTCGATGCTATAATGAAATATGGTGACTATGATAACGAAATAAATCAATATTTTAACAACTGATTATTTTAAGATCGGTATTATCTATTATTTTAAGTACCTATTAATAAAATATTGTATCAAGGTTAATGTTGATGTACTACAGCTGCTGTCAGTAAATCTACGGGGTACTATGACATTATTTCAATAAAGCTCTAAAACCATGCATGTGTTGAATAAAGTATATTCTGCAACTAGTGTGCTAAATTCATCTTTATATGCGGCTCGCAAATGCGCACTCGCCAAGGCTCGTGCGCGCTCGTCTACTACTCGTGCTGAAAACATCGCGCCTGACACATAAAGATGTATTTAACACATTAGTTACACAATATCCTATTATAATTTTTATTATTGTATTTTATATTATGATATCCGTGTTTATTTAAGGTATGTGGTGTTGTAGCCTGGGGTCATAGTGCCTCTTTTGTGCAAGCAAATGCATATAATACGTGCCATGTTCAAATTAAATAGAAACGAATCTTGTAGGGACATTTTCCCCCGAGAAAAAATATGACAGCTCCATGCATTTTTCTCTTTTGCCTGTTTCGCTCACAAATATGACAGGAGTGTCTTGGCAGGGGATGGACATGGTTATAATACTCGTGGTAAAAAAGCCAACTTACGTTATCAACGAAAGATATTTATATGTGTATTGCCCAGTATCATAACAAAGTACCTGAAAATTACAAATAGTAGATGGTATTTCTAGTTGAATAATTTACTAGGTTACAGTATAAATGTTTTATTACAAACTCTTCTTACATTACAGTCGACGTTTCGACAATCATATTTGTCTTTTTCATGACTTTATATAATTGCTCGATCAGCTGTATTAACATGAAATCGATTTTTGATATACATACATATTTTTAACATGATTTTGTAATATTATGCTTTTCTTTCAGTCTTATTTTAATTACATTTTCTAAAACCACCAGAAGTATCTGCGTAATTTATCTATTTACTAATTAATTGTAGAGTCTAGAGAATGTTCCAGGTCATAGAAGAGTTGACCTGTACTAATCAATGTGAGTGCAAAATAAAGTTTACGGAATTCCTCCGACTTAATTAACACGATTTCAATCTAATTATACTTGCTAGCTAAAGATAAACCACATTCTGTATAGATATACTTTTGGTATGCTTTACTGTATAATGTATATAATTTAGGTCTCCAGAACTAAGAACGAGCGTCTATAATCCACAATTCATTCATTCATTCAGAACTAAGAAATAATTCAAAAATAAATCATTCAGAAAATCTGATTATAGTTACATAATTTGAGTTGTTAAATGATTATAGTGTCTCTTTTTAAGGTCACGAACTGCCAGGATTATCTGAACCAAGTTAAAATATTTTCAATTTGGAATTATTATTAAAAATAAATTAATATTTCAATTGACACTTTTACCAATTCACAGATTAGAACTTATAGAACACGATTAAATAATAAATTGGTTATTATTTAATACTCTACAGCAGGGGTTCCCAAACTTTTTTTATCATGACCCTAATTTAAAATTGCTAAAGTCTTCGCGACCCTTAAAAATTTTTTCCCCACAATGTACAAAATAGTCTGTAAATTCTGTAATTTCTGTAATTTTTGTAGGTCATGATTAAGAACTGATGTGGTCCGAAACGTAGGCTCTTTGTTTAATTTAAAAAAAATAATATAGATCCTTATAGCCTTTCTTCCTGTTTTCAATAAAAGCATATTTTACAAAATAGTCTATAAAAAAGATTTTTCAGTAGGGGGCGCCAGGAGGCGGATGGGAGGGCTCACTCTCTCTTTATTACCCCAGAGACCCCCCCTACCGCCACTTCACTCCGTTTTTATTTGGTTTCGTATTATTATTTAGAATTTTTTTTCTGTTATTCGAATTTAATGGTAATATCACGAGAGTTATAAATTCTATAATCATGGAAACAGGCCGTGACCCTAAAAAATCAGCCCGCGGTCCTACTTGGGGTCGCGACCCCAACTTTGGGAACTCCTGCTCTACAGTGACATGATTAAATAATTAATCAATTGATTATTTAATCGTATCACTGTAGAATAAATGATAACTCAGCCACCGCGATAGTAGAAGATTCGGGTTTGGGTCTCGACAGTAACATAGTTTTTTTTCTAATATATATCGTAAACGGCATTCGATGGGTGTTTCTAACAGTAACTCCATAAAAAGCATTTATTTGTATTTTAATAGTTTACGAAAACTGATCGAGTAAACATTATTTTAAGATACATTTTTAATATTTATTATATTTATTTAAAACACAGTGCGCAATAAATCGGCTCGGTTCTGCCGGAAAGGTCACTGAATTGGTAGGTCTCTTAGAATCTTAAGATCGCGCCTAAAAATGAAAGATCAAACTCATATTTTCAAATATCTAAAGCATTGAAAATTGAAAAAGCTGAAGCTTGGTGTAGTCGAATTTATTTCTGAAGCAAAGCTGCTGCGGCTTAGGCAAGCCGCCGAATTCTATGCCGCCGGCAAAGTTGCTAAAAGCCGCCAATGCCGCAGGCCTAACCCAGTCTGGTGTAGCCCCGCCTTTAGAAAACACATATATCCAACAAATTTCCGCACACTAAATTAAATTAGTTTTGTGCCGAACCGATCCCATGCAGTGTGAGAACCTTCTTGTATTTTTGTGATCCAAGTGGAACCGAGTTAACGCAGTACGCCTCCCACTTACAAAAAGGAACCATAGAAAATCCAATGATAAAATAACAAATATCCTAGACTTCATTGTTTTTAGCCCTAAAAATGTAAGTTGCATCATATTTATATATAAGAGGGCAGTATATAGCCTAGTTGTTAGCATGCTTGATGCCACAACCTCTAGACTGAACTGCCGTGGGTTCGAATCCCACCTGCGCTCATGGATGTTCTGTGATGTTATTTAGTTTTAAGTTAGTTGTTATTTAGTGTAGTTGAAAGACGCTAATCTTAGATGTCTATAATCTACAATAAATAAAATAAAACATATTTATATAGGTATCTTTATATCTTTACAAAGTAAAGTATTTTTCACTAATTAATTATAATTATATCTCCTTAATTAATATATACCTATAGGTACCTATTTAATGTGTAATTAATATTTATTGATATTGCTAACTTTTCTATCGCCAAGTTTTTTTCTTTATATACATTTATTTTATAATAAGAAACTTTTAATTTTTAGAATTATTTCCTTACTTTTATATAAGCTTTACTTTACGTATTAATATAAAAAACTCTTATAATTACTTTGAAGTAAAGAGCCGTTTTATAATTTTAATGAATATTTTAAAGATGATTTTATAAGCTGATTTAGAATTATTAATTCAGACTCGTAATTTACCATTTTATAACGTCCTTCCAAATCTGTGTTTAATAATTCTAATACGTACAAAAATATTTAATATTGTTATTTTTTACATGACATAAAAAAGCAGATTCGCATTTGTTGTCTCACACAAAAAAGAACTATTGTTGATTAAATACAACATATTTCTTTGTGTAAAAATAATTTTAAAATCTATTCATCGTAGTATTATTGATTTCAGTTTATTTTAGTTTCTTGTGTTTGAAAAAGATAAAAACACAAAATAAACACTTATACTTACCTACATTATAAATGTATGTCGTTTATAAACTTACTGAGAAATAATAGATTTATTTTTATGACAAGATTACCTATTAAATAAAATAGTAACGAGACACATGTTTGTAATTTCTTTTTCTTGTGGATTTCCTATCATTTTTGTCTTTCTGCACCGATCTGATGAAATGTGGTTAGTGTTGCCATCTAGACAAGACTTTCAAAGTCTTGTCTTGTCTAATATCAAGACTAGATTATTTTCAATAGTCTAGATTAACCGAGTGGTTTACTTTGCCTATTACTACTTAGTTTATCTAGACTCTTGAAAATTGTCTAGAGTTTTCGCAAGAGTCTTGATCTAGATAAAGCAAGTCTTGTCTTGTCTTGAAAATTTCTAGACAAGACTTTTGCAAATCTTGTCTTGAAAATCTAGACAAGACAAGACAAGAGTCTGGAAAGTCTAGATCTAGACGGCAACACTAAATGTGGTACAATACTTAGGCCTTACCATACGTCGCGTGTCCAAATTTCGCGGGGACTGTCCAGATTTTGAGACCAGATTTCTGCCCGAATTTGAAAAATGTTGGAGTAACTTAAAAATTAATGTGTTTCCCCAATCATAGAAATAAAAATATAAAGGTAAAGGCGCACGGCGCGAGGGCGGATTTTGATTGCAGTAATTCTTTTTATGAAAAATACATAAAAACAGGAATGTTCTCATAAAAGTTGAATCTTCTGACAAATATGAATGCAATCAAGAATAAAAAGGATGAGTACAAAGAAAAAGATGATTGCGACCAAAGATTATGATCTTTATTACTAATCAGTATCTAAAAATGCGATTTGAAGTTACCATAATTTATAGGTACTTACTCTAAAAATAAAATTGTGTTTTTTATAATTATAGATCTGTTAATTATTTACTTGTAGGTGTTCGGATTCGCTTCGAAAAATTAAAGCGGGTCTACTTGGTACCAAAAACTTAAAATATAGGGAAATTTTCATCGGGTTTAAATATTATGGTTCCCGTCTAAAATCCAAATCGACAATAGCACAAGTGAAAGGAATGTGGAAAAAAACAAAGTATGTCCTTCTGACAAATGGCTGAGTAAATTGAATTTAAAGTTAATTACATTACTTGTTCTCTTCCCATCCAATAATTTTTACTTCCCACCTCTACTATGGTAGGGAAGTAATGGATTTAGTCCGAAAAAAAAATTTCAAGATTTTAACAGATTTTCACGTTTTGAGACCCTAGCAATCGTTTAAGATCATTTTCTGACTGATGTCTGTATGTGTGTGTGTGTGTGTGTGTGTATGTGTGTGGTCAATTTTTCGCCTTCGATATCTTAAGAACGGAACAACATACGGGCATGCCGATTGTTCTATTGTATTTATCAGCCTTTAACTTAGATCTGATTAGATTTTGAGTCAAATCGGTTCAGTGGATCCTGAGATATTCAAAAAAACGTCCTCAATGTCACGTATTAACATAGGTAAAAAAAAATATAAATGAATTCTAGATGTTATAATATGAAAAAAATATAAATATTTTTTTTCTCTAAAATGTATAGTTTTCGAGAAAAAAAATATTTTACTAAAAAAAATAAAAATTGTACGTAAATCAAGGTAACCATGATTTTTGCTATATTATGTTAGCCATCAGTAGATCACCAAACAAAAAAGAGGGCCATGCTTTTTTCAAAGAATAAAAATTAAATTGTGTTTTAAAGACCACCAACAGCTAAGGTTATTTGGGCCTAGTCAAAGAATAAAAAAAAAGTGTTTATTTTTTGCAAATATTTACTAGGTGGGAAGTATAGGACTGGTCATCAGTCGAATTTTTAGTTTTAAAATACACGGTGATCTACCTATTTCTTTTATTCCGCAATTTACCCAGTGCTGAATACCGTTACGGTCTATCAGATGGCACTAACAGCTCAAAAATCAAAAAAATGTGACATACCCTGTTCTTTCCCTATTCCCTTCAAGTGAATCTGTGGATAAACTCGATATTCATGCAAGCAAAGTAGCGTAAAAAGCTACCATTTGATGAATTTACAGATTCTGTGTTTAAATATAACAGCCCTCGTATACTGTTGATTGTGTTTTCATGTAACGTTATCGGAGTTGTTCAAGTGATGTGCTACTTGCCGAGTTTTCCAAGTCATTCGCGTAAACATTGATCCAATGTGTCGATTCGACGTTGTTATTTCACAATTTACTTTTCCAGCAACTGTGAAAGTTTTCGATCAACATTCGGAAATAAAATGAAAAACATAAAAAAGTCCTATAATCCATCTAGACTAGAGCAAAACTGTTAAATAAATTCATAGCTGTATTGTCCATTTACTGAATTGTCATCATAATCTAATCAGAGCTAAGTCATAAGCTGACAGAAAAGAGAGCGGAAGACACTATACACCGTTCCATCTCTCCTAAAGAAGTGTATTTTTTTTTGATTATTAATGATTTTCATTGCTAGTATAATAAATTAATAATAATTCCTACTGTTTTTCTCATAGATAATCTGCAGTATTTTGAATATTTTTAAACTCATTTCTCGAAATAATGTAGATTTTAAAACAGTAATTGCGTTTTATTTGGATCCATCAGCCATTGAAGACATCGTCTTCAACAAATATCTCCGAAATCTCTACATTTCAGATTTTTCTGAAAACGCACCTCGAAAACTGATTCCCCCCTTTATTTCCAAAACTGATACCTCCTCAATGAATAATCAAAACACTCCGTATACATAAAAAAAGGGTGTGGGTCTCGGGAACCCCGACAGATGTGAAACATCAAAGAAAACGTTATTGAACTCGGTGGTATTCTCTATGTAGTAGTATATATTTTTTTCAAAAGCAGCAACTAACTGTTATGCTGACGTAATCCTATATACTGCACTGTAACACACGCGGTTGCCCGAGCGCGCGGAAGCCGAGAGAGAGAGAGAGTGTCGCAGTGGTGGGAAGAACAGCAGCGAAGGAGCGGACCATAAATTTCGTTGCATATTTCCCCTCACGCGGCTGTTCACAGCCCGACATAAGATGTTTCACATCAAAAAATGCACGCGCGGTTGAAGCGAACTTGTATTATAGCTTGTAACCCTGTTACGTGTGACCCGTAATGGTCTGACTTATTCTACATTGAAAGTGCAAAACGCGCTTAAATAAATGAGAGAAAAGTGTAGTCCTGTGGTTAGCGTCGCGGCTTCTGGATCAGACTGTCGTGGGTCGAATCCCGCCTCCGCTCATGGATGTTTTGTGATGTCGTTTAGTTTTAAGTGTGTTGTTATTCAATGTAATCAAGACGCTAAAGACCTAAATTGTCGACGCGTCTATAATTTACAATAAGTAAATAAATTAAACTTAAATAAATTAAAAAAATAGTTTTTGAAACGCCTCGGAATGAAATGTTTCCTTAAAAAATTCACAGATTTCGCAATCCTTGCAACCATCGAGGACATTGGAAATGATAACAGCATATATGAAACATAATTAACTGTTTATTATACACACAATATTTATCAATGCACTGTTTAGTTTTGTCAGGAATAACCCTATTATTCTTCTGTTATATACGCGTTCAATTTTGCTTGATTACTTAACTTTTAAATGGATTTTTCTACAGTATTTATTAACATTTGCTCAAAAATAACACCGCAGATCGTCGCAAATACCTCTCAATTAACTAGACATGATATAAAACACATTTCGAAAAAATTGCACTTGTTCAATTTTGCATGATTGCTCCTCACTTGATCGCGACACCGTTGTCTTTTGGCCGTGAACGAAAACTCGTAACTCTGCCCCCATATACGAACATAAACATTTCCAATGTTAATACCTAGATGAAATAAAATTGTGTTTAAAAAATTAAAGCGAAAGTTTAATGAAAAGTTTGGGAAGAAGTAGGTAAGCAAGTGGTAAGGTAAGAATCAATATAAGGATTTGTCTGATGGGAAAGATGCGGTGTTGTAGGTTCTGTTCGCAGTGTTCCTTTGTTGTTTTTCAGATCTCACTCCAGCTGTTTGAGGGTACAGATAGAGTTAGTGATGTTCTGTGTTGGTCCACAATCATTGAAGTTGAATAAAAGGAGAAAGTGCACACAAACAGTTTTAACATTGAAAATGTTTATGTTCCTATATGGGGGCAGAGTTACGAGTTTTCGTTCAAGGCCAAAAGACAAAGGTGTCGCGATCAAGTGAGGAGCAATCATGCAAAATTGAACAAGTGCAATTTTTTCGAAATGTGTTTTATATCATCATTATTTTGAAATAATTAGATATAGACCAAATTAAAAATCAATAAAAAATATATTTTACGTCTAAACCACAGAAGTTAAATAATTTTGGTTTGTCTCGAAAAAGTAGGTACGGGTAATGATTGTTTTCAAAAAAAAAAACAAAAATCATAAAATAGCCATAGAGATATCATAAATAGAGTAAAGGAGCCATAGGCACAACAGTCTGTAAGTGGCAGTGTCATGTTGGAAATGAGAGATAAAAAACGAAGCTGTTTTCTTTTCCTTGTCTTTTGGCGTATTTGTGAATTTAAACATTTATAGTAGAAAGGTATTGTAATTTAAATCTGTAACCATGGTTATGTATTTGTGCTAGAAAAAGATAGAAGAACTGCTCTATTCTCCCTATCTCTATCTTTTGCACCGAAATTTTTTTGGGTGGTTTCCCTATTCTATCTATGATATTTCTATGGATCTTGCTCTTTCATACACTCTCTTCAAGCACTCTTCATTTGTTACACGAGTAGTCGAATTATGTGTAGCAGTTTGCGGTTCAATTGTTTTAATAAACCGCTATCTCCTTACACTAAAGTTTACAGTGTTAAGGTAGGAAATTTTCTGAACACAACGACCGTATGTTCCAATGAAATATCGTATTTTTCAAGTGTTCGTTCGACCTGTATTTGTTTTCAATGTTCAGTCGTTCGGAATTGGGAACAAACAAGCATTAAAGGAGAAAAGGACTGATCTCTTTCGTTCAGCTTAAGGAATGTTACAAATATATCGTGTGTTACAAAATTCTTTGCTAAACTTCAAATAAAAAATTCACAGATTTCGCAATCCTTGCAACCATCGAGGACATTGGAAATGATAACAGCATATATGAAACATAATTAACTGTTTATTATACACACAATATTTTATCAATGCACTGTTTAGTTTTGTCAGGAATAACCCTATTATTCTTCTGTTATATACGCGTTCACTTTTGCTTGATTACTTAACTTTTAAATGGATTTTTCTACAGTATTTATTAACATTTGCTCAAAAATAACACCGCAGATCGTCGCAAATACATGTCAATTAACTAGACATGATCTAAAACACATTTCGAAAAAATTGCACTTGTTCAATTTTGCATGATTGCTCCTCACTTGATCGCGACACCGTTGTCTTTTGGCCTTGAACGAAAACTCGTAACTCTGCCCCCATATACGAACATAAACATTTCCAATGTTAATATTAATACTGACATCTATACTAATATTATAAAGCTGAAGAGTTTGTTTGTTTGGTTGAACGCGCTAATCTCAGGAACTACCAGTCCGATTTGAAAAAAATTTTTTTGTTAGATAGCCCATTTATTGAGGAAGGTTATAGGCTATATAATATCACGCTACGACCAATAGGAGCGGAGCATCAATGAACAATGTTGCAAAAACGGGAAAAATTATTCCTTTTGAGAGCTTCCGTTGCGTGCGCTGCGTAAACGGTTAAAGTAACGCAAAAATCATGTATGACGGAATTGTTCCCCTTTAAAAGTTCTAAAAAAAGTCCGCGACAGCATATGTCCTTCTTGTTAAAATCTTCTAACTAATGAAGGGTGCGGTTTTATGAAACCATGGTGCAAGTGAAATTTTATTGCCATAACCCTAAACGGTTTTAACCCGCCGAAAGTATATAATTTTGTGTGGTTTTGGTAATGCAATTTTAACTCTGATCGTTATGGAGACGAACTTAAGAATCCAGATTCTATCTTTGGTGATCAATGGGTATTTGATGTGCTGGTCGATTGAATATTCGTGCGATATTAGTTATTTATGTAGACATACAATATATAGCTATGAACATAACGTCGCTGCTTTTCGATGAGTACTAGCCTGAAACCAGTGGTTTGATCGACTACCATCACACTTGTATGCAGCCGTACAATATAGTTATGATCGATCGCTTCGATTGGACGTGACGTGACACTCGACATGCGTGACCGAATGGAAAAAACGAGGAAAATAATTTCATACAGTTTCGCTTTAAAAATGACACATTCCCATTATTTTCGAGAAATTTTATCCCAAAAAAATGCCCCGGAATTTTATCCCAAAAAAATGCCCCGGAATTTTATCCCAAAAAAATGCCCCGGAATTTTATCCCAAAAAAAATGCCCCGGAATTCTTTCCCAAAAAAATGCCCCGGAATTTTATCCCAAAAAAATGTCCCGGAATTTTATCCCAAAAAAATGCCCCGGAATTTTATCCTAAAAAAATGCCCCGGAATTTTATCCGAGAATGTTCCCTAAAATTACTTTTTCGGAAAAGAGTCAGGACCACTAGATTCCACACTGTATAAGCATATGAAGCACTTGCGATGGTTCAGTGATGAATCGAGCTACTGCAATTTAACGCTTGTTTGTTTCAGCGACGCTCCCGCCATATCGTACCATGCGGACTGAGGAGTTGCGTGCTTGTTCAGCTGCTATACTGTTACTGTTCTCTTCGATGTACGCCGTGTTTACGTACAACGCCTTTTTGTAATCGCATGCATGATAACCTCTGTGTACAATAAAAAAAACTTTTTAACAAGCCGTGAGGTGGGTCGTTTATTAGGACTAAAGTGCGACCCTTGAGGTCCACACGACGAACTTCCCAGTTTGATAAATATTTAATAATAATAATTAAATTAGATATTACACAGAAAAGTAATCATTTTAATCATCAAAACATAATTATTATTTATTTTTAACAATAATTTAAAAAAAACGGCTGAACCGATTTTTATAAAATTTATGTCGGATTAAAATGACGTTAACACGCCTCGATTGACACCCTTACGAAGTCGATGTAATTTTTTATTCGCGAGGTATTGTGTAAAATCTGCTTTTTTGGAGTCTTAGTTGAGAAAAAAGAACGGCTGAACCGATTTTGAAAAAATTTCTTTCAGATCATATTTACGTTAATACGCGTCGATTGGCACCCTAACGTAGTCGATATCATTTTTCATTCTCGAGATTTCGTCTTAGAAAGAAATGGACACATATACATACGTACGTCCGTACATACGTACACACACACGCATACATACACACAGAGACATCTTTCTAAAAATAGTGTAGTGACCTTGAAACATAAAAATTTGTTATACATTTTGATTTCGATTTTCGGACCCATTACAATAACTTCCAATGGGAAGTTAATTAATATAATTACATAAAAAAATTCAACGTAGTGCAGTTTCCTCATCAACAACAAACAAGTCGATCAGAAGTTTTCTAATTAAAAATGCAATATATTCTTTTACATAACCGATTTGCCTCTCAACTTGTTTACAATATTGTTTCAAATAAGAACTTTTCTACTTATGTGAATTCTGTCAACAAATACTGAGAGAATCGAGATCTTGAAGAAAAGTTTTGCGTAGAAAAGAAAAAAAACTTATAAAATATATTGCTATTCGACATTTTCTCTCAAGAACAGAAATATTGAACAAGAAATATACATCAGATTTTTTATTTCTAAATAAATTATAAAAATGATATATTGATACAATTAAATTATTTATGAAATATCGACAGCTCTATTTAGATAATATTTTTACAACTGCATTATTAACTTCCCACTGGAAGTTATTGTAATGGGTCCGAAAATCGAAATCAAAAAGGAAAAAAAATTTTAATGTTTCAAGGTCACTACACTATTTTTACACTACTTTTAGAAAGATGTCTGTGTGTGTGTGTGTGTACGTACGTATGTGTCCATTTCTTTCTAAGACGAAATCTCAAGAACTAAAAATGATATCGACTACGTTGGGGTGCCAATCGACGCGTATTAACGTAAATATGATCTGAAAGGAATTTTTTTAAAATCGGTTCAGCCGTTCTTTTTTCTTAACCAAATAACCTCCAAAAAAGTAGATTTTACACAATATCTCGCGAATAAAAAATTATATCGACTTCGTAAGGGTGTCAATCGAGGCGTGTTAACGTCATTTTGATCCGACATAAATTTTATAAAAATCGGTTCAGCCGTTTTTTTTTTTTTTTTTTTTTTTTTAATTATTGATGTTTTAATGATTAAAATGATTACTTTTCTGTGTAATATCTAATTTAATTATTATTATTAAATATTTATCAAACTGGGAAGTTCGTCGTGTGGACCTCAAGGGTCGCACTTTAGTCCTAATAAACGACCCACCTCACGGCTTGTTATAATTATTTCAGTGCACCGTGAAAAAAGTGACCGACGTTATATAATGCAGAAAGCGTTACCTAGTTCATTTGTTCTAGAATTTATATGCTATAAGTAATATTAATTATACGAGAATAAAAATATTGATAAAACGGATACTCTGTATTACCGACAGTCTGAGATAGAGGTTCCGTTACTAATTAACATGCTAGTATACTAATAACTATGATACTTTCTGTGCGTCATCTTCCATAAAATTTGTTGAATAAAACATTTAGATGTTTTAAAAAGCAATTAATTTTTATTTTAAAAAAAGAATTTTTTACAAAAAATCATTACACAATATTCAATAACTAAGATATTATAAGATTTGAACCAGTACACTGAAAAAAATATTTTTTATAATTAATAGAAAAAATATATTTTATAAACTAAAATTAATTGTTTTAAATGAGTAACGGAGTGTAATACTGTTAAGGTAAAATATGTCAATTTTATTCTCATTTAGTAATTAAATATCAAAAGTCTGTTAATAACTGTTAACAGCTGTTAAAAAATAAAAATGTAATTATAAACATGGAACGCAAAAAAAAAAACTAAAAATAACGTTATATGGTTTATGTAAAATGAAAGTACTCATTAATTGAGATTGAGTTATTTTCGTTGTTAAAAGTTTCGATTCGATTCAAATTTTTGACTTAACCTGTTTATTGTTAAAAAATAATATTGGTCTTTAATTTATGTTTCATTATAAACCTGTTTATATTTATTGTTTACACGAATCATAAATGTTAAATGAAAGGTACCTAATTTTTATTATATATCAAACAGACCTTAGATGAATTTCATTGTATTTCCTATAATTATTCGTTTTTTTCATACAAAATTTGACATAAAATTAATGAAGCTGATTTGTTAACTCACTAACTGGCAACGCTGTAAAAACAGCATCACTGTCGGTTGGTCCTAGACTCCTAATTCACAGCGCGACGCTAAAAAAAATTATGAAATTATGTTTTAAAGACCACCAACAGCTAAGGTTATTTGGGCCTAGCGCCAATTCATATTTTCAATTCATTATTTTTTTTTTTAATAATAAATTGAAAATCCAATTGACACTTTTACCAGCTCTCGGGCTAGAACACGGGAACTGGGGACTTGTAATAGAGGAACCATAGCCACGCCACATAAACAACAGCACTGCTACACGCTCGGTTATTCTCAAGTCCTGCGCTAATATATAGCGGTATTATAAATCAAACTAATATTTAAATGTCAAGTTTAACTTATTCCTATGTATGTAATATGGTGAAGACATGAAGACAGTGTTATTGTTGATTTCTGTTTTATGAGAGCGAGTTGCAAAGTACTTGAACTGCAGTGCTACAAATAGACAAACACATTTAGACTGACAGTCGTAGTCTGTATTGCTGATGTTTAATTGTGAAACTTTATCTTACAATTGCTCCGCTCTAGTAGATGGTATATTGTAGATAATAGCTCTTGTCTCTACCTATTCTACTATTTACTTATTGCTGTTAGACATGTCTCAGTTCAACTTTTAACAATTATTGTTAAAGACAGTTTGATATGACGTGTTACAGGCAAATATTAATTCATTCAGCTTTAATTTAAAAAAAGGTTCCATGACATTTGATCCCAGCAATTTTATACCACGACAAGTGATCCCACGACAACTGATCCCAATGACATTTGATCTCAACGACAATTGATCCCACGACATTTGATCCCAAAAAAATTGTCTATACACTGATAGCGTCTGAAGGATTATTAACTCATAAACACATTATACTATATAATTACATTCGTTAGAATTCTAATAACAATTATATAATTACAAATATATCATAACGTCTACAAATTTAATTCAAACGAATTTCCCGATAAAGGGAATAATCGATTAAATTATTTCATTAAATTAATAAAATTTAATAACTTTATTACTTATCAGACGCTATCAGTTTATAGACAATTTTTTGGGATCAAATGTCGTGGGATCAAATGTCATTGGGATCAGTTGTCGTGGGATCACTTGTCGTGGTATAAAATTGCTGGGATCAATTAACGGCACACCTTAAAAAAATAATAACATTTGCCACCAGTTCGGGTGCAAAGTGACGATTACCGAGAGCCGGCTGTTCGGAAGACCCGAACACAATTTAATTTTCAGAAAAATAGAATCAAATAAACATGAAAGTGAAAATTATTTCTAACACCCTGGAATATATTAATAAATACCTAGATATATCTAGGTATTTATTAATATATCCCATTAAAGGGTGTTCGAAATAATTTTCACTTTCATGTTGGGCTCTCGCTGGTACGAGGATTCACTTCATATCATAGCTATTGAATTAGCATATATAAATTGACACTCGCATGTAGTGAAAATCTATTGATTCTGAAGCATATAAGGAGAATATTAATTTAGCAATCATGTCACGGTTGAGTATTGTAAGCTCATTCCGCCGCGAAAGTGGAAAGGTTCAGGTTAGAATCCTGACTGTGACCACCGGTTGGTAAAATGATTTTTTCCAATATGTTTCGAAACAATTATATTATAATTTGCTGCTCTCCAACGAAACATTTTTTAATTGCATTTCAGCCGTATAAAACTATTATTTATACTAATTTTTATTTCTTTTTGTTTCAGGTAAGCAAATTTAATAAATCATTTCTGTTTCGGTGAATGGGTAAGATAGCTATTAATACTAGAATAATATACAGGGTGTCCAAGACTTGCGTTGTCGGCCGATATATTGATTTTGGGTGAAGATAGAAAAAAAGTTGAAATACAAAAGTTGTTATAAATTTTAACAGTGTATAACCTAAAAATATTTTCAATTATACAGCTTGTCCCATTTAAACGTGGCAGATCAAAGTTATGTTTTTTTAACCTAGCACCCTGTTTTTAATTGTTTTTTCAATTCTGCATCTAAATGTGAATAGAAGGTATCAGGCGTCTTGATCCCCGAACAAAATATCCCCGACAAAATATCCCTGACAAAATATTCCCGGACAAAATATCCCAATGACAAAATATCCTCGTGATAAAATATTCCCGGACGTATCCTCAGACGAAATGTCCCTCATGACAAAATAAACCTGTATAAAATATCTATATGACAAAATATCCTCGTATTAAATGTATTCTTCTTACTTTTGGCATTTTTAAGAAAACTCAATCTTTTGGGATTTTTAAGAAAAATCAAAAATCTCTCAGATGCCGTTTATATCTTAGAAACTAACAGTCCGGGGTGTTGGAGTCGATTCAGCATTATTTTTTCTATAAATAGACTTAATATCAAACGAATCAGATCGAATTTATTTTTCAAAAATTTCGCAAATTTGTACAAAGAGGGGGGTCTTTTTACTTTTGGGATTTTTAAGAAAAATCAAAAATCTCTCAGATGCTGTTTATATCTTAGAAACTAACAGTCCGGGGTGTTGGAGTCGATTCAGCATTATTTTTTCTATAAATAGACTTAATATCAAACGCATCAGATCGAATTTATTTTTCATTGTTAATAATTAACTTGTTCTTATTTAATTTGTTTCTATCAATAAATTTGTTTTTTGTCTTTTTTAATTGGAGTTATTTTATCGCTAGGATATTTCGTTCGGGGATATTGTATCATGGGGATATTTTGTCATGGGAATATTTTGTCCAGGGATATTTTGTCGGAGATATTTTGTCGGAGATATTTTGTCGGAGATATTTTGTCGGGGATATTTTGTTCGGGGATCAAGACGCATGGAACCGAATAGAAATTGTAAGGGAAGCCATGCTCGAAAATTCAGTATTTTTTTAGTTATTCAAGTTTTTTTAGAAATGTTTGACAAGTGCAGACCTTTACCTAAAATTCGACATAGCCAAAACAGAAACCTTTATCAAACTGAAATTTTGAGGATCACTAGATAATGGACGGACAAATCAATGTCTGTCCTAAAAAAATGAATTTATTAAACAGGGTGTTCAAAATAATGTAATTCTTTTACCTAACTTCAATCACGTGTAACTTTTGATTGTTAAATACAACGAGGTTATTTTTTTGCTGGAATTGTATTCTTTAGGATATTTACTAACACTTTTATTAAGGGTTCTCCATACCTAAACCTAACATTTTCGTATTAAAATATTAGGTTTAGGTTTGGACAACCCTTATCGAATATAATATGGATATAAGGGGATAAAAAATCGTTTGATTTTTGAAGTAATAGTGAGTTCTTTTATTTATATTATTTAATTATGTAATTTTTTTTTGTCATATATTTTGTTAATGTAGCTACTGTGCTGCAAATTTGAATTTGTTGTAATACTGTGTGCAGGCTTGTTACTGGACATTATTTGTCTGTTAGCCTGCCAGATTTACAAATTAAAATAAAAATAAAATAAAAAAATTTAAAGTTTTAATCTTCGTGTTTACAAATCTGTAAAATGTTTTGAATTTGGCGACTATGCATACTCACATCAGTCATCAACCAGCACCAATCGTTGTCTAAGCAACTTGAACGAGAAAGTCATGCATAATAATTGCAATATTACAGAAAGCGTACAGTTGTACATATAATACATAGTCTTGCCGCTGTAAGGAGTACTAGTCGCTGTTAGTAAGTTGTTGTTTCAAGTTTAGCGAACAATTAGATGTTTGTATTTTGTAACTACGTACGCTACTTACAGACAACAATTAAATAACAAACTGACGTCAATAATCCTGAAATATGACGCAACACACAGTGATATATACAATAGACATACTTATATTCAGAAATTACCTGAAACATTGCTATATTAATGTTACATTATTTGAAATCCTTGTAATAAAAATAATTTACAAATAATAAAGTGTGCAATTTCGGAATATTTGTTATTAACTTGCTTTTACTCACGACTTCGCTACCGTAAACGTCAATTTTGCTTACATAAATATCGGTTTTGATGGGAAGAGGGAAGACACTCCCATTTTATATACTGGATTAAAAACATCGCCATTTTATTTCGTTTATTGATCTGAACTGAAATCACAATTTTCGCGCAATTTTTTAAAAACATTTTTTCTCAAAATCTGTATCGATACTTTTAGAAAAAAAATTAAGATTTTATTCATATTTTGTCATTTAGAATTTATTTATATTTTTAACATCGACGAAAGAAATAATCGCGAGATAGTGATCGGCACAGATTTATTTCAGGTGTGTGACAGTTTACTAGATGCGAGGTATAGTACTGGCATTTCAGTCGAATTTTCATTCAATATAATCACTAGTTTAAGATTTAAACAGATATTATATTAGTAACAAAATAATCGACATAATAAAATCGTACACCCAGTATGTTGAATACACCAGGTCCCTTTAAAACATATATCAATTAGTTTATGGATGTAATCGTATAAAGCCTTCCTTTCTGTTGAATGATATTAAAATTAACTCCTTTCAGCAGTTGTGTTTTCTGTTTTGTCGCTCGCATTAGCTCAAGTCAAGCATAGAGAGTTGCTATGTAAAGCAAAATGGCTATCAGATTATGTATCACAATTGAGCTACGACGGTTAAACGAGTATAGTTCGTTCCGTGTAGCTTCACAATGACGTAAGCATACAATTTTCAGTTATTTGCATGACATTTTTCTTTACGTTTTAATTATGCAGAACGAAAATATACGTCATTTAATTTTGTATAGAGTAATGGTACTTCTTTACAACTTGTGTTAGGACAGTGTGGTCCAGTGGTTAGCGTCGCGGGCTCTGGATCAGACTGTCGTGGATTAGTATCCCGCCTCCGCTCATGGATGTAATTTAGTTTTAAGTGAGTTGTTATTTAATGTAATCAAGACGCTAATGACCTAAGTTGTCGAAGTCTATAATTTACAATAAATAATAAAAATAAATACAACTCGTGTTTAGAAAATGATAATATGAAGAGATATTAACCCACACAAGATATCTTATTCTTCATTTTTTTTTGGTCAGTGGCACAATATCAGTTAAATCTTAATTAAATTCGTGAGACTTATCTCGGTTATTAAAAATTTGTGATGATACAACTGTTCCAAGAAATAATAATAATAAATCGTTTATTTGCCATTTCCTCCATCTGCAAAGTTTGCTTGAGGTACGAGTTTTATGGAAATTGTCATAATTGATATGAAAAATATTGACTTTAAAAGTGGCAGATGCACTTTAATAGAAATTTAACATTTTGCGCAGACTGTAATGAACTTAAACAAAAAAAAACTTACTATAGTTTGATTCGTGGAACTTTGTCGTTAAAACTATCATAGTTTTCTTGCAAATAGGAAAATTTAATTAAACTCAGAAAGTAAACAACCAGTCACGATTGGTGAATTTACTAAGAGAATTAAGATATTTACATTTGCTCTAATATATATTGATCTTAAAGAATTAAAGTGTGTGAGTTTCATTTAATCTTTTTCTACACTTCAGTGTTAAGAAGTACTTATGTTATATTAATTTTCTTTCGATTGAGATAATCTTTTAATTAACATTAAGTGATAAATTTCAAAACTATAATTTGGGAGCTAAACACGATAAAGATTTTTTTAATCTTTGAAGAAGTGTGCTGCGATTTCAAAAGTAATAGACTTATGTTTTCTTGTGAATTTTGACATAGAACTACAATTTTCCCGGCGGTATATAGGGGGTAAAATGATGCATTACAAAAAATGTATGACGCGAATTACCATAGTTACGCCATACTTTGTTTGTGTTTTGTACACAGAGATATCATAGATAGAGGAGGTAAGCTACCCAAAAAAGTGTCGGTGCAAAAGATAGAGTTGGAGAATAGATGTGGTCTTTTATCTTTTTCTACCACAAGTACATAAACATAGTTACAGATATAAATTAACAAAACCTACTATACATTTTTAAATCACAAATTAATGCCTCAGAAGACAAGGAAAGAGAACCTATTCGTTTTCTATCTCTCTTTTTCAACTTAAAGTTGTGCCTATGACTCCCCTACTCTACCTAAGATCTCTAATGGTTTTGTATCATGTAAGTATGTCATGTTAGTATTTTTTGACAGATGTAACGTCATCATAAAACTATAGTAGTTCTACGTCTTTGGTGCTGTGCCCCTTGTCATTTCTTCTTCTTTTTTTGAATTTTCGTATATTTTGCAGACGGGAGAATATTGAGTTTTCAGAATGTTGTTTGTCTGTTTTTACTAGCATCATTCTTTTGATGAACTGATTTTGATGAAACTCGATGCATGATCAAAACCGACGTACAATGACACGAGCAAATCTGTGTGCGAAATCAGGTTTCATGTGAATAATCTTTACGTAGGCAAAATCGACGTTTACGCGAGCGATGTAGCGAACTAAAACTAGATAGGTAGGTATCTTAATTACTGGATATGCAATGAAATGGATATTTAATCCTTTTAACAAGGAATAATCACGTTTGAAAGCTTTTATGAAGCTTATAGATTAAAAATAAATATAAAATATATCCTTTTTTGTTGCTAAATATACTATAAGTAGGTAATAAATATACTACTATACTAACAAATGATATAAAAACACTATACTGCAGAGGATTTACTAAGTATAGAATTTTTATTGTATCGTAGGACATTCTGTAGACATACATTTAACACGCATGTAAAGTTTAGAAATCACTTTGTATAATCAGAAATATTTTGTCCGGGCACATAACCAATATACTACTAGGTTTCATCTAAAACAGCTGTGGAGGCTCGTGTAAAATATACTAAATGTTCAGTGAAATATAATTATCTAATTGTATGAATGAATGAATTGTGGATTATAGACGCTCGACAACAGAGGTCATTAGCGTCTTTATCTAATTGTGAGAAATAATTCCAATTTTAGTTTTTTTACAAGTCCCCAGTTCCCGGGTTCTAGCCCGAGAGCTGGTAAAAGTGTCAATTGGATTTTCAATTTATTATTAAAAAAATAAATAATGAATTTTAATATGAATTGGTCCTAGGCCCAAATAACCTTAGCTGTTAGTGGTCTTCAAAACACAATTTTTTTTTCGATTGAAGATGGACATAACATAACCTGAAAATACAGGCTATATTTTCAGGTTATGTTATGCTCATCTTCAATCAAAGTGAAGATTTATATGGTTACATCTACTTTATCAATTTATTTATTCTCTAATTTTTTTAAATTGAATTGAATTGTAGATTATAGACGCTCGACAACAGAGGTCATTAGCGTCTAACTAATTTTTTTAAGTTAAGTTTTAAGTTAACAAAATTTGATGAGCTTCATGAAATTTTGCTAATAAAATGTTGTTTTGCTAATTAAATCTAAGGTTTAAAGTTTTTTTGGACATCGTTATCGAGCGGTTTGCGACCTACTGTGCCAAATATAAAGACGTTATTCAACGTCAAAACACAATGTCCTGTTTCGGCGAACAGTCTGTATACATATAATATGTGTGTACATATATAATATCGCTGGGGTTTCCAGTACGCAGTACATATAACGTACTAGTACCGTGTACAATATCCCTCTGCTCACCCACACACACACACATATACATTGATAGTACACACCAGGAATAGTTCTAAACTGCGAACCTAATTAATTTTGGGATTTAATTAACGCCGCCTAGCTGTTTTCACGCTGTTTTATGCAACCAACCCGCATATTTCGTTCACTTTCGCTTCTCTTAGCAACTGTTAGCGAAGCATTTCCATGAACTCTTGCATCGACGAATACGCGGCGAGTAAATGTAATGTGCTTGTGTACAAATACCGTAAAATTTAGAAATTCCCAAACATTTGCCATTCATGGGTTGCCATTAACCCTTGGACGGGTATTTGTACCCCTGTGCCTCTTTTTATTAACAAGAAAAAATAATTTACAAACTTTTCTTATTAAAATATGTAATTAATTGTTATCTAAATAAAAAACTTTTTGACTTTATAATCATAATTCATAATAGAGAAATATGGCCTGATGAAATATTTTTTAAAACTAACCTTAAAAGGATCGATTTTCATCCAACTAAGCTAACAACATTACTGCACTTTTATTCGAGAATAAGCTTCTCGAATCAACTAGCCTTATGCGGTGCTATTCTCTATGGGTCAATGTAAGCATTTACAGTGTTTTTTTACCCGACTGCGCCAGAAGGAGGGTATTGTTTTTCGAGTGTATGTATGTATCTATGTATGTATATTTCTTTATCACGCTCTGTAGCCTAAACGGCTTGACGGATTTTGAAAAATGAGGTGTCATTAGATTCGTCTGAATCCCCAGAGTGACATAGGGTATATGACGTCACGGAAAATTCAATATGGCGGACGCTAGACGCCATTTTGTCAGAATGCAAAAGTAATTTTCCTTCTAAATACATTGATATAGGTATCAAAATCAAAACAAAAGAAAGGTTTTGTTGACATTTCAAATAGGGTACATGACGTCACGGAAAATTCAATATGGCGGGCGCTAGACGCCATTTTGTCAGTACGCAAAAAATCGGTAAAACCTGTGTGTGGGTTATCAAATTAAAAGGCTTGATGAGTAGATTCAACTAGAAGGAAGGAAATAAAAAATTTATTAAAAAAACAAAAAACCCGACTGCGTAAAAATCGAACATAAAAGATGGAAACAAGATCAAATGATAACATGCAGTCGGAGGTATTTCTGTTCAATTTGTTACTACTATGCCTCCGACTGCATGTTATCATTTGATCTTGTTTCCATCTTTTACGTTCGATTTTTACGCAGTCGGGTTTTTTGTTTTTTTAATAAATTTTTGTATTTATTGTCACTTATTTCTAAACAAATTTAACTTTACGTAAGGTAAAGATGAGAAAAACTTAACAGTGATATTCTAGCATTAACCACAGAATAACAACAGTAATGTAGCAAATGTATTTCTAGTTAAAATAATCTGAAAATAGTGTAGTTCAATTCTTCTGTATGTTTTTGATATAAGTGTAAAACAAGCTTCAACAATAATTACCATAAACCAATTTCATTAATTCGTCTTGGGGTAAATAAAGTTACAGGCCACAGATTAAAAGAACAATCACAACGTAAAGCTAGATTTAACAGTGTGATAATGATTATGAAACCACTAAAGTGAAAGTGCTAATGTTAACGTTCTGTTAACTGCGGATATGTGATTACAGAAACTACGCATATAATACACGTTTACACGTTTATTCATTGCTCTTTGGAACTCATAAACCGCATTCAGAAGAGTTGTACATTGGCTAATACGGCCGCGGCGTATAGCTCCATGTAAAGATTTTATTCAATTAATGAGTTAAGTCGGGAGCTTCATATAGTTAACTTTTTCATATTATATTTATTTTATTGTAGATTATAGACGCGTCGACATCTCATGTTATTAGCGTCTTTCAATTGGTATCATCATCGCTTCGCGTAGATTCCATAAAAACACATTGCGCATGTCTGGTTACTTATTTTACATTAATTTGTTAGGCATTTACCCATTTTAGATATGTAATTATACATTTTATTTTGTAATTTTTACACACTTTATTGGAATATTACACAAATTATGTAATTTAAATTTTCTTTATGTAAAAATCACAAATTTGTTTAACTTTACAGTGAAAGCATTAGATTTTATAAAGTTTTCTGTGTAAAAATAAATAATAATGTAAAGTCACTTAGAAAATCGAGCTACCTTAACTTTCAAAGTATTTTTACATCCATTTTTTACGGTGAACTACACTAAATAACAACTTTCTTAAAACTAAATAACATCACAAAACATCCATGAGCGCAGGTGAGATTCGAACCCACGACAGTCTATAGTCTAGAGGCTGCGGTACCAAGTGCGCTATCCACTAGGCTACACTGCCCTTGTTATTTTTTTCGAATATACCTACTACATTTCAGATACCTACCAAAATAATTGAAGTGTAGCTTCTGGCGCGCGTTCGGGCCGTTTAAGGTTTGCGTTAAACATTTAACGCCAACGTTTGTAACCATGACGACGAAAAACAAAAATGTAATAGATCTTATATTTTTCTGAAGTACCTAAAGAAGTTTAAACTTGTAAAATAGATGTTTATAGTCAAAATTCAAGCTCGAAGTGTTCAAGTTTCTTTTAAGTAAGCGACTATTAATACGGCAATAAGAGTGAAAGAGAAAAATAGAGAGAGAGCTGCCGGAATGCTGTCACGACGCGCCGTAATACAGACCGACGCCCATACGACGATGCCGTCGACCTACGCTCCGGGCTTCGTGTACCGTCAAAACAATTACCTTAGCGCGGCACAAAAATTCGTGAAAATATTTATTATCGTCTCAACGAGGCGAACGAACAAGCGGGTAGTTTATTGTGTTCGTTGTTCCCTAGTTCATATCTCGTTAGTTGAGTAACCCGATAAAGAATGGGAGTTTCACTGTCAGACCTAGTTTATTCTAATTTATCGATATGTAATATTGTTGCCTTCTTGCTTATAATTTGTTGATCTCGAGTCAATCAATTGCTAGTAGTCAAAACAGGATTAATAAATTGCAATATATCTAAAACCACCCTCCAGTAAAGGCCGAAGAGTCTATATAAACGACATTTTTAAAATAAATCGTTGGAATGAGCTGCGTCTAACTGAAATAATGTCGTTGGATTTATATCTTCTTTGTTGACGATTATTGTATACTTTTTTAGTTTCACAATAAATGATCTATCTATCTATCTATTTTGTCTAGCATTTAAAACGATTTCACATTAAATCTTTGAAATAGACCACACGTCTATTTTTCCTTTCAAGCGGCTGACATTAACGCCAAACATCACGGCCCACTAACTACAGAGTACAGACCATATTATATTTATTTAATGCATTATCTATTTCATTCTAGCCGTGCGTGATCAGTGTATAGGGAACATAGTCGGCCTGGTTATATAGTAGTATGCAACATTTGCAGAGAAACGCGCTTGGCGCAAGCGCAAAATATGATATAAGCAGGTAGTAAAATTTAAAAAAATTGTACTCCGTAAATACTTAACGTATATTGAAATGATATAACGCCATTGTGTTTGTGGCAATGATTTCTAATACGAAACAGTCATATTAATTATTTTTTTTTATTTATTACGACCTCATTGCCAATAGTGAGGACCGGATTAAAAAAATGCAATATTTAAAGCAGCTCTCGAGTAAAAGCCAATTCCTCACAATGGCGACGGATTTTCACTTACGCGACAGTGAGCTGAATTTTTGAGTTGTGCAAAGCGTGCTTTGTCAGTTGCCAGGCCACCTCTGTTTTGTGTTTCTAACCTAAAATCTATTTTGTTTGTGTGTCTAATGTGTTTACGTTTAAAATTACTATGCACTCGTTGTCCGTTCCTGCAGTAAACAATTTCAAATAGTTTGGGGATAGTTTCCAATGGTTCATGCGCATTACAAACAGTTCTCAAACGATACTAAACTAACTGTAGACTGATATTTGCCCTGAATCGTTTATTTTAATCAATTTTACATCTTTTATGAGATTGATATTATATTTCCATTATGAATATATTCGACTATTTTTAACCGACTTCAAAAAAAGGAGGTAGTTCTCAATTCGGTTGTATTTTTTTTATGTTTGTTACCTCAGAACTCCGTTATTTATAAACCGATTTGGAAATTTTTTTTTTATTTGAAAGGATATACTTTCAGATTGGTCCTATAGAAATTTCATCAAAATCGGCTTAGTAGTTCGGCTGATTTTAATAAAAGTTAGTAACGGCGTGTGATTCCTTTAAGGTAAATGACACTTTTTGACACTAAAAAGTAAAAAATAAAAAACTTTTTAACAAAAAAAAATCTCCTTCAAAAAGCCACTGAAAAGAGGAAAATAATGAAATTTTGAGGTCTGCGCCAATTTCACACCTGTCTGTTATATGACTCATTAAAGGCCGCTATACATACATCGAAAGTAGCTATTTTGTAGTGGGTATGGCAAAAATATTTTTAATTTACTGTTCAATGATCATATCTGTATTTAGGTATACACTTTTAATGAATTAATAAATTACTATTACTATAATTACATATTTAATTACCGAAAATGTCCCTTCATCCTACATATTTTCTTTGAAAGGTTTAAGTCGACGAATGCATTTTGCATTTTCAGAACTTTCAGTCGCCGTAATCTGGCTTTATACGTATAATTTAGAAGTTTTATTACAACATAAAACGTCTAAAGAATAAGGTATGAATTTTATGTTCGAAGAAATGCAAATTAAAGGAAATTTATTCGACCTCGGACTTTACGCTTTTTACCGTTTAATGTTTTAATGAATGCAACGTGAACAGCAGGAATTTATTTTTTCTTCTACAATTTTTTTTTCTATTTAACTTTAACCAACTCGTTTTTTTTTAACTTTACTGCCAATATAAGCACGCTGTAAATCATGCAAAATATCTATGCAGACATTGTTGCTTCTTTTACATTAATGAATAATTATATTGCTCCTATTATGAACCTGTTTTATGATCCAATGGCAATTTTTTTACTGCATTATGGTATTCCCAAAGAAGTTACAACAAAGTTAATTACAAGGGGGGGCCCGGAAGATGATTCTATATGGATCGAAACATTGATCCAGACGCTAATGACCTCTGTTGTCGAGCGTCTACAATTTGCAATATCATACCGAAACCTTGATCACACTAAATTATGAAATATTTTTGCTTTATCCATACTACAAATTATTAATGTACCTATAATATATATTCATCTTTGCAGAAATTAACCTAATGATTAATAAAATAGTATAAATACCTATATATTTTTGCTATTAAAACTTTCAAAAGCTTACTAAATATTAAATTATAGTTTTTGTATACATATAAAGTTCCATTAAGAGTTGAAGCTATGGAAAATGCAATATCTCTGTGACTTTCGTCAGATTTGTGTAAAAAAATAATAAATTATGATCTTATCTAATTTGCTAACAAAGTCAAGCCATGCGCAATATTATACGATTTCTGTGGTATATGACGTACGTGTTAATACATTAAAATCTCTTTATGTTTTTGCTTGATTTAGATTTTTTTGTGATCCTCTTTTTCTATTTATATGTTACGGGCAAAGTCCGCAGGGTGTACAGAATCGGCAATACCCGGGTAACACCGCACGGCATAGTCCGCAGAAATGGTTGATTAGCGGACAGGGGCTCGGTTTGACGTGAGCAAAGTTGACATTGCTCATCCAGTGGTGGGCACTGTCGATAGCTATTATTTTTTTGCGAACTATTAAGATTTTAAATGAGTATAGTACAGGTTTACCTTAGACGCTAATGGCCTCTGTTGTCGAGCGTCTATAATCTACAATTCAATTCAGTTCAATTCTACAGGTTTACCAAAATTTTTAAAAGTAAAATTATTTCATGTTGGTCTAGGACTTATATTAAGATATTATTATTTTGTGTTTGCTAAAGCTTTTAAGCGAAATATTATTTTGTGTTACAGCACACACACAATTATTAATACTAAGAAATTAATCTTTATTTCGTGTTTTTCCAAAATGTTAACGAGTGACAATTTTGTGTGGCTTGTAACAAATCTTTTCATAAGTTGGTTTAATTTTTAATTTATATTTGTCGTACTTTCTTAATATTTTATTACATAATATGTACCTTGTAGGTACATCAATTATTAGAAAAAATTTTTTCGTTGGAAAGCAGCCAATTATATAATTGTTTCGAAAGATATTGGAAAAAATCATTTTACCAACCATGGTCACAGTCAGGATTCTAACCTGAACCTTTCCACTTTCGCGGCGGAATGAGCTTACAATACTCAACCGTGACATGATTGCTAATTTAATATTCTCCTTATATACTTTCCAACGAAAAAAAATTTTCAATTGCGTTTCAACCGTATAAAACTACGATTTATCAATTATTAGAATCCTGCTCGCAGCTGTATTGGACTTATTGTATTATCTTTTATTCCTATGTGTCAGGTAATAATGGACACTTTGTATGCAGTACGCTTAATACGTATATTAAAAGTTATAACGAGTTAAATTGAATGTTGTCAATATTCATAGTGGCTATTCCATTCAATTAACATATTTAGTTACGTTACAGGCATATGATACGCGTGTGCGCTATTATATTAACCGATCCATTTACTTCTACAACCAGCTTAGTCCAGCCTGTTTGCCGTATTTTATAATCCGGTACAGTGTGTTGCTAATGCATTTAAAATCTGTCGTTATTTATTTCTACATATTTTTAGTGTATCGATATGTTCGATTATAATTTTTAACTTTACATAAATAAAATAAGATAGATATATTCAGTTTTATTTCTTTGATATTTATTATTAAAGTGAAACTTTGTCAGTTTCGTTAAACATTTTGGAAATTTTCACTTTATTTTTTATACATTAAATATTCTGCTAACATATTATTGTTACGGATCAGCCTGTATATAAACGGCAGGCAAGAGTTCTGAGAAACGGGGTCTGCTTACTGAACAACTGGTACCTGCGCGACAGTTCTAGAGAAAACGAGAACACACTATAGGCTTATGAAAAAAAAAAAATTATGAATTGAAAATATGAATTGGTGCTAGGCCCAAATAACCTTAGCTGTTGGTGGTCTTTAAAATACAATTACAATTATAGGCTTATGCCACGCAGCATATATAAACATCCAGTGCGAGTGAGTAAAAGAATCAGTCAACGATGAGTCAAGCATTCAAGTCTACGGTGGATCAGTAATATAAATAGTGCCGTGATATAAATAAATAAATTGATAAGATAAATACTATTGTAGTGGTAATAATTACTGTTTAGTTATTGTTTACTTGTGTTGATTGTTAGAACTGACTTTTCGATGTTGCATTCATTATGATTGTGTATTTAATTATTGTAAATAAATATTTATTCCGCCAACTCAGAAAACAGTTTTGTAACAATATATTTTTTTTACTAAATATCACAATATAAAATACCTGAAAAGCTGCAAGACAGGGGTCCAATTTACTATTTCGTGTATTATTAGTATGATTTAAATTTTCTATAATTATAAAATTTTTTTAAACCCAGAAACGGTAAGGTATAGTAGGTATGTTAGATCGAAATTCTCAATATTTTTACCTCGGTGGTATATAAACAATATAAACTTAGTTAACTATTTACAGAGTTGATCGTTTGACAGTAATGGAAGACAAATAAAAGGTTCAAACGACAGTTTTAATCAATATCAAAGTCAGCGGCGTCTCGCAAAGATTCAGAAAGAAGAACATAAATTGATAAATGTCCCTTTTTTGTTAAAAATAATTAATTTATAAAAAAGAACCTGGGACACTATAATGGTTAAAAACCGTAGATAATATATATAATATTACAGAATTAAATAATTGTTTAGAGTATTAAGATAAGAATCTTTCGGGCTTATGAGCCGTGGTCTACTGGAATGGCATCTGCTTCTTCCAGACGTTTCGCTTGCAACTGCGGCAAGCATCTTCAGTGGTGTGTTCGACGTGGTCGTAGTGTTCTTCTCGGTGTCCTGCGGTCGAGTGTCACACTTAATAAAAGACCACTTTTAAAATATAGACGATTTGCTTATTAAATCTTAATAGGTAGTATAAATTTGTTATAATGTTACAAAACTGTTTTCTGTGTTGGCGGAACAAATATTTATTTACAATAATTCGTAACAATTAACCATATACAATAAATGCAACAACGAAAAGTCAATTCTAACAATAAAAAAACTTAAACGGTAATTATTGAACCAAACGAGCCACTTAAATAACACTTAACAAATAAGTATATATAAGTACAAGGATTATTTATTTGTAATTATTTATGTCACTATATTTATATCAGATTTATTTATTTATGTCGGTCATTTACTCAGTTACTTCAGTACTATTTATTTACATCCACTCCACTATTTATATCACTGTACTGACTGATTCGACCGTTGATTGACCATTCACTGCTTACCGATTGCGTGACACCATCGACTGATTCTCTGACTCACCCCTACTTCGCTTATATAGGTCGCGCAGCCCAGCCTAGTACGTTCTCGCGTTCTCTAGAACATTCCGGCAGGTACTCGTTGTTCAGTATCTTCGATACCATTCCATGCTTAACTACTGTGACCTTCCTTTCTCGTGGTTTCTATTGGAGGCAGTGGCGTAACATTTTGGGGTTTGCTACAATAATATTCGTTTGCTATACAATCTAAGGAAGACGGCGTGCTAAGAAGAGCAATGTACAATCTAACCAGATCTAGTTTAATAAAAACTGTAGACACGATATTTTTTTGTAAACTTTTGGATCGGTTCTTAGATTTAAGACAAAAAAAGGGGGTGGATCTTGGGACCCCCGACATATGTGAAACATCAAAGAAAACTTTATTGAACTCGGTGGTATTCTCTATGTAGTAGTATATATTTTTTTCAAAAGCAGCAGCTAACTATGTTGACGTAATCCTATATACTGCACTGTAACACCGCGTGTGTTACAGTGCACGTCTGAGCCAAGAGAGAGAGAGAGTGCCGCAGTGGTGGGGAGAACAGCAGCGAAGGAGCGGACCATAAATTTCGTAGCATATTTCCCCTCACGCGGCTGTTCACAGCCCGACATAAGATGTTACACATCAAAAAAACAACATTTTAAAGGATTACAAATTACTGAACAATTCAGTATAGGCCAGGGTGAATCAGCCGTCACTGATTTTGCGACGTACGTCGAAACTAGATGTCATCATGAACAGAAAGTATTGAAGAACTGTTGAAGAGAGAACTGAATAGAAATGGGAATGGAATGGATAATGTACGTGCATCAATGTGTGTGTGTGTGTGCGTGTGTGTATTTTCTATTTCTTACTACGTTCAGCTATTCGTTTGTTTGTTTGTTGTTTGTCTCGTATTCCAGTGCTGCCAACTCAGTTTTATAGCTTCAATATTTCAACTTGTAGTTTCGTCGCCCGGCTCCAGTGTCTGTCTTGTACCAGTCAGCACATCTCTCCTATCCCCTTTGTCTACTTTATGGTGACATGAATTGCTGCATAATGCTTTTCACACATTGTAATGGCGAACGTATAAAATTCACATGTGTTTTATCCTATTGTTCAAATATTTTAACGGAATTGTTTTTTTTACAATGATATGAGCCGATTTGTTTTTATTAAACTTGTCCCGTTAGTTTTCGCACTGAAGATCAATATAAATTGAAAAAAACTGAACGGAGAAAAATGTTCAGCTTGCAGTGAACGTTTATTGAAATAAATATATTATGCAAATCCCGGGGCTAAATAAAATGCGTTAATTTACTTATACAACGCCAATTTTTAGATTAATAGGCTCATACTGGCTTGAACTTGAAGCATTCCATTTTGTGACCTTGAATTCCGAGCGGAAGACATTTGAAAAATTACAAATAGGTCGGATTTTATCATATTTTACGTTTTGCACTCTTTCACCTCTCACGAAATATTTAGCATTGGAAACTGGCCTATATAATGCATTGAACATTTAATGAGAGGAAGAAAACTTAATTATATTAAATTCAATTTTATATGATAAGAATGAACACAGTGAGTATCCAGGTGTACAAGCTTTCACGGCCGGCATTGTTCCAAGTCTTCATGGTTTCCGGGCTTGTAGGCCGTGGTCCGGTGGTATTTCTACCTGACATTTCGTCTACAACTGCGGTAAACACTTCGACCGCTGCCACATCGCCTTTGAGAATGTCTACCGCAGTTGTAGACGAAACGTCAGGTAAAAATACCACCGGACCACGGCCTACAAGCCCGGAAACCATGAAGACTTGGAACACAGTGAGTGTTTGGCTAAAACATTTTTTAATATAACTTAATCGCGGGAGTTAGAGTACTTCATTTACTTGCAGTCCTTCGACAAAAACCTAAGTAAGAAACTTTACAGAAACTGTAAGACACTCTTAATTTTAAAAACTCGGGAACAAAATACTATTTCATTCAGTGATAAAGTTTTGAAAACGTCTGTAACAAATATAAAAAGCAATTTTCATTCATTTTTTTGTCCACTACTTCGGAAAATTTCATTGGTTGCTTGTTGGCACGTCAAGGCCATATTAAACATTTTCAGAAAAAAATTGGCACGTAGGTGTGAAAAGGTTCGCCATCCCTGGCATATATTATGAAGTGTAAGTACGATAATAGTAGATTACAAATGGAAATTATAGTTAAAAGTATTGAGGACAAGAATTTTATGGCGTAAAAACGTATAAATGTTGGTAGATGTGAAGAAATTATTAAGTGCTATCTGTAATTCATATACAGGGTGTAAATATGAACTGGATACAAACTTATAGGTAGTGACTAGGCAAGTAGTTTGAGATAGGGAACCCATGATCGGAAACGCTCCTAACGACACTACGGTATCGGTACTTCCTCTGGCAGGTAAGTAACCCACAGCTAACTTTCATAGTTCCAGTTTCACGTAAACATCGATCAACTGTTATAAAGAAACAGGGACACGTCTCTTTCGGAATGTCGTTGTTGGTAAACCCTTCTGGCTGTATTTGCACTTTCGTGGTGTCGTATGCGAGTTGCATATCAGCACGCACAACAAAATTAGATCAATCTAGTCGCGCGATCCGATGATTGTATGTGAGGATTGTAAATATTTCTGCACGCATTACCATGCTAGTCAGATCCCCGATGAGCGGTAGATTTCCTACTTGCCGACAAGTATACCCGATGAGTTGTAACGTCGCGTCGATAGAAAGCGTTTTCGACAAGGATTTCCTATCTGAAATTGATTACCTTTTTTTTGCAGTAGGGGAAAATCTTACATAAGACGCCCAGACTGGGTAGTGTCGGATTCTTACTGACTAAAAACCCCTACCTTTCGTCCCCTGGTAGCGCGGAATCGTCTTCACCGACACACATCGCGGATACCAGGTCACCTGAGAACACGATATTATTGTCGAGATCTCATTTGAATCTCCCTCTCCTCAAGCTCTTTTGACCTCATTATTTCTTCCATTGCTCCGCTAATAATATTTCAATGGTCAGCGCATTTGATCATGGCATCCACCGTGTTTCCAACTTCCAGTGCGAATCCGAGTTTCCCATTCATTTGGTTCCGGTATTTTTCCCACCTTCCACAAACATAGAACGTGTACTCCGGCGTGTCAGTAACACCACAATACGGTGTACACGTATAAATCGTTCTCTGTTTTGCCGATTCTCTTGGTGAAAGATCTAAATGAACCGTGGCCTGTAAATACATGGGTTACGAAGTAATTTATCTTCCTATGCCTACTCTTGGTCCAGTTAATAACGTCCGGGATCAACCTCTTAGTCCACTGGCCCGTTTTTTCCCAATCCTCCCATGTTTTGAAATTGATTGCCTGGTCACCCCTTGTAAGTTTGTACCTATAATCTTTCCCAGCAACAGAAACAGCCTGTCTTCTTCCAAATCAAGCCCGAAAAATAACAAGATTTCGAACAACGCCGGCCGTGAAGGCTTACACACTTGCAGCACATGCTCTGTTTAGGATGCACAAAGTATTTGATTGATTGTTACACTGCTGTGTTGAATTTCAAGCGACGAATCAAATGCTGATGGCGCAGTTTTATTGCTATATCGATTCATGGGATAGAGTATAGTTCACATGTAGGTACACCCTGTACAAGTACATTCAGTGGAACTGTTGATTTCAATTTGGTTTCAAATAGTTCTTGAACATATCAAAAGAGAAGAAAAAAACGATTTATATGTATGTAACTAGACGTGCTTACTTACTGACTGACTCGTTTTCGTTCTTCACTTCTGTTAATGGAATTCGTCAACTTATCGTATTGAATAGAACTAAGAGGCAGCGCGCAGTTCTCTCTCTAGGTACGTACGTACTTTTTATTGTACCTACGACGTATAGAAAGACATTGGACTCGAAGCAATTCTATGAACATTTTAACTGCGCATCTAACTTAATCAAAAGACGATAAAAAGACCCTATCTTCTGCTATGTTATTTATTGCGTGCTAATGTGATTGCTTTTGATTCGCGATCTGTATTCGTTTTTACAGCATTTTTTAAACTGATTTGCATTTAGTACTCAGTATTTGCATCGTAACATGATATATTTTTGTCAGTTATTGAAGTTATACTGCTTTAGTGAGGGTAGTGAATTGGAATGACCTCGAGTCAAAAATTACCGACTCAAAAATTAATGAAACGCTGTAGTGTGACAGGAATAAAACGAATCTAACGATTTATGTGAAATTTACTGAAAAGGGGTTTTGGGGGGCAAAAATTGATCTAGCTAGGTCTCATCCCAGGAAAAATTCGTTTTCTTATACAGTGATACCTCGATATTACAAAACTGAAGGGAATTAGAAAATATTCGTTATACCAAGTAATTTGTTACAATGATGTTTGTTATATAGATGTTAAGGTTGGACTACGATTCGCTTTAACAAGGTTTCTCAGCCATTGCAACTTTAAAACTAACAACAGTGGCAAACAGCAGTGTTTACATTACTTAGCATCAAACAACAATGATTGTCTTACGAAAAATTTAACGTGTCTGAACCTGCCGAGACATGAATTATTGTGGAATTGAGTGTGAATAATTGATAGGATACGTTATGTAAAGGTTATATAGAGGTAAATAATACTTTCTATTTATATTTTGCAATGATTGAATATTCGTTATAAAAAGGTTTATGACCGAAAAAAGTGCAAAAAAATCGTGGTTTTTAGCCCACCAAAACTCTCCCGCTCTGTTTTAGAGGTCACAAACTTGGATTTGACATGCTTGAGGACACAAAAAAATAAAACCATTAGCTGCACAAAACGCAAGGTGGACTTCCTCTCGTGACTGGATTATAATGTTTATCTGTTTTGAATGTTTAGTTGTAAGTAATTTCTTGGAATATTGGTGACATGTTTTTTTTATGTAGGTAGTTATGTAAGTGGACATGTCTAATGTACAGGTCAATAATTTATTGACAGGTTGTTTGACGTGCGACACGCGTAACGCTGCGTGACGAATTGACCGCTTACTCGACTGTGTTTATTGATAATCATGACAATCACTGTTTACCTCTATTTTTAACATGTTTTTACTTTATTTGCTTTGTTATTATCATTAATAACGTCAAAGTAAGTTTTATGTGAAAATTGTACAAATATGAAACGACTATTACGGTACCTTACGAAATTAGGCTTTGGAAAAGGAAAGATTTTTGCAACACACCTGCCTGTTGACTGACCCGTTTCATACACGCATATGTAAAGTTGCTATTTTATAGTGGGTATGGCAAAAATGTATGCTTTACTTGCTAATTTTGCGAAGTTTTGATACATTGGTTTCTATGGAAATGATAAACCTTATGTTGCAAGATAAAATAAATTATCTGTACTTATATAATTTTACCCACGAAGGAGCAAGTTAAAAGTGAATAGAAATACGAGCCTACCCGAAACAAACTTTTCAAAGAAACATTTTACTATATAGTATATACTTCGGTTTATGTGTATAAAAAAATTGTGAAACTACGTACTTCGTAAGAAACGAAACCTTCTCCGTAACTCATAATTTGATGTAATGCCCTTCGTTCATATTGTAAAAAGTTTAAGGCAATCCAGTTTATGAAACAACATTTTAAATGTATTTTTAGAGTTAGGTGTTGTGTTTTTTAATGTAATAAAATTGTAACCTGGAAAGCCCCGCCGGTCGTTACATTGACTGATGGTGGTAAAAGTAGGTGGTCGCTATAATGCACAGTGGTACACACAATACTTTGCATTTAATTCATATCCTCGCCAATTATGTTGGGGTCAGCGCTGCCAGACGTCCTGATTCTTATGGAACGAAAGGTGTGCTGGCGTTTAGAGCAAGCTGTCGTGGGGTCGAATCCCACCTCGCTCATGGATATTTTGTGATCTCATTTAGTTTTAAATGAAATGTTATTTGATGTAATTAAGAAGATAATTACGTAATTTGTTAATGCGTCTATAATATACAATAAATAAATAAAAAATAAATTACAAATATTTAGATCACTTGAAAATTCTACAGAAATTGTTTCTTCTCGACGATCGTTTCGGACCAAAGTTCATCTTCAAGGAGTAGACATGTACTACTACTCCTTGAAGATGAACTTTGGTCCGAAACGATCGTCGAGAAGAAACAATTTCTGTAGAATTTTCAAGTGATCTAAATATTTGTTATTAATCATGTTCTACCAAGTGCCGAGTGAAAATTCAGTGCAAACTATAAAAAATAAATTTTTGGGACGCCCCAATTTCTTTGCTAAAATTGAATGTCCCGCGCGGGAGAGCTAATTTACGATTTTTCAAATCATGAATTATTTGTCCAATTCAGTAAAGAATCTCATGTGATGAATTTTATTAAGACTTTAAAATTCCTGAACGCTGGTTGGGTTCCACACAGAATTTATAGAAAATATGGAATTGTGATCATAGAACTAAAATTTTTATAAGTATAATCGCGGAATAAGCATTTGGAGATTCCTAGTAAACTTATTTTGGCGTTCTAACACTTAAAAGCTTAGTTTTTTCCTCAATTACCATAATTAAACAACCAATTGAAAACAATTTAGTTTTTATTGTAGGTTTTCGAAGCTTCTGAGGCCCCAAATTCAAATGAGGTGTAATATGACAGGTTGAGGTCGTTGCTCGCTAATGACCTCTGTTGTCGAGCGTCTATAATCTACAATTGAGGTCGTTGTTAAAACATTTTATTATGCGAGTATGTAAATTGAATTATATACGCAAATGATATATTTTATGAGGTGTTGTTGCAAGGGCGACATTTTATAAAAAGTATATTAAATCCATAATATACAGGATGCTGAATCGTTTTGCGGGTAATAGGGATTTAACCTGTAAAATCAAACTTTTGCGATTTCTGCTTCCCTAATTATTTTAGGAAAAATATCTTCGAATAAAAGTTTTAGAACATAAAATTTTGCATCTAAATCATTAATATATAAACAAAATTAATTTTGCATGCTTAGTAACGGTAGAAATTTGATATGAAAATGTCAAAATTACCTCAAAAACAGATAGCGGTAGCCATGGAACTTGAACAAAATGATGACGTTTCAGCTATTAGTTTTTGAGGTAATTTTGACATTTTCATATCAAATTTCTGTCGCTACAAAACATGTAAAATTAATTTTGTTTAATGATTTAGATGCAAAATTTTATGTTCTAAAACTTTTATTCGAAGATATTTCTCCTAAAATAATTAGGGAAGCAGGAAATCGCCAAAGTTTGATTTTACGGGTTAAATCCCTATTACCCGCAAAACGATTCAGTACCCTGTATATAGGTACTATACAATTTTCCTTTTTGTCGGAGAGCTCAAATTAATTTTCAATGTCTCTTTGTAGGTACGCTACTGTACTGACGTTAGCTATTAGTGTTAAATTAACGAGCAACCATGTATCGTATCACTGAAATGCAAAGTTGCATGTGTACAACTGTACAGTTCGCGTGACCGCCTCTGACACTGAGGTAATCGTTAATGATGTTTTGCTTCCTTGTACAGCCTTTAGAAAATTTATAATAAATTAGATCGCCATTCAAACTTTTCTAAAAAATCAATATTGACACCACACTGTGCTGCACGATCCTCTATGGTTGTATTGTGATATTTAACTTGAAACTTGCTGATTTGTACAAAGCTTTCGTATTTCACGACCGGGTATGTAATTTCAAAACACCAGAACCGAAGAAACAAGGATTCTATTAGTCAAAATACACACGTGAGTTACACAATGTTGTTATAAAATTAATAGCTCTCGCAGTTACTGGATTTGCGGTACATCGTCGCTATATATAGGAAAGATTAAATGTTCACTGTCGGGCACTGTGTAGTAAGTGGAAACTTTCCTGACTTGAAATCGGGAGTTCTGGGTTCGAATCCCGACGGTGCATTTACATTTTTCCTGTATAGCCTTCTATATAATATCATGGCGATAATGTCGTCTGATATTCTTATGTATTTAGTTACGGTCTAGAGAAATTAATCATATTGATTCATTGTTAATTAAGGATGCTATTATTAAGTAACTCAAACTGAAAGTAGAGGGCAGTATAGCCTAGTGGTTAGCGTGCTTAGTGCCGCAGCCTCTGGACTGGACTGCCGTGGGTTCGAATCCCACCTGCGCTCATGGATGTTTTGTGATGTTATTTAGTTTTAAGATAGTTGTTATTTAGTGTAGTTGAAAGACGCTAATGACCTGAGATGTTGACGCGTCTATAATCTACAATAAATAAAATAAATGAAACTGAAAGTATAGAGTACTTTTTGTTACGATCGGGTTAGAAGGTTCCTGTTAAATAAGCTGTCGTCGGGGAACAGTGGTTCCATCTCGTTTCGTCGAGAAATGGCCACTATCGTCTCGTATGTCGAAACGAGAAATTTTACAACTCTCATCTCGGTAATTTCTCGAGGGCGTCTTCCTCGTTTCGATAACGACGAGATCTCAATTTAATCTCGATGTCGTTTCAAAATACAAAACAAGAAAAATTGTTAAATTCGTGTCGAGATTAATAATTTTTCTCGTTTTGTATTTTGGGACGAGATTGAGATTAAATCTATAGTTTCGGCAACAACGCCATTGGATAAAATAATTAACTAAACATTTAACTAAGTATGTAAATATTTTTGTATGCACCCCGTATTTCATTAATCATGTAAAACAAAAAAGCTATTGTACACTAAAATGGCGGCCGACATAACAAGCTATAATAAATGAATGTACGATAATAGTATTGTTGAATTATTTGTGTTTAATCACTGGTTTAGAAAATAATGATACAATAAATTGTAAAGTTATCATTTATCAACCACCGATTACTTGTTATCGTTGCTTTTACATTTATTTATTGCCCACAACGCGTTACAACATTTCAGTTGTGACGTACTACAGTGGAAACCCTTTTAAAATGGCGAATTTCAATATTTCAAATCCCAACTACAACCACCAAAATTTGGTCTATATTTGGTTTAGCTTCCCCTCTACGCCTAAAACTTTTTTACACGTTCCCGATCGTATTTTTGATCCGAGGAAAAATTTGTTTGCGCCGAATTGAAGATAATTTTTGGGATACTAAAGGTCAAATTTTCAAAATTTTGTGTTCAGACTACACAACGTATTTTTTAATATTAGGTGGTTTTAAGTCAGCTCTACTAAATAAAAAAACTTTTCGATATTTTTAAAAAATGCATTCTGCATTCCGTATCTTTAAATTAAGATCAAAACGAACCCTCTTAGTTCAAAAATAAGCTCGGGAACGTATGTTTTTCACTTTTTTTCACTTGCCTACAGTTTATAATATTAGTGTAGATAATTAAAAATCCTACACCCCCGTTTCACCCCCTTTGGGGTTACCTTGAAATTTGATAATTTGTAGTTTTCAGATTTTTTCGAGGATTTTTTCCTTTGTATACGCAATATATTATATATAATATATATAGGCACCTTTATTTACAAATTTTTATTCACATATTATACCGGAAACCCGCTTTCCCACCAATCAAACCGTTACTTCCACCACATTTTTATTTTCATTTTTTTAGCTTGTTAATTTGAATAATTTGTAATTTTCATATTTTTTCCTTTGTATACGCCTAATGATCTACCTTGATGCCAATTTTTCAGTTTCTAAGTCACTTAGAAGTGGTCTAGGTTTTTGATGAGTGACTGAAAAAATGGCATTTTTCCGACCTTAATAACTCAAGAACTTATAATAGGTTTATTCATGGGGATTTTATGTGTTCAAGAGGGCCTTATTAGGCATGCAACATTGCAAGTGTGTAGGTCAAAAAAAATATTAGTTATGAGGGGAATCAAAGTAGCTTGAAATGGTTCGTGTAAATATACACACAGTCAGTGTTGCCGAACTATGTTTTAAATGATACCTATATCAGTATAATTGATTATTTCTGTAATATTGAGCATATGTATGCGGTGAACATATTATTACTGCATCAACGTAATAAACGTGTAAATACATTAATTTAGGAATCGAATGCACGCTTGTCGCTTATCGAGTACTATACTAGCACGCAGTTCACTAATGCACGAATGGATAAAATATTTGAAAAAATAAAAAAAAACTTTTTATTGACATTAACTTTCTCATTAAAATAGAGCGAAAAATAAGTAACAAGTATTATGAAAAAGTACTATTTATTTTTTAAAATAACATGTGTTCAAAAATAAGTTCTGACTCCCGGGCGCTTATGGATTGTAAAAAAGCACTGACGCGTTTAACATTAATCCATAGCCATCTAGTACGTGAATGACTTTGAACACTTGTTATTAATAAATAAATAAATGGAATTCGCGACGTTTCCTAATATCATGACATTAAACACTATCAGTTATTGCCTTGTAAAACTTACTTTACAGCGAATTATTTTCTAATGACATGTGGAAAAACTGAATTTATGAATTAAAAAAATATTTTATATTAATTATAAGATGTAGGTACTCATTATCATACTGTACAACAATAGTTAAATCTCTCATGATTGACAAAATTATGTGTATAAAAATATTTTGAGGTTAGTAACTTACCTACTTATTACAATATATTATATTATGTTGCAGTTATGTGTTATATTCACCTAACCCAGCCTTAAAGGATCATTGAACGGATGATTAATTTCGTGGAGATTTTCTTTTAATTTTGATATTTTTAAGCAAAATGCCGTAAAGATTACTATTTTTGACAGCTCATTTTTCATACATATTTCAGACATTTGATAATATGTCCGGCTTTGAGAATCCGTTCTCCTTCAACGAAATTCCTTTGTTTAGGATTCGTACCGGCTCAATCACAAATTGCACTTATATATTTTATCATTTCTGATCACTTTGAAAATCACAAAATTACACGCAAAAGTATACCCCGTATATGAAAATCCCCCGCCTCTGCGCCATGTTTTTTAAGTTCCACCAATCTGACGAATCCCAATACCTACTTAAAAGTGTTTATTTTTTGATAATTATCGTAGAAAAAAATGAAAGCATTATTTAGACAATTTTTTTATGGAATTTTTATTTTTAGAACCTACTTTAAATTTAAAAAGTACCTACTTAAAAGTTCAGTCGCCTTGTTATAATTTTCAACTAAGTATTCATGCATAAAAAAATCCGAATAATCGAGGGAGGGTATAATTCTAATTTTGTATGACGTGTTATCAGTTAAGGATGTAAATTTCCTTTGTAAGACTTTAATTAAAATTAACAAATTGTCCTAAGAAAATGAGGTCAACTATACCTATAGTTTAAAAGGTGTTTATGCTTGCATTTAGTACGCATATCGCTTGTAAATTTAGTCAGTAAATGAAAGTATCTAAACTAAATGCAATTAAATAATCAGTTAGAGATGAGTGACCTTATCAGACGACACATTTGCATCTGCGCATGTCTCTGTCGCGTGTCATTGTGCAGGGGAATACCCTAGTGCGCCCTGGCACGACTACATACCTGAATACATTTTATTTATTGTAGATTATAGACGCGTCGACATCTAAGGTCATTAGCGTCTTTCAACTACACTAAATAACAACTAACTTAAAGCTAAATAACATCACAAAGCATCCATGAGCGCAGGTGGGATTCGAACCCACGGCAGTCCAGTCTAGAGGTTGTGGCGCCAAGCATGCTAACCACTAGGCTATACTGCCCCCTACCTGAATACAATTGAATGTTATCTTTCCTACCAGCACATTATATGACTTACTTTAAAAGGTATTTTTTGATGTCAATAATATAAATATAAAGTGCACATATATAAAACAATATGCTACGGTTGTCTGGATCTTATAGACGAGCAAGTTACCCTCAAAAGATGCTTAGAAAATGAGTAAGTGACTAATCATTAGCGGATGACTAATTTTGATTTTTTTCGATAAATTATATTATTCGGAACATTACAACGTATATGTTATTTTTCTTATTTTCAAGTGAGGGAACCTCCCCAAATGGGGGTGCAAAAAATAGTTAAAAATGCGTTTTTCCAGCTCCCACTCAATTTTGTGCGAGAACTGAGGTGAAAATTCTTATCAGTAATTTTGTAAATAATTGGTAAATGATAAAATCAATCGATTTAAAAACCCTTATATCCACACCATATTATTCACATAACAATTAGAGGTGAAAATAATAAATATCTCAGACAGCTATGCTGCCATGATTTTTGAGCTATATCTAAGAAAAATTCAAATGACCACTGTCGGGATTCGAACCCGAAACCCCCAGTTTCCGGCTAGGTGAGTTACCGATTTCTCCACAGTGCCCGAGAGTGGAAACCGATCTCTTCTTATATATAGCAATTTCACGTTGAAAACGCACTACATGCGAGAGTCGACTATTTATTTTGTAAAGTATAAAATTTTCTACAAAGTCAATAGTTGAAAATTTAATATGTTCAGAATTATATAATTTATCGATTAATATAAAAATCAGCCATTCGCTAAGTGATTAGTCGGTGGACGGTGGATTCAAAAAAATTAAGGATGACTTGCTCGCCTAAGTAAGTGATATTTTCAATTTATTGTTATTTGATAAACAAAAAATTAAATAAATATTTTCACTTGTTCTCAGTAAACTAAGAGTTTGTAGTAGGTAACAATAATAATGCAATATTTTTCTTTGTTTACTATTGCCAACTTTAATAAACTGAGTATACCTATCAATTTAATGTGCTTTGGCTTTATTATATAAGTATGTACCTACCTATATTTATCTATACATCTTTCTTCACAAGGAAAATGGCTTATGTCAGATTTCAAGTAAAATATTATAAATATAATTAACAATGAAAGATAAACCATCAATATGATTAATTTCCCTAGACCGTAACTAAATACATAAGAATATCAGACGACATTATCGCCATGATATTATATAGAAGGCTATATAGGAAAAATGTAAATGCACCGCCGGGATTCGAACCCAGAACTCCCGATTTCGCGTCAGGAAAGTTTCCACTTACTATACGCAGTGCCCGACAGTGAACATTTAATCTTTCCTATATATAGCGACGATGTACCGCAAATCCAGTAACTGCGAGAGCTATTAATTTTATAACAACATTACAATGAATGCTGCCTTTCTCAAATGGCTGGGACTTCATTTTGATTATAAATATAGTTTTAATCTTCCAGTGGGCGGCGCGTTAATTACAATAGTGATCCAGCTAACGTACCTCCGCGTATCATGTGATTAAATGTTTTTCATTTACTCGTTTTTTCAATGAAAACAAAAAAAATACAGTGAGAGCGTGAATTACCAAATTGTCTATTTTTAACACGCTTATATTAGCTTCACCTGTATGCTTGCTTGCGGGCTTGCGTGCGTGCTTGCTTGTTTGTCAGTTTGTAACCGACTTCTTTGAACTTGATTTTGACCAACTTTGAACGGTCAGATTTAGTTTAAACTTTGCACACTTATCAAGGACCGACGACAATACAATAATTCCATAAGTTTGTCCCATTATCCTGACCAGGATCTCCAGGACTAAAAAAAAAAAAGCAAAAAACTTCAGATTGAACTGGAACTTTGCACACTTATCAAGGACCGATTACAATACAATAATTCCATAAGTTTGTCCCATTATCCTGACCAGGATCTCCAGGACTAAAAAGCAAAAATAAATTATAATTTAAAAAAACTGAAAAACACGCTTTAATGAACTAAAAAGTAAAAAATAATTAATTTTATTGTAAAAAAGCGTGGGGTGCTTTGTATCATATTTTCATACTACCCCACGCTTTTTTACAATAAAATTAATTATTTTTTACTTTTTAGTTCATTAAAGCGTGTTTTTTAGTTTTTTTAAATTATAATTTTTTGCTACTAAAGACAATACTGCTGGTCTCATTCTTCCAACTGCAAGAACGTCATGAATAACGAGTCGAATAGATTGGAATCGGCGCGATCCATAGTTGCCTATCGCAGACTTCCCATTTTTGCAAATACATTTAAGTTTAAAATCTACATTGGTCAATAAACTAAGTTTGCGACGCTCGTGTCCTAAGAAAGTACTTCAGGATATATGAATGGCAATGAGGCAACGAAAATTAGACTGCTAGGTGAATCATATGTTTGCCGGAGAATAGAAATTCAATTTTTTCTAACGATAACTTTTCCTTGTGGTGACTTATTATGAGTGCGTATATATCTACTATGCGTGCTAAATATTTTCATTATATTTTTATAGCGTGAATACTATGTCAAATTTTTTCAAGTATATTATATTTCGTTATAGTTTTATATCAAATGCTTTTTTCATGTTCAAACTAATCTATTTGATCTTACATTCACGCTTACTTTGCAATGGATGAACTCATTAAAAAATGAATAAGCGTCTACAAATTTTGTAGATGCTAATTTTGACAAGAGAATTGAATCCCAGCATTTTAGAAGCTGGATCATGAACTAGTTGCTTTCGTTTTAGCTTATAGACTTAAACAGATATTTTTTTAGTAAATCCGTTAATTTGCTTTGGAATATACAGGATGTCCCAAAATTACTGGGACACAGAGCTACCACGTGTAGTAGAGGTCAAAATAAGTCGATTGGATCCAATTTATTTATATACCAAAATGTACCGTTTGCCCGTGAGAAGACTCCAAAAAAGTAGATGTTACACAATATCTTGCGAATAAAAAATTATATCGACTTCGTAAGGGTGTCAATCGAGGCGTGTTAACGCCATTTTGATCCGGCATAAATTTTATAAAAATCGGTTCAGCCGTTTTTTTTTTTAATTATTGTTAAAAATAAATAATAATTATTTTTTAAATGATTAAAATGATTACTTTTCTGTGTAATATCTAATTTAATTATTATTATTAAATATTTATCAAACTGGGAAGTTCGTCGTGTGGACCTCAAGGGTCGCACTTTAGTCCTAATAAACGACCCGCCTCACGGCTTGTTTTAAATTTTCTTTGTGTGTAGTGTTGATTGAAAGATCATCAGTGAAAGAGCCCTCTTAGTACAAATAAATTTATTAAAATAAAATGAATACTTTCTGACACACCTCGTAAACAATGTACAAAGTAGGTATACAGAGCCAATGTACGTTGGTTGTTTGGATGATGTCGGCTTGAAGCAGGCATCATCTACCAACCGCCTCTCTGAACAGCTCTCGAGCGTATAGTTTAAACAGACGCCTGGATATTGCTCTGAGTGTGTACCTATTTGCGGTTCTTGTCAGCAGTGACCGTGTGTACGGCACTTCGCGACGCCGCACCGTGTCGTTCGCGAATTCCAAAAAGCACATCCAAATTCACAATTTTGTGTACACAATCTCTTTTACTATAACACGTGGTTTAACGAGTTAAGTAGGTACTGTGATTTTTTGTGTAGGTTATAGGTATACCTACTATAACGCGTTCATTGTCCATCTTCGGTAGGAAAAATAGTCTTTTTAACTTCCCATTAGAAGTTATTGTAATGGGTCCGAAAATCGAAATCAAAATGTATAACAAATTTTTATGTTTCAAGGTCACTACACTATTTTTACACTATTTTTAGAAAGATGTGTGTATGTGTGTGTGTGTGTGTACGTACGTACGTATGTGTCCATTTCTTTCTAAGACGAAATCTCGAGAATGAAAAATGATATCGACTACGTTAAGGTGCCAATCGACACGTATTAACGTAAATATGATCTGAAAGAATTTTTTTCAAAATCGGTTCAGCCGTTCTTTTTTCTTAACCAAATAGACTCCAAAAAAGTAGATTTTACACAATATCTCGCGAATAAAAAATTATATCGACTTCGTAAGGGTGTCAATCGAGGCGTGTTAACGTCATTTTGATCCAATATAAATTTTATAAAAATCAGTTCAGCGGTTTTTTTTAAATTATTGTTAAAAATAAATAATAATTACGTTTTAATGATTAAAATGATTACTTTTCTGTGTAATATCTAATTTAATTATTGTTATTAAATATTTATCAAACTGGGAAGTTCGTCGTGTGGCCTCAAGGGTCGCACTTTAGTCCTAATAAACGACCCACCTCACGGCTTGTTTTTCTATTTATCATACGATAATATTGGGTAACATTTCCGTCACAACTCGAGAACCACTACCCTAGAGTTTCACTGAAATCCTTCAGCTAGGCATCTCTTTGAAACCGACAACCGCGACGAGTTACAATGACACAGTGTCTCGCGTCACTCTCGGCGCATGCGCAACCAAGATCGCTCAACTGATTTCTATTCAATTTCATTTAATCGGTGCTTTTGAAATTATGGCTGTCGCATATCTCTGTCGCTTGTCGTTGTCTTCTGTTACAGTCGCATATTTAGAAATTTTATTTTATTTATTGTAAATTATAGACTCGTCGACAACTTAGGTCATTAGCGTCTTGATTACATTAAATAACATTTAACTTAGAACTAAATGACATCACAAAACATCCATAAGCGGAGGCGGGATTCGAACCCACGACAGTATGATCCAGAGGCCGCGACATTAACCACAGGACCACATTGTCCTCCATGTTTAGAAATGCTACACTGTTGAGAAACTCTGACTTAAAGAATAGAGTGAAATGCAGTTAAGCTGGTTTTTTTAAACAGCACGTAGGTATTGTTATCATGGAACGCGGTGTGAAAGAATGACATTGTACTATTGTGGTTCTAAAAACGGCTGGCTAGTGTATACTTAACACATTGGATTGTTTAACGGGTTGGATTGTTGCAGGGGTTTCGCTATTCGCCGCTCGACCGTAGAGTGTAGATATACTCCATATGCTTGTGCTACTTGTTTGGCGGAACAAAAAAGATAGCTCGACGAGAATTGAAAATGTTTTCAACTGAATATTTCTTCATTTTTCATACACACATGTTTTCTTGTTATAAAGTTAAATGTTTGAACGTTACTTTCAAAAGCGTATTTTTCTTTTCTTATATTGACGCATATGGCATAAAGTCACTATTTCCAAGATTTTTTTTTATATTAAGTGATAATATTGTTATAAAACTGTTTTCTGAGTTGGCGGAATAAATATTTATTTACAATAATTAAAAATACAATAACAATAAATGCAACAACGAAAAGTCAATTTTAACAATAAAAAAACTTAAACGGTAATAAATTATTGAATTAAACGAGCCACTTAAATAACACTTAACAAATAACTATATTTACAAGGATTATTTATTTGTAATTATTTATGTCACTGTATTTATATCAGATTTATTTCTAACGTTTATTTATGTCGGTCATTACTTTTCTGTGTAATATCTAATTTAATTATTATTAATTAATATTTATCAAACTGGGAAGTTCGTCGTGTGGACCTCAAGGGTCGCACTTTAGTCCTAATAAACGACCACCTCACTGCTTGTTTCTATTTTACTTGCCGTTTAAGTGTCAAGTAAAATAAAAATAATTGAAAATAAAATAAAAACACTAAAATTACGATAGCAATCCTATAATATACGTAGGTACATTATGAGTCATGGCTCATTCTGATTCAATCATTTTTTCCCAATGTTAAATGTCCTATATGTATACCTTACCGGTTTACAATACTGTATATAAACAATTTCCTGTGTAAAATTATTTTTTAATTTTTAATTTGAATTGTAGAGAAAACCAAATGAGTTTTTCAATAAAGTAAATTCCGTATCATACACGTCGTCGTTATTACAATGTAATAATAACAATATGTAATACAGCAAAATATTGCTTTAATAGCTACTTCATTGTGATAAAATTTCCATGCAAATGAGATAATATTGCAATCGTTCGCCAGTACTTTGTGTGCTGCATTCTAGTGCAATCATTCTCACAAGTATCACATAACGATCGCCACGTGTAAACTATTTGTTTTATGCAAATATCGCTCCCGCCATGTTTTTTATGCTAATTATAATATAGACTATAGGGGCCACAAACTAAATCTATTAAAAGACGAACTCTTTCGAGATTCCAAGTCTTCATGGTTTCCGGGCTTGTAGGCCGTGGTCCGGTGGTATTTCTACCTGACGTTTCGTCTACAACTGCGTTAGACATTCTCAAAGTCGATGTGGCAGCGGTCGAAGTGTCCTCCTTGGCGGCTCACAGGTCAGTGTCAGTGTCTTTCGTCAGTGTCTTTCGAGATTGATCGCCTGATCTGAATGTGCCAGATACAAAATAATAAGGATTAAACATACAAGAAATAAATAAACCAACACCTTTTCTTGCCACAGGCTCGCGCGGAATTAGGAACCAAAGACAAGGCCCAAGTCCAAATAATTTTCTTGCCAAATTTTGTTAAAATTCCTTTACGCATTTGGAAATTGAACGTAATCGTGAAATAAATGGAGAGACAAACTCAAAACTTAAAATAGAATATCAACCGGTTCATTTGCTCGGTCAAATATTGTTTTCTAGTAAATTATAGACGCGTCGACAACTTAGGTCATTAGCGTAATATTGTTTTCTAATATTGATTTTATAAATATGCTGCAGAATAGCATTTATGTAATTGCACTGTCAGAATGAATAAAATAATAAAAATTAAGCGGCCCATAGACAATCAAGCATGCTTGATGACAATATTCTGCAGCATATTTATAAAATCATTGTTTTCTAATATTGATTTTATAAATATGCTGCAGAATATTGTCATCAAGCATGTTTGATTGTCTATGGACCGCTTAATTTTTATTATTTTATTTATTCTGACAGTGCAATTACATAAATGCTAGAGTATATGATGTAACAAGTTATCGAACTATGAATCTTTTTGATTTTTATTTCAGTCACTAGTCAGACCATGGTGTGCTCACTCTTATAGAAAAGCTCAAACCATGTTAGTTCTGACTGCAAAAACCGAAATTATTGGCGCTGCTAACTTTTGAATATTAATGATCACAATATCTTAGGTAACGTAGTATATTATTAAATGAATGCATAATGACTGGCATCATAACATAGCTGACTACAGTATTATGTTACGTCATTGTCAAAATGGGTGATTCATTGTATACTGATGCAGTCATTATATTCGTGTTTTGTAAAAGTGAAAAAAATAGTTTTTAAGTGATGTGTTCCCAATTGCAATAATGCTAATAGTGGGAAGATTACATTTTATTCATTTCCTAAGGAAACTGAGGTAAGAATAATTTATTTATCTATGACTATGATATTATAAGTAAGATACTATAACTTAAAAATCATATAATCACATTTATTCAAGTTCCACGTCGTTATATTTTGTTTGAATGAAATAATAATATTTATAGATGTTTAAAATATTAAAAATCTGGGATTGACAAGTGTTTAAAATACTTAAAATTATGTTTTAATTACAGAGATTTCATCAGAGGATTTTTGCGATCAATCGTAGGGATTTCCTTGATAGTCCTAAAAATCGAGTCCGAAAAAATGTCCGAGTGTGTGAAGCTCATTTCTCTGAAGATTGCAAATATGATGCCGTGAAAATCAATATTATTATTATGAAACAATTCTGAAAACTATATTATTAATATTTTATTGTATTATTTTATATTTACATGACTTGATAATATTATAATAATTTAGTTCAGTGACTTATTTCGTATTCATATGTTATTTTTTTAATGTTAATATAGTTTGTTATTATGAAAAATTGTAATAAAACTGAAAAAAAAACATTTCTTTTATTTTTTAATTAACCTTTTCAATTTGTACGTCATTTCTAGGAAAATTAAATTTAAAGATACGAGTAAAATATTTGAAATTACCGCTTCTTTCATTGTGGCACACTAGCGCCATACTCCATAGTGGCAGTAATCAGTACTAAAAGGATAGTGTGGGATATCTATACTACTCTATCTATGGTTGCACACTAGCGCCATAAGTTTTTGCAGTCAGTACTAAAAGGGTCAGAGCATTCATGATAGAGTGGGCTATCTATATAACTCTCTTATCTATGAGTCAGACATTCACGTGCTTGAGACTAGGTCGTAAGGTAATTTTTTGGTGTATTTTATTAATTTCTATTAAAATGTTGTGAGTGAAACAACAGTTTATAATTAACTCATCTTTATTTTATATTTATACTAAGTACTCTATTGCGATTTTTATGAAAGTGAGTGCATTCTTATAAGTGTTATACATTGTGTTAGCGCCATAAAACGTTATATTATAGAGAAGATAGTGGAAAGCGGAGATTCGAGTCAAGTAACAAGTTATTGGATTTTAAAGGTTTGAAAATTTAATTTCCTAATCGACATGAAGCTGGTTATTGATTTAAATAATAGATAACATATTTAGTTCAGAAAGAATATTACAAATAGTTTTTATAAAAATGGGAACAGTTTATTACCTTATATAATAGTTTTCAATTTTATTTAAATCTATAATATTATATTAATTAATTATTACATCAGATTCTGAACGGTGTTTGCTCTGCATATAAGCTTTATTGTGGTGGCTAATTAATTAAACAGTGCGCGTCTAAACTTTTGAGCGACTTGAGTTCGGACAAAATTGTGGTAAAATCTTTATCACAAAAGCTGTCTTTTGAAAATAAATTTATTTTTGGAAATTCAAAGATGGCGCCAGGAGCACTATGAACTCAAAATGATTAGATAGCAAGTGAGGTCATGTTGCACCTCATTTGGAAAGCATTTCAATTTTCTGCACACTCGTTTAAAAATTGAAAATCTATTTGTCCGTTATCTCTAGTGATGATTAGATTCAATACAGAGTAAAATGCAGGCAAATCGAACATTTTAAGTGAAAAAAATTGAAAAAATCACGCATATCAATCTTCTAGTATGAAAAGTAGCTGGGTAAAACATATTAAAAAAATTGTGTGTTTTAAAGACCACCAACAGCTAAGGTTATTTGGGTCTAACACCAATTCATATTTTCAATTCATTATTTTTTTTAACAATAAATTGAAAATCCAATTGACACTTTTACCAGCTCTCGGGCTAGAACCCGGGAACTGGGGACTTGTAATAGAGGAACCATAGCAACGCCATGTAAACAACAGCATTGTTACACTCTCGGCCATTCTCAAGCCCAAAACATATTCAAATTTTTGTATAATACACATTTTTAGGAATTTTTTTATTGCAGAAAAGCTTCCGAAAAATTCTCAAAAAAATTGTTTTTTTATAATATAGTTATAATGTAGAATCCAATCCTAAAAAAGTATGGGACGACCCCATTGTACAGGGCTTCCCTGATTTATTTATTAAGTTATACTGTTATTGCAAAATAAACTAGAGAAATTACTGTCATGGTTATAAAAAGTTTAGATGGATATGATTCTTCATTAAATAAAAAATCGTCATTTCGTCAATGGCAATGCAACATTAACCCGTCATTTTTTTCGATTGAATTAACATTTCGTACTAATTAGGTTCCAAAGATCAACTGACAATGTAACTAAACTATGTAGGCAATTCCCAACGAAATTAATTGTCTCAGTGTAATGTTTTTGTTTCGCGTGTGACAGTACTGTGTGTGCTAGGGTTTAATAATAATTTGTTTTGTGTTAGAAGTAGATATCATACTTCTTTTTGAACCGAATTAAAACAAGCCGTGAGGTGGGTCGTTTATTAGGACTAAAGTGCGACCCTGGTCCACACGACGAACTTCCCAGTTTGATAAATATTTAATAACAATAATTAAATTAGACATTACACAAAAAAGTAATCATTTTAATCATTAAAACTTAATTATTATTTATTTTTAACATTAATTAAAAAAAAAAAAAACGGCTGAACCGATTTTTATAAAATTTATGTCGGATTAAAATGACGTTAACACGCCACGATTGGCACCCTTACGAAGTCGATATAATTTTTTATTCGCGAGATATTGTGTAAAATCTACTTTTTTGGAGGTTATTTGGTTAAGAAAAAAGAACGGCTGAACCGATTTTGAAGAAATTTCTTTCACATCATATTTACGTTAATTCGCGTCGATTAGCACCCTAACGTAGTCGATATCATTTTTCATTCTCGAGATTTCGTCTTAGAAAGAAATGGACACATACGTACGTACATACGTAGGTACACACATACACAGACATCTTTCTAAAATTAGTGTAGTGACCTTGAAACATAGAAATGTGTTATACATTTTGATTTCGATTTTCGGACCCATTACAATAACTTCCAATGGGAAGTTAAAAAACTGCGCGATCAGCATGTGATTGGTCACTTTAAACTCAACACAGCAGAAGGCGGTGTAACAATCAATCAGATACTTTGTGCATCCTAATAGAGCATGTGCTGTTCAAGTGATAACTATATCTGTTGCTGGGAAATACTATAGATACAAACTTACCCTCGACACAGAGCTTCTCTAGTGAAGAGAAGCATCCATTTTGCATATTTTTTGTATATAATAATAGCCAGAGCATGTGCTATTCACGTTGATAACTATGCCTGTTTGTGGAAAAGACTTCTAATTTAAAAATTTCCTAACCCTGGCGTGGGAAGCGTTCGATCTGAAGGAGGCTTGAAGTGGGAAGATGGAGCGTGTAAAGAAAGAAGACATATCGCTCTCGTGTGTTCCGATGGCTTCATGTTGACACACCGACAGTCGAGTAGTTCCTATAGTCGTGTTATCCATTCCCTCGTGGGTACCTCTAACTCGACAGCCACTTTCCATTAGAATAGAATGCCTGTAGATGTGTCGCACTTGCATTGCACCATACGCATAAAACGCAATCGCTCTGTTGGCAAAAAATTTAAATTAAAAAAAACTTGGTCCATAACAAATCTGTTGTTTAAAAACTTGAAAACTTTGAAATAATTTATTATTATATACAACAATGAGTTAAATTTTTTGTGGTTATAATATGATAATTATTAAATAGACAGTAGCCATTCCACAAGCAAATACTTTTCTTAACGTACTCAGTCGGCAACCTGCCATCGTGATGTTAAACGTCAAACAATTATTAAGATATACAAGGAAAAAATCAGAAGCCACTGTCAGGACTTGAACCCGAAATTCCCAATTTCCAGCTGGTTGAGTTACCACTTACTCACACAGTGCCCCGAGAGTGGTATATATAGGTATACTCGTATATAGGAAAAGAACAGATCCCACTCTGGGGGTACTGTGTGAGTAAGTGGTAACTCAACCAGCCGGAAACTGGGAATTTCGGGTTCAAGTCCTGACAGTGGCTTCTGATTTTTTCCTTGTATATCTTAATTGTTTGACGTTTAACATCACGATGGCAGGTTGCCGACTGATTACGTTAAGAAAAGTATTTGCTTGTGGAATGGCTACTGTCTATTTAATAATTATAATTTATTATTATTTATTTCTCATGAACGCGTTAGAGACTGTAGTTTTTGAATGTTCCGACTATTTCCGTTTCATCTAATATTTCTAAAATGCCACCTCATCATGAGACATTAGACGTTATTCACGTCAAAAAATGTTTCATGTATGGTATATTTTATTGTTTTGAAAATGATAAACCTTTTGAAAATAATTTCTTATTGCGTTTTGTTTATATAAAATAATTTTAATAAATTTTACTCTATTAAATATTATACAAATAAATGCTAAAACAAGCTAAGAAAAACAATTAAATTTATTCTTTATTCTCTGTAGAAATAACCTTCATTATATTATTTAGCGATAGAGATTGCTGTATTCAGTTAAATGAAAAGTTCTTTCTTTCTGTTTTCAATTTAATTCTAAAGCAATAATAACAATACTTCATTATTTATACTTTACTATTATTAATTAAAGACAGATGCCATCATATTAGCTATCCACAGAATCTGTAGCAAATTTAAAGATATCTTTCGTATTGGAAACTTAATAATTTAAGTCGAAAAATTTAAATGAAAATAATTATAGTACCTGCAGTATAAGAAAATACAGTGGCAAAAAGATACAGCTAGTAGTTTAATTTGAAATTAAACTAAATTAGTAAGTTTTATAGTTTCACTGTTTGCTACTCAGCACAGCAAATATAATATAATAATTATACATAAACATGTTTTCTTTTACTATATTATACAAATTGTCTCAAAGCAATGCAGATATATTAAGAAATCTTTTTGTAAGCATTACCATCTTACTGAGTGAGAGATTATACAACAATAGACGACGCTAATGACCTTAGATGTCGACGCGTCTATAATCTACAATAAAATAAATACAATAATGGACACTTAACAATCAACACCTTAAATTAGACATTCTTTAATACGAAAATACACGTTAATTGGAACACAAATCTAAAATCACTGTATTTACTATTTAAAAAATTCGACTAATGACCAGTCCTATACTTCCCACCTAGTAAATATTTGCAATAAATAAACACTCTTTTTTTATTCTTTGAAAAAAAACATGACCATCTTTTTTGTTTGGTGATCTACTGATGGCTAGTAATATAGCAAAAATAATGGTTACCTTGATTTACGTACAATTTTCTTTTTTTAGTAAAATATTTTTTTTCTCGAAAACTACATTTTAGAGAAAAAAAATATTTACATTTTTTTCATATTATAACATCTAGAATTCATTTATATTTTTTTTTATCTATGTTAATAGGTGACATTGAGAACGTTTTTTTTAATATCTCAGGATCCACTGAACCGATTTGACTCAAAATCTAATCAGATCTAAGTTAAAGACTGATAAATACAATAGAACAATCGGCATGGCCGTATGTTGTTCTGTTTTTACGATATCGAAGGCGAAAAATTGACCACATACATACATCAGTCAGAAAATTATCTTAAACGATTGCTAGGGTCTCAAAACGTGAAGATCTGTTTAAATCTCGAAATATTTTTTCGGACTAAATCCATTACTTCCCTACCATAGTAGAGGTGGGAAGTAAAAAGAATAGATATTACAATAATTTAGAAACAATTTGTATCCAGTAGAAACATAATATACCCTGTTACTTTCGAATTATTATTATTACTGAACTGCAAATAAATGTAGCATTCTGCATTCCCTTAGGATATTTTCTAACAGGAAAATATGCTCGAATTTTTATCTTATTTCTGTTCTCCATAACCAGACATTATTTTTCTTTTTTGTGTCATGGTATACAGTGTTTAAATTAATATCTGTATCAAATTTCTACTAGAGGATTCGATTCCTTGCGGTAACCCTTTTTAAAAAGTTAATGCATTTACAAAGAAATTTGGGTGCTGTACTTACGTATGCGCGGTAGAAGTTATACAATTATTTGGCGTGATTAAGAAACTAATTTTTAATTACCTAGGCCCGCTATCCAACCGATGTCAATAAGTTACAAGTCTTTGTAACTCACTAGGTCATGATTTTAAACAAAACAATCAAACATCAATAAATTTAATGACGGTATTAGAATAGTATCCGATTGGGTTTGATAACGGAGTTTTAACATTGGAAATGTTTATGTTCGTATATGGGGGCAGAGTTACGAGTTTTCGTTCAAGGCCAAAAGACAACGGTGTCGCGATCAAGTGAGGAGCAATCATGCAAAATTGAACAAGTGCAATTTTTTCGAAATGTGTTGTATATCATGTCTAGTTAATTGAGAGGTATTTGCGACGATCTGCGGTGTTATTTTTGAGCAAATGTTAATAAATACTGTAGAAAAATCCATTTAAAAGTTAAGTAATCAAGCAAAAGTGAACGCGTATATATATAACAGAAGAATAATAGGGTTATTCCTGAAAAAACTAAACAGTGCATTGATAAATATTGTGTGTATAATAAACAGTTAATTATGTTTCATATATGCATTATGCTGTTATCATTTCCAATGTCCTCGATGGTTGCAAGGATTGCGAAATCTGTGAATTTTTTCTCCGGACTTGGCCCTCGAGAGGTATTTTATTTCCTTCGTACCCTTCAGCAGCTGTCTACTGCTGACCCCGTTGATAATCATCATCGTCATCCTAGTCTTAGTCCCATATTATTTGGGGTCTTGTAAAGAATATTAATTTCAGTTCATTAATGTACGATTTATTTTCTTTGATAATGGAATATACACATACTGGCTATCAATGTTAGTTCAACGATGTTTATTCAAGGTCACAATTGTGTTTTTGTATACTGTTCAAAGCGCTACGCACGGGATCTGATAGTTTAGTATAAATGAGAACTCTCGCCATGCTTGACTTTTTACATTGGTTCAGTTTTGTTAATACTTGATTAGTACAGTTAAATATGCATTTGTTTTTAACACCAAAATTATATTGACTCTCGCATTGACTGCGATTTCACTTTTAATGAACCTTCACTGGATTCTAATCAACACGTAGCTTATACGAATGAATGAATTGTCTATAATTCACAATTCTTTGACTCGTATAAACTCATCTTATTGCGCCATTCGTCCTTAAATGCCATGTCATATGATTGTTATAAATTTAAATCCAGGTTGGTTTATGGAATCAGTGATGCGGCGTAGTTTCTCTAAATCAATTAATTGATCTGCCCATTTCAATGTTAATTGCAATGATGCGAATGTCAAAACAAATTCAGCCGAGTATCAGTGCAAAGCTCGGCGGAGGAGGGATATAACCATTTATTTGTTTAATAGGCACATTTGTACTCTCGAAACAAATAGTTTTTGTATGCTTTTACCATTCTGCAATGTGAGAAATGCAATTAAACATTCGCTCTCGGTGGGTACGGGGAAAACAACCAAGCAAAGACTACACATTGTAGACTACCTATGTGTTGCATGTAGGGATGTGGTTGCCACTAAGGTTTCCGTACAGGAATTCCGAGATTTCGCAATTCCGGAATTGCGGACAAAATTTTTGATGTGAAACATCTTATGTCGGGCTGTGAACAGCAGCGTGAGGGGAAATATGCAACGAAGTTTATGGTCCGCTCCTTCGCTGCTGTACTCCCCACCACTGCGGCACTCTCTCTCTCTCTTGGCTCAGGCGTGCACTGTAACACACGCGGTGTTACAGTGCAGTATATAGGATTACGTCAGCATAACAGTTAGTTGCTGCTTTTGAAAAAATATATACTACTACATAGAGAATACCACCGAGTTCAATAACGTTTTCTTTGATGTTTCACATCTGTCGGGGGTCCCGAGACCCACACCCTTTTTTAACATAGCAATTCTGGAACTGAAGAAATTAATATCGGAATTCCGGAATTTATGAAAAAAATTAACAAATTTTTGTTCAATTTGCCGACCAGATGATAGTGATTTTTTATCAATGATTGATGTTTTCTCTATAAGAGTTAAATAAATAAATAGGTTTTTTAAATTTAATATTCGAAGTGTGCCTCTTCTAGTCGATAATGTTGATTTTTTGTTTGTTTGCAAATTTCTAACTATCAAAAATTTTATTCAACGTTTTCTAGGTCAATAAACGTATTTCGATTTTAAAAATGGCGGGTTTTTTCTGCATGCAGTATTTTTGTAGACCTTTCTCGATATCGGAATTAGTTCCAGAGTTTCGAAACTGAGAAGCAAATATCGAAACTAGTTACGGAATTGCAGGATAATCCGATATTAAAAGCTCTATAATTGCCACGAGATTTTATATTTAATTTTTATTTTATATTTAAATGAGCTATTTCCGCCGCTTCGCTCGCCCTCGCGATTCGTACACAATAATAGAATTTTGAAGTCGGCACCAATTTAATTACCAAAACTTTTTATATAGGCGGCGACCTCAAAATTTTATTATTTTCCTCTTTTTAGTGGCCTTTTTAAAGGTTTTTTATTAAAAAAAATGTTTTTTATTTATTTTGTAACTTTGCAATACGTAGGTAGTTTGCACGTTATTAACTGAAGATTCTTTTCTTGATTATTGGTTATTAAACTAAAAAAAAAATAAAAAATTACTGAACCGATTTAAATAAAATTTATGTGGAATCGCCCTGAAGATATCACTATTAGATAAAAAAAGATTCATCAAAATCGGTTCACAAATTCAGGAGATACGAGGTAACACACATACAAAAAAAATCGGTCGATTTGAGAGCCTCCTTCTTTTTTTAAGTCTATTAACAAGCATTTCTCAGGAAACTACAAGTAAATTTTTATAAATTACAAATATTCATTGTTTTCAAATTATTTTAGAAGGGTTACCTTTTTTTTGTCCATCATCACGGGTCTATATTGTGTAGGTAGTGGTATATTGTAATTTTATTCTATTTATCACCGTACCGTTTATTTTCCCAGGTAACCTTTAATTATTGAGTTTTCATCAGACGCCGCACAGTAATTAAAGGGTGCCGTTTATTTCGAAAATAAATCAAAATATACAAATATTTGAAAATGTAAATATTTCGACAGTCGCAAAACACTTTGAATAGTCAAATAGTTATTCCGTAAATTACCATTAATTAAATATTAAGTTTCTGATACCATATAATTGTAGTTTTTTATAACGCAAGAACAGTCTAAGATCGTAATTTTTTTTATTGTGTAGAATGTTAGATTGTTGTCCATAGAATAAAAACAGATGCTATATTTACAAAAGAAAATTAGGATAAATTTTGACAAAAAACCCCCGAAAATATGGTTTCGAAGGGGGTATGAAAACTGTGTTAAAATCGTGTATACACAATTTAGACAAAATATTTTTTTAGCAAAATCTATTTAAAATTCTGCAATGTTTCTCTAATTATGACGAACTTTGTCATCTTAGATTTTCTAATAATATGTGTTGTGCAACCCATGACTATATTACTTCTTCGCAAAAATATTCTTATTAAAAAAATTCGACTGATGACCAGTCCTATACTTCCCACCTAGTAAATATTTGCAAAAAATAAACACTCTTTTTTTTATTCTTTGACTAGGCCCAAATAACCTTAGCTGTTGGTGGTCTTTAAAACACAATTTAATTTTTATTCTTTGAAAAAAGCATGGCCCTCTTTTTTGTTTGGTGATCTATTGATGGCTAGCTTAATATAGCAAAAATCATGGTTACCTTGATTTACGTACAATTTTTATTTTTTTTAGTAAAATATTTTTTTTCTCGAAAACTATACATTTTAGAGAAAAAAAATATTTACATTTTTTTCATATTATAACATCTAGAATTCATTTATATTTTTTTTTACCTATGTTAATACGTGACATTGAGGACGTTTTTTTGAATATCTCAGGATCCACTGAACCGATTTGACTCAAAATCTAATCAGATCTAAGTTAAAGGCTGATAAACACAATAGAACAATCGGCATGCCCGTATGTTGTTCCGTTCTTAAGATATCGAAGGCGAAAAATTGACCACATACACACACACACACATACACACATACACACATACACACACACATACAGACATCAGTCAGAAAATGATCTTAAACGATTGCTAGGGTCTCAAAACGTGAAAATCTGTTAAAATCTCGAAATATTGTTTTCGGACTGAATCCATTACTTCCCTACCATAGTAGAGGTGGGAAGTAAAAAATAATGAATTGAAAATATGAATTTGCGCTAGACCCAAATAACCTTAGCTGCTAGTGGTCTTTAAAACACAAAAAGCAAAAATATTCTTGAATACTAAGCATTCGAAAGTACGAGTCGCGACATTTGTATTAATAATAATAATAATAATATATTTAGCTGTAGGAGAGACCGAAGTCTATTACATTAGTCATACAAAAGATTAAAATTAATATTCATTTAGGCTATATAAGTTTTTTGACAGCAAATATTTTTTTAGGTCGTAGTTAAATTTTTTGCAATTTTTAAATTTTTATATTGATGTCTAAACATTTTTACCACCTCCCTCCCTCCAAATTTCTGCTAAAGTGACTCGAGAAATGTGTCGCGGAAGTAACGCTTCAAGAAATTTCACAGGCCCTATCGTATTTAAAGCGAATGCTATACCTATTCTGCACTACTTGGTCTGCTGTAAAAAATTTGAGGTTAGTTGTCATCGTTATGCGAATCAGAATGTCCCGGGTTCAATGTTTATTATTACTTTTTTTAAAAGCTTAGCTAAATAAATACTTACGATAATAATTATACAGTATGTAAACAGGTAAGCTGCACATATAGGGAAATTAGCATTGGGAAAAAATGAATGGATCAGAGTGAGCCATGACTCATAATGTACGTATTTATATAGGGTTGCTATGGTTATTTTAGTGTTTTTATTTTAGTTTCAATTATTTTTATTTTATTTGACATTTAAACAACTATTAAAATAAAAATAATTGAAACTGAAATAAAAACAAAATTAAGCAAAATCGCAGGATAGTGGACAAAATAATTTGATTTATTAAATTAAATGTACTTGAAAAAGTCTAAATCTATAGACGAAACGTCGTACATTTAATTTAATAAATCAAATTATTTTGTCCACTATCCTGCGATTTTGCTTAATTTTATTATAATCACGATGGACACGATTTCTAATATGAAATAAAAACACTAAAAAACCATAGCAACTCTACGTACATTATGAGCCCTGGCTCACTCTGATCCATTCATTTTTTCCCAATGTTAATTTCCCTATGTGCAGCTTACCTGTTTACATATTGTATAAAAAATAGCATAAAAATTTCACCAAACTTCTTAAAAATATGAAGAGCTTACATTTTTTAACATTTAGTGAAAATTTTTAAAAATGAAAACATTGAACTTTTCGAATTTCGAATGCAAAGTTTTCAATTTCTTAAAGTTTCATAAAACTTTTCGGCGAGCGAGGCAACTTTTCATCCCTGTATCCGTACGAACAGTAGATGCGTCAAAACATGGTGTGGGGTGCTGTTCTATCTCAATGCCTATACATGCATGTATGTGTGTATGTATGGTTGTGTGTGTGTGTATTGGTGTGTGCAAAACAATTACAATTATACGTAAATCGAGATGCGAAACGCTTTCTGTGTGGAAAAACGTGTTACGTCGATTGATCTGCCGCCGCAGCGCTGCCACCATTCCTGGCTGCCCCGTTGCTGTCGGTTCACTTCTATTCAGAGAGAAGCTTTCCACCCGCCAACGCTGTCTACAGTGTGTTCCGTAACACATCTGGCTGTGAAATCAATAGCTGTAATTATAGTCACAGAACCGAAGTATGATTTCTATGTATTTTGGAAACGTACGGAGTTTGGTAATATAAACAATCATTTACCTAACCAAATTTTGCATCGATGAAAAGTTTGTCTTTTCGTATTGCCTCTTCGAAAAAACGATAGATCCTTTTGGAGTGTTCAATGCTTTTCGTCAATAATTACAAATAAATATTCAAATATAGTTAATACCTGCTTAATTCTGATGCTGTTAAAGTTGTAAGTTAAAACTGAAAACATTATTAAATAACGGGAAAATTGTATGCTAGTTGAAGATAATGAAGCGAATGGCGTCTATTATGATATAATTTCGAGAAACACATATTAGTGTTTTAATAATTATTAAATTTATTAAACTCAAGTTTTTGAACCTACTATATTTATCTACTCTCGTAACATATTATACACGAGTCTCAACGCACCTCATACCTCGGTATCAACTCTCAAACTCCCACAATCGCTACCTCCATAGTTGGTGCAAACTGACACCCAGTTCTTCCCCATCACTGTAGTTGGAAATATCAGTGTCGGGGATATTTTTGTTATGTTGTTATTTCGTTTCATAATAATTAATAGCAGTTTCAACTAAAGTCAATATAATATATTTATCAGTTAAAACAGGAGCACACTGATTGTACGCAGAAATGTGTAAAATAATGATTCGATTTTGAAATGAAAACTTCCTTAGGCGCGTTAGGCACTCTTTGCCTGGGTACCGAAAAAATGTGAAGCGTTCGCAATTTTGCGTAAGAATTCGCAACATACTTATATCATAAAATATAATATACACTGCCACTCATAGCGCAGTTGGTTTAGTCTTTGCATTCTGGAGGGTCGTGTGGTCTAGTGGTTAGCGTGTCGGCCTCTAGATCAGACGGTCGTGGGTTCGAATCCCACCTGCGCTCATGGATGTTTTCTGATGTCATTTAGTTTTAAGAAAGTTGTTATTTGATGTAGTTAAAAGACGCTAATGACCTGAGATATCGACGCGTCTATAATCTACAATAAAAAAATAAAATCTTTGCGTTCTATTCATAGGAACCTGGGTTCGAGACCTAATAGCACCGTAGAATTTTTAGCGTTTTTTTCTAAGTTCTACATGATATTTATTGATATCTTTTTTATTTTTGTTATATTCTTTCTTTGACAATAATTATAAAATACAATTTTAGTATTTTAGTAATAAATTATTTTTAGTTCATAAATGCACTACATAATAATAGATGACACCAAAAATTAGAAAAACTGAAGTTTTCACTTCTGTCGTGTGGTCATAAGCACACACCCATTTTTTTAAGTATAACTTTTTCATAAAAATGCGACTTACAACAAATATCAAAAGATAGATTAGAGATGCTCAACAGCTGAGGTAAAAAATAGGAACTTTTATTGTGTGTTAATTACTGAAATCTGAATTTATGTGAACTACAAATCGGGGCTAAAGTACAGTTTTATTTAAATGCAGAAGCGTTTTTGTCTTAGTTTTACAGTAATTTTCCACAGTCTGTTGTACACTCTTAAATCAATTTTCTTTAGAGGTTTTCTTTCAGGTTAACTTTGTCAAGAAACGTGTTCAAGTCTACACCACTGGACATAAATTATTCTGATGAACACAGACGAATCACACAAATGATACGCGACCGCAACCTAGTTAATGTGATTAAACTTCGTAACGTAATAAACGTTGCCTATAATTACCTAACACTGGCACACTGCGCTCGACCTTTATATGTGTGGGCCACCCCCTTCCCCCCAGTACTCACACCTTACAATCTACAACTGCAGGGACACGTTCGAAATTAAGGCAGATTTACACGAACGACCCAAGTCAAATTTCTATAGAAATATTTAGTAGTTTTGTGAACATAAAATCTAACTAGTATCAGCGACTACATCAATTAGCTTGTAACACGTTGCTGTTATTTTCCGTAGAAACTAAGGAACCCTTATATTTTCGTCATATGTCCGTCCGTCCGTAAGTCACAGGCCTCCCATCCTCTCATTATGCAGGGTGTATCACAGAAAACCGAACATAGCGAAAAGTACACAGTACAAATTAGTTAAGAGCAGAGATTGCTTTACCCTCCACCCCCCCTCTTCACCCCGCAGACAAAACCGTCGCACAAACACACACACCCCCCTCTTCACCGTGCAGACAAAACCGTCGCACGAACATCCCCCTCGCGGGAAACTCTGCCCCCGCAAGAAATGCACGGTGCTGATATTCAATTAATGTTCCTATGTGAAAGAATAATTTGTTAATTTTTTCTGCGACGCCTCCACCCCCCCCCCTCTTCATCCCGCAGACAAAACCGTCGCACAAACACACCCCCCTCTTCACCTCGCAGACAATACATGTAAAGGAATACACTGGAGATAGATATCAATGCAGGCTATTCGTGCTGTCCGTAGACGTCTGTGTAAAAACTCAGGTGTAAGCCATATTGAGTCCGCAACTGTGCAAGCAAATATTTTCCAGACGCTTATTTTGAACGTAGCCAATTTTATGTGCAGTTTACATAATATGCAGCACTAGTAATTCTTAATAGGTATATTCACAAACCAATTATCGCCTCCATTTTTTATGTCTAAGGCTTAGCGCGCACATGCGATTTTCTGACGCGCGATTGTTTAGTCTCAAAAATAAAAGTACGTGCAGTACGCAGCTGAGATTCTAGATGGTAGCGTAGATCATAGCAGGGCTTGCTTAAATTAATGCATTGTTACATATGCGAGCGTACACAACGAAGCAGTGAGTGTAGCAGGTATAAGCGCTGTTACAAGAGCTGGTAGATTCAAGAATGTATCTTACCATTCTTTCAGCGCGCTGACTACTACAATCAACGTGTGACAACTGTCAAATGGCCGTTACAAGTTTCGCAATGGATGTGACTAGTTTAATAAGTGAAATGTTGCCAGTTTTTATTTAATTTGTTTTGAGTTTTTTCTAAGACGTATTTAAAAGTGTTAGGTTCCATACGTAAATATTCAAAAAACCGGTTTAGGTAAAATTTTAATTATTGGTATAAATGATGAAATTCGCCATGTTTAGATCATTTTCTATTATTAGGGTGGACACGATAGCTCCTATCCAAATTTGTATTTAAAATATACCACTTTGTAGCAGAAGAACACAAATATTCGTTTTCGCTATCTGACATTTCAAACGCGACTTAAGCTTGTATCAATGCTAGTATCAAAACTTCGTTGTGCAAACCTATAAGCGCTTATAATTTCAGCCACCATCTACCATACATGCTACCATCTAGAATCCCAGCTGCGTACTGCACGTACCTTAACACACACAACATTAAATACAAATGTGCGCATATGCGACTAAATAACCGCTGCATTATTATTTTTGCGACTAAACAACCGCGAGACAGAAAAATCGCATGTGCGCGCTAGGCCTTAACATTTTACTTAAGTATGGTACACTCGAATACCATCCATCGTCGTATAGTAATTAAACAGTATTGAAAGTTCAACTAATGCAAAGCAGCAAAGGTGAGGTCAAAGTTTCTCTAATATAGTTTAATAACTTCTAATGACGATTCTGATGGAGCCCCGTCCTACCTCAATCAAGACCCTTGATTTGATCTTAAATTGTTTTGGGAAAAAATAACGTTGCAATAATTAACGTGCTGCCTTAAACAACAAATTTTTCATATTCGACTTGCTTTGATTTTCAATAATAAAATGAAATTCCAAATAAAACTTTTATTATCTTTCTAATTAGAACCTGCGAATTTTACAATGCAAAAATATTCCACCTATAAATCTATTGTACCTGAAAAATATTACCGTGAAAAATATTGCTGCTAATTATTATTTTAACATTTGTTTGATGTTTGTTTAAGAACAAAATTTACAAACAAATTAATTACAAAATTTACTGATACTGATTGAAAAATATACCTACTAAAAATATCTTGCGGAAATATGAATAGATGAAATTAATGGAATGTTAAATTTCGTTTCCTTTTTAATCAACGTAAGTTTTGATTACGTGAGACAAAATAATAAATCATAGAACTGGTTCGTTATTCTCTTTGATCACATCCTTTACAACATTTTTGTGAAAATATTTTTGTCATAACTTTTAATCTTTTTCCGTCGTTTAATTAATTTATGTTTCGATAATTACCGACAGTGAATTGTTTCTTGGTTAATGTAAATTTATGTGCAAGATTAAAGTGAAGTATTTAACAAATTTATCAATCAGAACAAGCTTTTAGAGAAAGTTTGTTGCGAGCTTTTCTTTTAAGGTTTATATCTCCATGGCAATGGACAGGAGAACAGACGGCTCTAATAACTGTGTGCGAGTTCTTTAATCTATTTTCATGAAGGGAAGTTCTCTTTCAACTCAATCTAGATTCCTATTTTCTCTTTTAACCTATTGTTCTCCTTTAACGAAACATTCACCTTATATTATATAAGGTGAAATTGAAATGTCTTCGTACGGTTTAGTGCAGTGCTTCTCAAACATTTTAATCCACTGGGCCTAATTAATATAGATTTTTTCGGTCCGACCCCTATGCCCTGCCATCCGACCGACCGACGTCAATAGTGTATGTACCATAATATGCATTGGCCAATAATTCGTGAAGGTTTACCTAACAAACACTTTTAATAAAAAACTTTTTAACAAAAAAAAAACCTCCGTCAAAAAGGCACTAAAAAGAGGAAAATAATGAAATTTTGCGGTCTGTGCCAATTAAAATATGAAGTTGGTTAAAAAGAAGATATTAATTACTATACTATACTTTTTAACCGACTTCATATTTTAATTGGCACAGACCGCAAAATTTCATTATTTTCCTCTTTTTAGTGCCTTTTTGAAGGAGGTTTTTTTTTGTTAAAACGTTTTTTATTTTTTACTTTTTAGTGTCAAAAAGTAACATTTACCTTAAAGAATCACACGCCGTTACTTACTTTTATTAAAATCAGCCGAACTACTGAACCGATTTTCATAAAATTTCTATGGGACCAATCTGAAGATATATCCTTTCAAATGAAAATTTTTTTTTCGAAATTCGGTTCATAAACGACCAAGTTATCCGCGAACACACATAAAAAATATATACGGTCGAATTGAGAAACCTCCTTTTTTTGAAGTCGGTTAAAAATTAAGAGTATTTGATAGCGAAAGTAACCTCCTGCACTATTTATCTCATATCCTTTTCTCTGGCCTAAAAACGGTTTCCGCTCTCCCGACGCCATTTTTTAAGCTAGAGTTCGGGTAAACGCCAAATAAAGGACTAAAAATCACACTACAGATCCTACATGGGAATTTTTTGAAAAAAGTTTTGGCTACGTGTGAATGATTAAGTAATGTATATTTTTTTAAAAGTTGTAATGATTTTCCAGGATATTTTTTTTCAATCTTTCGCCAGTAGAATCTGTAGTGTAGATTTTCGTTCCTTCATTTGGCGTTTACCCGAACCCTTTAGCCTTAAAAATAGCATCGGGAGAGCGGGAATCGTTTTTAGGCGAGATAAAAGGATTTGAGATGCAAATCGAATACTCTTAAAAAACAAAACAAACTATAACCCTCCCGTAAAAATGCTCAGTCAAATAAAGAAAACAGCATCAAAACGAGTCCACATATGCTTCTTTTTGGATCGGGGGTTAAAAAAAAGCACATACGGACAGCCAGACATCTAAAAACTCACTTTTTCGGTACATAAGGAATATTCCAAGTCTTCATGGTTTCCGGGCTTGTAGGCCGTGGTCCGGTGGTATTTCTACCTGACGTTTCGTCTACAACTGCGGTAGACATTCTCAAAGGCGGTGTGGCAGCGGTCAAAGTGTCCTTACCCTGTGAGTGTCAGTCGCCAAGGAAGACACTTCGATCGCTGTCACACCGCCTTTGAGAATGTCTACCGCAGTTGTAGACGAAACGTCAGGTAGAAATACCACCGGACCACGGCCTACAAGCCCGGAAACCATGAAGACTTGGAACAATGTCGGCCGTGAAAGCTTGCACACCTACATAATGAATATGTTTATAAGGGCGTTGAAATAATGAATTCGATTTTTTCGCCAATACAAGACATTCTTTACTCTTATGGTCGGTCGATTTTAAAAATAAAGGAGCTGTTTTTATTTTTTCATGTAAAACTTGCGAGATGTGAGTTTAATAGGTTATTTTTCATTAGCGGTATTGCTGATCAATTTCAAATTGGTAATTAATAGGCTAAAACGTTTCCAGTGTATATGTATACTCTTTCAAACACTGACGACAAACTAATTTAAAATTTTAATCATTTATTGATTGGGGTTCATTTATTCTTCAAACGAAGCGGAGATGTTCAAACCTAATAACGTTAACTTTTGTGCATATTTTAATGATCGTTGGTTATTTTAATTATTGTTATTATTCAAATTTAACGACATTTTCAAAAGGATATTTATTGTCTGAAACTACTCGTTATATTTTGAGACATTGGAATATTCGTTCCATTTTCAATTTTCGTTGTATTTATTTTCTGTGCTGTCATTTGTAATTAAGAAAATAATTGAATCTCTGAATTACATAAAAGATTCAAATTAAATTTGTGGCATCAGGTTCCATTGAAAAAAATAGTTAGTCCCTGTATTATAATTATCGAGATAATTTAAATTATTAATTTGCGATTCAAGATAAAAATGTGTCCCTAAAATTTTAACAAAATTGGCCATACTTAAAATTTATTAAAAAATATTAGTTTTCGGATGTCTACTATAGAGTTACTTACTGAACGATATGCCTTGGACATAGATATGAAAAGGCCATCAAACTTCTATTGGCAACAAAAGATCTATAAATATTGCCTATAGGTAATATAATTATTAGAACGGAAGTTTTAAGTGCTGATAAATTGAAAATATGAGTTGATGCTAGGCCCAAATAACCTTAGCTGTTGGTGGTCTTTAAAACACATAATTTTAAACACAATTTTAGCAGTGTTGGATATCACCCACACAATTACTATCTCAATTAGACATGTTTTTCAATAAATAATACATATTATTTATTATAAGCACTCTCTTAAGTATACATGAACTTAATAATTTTACAATGGTATAAAGCTTTAAACTGAAAAACAATATTTTATATTTAAATTTATTGAATATTAATAATATGTTTCTTTTTGTTTCAGGTGAGTATTCTCAATTAATTTACAAGAACGTGTACCCAAAATTGTTTAAAATAGGTCACTAGGTGGTAAGTTTTCTGTTTGACATATTTGAATTTTAAGTTACTAGTTTTAATAGCGATTTACATGCTGTAACCGCGTACACGCGTGAACTATTATCGAGGTTCCTCACACTTCGTAACAACGATTGGCGGAATAATCTGAATATCTTGGAGGAAACGTCGCCACCCAAACTGTCTCTCCACTAAGGTTTAACTCACACGTACCATTTTCCGACGACATCAGAACCACAATAAAATCGTCGTCTGTGGAGAGTAGCTAAAATGTACCCTAAAAATATGGAAACTGGGTCGCAGCACTCATACGTCCGACACATTGTCGCAAAATTGTCGCAGTCGACAGACCAACACAACTCACACGTGCGATTCTCTAGCGACACACCAACAACAGGCCGGCAGTCTGTGTTGTGTCAACACAGACTGACTGTCTGCCCTGCAAGTTGGTGTGTATTGTCGACAAAGCGATCTACTCACACGTGCGTCTGCACGCCAACTAAGGCAGGCCAACACAACTCATACGTGCGATTCTCCAGCGACACACCAACAACAGGCCGGCAGTCTGTGTTGTGTCAACACAGACTGACTGCAAGTTGGTGTGTATTGTCGACAAAGCGTTCTACTGACACGTGCGTTTGCACGCCAACTAAGGCAGGCCAACACAACTCATACGTGCGATTCTCCAGCGACACACCAACAACAGGCCGACAGTCTGTGTTGTGTCAACGCAGACTGACTGCCCTGCAAGTTGGTGTGTATTGTCGACAAAGCAATCTACTCACACGTGCGTCTGCACGCCAACTAAAATGTGGTTGAAAAGTGGTCCATTGCTGTGACAGCGTAACCACAGAATGTCGTTGTATTGTGTGAGTAAGCCTTGGTCGAATGTAACTGCGGTCTGAAAACTATCATAATTTATTTATGCCTCTTCTGTTTTACATAAACTTTGCATAAAAGTACGATTTGAATTTCACAATTTATTTTTAAAAAAAGTGAATTTCGTATTTTATGTTGAAACATTTAAAAAAGAATCCGCGAAAAGATGAACGGCCTCACAAAAATGCAGCAGCTTTCGGTCGCATGAAATATATTCAATTTCAGAGCACGTTTCGGTATATGGCAAAGCGTAATCATAGCGTTCTATATTACAACAATTCTTATCATACATTTCGCATTATGGCCCAGGGCTGCGTCAAACTTTACAAGAAGTAACTAACTACTAATCAAATCATAAATGCTGTAGCGCTACTGACAAATGATACATACAGTCTCTGTGGAACGACTGTTTTGAAAATTAAGTATTTTACACAACCAAAATATCAAAGATAAAAAACTTTTAATCTTCGTTTCAAATTTATTCCTCTCACGATCTCACCTATAATCTTTTATCGTCATCCTGGTGTTTTATTAAACTGAGATATTTTTTTAAGAAGAAAATTTTAAGAAGAGATTCCTCGAATCTAGATATTTTTTAGCATAGTTACTATTTTAAAATTCCTATACCTCATTGCAATTTGTTTTATTTATTTATTTAAGGTCATCGCCTGTCAGGGTTTTCAGGGTCTAGTACCAATTCATGTTTTTAGTGCATTATTATTTTTCTCCGGCTCGGAACGAGGCCTTTCTTTTGATAGCCATATAGATGTATTTAGAAGGAAAATTACTTTTACATTCTAGCGTCCGCCATATTGAATTTTCCGTGATGTCATATTATACCCTATGTCCCTCTCTTCAATATTTTTAATATTAAGGTGGCATATTTTTTTTTCTACCAAATTCTAAACCAAAAGTTTATTGTCATTAAGGATTACTTTATTGCAAATATTAGTTGTTCTGTTGATTTAATTTGAATTCTAGTTAAGTTGGCCACAAATTAATAAATAGCAAATTTTTTTTCTAAGTAGTTTTTTATTTATCTTCCAAATTACTTAAGTGTCAGGTACTAGGAGGTTTCCTCCTAACCCTGCCTAATGCCTATAGTGCCTATGCTGTCGCCCAGCCGGGTAAAAGCCCCATCTCAACAATTTTGGATATTCTCGAGCCATCTATGATCAGTTCTATAATATTCTATATCGGTTGCAACTGTATTCTATATCGGTTGCATCTGTTGCGGAACACGAATCTTCATCCATCCTTGTGGCAAAACAAAACACAGCAATAGTGAAGCAATAAATCATAAACACGTACGAAAAGGAACGGTCTGAATAGGAACAGTTCATAATATTTCATAACTCGTAACAGTTAATATAAACTGACGGAGCGCACAACACCGTAACTGAACTAAACTATACATAAATACATAACACAGACTATTATACTGAATGATTCTAAGTTTACGTCCAGGTTGAACTGACGATAAACGATAATAGCGGCGATAACAGCAATCTGCTTCGTATTAGATGAACCATGGTAACGTTATGTAAATAATAGGTTCCAGGCCAAGGTTAGTAGAGTATAAGGTTGCCTCGTTCCATTTGACCAATCAGCGTAAGCGCGGTGGAATGGCGTCAGCTGGTGTACCCTTTCAAATTAAGAACAAAGATTCTCCTAGCTGGACCCGTAACATGTTGAAATACTTTAATATTTTTAGTTTGAAAAAATGATAAATAAGAAATGAATAGAATTAACTTTAACAAATATATAAATTTTTATTTTATGTTTGTTTAACGCAAAATTGACAAATTATCATATTTTTTTCGGTAGCATAAGAATAATGTCTCTATTATTAAAAAAAAAGGATACTACCATCGTTATTGTGAATTTTATTTCCAAAAGTTAGCAGCGCCGATGGTCTGACCTTTTCTACTGAAGTGAGCACAGCACAGCATGGCTGTCACGCTGGGTGACGTCATCCCCCCACTACTATTCAACGGAACGAGACAACCTATACTCTATTAACCGTGCATCCAGGCAATCTCAGCTATTCTCGCGATCTATATTTTTACATGCATATTTTTATTTGCGATAAAATATACAGAGATGCAACTGCTTCAGTGTTTACTGTTGCTATTTTGTTTCCATGTACCTTAAAAAATGGAAGTCACTTGTGTTCGAGATAAAATCAGATTCTGGTTGTACTATCCTCAAAAAGAAAAGTGGTTTTTTGCATAGCGCGAGCGGCTGCATGTGCGCGTGTCTATATGTCCGTATGTCTATGTTTGAGAAACGTTCTTTCCTTTACAATAACTTTTGCAAAAAAACATAGATGCCGAATATCGAACCTCCTCCTTTTTGGAAGTCGGTTTAAAAGAACTGATTTGTTTGTTTTTTTAACTTCTACTTTTAACTCCTATTGATTTTAGTACCATTCGGATAAATGGTTTTGAAAATATACGCAACTTTGTGCATATTTTGTACCTGTAACAATATCGTCTAATAATTGTAGAAGTAGTGGCAGAAAGTCATAGTTTAAGACTAGAAACTGAGGTTGCAGGTTTGACTTCGGAATATTAAGAAAAAAGAATGTTTTCGTGTTTAAACTATGAAAATTTGTTGGTATATAATAAAATCAATCGATTTTTAAAACCCCCTTATATCCACACAATATTATTCACATAACAATTTGAGGTGAAAATACTAAATATCTCAGGCAGCAAGGCTGCCATGATTTGTAAGCTATATCTAAGAAAAAATCAAATGACCACTGTCGGGACTTGAACCCGAAACTCACAGTTTGCTATAAGATAAGACGACGATGATTTTTCAAAATTGAAGTAATAAATAATAATACAGGGTGTATCACAGAAAACCGAACATAGGGAAAAGTACACAGTACAAATTAGTTAAGATCAGAGATTGCTTTGCCCTCTATTCAGAGGTCGTTACCATGGTTACCATGGTGTACGTATACAGTAACAAATGCATATTGCTGTTCATTTGACAAAATATGGATGAACTTAAAGACAAAATCGTCGAAGTATGTTTCAATATGACTCCTGTAATGTTAGATAAAGTGAGACAAAGTTTTTGTAACCGATTTGAACATTTGCTTTAATTTTTTATTTTAACTGTTTGTTTTGTTTAATTATTAGTTAAAAAAATATTTTCTTAATAAAAAATTGTTTCATTAATAAAAATAAATTCATTTAATATTGAAGAATTTATTTTAACTGATTTTTCTAATTATTCATTATTAGCTATTATTGTTATTAAATAATGGTTAGTCAGCGTTACCATGGTACCCATTCTCATATGTGGCCAAAGTAATCGTTGATCCTAACTAATTTGCACAATGGAGTTTTCCCTATGTTCGGTTTTCTGTGATACACCCTGTATATTAAGAGCCATTCTCTATAATATTATGTAGTGGCATTAGCACCTGCAAATGTGGAGTGAGTAACGAAGGTACGTATCGGTGCATCGTATATGATTTACATAAATACTGTAGGTACCTACTAACTAACTACCGGGAGATCAGTATTGTAACCGACGCCACCCCCCCCCCCCCCGTACACCTGTAATATCAGTGCTTACACCTAGTTATTCAGTACATAAATCAAATGTGATGTTGATACCGTTATTTTTAACTCGGAATTAATTAAATTACGAAGCGAATCTAGAAGACTACATCTTGCACAAGATTCAGTGTTGCCAGCTTAAAGAGAGTTTTCGCGGAAATTACACACTGAAAACAAAAAGTTATTTTGAAAAGTTTATGTTATCGTATAGACTATGTGGTTGAAAAACCTGGAAAAAACGAAATTATAAACAGAAATTTTATTAGTGTTGATTCCGACAAAATATCAAGAGGATGCTAACCTGTTCAAATCAATAACGGGAAAAAATGAAGGCTCGCAATTAGGGTTCCCTTTTTTTACCATTTTAATAGCCTTAAAACGTAATATAGTTGAAGCTACTAATATTCTATAGAAATAGTTTGGAATAAACAGATTACTCAGATCACGTGAAGCACAATCATGACTTTATAAAAATGAATAAAAGATTTTGAGATTCTTTATCAGATGATACTTGAAATACCGGCTCTAAAACTTAACATTAGGCTCTGTTTGATGTATAAACTTGTTTATTTACATTTTTGTTTGGTATGATAATTTCAGCTTGTTAGTCAAAAAATCGGTTAAAGTTTAGCAGACGATGGTTTGCATTTTCAAATATTTAATATGTTAAAATGTCAACAGGGCTCTTTATAGATGAGGATTTGATATACCGACGATCCGTCTCCTCCATCGTCGCTTTTATTTATATTGTTGTGACGAGCTGTCGACTTATAATGAATGACAGGAAAGGTATTTTGTGCGGTTTGGACGTATTTTGAACCTGTTGCTCCATCTGACATTTCATCAACTCTTAAAACCTATGTTCAGTTTAAAAGAATGACTGCAGAGAAGTGGGTGTTAATCCTTTCCGCATAGGTAATTTTTTGTTTCGAAAAATATTTAGCCGAGTTTATTAAACTAATAAAATTCTGTAATTATTAGGTAGCATACTGATGGCTAAATTTTCGTTACATGAGTGTATCTTAGCTCATCAATGTATTGTTTTATGTCACAATTTATGACGTCAGAGCTAGAAAATATGATGGGCTGCTAAATACCATGAAATTTTTTAAAGCAAAACATTCAAATGTCGGCTGCATTTTAGTTCATCATATTATAAAAAAAAATAATAAAATAAAAATGTTAATTGATACTAGGCCCTGCAGATATCCTTAGCATTAACAACCTGAAATTATATCCATTTAATTTTGTTTGGCGGAGATAATATTAAAAAAATTAAAGCCTTCTAAAAGTGTCAAACTATTTGACAGTTTCCGCAAAAGTTGTACATTTATTTTTATAATAAATGATCATTGATGTCAGGTCTTCAGGTACCACAGTTAGAATTCTGACGCCGCAAGCTTGTAGCACTATGATGTGTTAAATTAATACGTTTGTTGTTTGAAGTGCAAAGGTTAATAAGAACCAATAAACATTGCATTTGATGTGGTTGTGAAGTATTTGCACATTGACATTCCGTAATCAAATTATCAGCTATCCTGACAGCTGACAGGACAGGTGAAAATATTGGTGAATGATGTATATTATGTAGTAGCTACACAACGTAATTGAACATTGAATTTGTACGTGCAAAAAGTCTGGCTTACACACCGTTCAATGGATCGAAACCTAAACTTTTTTCGGTTTTGAGAAGTTCCTCAGGGTTTTATTTTCACCATATACAAATGAGGCTTAGTTTACTGATGGACGGAAATCGAAAATTGCTTTAACGAGATTGTTCATCCTATATTCTACAATGTGCCACTATTCATTTGTCTCGGAAAAATCCAAAAAGGCAGTTTACTGTTGAACGAAAATCCGCACGAAAGTCAATGCGGTGGAACCGCACTATCAATTTTTGAATCTCTAAATATTTTATTAAATACAATTAATTTTATCTTGAAAAAATATTTTGCCAATGAACCTTCATTGGAAGTTTTATGAAAATTCACTGAGAGGAAAGAAAATTTATTGTTATGAAAACAAATTTCATTGTACGTATGAAAAAAGTAAATTTTTGTGTAAAGATATTACAATGTAAATTGGAGTTTCATATGCTTTCACGGCCGATATACATCTTGGTAGCAAGTGTTTCTGGGCTAGGTAGCCGTGGTCTAATGGATTTGACTCCGTACGTTTCGCCCAAAGCTCCGTTGGGCATCTTCAGCGGCGATTGGCAATACGATTCGACCGGCAAGAAGATCAAATCGTATTGCCAATCGCCGCTGAAGATGCCCAACGGAGCTTTGGGCGAGACGTACGGAGTAAAATCCATTAGGCCACGGCTACCTAGCCCGGAAACATTTGCTACCAAGATATTACAATGTAGTTTTTTTGTTCATTAGTAATAAAAAATGTTACCAGAGATCTTAACTCTGGAAGAATATTCTAAGATTCTTGTTATTATTTAGTTATCAAAAAAAATGGTTTATGTTCATTTATAATGCGAACAGAATTTGGACCTGAACTGTTAACATGACAGTAGAAGAAGTTCATGACTCAATTTTAACTATTTTCGTTAACGGCAACTGTCGAGTCATGATCGTATATGGAACACAGTATATAAAATAGTGTAAAAACAACCCAAGAATAAATTAAAAAGAAAAAGTTAAATAAAAAAGCTGATAAATTGATAATGATCAGTCCTCAACACACAAATTAAAAACGATTTCACGCACAGGGAGTTAATAATAATTTTGTTAAGGGAAGAAAAATTTTAAAAACTGTAAAGAGATCAGTCTCTTTGCCAGTCATTTCGTGATGAGAGAGTGAAACGGCAATAGCAGGCTATGACGATATGCTATTAGCACCGAGTTTTTCCTGTCTTTGTTTCCCAGTGGTGCGTTGTACACATTGACATAGAGATTGGACTATTCTGTTCTCTCTATATTTCAGCGATTTTTTGTATATCTTCGCTAATGTGTGAGCAAGGTGAAATAAGATGGCTGCTTCGACTATACACCTATGGTAGCTCAAAACTTATCTGATCGTCTAAGAGAAACAACCAATAACGAAGTTTACACCCAGCGCGCAGCGGTTTAATCCAGTTTCGTTCCGGAGCGAAGTGAAATATCCAGGTGTGCAAGCTTTCACGGCCGGCATTGTTCCAAGTCTTCATGGTTTCCGGGCTTTTATGCCGTGGTCCAGAATTTCAACCGAAAAGATGAAGGCCTCAATCTCAGTAAAACCTGGACATCAGCACTCCGACATACAAAACCAATGACCAATCGTTCAAAGACGGAATACAACCGAGTAGAGAACTCACTCCCACCACACACTGCGTAGTTGACCAATTACAGAGAGACGGACTACGACCGAACAGAGAACACACTGGTACTAGGCATAAAAGAAGGGAGGACACCAGTCACTGACACACTGACCTGTGAGCCGCCAAGGAGGAAACTTCGACCGCTGCCACATCGCCTTTGAGAATGTCTACCGCAGTTGTAGACGAAACGTCAGGTAGAAATACCACCGGACCACGGCCTACAAGCTCGGAAACCATGAAGACTTGGAAGTGAAATATGTTCGTTGTAGACGGGTCCAATTCCATTTCGCTCCAACTTTCAGGCCTCTAAGCGGAAAAGAGCGACTTGAGAGTGGAATAAGCATAGGCTAATTAATAAGAAATGAAGTCAGTATTGTCAACTCGAATGTAGCAAAACGTAAGGTTATACGTATATTGTTTAATTTAATAAATAATATATATTTTGCCATACCCACTACAAAATAGCTACTTTCGGTGCATTTATACCGACCTGCAATGGGTCATTTAACTGGCAGGCGTTCTGAAAGCACTACTGCGGTAAGTAAACGGTTGCCATAGCAACTTCTGTTTATTCGCTCTATCAGCCTGCCTGCGTCTGCGGTTACTTACTCGCGACCTTCAAATCATATCTACTGTAAAAGTTAAGATGGCGACGTAAATGAACTGTCAACATTTTTTGAAAATGAAGTGAAAAGTAGGTATTTTGTAGTGGGTATGGCAAAAAATCTCGTGCGTAATGGTATTATATGACTCGTCTAACTGTCATCACTCGTCAGTAATATAGCCCATTACACATCTAGATATACAATCTACTATTAAGGTTATGTATATATTATGTATAAATATTTATAAAAGCAAATTTGTGTAAGATATTATTCTGATAATATTTGATGAATAAATAACAATAGAACTTCTAAAATCCATTATTAAGATATTTACAAGTTATATTTTTATTCATTTAAGTTTCGAAATAATTTACTAAGTTTACAAGTCTGTTTTTTTTTACTTCTATTCCACTCAAGGTTTACTAATCTTGTATTCCACTCTCATTCCGAATAAAATAAATCAAGTGTAAACTATCCTTTAAATCTACTTCACTCCAGAACGAAACGGGATTGAAGCGCTAGGTGTAAACTTAATCAATATATCAATACAAGTCGGTCAAATAGACCAGTGGTCACCAAACTGTCGATCGCGAGCTACCGGTAGCTCACGTAAGAATTAATATAATAAATATAGGTAGATAATTATAATTATGACTTGTTCAAATGATTATTTTTATAATATTCTCTTTTTTATCGACAAATGACAAGACGCTAATGACCTCTGTTGTCGAGCGTCTATAATCTACAATTCAATTCGACAAATGACAATATATTATATTAGAGGTGAAGACTCCAATGTTCTAATTTATTTTAACATGTATTCCTACAAGTCAGTACGTGAAATGATAAAAATGCTTTGACGGTATAGATCACCAGAAAATTTAAATTTCAAAAGTATCTCGCATGTTTATTGAGTTTGATGACCACTGCAATATTTATAAATCAAAATAGGTAGTTACGCATGTGCGCGTCTGGGTACCTTTTTAGAACTGAACCGGTGTGTATTGATAAATGTGTTTGTCTTGTTAAAATAACAAACAAATATAAAAAGAGAGAGTTATTATACGACAATAACTTACCTTTGCGAGTGGAAAAACGTTTGTATTTTGAAAATAAGTATGTCGTATTCTAACGATTATATCCACCTGTTTGTCAATACTTATGTGAGAAATATGTCAAATGGTCATAACATAACCTTGAAAATTTGTTTTATCTTTACCTATACGTGGTAGCACAATTAGTATGGGCGTTAAAAACGTTCCATTAATAACTTTTAACTTATATTGACTTACAATAATGCTTACAGAAAGGCATTTTACAAGCATTTATTAATGTTCACTTTTTTATTATGGTCAAATCTTGTAGTCCAATTTTGACCCAAGCACCTTGGAACTTTGCCACACGCACATGTAGTTCCGATGACAATACAATCTTTTTATTTCTCCGACCTAATGACGGAGAACCGTATTACCACCCCTAAGAAAGTTCTGAAAAAAATGTCAGGGAGTGAGGGTGGTTTTAACCCTTCTACAATTTCTTTAGGGTTTCTTTGATTACCGAAAGGACAGTAATCCTCTAAAATGCACTTTTGTCAAATTTCATTCAATTTGTTTCACTCATTTCTGAACAGCATACAAAAATGTGTTTTTTTATGTAAACTTTGAACTCTTCTCACGGGCAAACGGTACATTTTGGTATATAAATAAATTGGGTCCAATCGACTTATTTTGACCTCTACTACACGTGGTAACTCTGTGTCTCAGCAATTTTGGGACACCCTGTATATATGTGAACATATACAGTTGGTACAGTAGGTACCTTTAAAAAAAGGTTCTTGTGGCTATATACATGTCCGGAACTACTCAAGTCTAGCCTGCTGCACTGCCTATCATATTTTTCTGAGCGACACTTTTTTTGGCCTTTGCGCAATCCTTTTTAGCAGTCAATAGTTGTATACACTTTATGAAGTGAACTGCGTCTATGTGTATTAGCTGATGAAGAGAGAGCGACGTATGCGGAAACAAAAGAGAAGTGTATGATCGACATAAGCACATTAACCAGCCGACCCTTGACACGCAACGGCTGACCTTATTGTACACTGGCGATCCGTTAAACAATCAACAGTGGTGTACTTTCAGGGTTAAAGGCCACGACGCGGTCACTTCACAACGAACTTAAACTAGCCTATATTTAGAACCTAGCTGTTTGGTTGGATATCTCTTGAACTTTTTATCACAAATCAATTTCCCTTATTGTCCTCGTAACGATATTTTAATAATTTTTACACTACACAGCAATACTTAGTAATTTTTAAAAGAAATTTTCAGGATTTTTTGTTTTTTGTATTGGATATGGCAAAAAATAAATTAATTAATCAACGTACTTCTCTGTCTGCGTTTTCTCGTGGAATCACAATAATATTAATGTAGTCTTTTGTCTGCGTTTTGCTGCGAAACTATGATGATCAACGTGTTTGTATTTTATCGCGAAATAACCTTAATCAACGTATTTTAATTCTATATTTTACGGTGAAATTACTTTAATCAAAATATCCCGACGTCTACGTTTTTCCGATTAATCAACTTTGTCCGTCGTCTGAGTTCCGTTACTAATCGACGCATTTCGCGACGAAACTAGTGTTACAAAACTGTTTTCTGAGTTGGCGGAATAAATATTTATTTACAATAATTAAAAATACAATAACTATATACAATAATAATAACGCAACAGTCAATTCTAACAATAAAAAAAACTTAAACGGTAATTATTGAACTAAACGAGCCACTTAACTATAACACTTAACAAATAACTATATATACAAGGATTATTTATTCGTAATTATAATAGTCACTGTATTTATATCAGATTTATTTATTTGTTCAACACTGTCACAGTACAATCTACACTGACTGATTACCGTTGACTGATCAATATTTATTTCATTGCATGACACCATCGACTGATCCTCTGACTCACTCGTACTTCGCTTATATAGGTCACGTAACCCCGCCTAGTACGTTCTCGCGCTCTCCAGAACATTCCGACAGGTACTCGTTATTCAACAAGCAGACACCGCTTGTCGATTTCTCTATTGGAGGCAGTCGCGTAACTCTTGGGGTTTGCTACACTATGTTATTTAATATAAAAATCCGCGTATAGATTTTTCCGCAAAATTGCGTTATTTAACGTGAGTCGTCCACCATGTACGTTAATATTAACCATTCAAGTACCACGACACTGAGTTCATCGATGCATACTCACAATGTAACGGTATAAGGTCAGAGGTAGTATAGTGAAAAACTATAAGCTACTACTTAATCTACCTTTGCTATTTATGGACCAGGGTTTGTTGATTGTTCTGTTGTGTTCCTAGAGTCTTCATATACATGCATAATAACGTGTTATGAAATGTGAAAGACCACATGTTATTAATTAATGAACTTCTGTCATTAATGGGCCTCGATTTACCCTAAACTACATCCTACCAAATTATAATAATTAAAGCGTATAAAAATATATGCATTTTCAGGGGTGCCAGAATTAAGACTACCGCAATCGTTCTAAAATAATTGTAATTACTATCAAACAGTAGGTAGTAATAATAAATATCTGGATGATCGAGCTTTGCTTGGATGAGTTCAAAAAAAATAGTACTTAAAGTTCCCATTTCATCATTATTGTTGTTATTTTTTTACTTTTCTAATAATTACTGATTATTTTAATAAGTTAAAGATTGACTGTCAGAGTAATTTGACATAAATAATGAAAATAGTTTGTTTTTTCCAAAGCCTACTCACCATACGACACTGTTTTATAACGTTAAAAAAACTGTTTTTTAAAATGATAAAATCGATAAGAAAACGAATTTTTCCAGGGATGAGACCTAGCTAGATCGATTTTTTGCCCCCCGAAACCCCTTTTCGGGAAATTTGATCAAAATCGTTAGAGCCGTTTTCGAGAAAATATTTATATAGGTACATATATACAAGATTTGCTCGTTTAATAATATAGGGATTTACTTTTGTGTACCAATCCAAAGCCGATATACAAATGGTACAGGATATTATAAGACAATATGGAGATTTAATATCTGTTATTTATTTGTGATCTTTAAGAACCCTGGGCCTGGTAGAACTTAAGTTCACGCACCTCTGTCTTTCTCTGTTATATAATATTATGAGCTATTGTGTTGCTATAGCTAACGTTTGTCTACAAAATTCATACTCCGCAATGTCCCTCATTTATATAAAGTGGGACAGTGAGAATAACCATAGTAAGATTGAGTTATGTACAATGTACATTCACCACAAAAGGTGCTCCCTGAGTTAGCGCGCCACTGCCAACTAGAATATTGTACAGATAATGTAATATAGGGTAGTGACTAGTGTGAGGTACTTTTGAAATGAAGAAAACCAATTGTCAACATATTCTTGTCATTAGCGAACTATGTGGTCGGTGCACGCCATTGGTGCGATGGTTCCCTGAATTTGTATTGCGAATTCTACCAAACGAAATTTAAACTTATTTAATACATTTGAATCGTTAAGAGGGCAGCTTGGTGGAACGGTTAGTGTGCTGGCCTTTTGGTAATTCTGTCGTGGGTTCGAATCCCACCTCCACTCATGAATGTTTTGTGTCTATTAGTTGTCGACCTATAACCTACTATAAATAAAATTTTAATCGTTTAAAAATATCTATAGCGAGTAATTTTACGATTCGTGTACAAAAATGTACAATCATAAAGAATATAGCTCGGAATATAGATTATAGAGAAAGAGAAAGCAAATTGTTCTTTTTCACCCTATTGTGAATAGATGGAATATTTTCTTTTATTTTTTTAATATACCTATATTTGATACATATTTAAAGTTTGGTGACCCAATCACGAACGTATAGCGTAAATAAGCGAATTCTGATTTTGGGGGACAAATAAGAAAATTAAAAAAAATGTTTTCAAATGCATCATATGACATATCAAATAAAAGGGCTCGTTATGAGAAATACAAATATAAGTATATTTTTTTTTATAATTTTAAAATGAATAGTTTAAAAATATTAAAAATATATATATACGAAAATCGAGCATTCCCCTCTCCTTATCTCCGAAACTACCTAGCCTAAATTAAAAAAAAAGGGAATATATAGGGCCTCACTCATAGTTTACAGGAAAACCTAAGCGAGAATCCTAAGTCCTTAAATTCCCACGGGGAACAGAAAATTAGACATAGAGCTGTACCAAGTGTATCAAATATGCCATCGTTTGTGCCGTAGTACACGTGGAGTAGCGGTAACGCGCTAGGCGTTCACATGCCACCACGAAGATTAATTAATTTTTTTCTTTTATAGCGTAAAGTGATGTAGATGCATTAAGAAACAAGAGTTATATCAGTCTGTTTCATGAGCGTACACCAATTCACCCAAAGTGGGCACGCCACTGCATTCCTCAATGCTGTACACATAATGTAATATAGGGTAGTCTGGGACACGGGCAATGAGGAAGAACAGAATGTGAGGAGGGAGAATTTATACAGTCGCTCGGGCGGCCTGACTGCTAGGGCAATAGAGCGCAGGGTTCCTTTTCACAATCATTAATTATAATTCATCTGTTTTGAATATTATACACACAGACCCGAGTTAACGGCGGCGGACGCTAGTAGGTATGAAGGCGGCCGGTGGACGAAGCATGCGTTTGTAATTATTTCAAATGATAATTAAACCCCTATTACTTTTAGCTAGAGATAATAATAATTGTTTTAAGGGCGTTTATACATATTATGTATTGTTTGACGTAGCGTATACTATACATAACCCACATAAACCCAAAACAAGAAATAAATCGAATAACACATTTCATTTATTTTATAATGCAATATTAGGTGCCAGGCGATGTTCTAAAACGATATTTTATTGATAAATCACATGCTTGATTTAATACCAAACAAAAAGCTTGAGAATAGCCGAGAGTGTAGCAATGCTGTTGCTTACATGGCGTTGCTATGGTTCCTCTATTACAAGTTCCCGGGTTCTAGCCCGAGAGCTGGTAAAAGTGTCAATTGGATTTTCAATTTATTATTAAAAAAAAATAATGAATTGAAAATATGAATTGGTGCTTGGCCCAAATAACCTTAGCTGTTGGTGGTCTTTAAAATACACAATACCAAACAAAGGAAAAAATTCAGACATACTAAAATGGATATAGTGTACCATCTGAGAAGGTACATCTCTATAATATAGTACCTGATTAAAAAACCATAAATAATAACGAAACAAATGATTGTTTAAATACGTGTTACTGTCGAGTAATTGTCGACTCAGCCACCGACGGTGACATAGATTTGAAAAATGAATTTTTCCAATGTTGCATCATAATGTGACGTCATTTTCGATGGGTGTTTTAAACATTAATGCTAACTTAAGCATTCATTTATTTTCCAAATTATGTGCAGCGACTCAAATAATAGTTTTGTTTCAAAAAGTATTAATCAGCAAAAAATCGAGGTATGGCTGTATTTTTTATATAAACACTAATAATTAAACTTGCGTTCAAATCCTTCAGGACATTTAAATAAGTTGACTGGTAAATTTCTGATTGTGACAAATAACTCTGAAAATCCAAATTTCTGGAAAAATGTTAAGACGACCCTTAAAATCTTGCATATGTAATAAAACCACGCAAACACATCACATAGTACGACTCTGATTCAGTTGTAAAAGGCGTATAGTCCAGATCAGCAACTCTCAAACTTTGAAATAGAGAAACAATTTTGTTATATAAATCAGTCCCGAAGATACTTTGGTGACTTTTTCCGTGGTTACTTTATCCCTCAAACGAATTACATGCTTCATTGTCCTCTGAACAATATGATAAGGTTAATTAATTATAGGAAAACTAAGATAGAATCCACACAAGATCACAATTAGGTTATATTTATAAATTCGACTTATAAAATCGACGACATGTATCGACCTAAAAGGTCATCCTCAGGTCTACATTACTAAAAATTAGGTCGAAACATGTCGTCGATTTTTGTTAAATTAAAAATATTTTGAATATTTCATTAAGAAATTCGAAAACAATATTTGAATGTGTACCTTTTATGAGTTACTAGGGTTTTAGTCTGTATAGTGTATATACTCATTTTTTTAAATATTAAATATTAAAAATATTATACAGGTCTTATTTTTAGTAATTACAAACTATTCGAATTTTACTCAATTTTATGACCGGGGACAAGCGTTTTTAAAATTTAATAAAAGACTTAAATATTTCGAAAACCGTGAGGTTTTTACTGAGGTTATGTTTTGTTATTTTGGTAGCACAACGCCAGAACTATAGATTAATTATAAAACAGTTTGAGAACTGCTAGTTTTGATGATACAGATGGATATCTCTGTAATAATAACAACTCCGAAGAAGGTACCGGTACGAAATAGCAATACGGTTTGCATTCCAACAACTTGTATGTCTGTATATTTAATACTTATTATACGGAGTACACCAAAAGCTTCTTTACAAAATCCTTAAAATTTTATAAGTTTCTGTAGCTATTCCTGAGTGACGTCTGTATAGACAGATCAGACGTCGACGTGTCTATAATCTACAATAAAATAAAAGACAGACTAGACAAAAATTCTATAACGCGTTTTCCCATCTATGGGCAGGTATTATACAAGACACCCAAAAACCCCGAAACATTCACAGGAAAAAAAACGAAAAGTCAGTTCTAACAATCAACACATGTAAACAATAACTAAACAGTAAGAAGTCACTGTGTTGACGAAACATTTGTCATAAAATAAAGATATAGTGTAAATTTAAAAAACTTCGTGTTTTATTATTATTCAAAATGTTTAATATTAATTTACATCAAGTAAGCACCCCCTCTATAATATATTTAAACAGTAATTCTTAAACAAATCAAAACAAAACAATAAATATCACTTAACTAATAACTCGTAATTACTACCACTACACTAGTATTTATTTTATCAATCTATTTATTTATATCACGGCACTATTTATATCACTGATCCACCGTAGACTTGACTGCGTGACTCACCGTTGACTGATTGCCTCACTCACTCGTACTGGCTGTTTATATATGCTGCGTGGCGTAAGCCTAGTGCGTTCTCGCTTTCTCTAGAACTTTCGCGCAGGTACTAGTGGTTACAGTAAGCAGACCCCGTTTCTCAGAACTCTTGCCTGCCGTTTATATACAGGTGATCCGTAACATTATCATTAATTTTTGCGATTGACAATCAAATATTTTTTATGGCATTTTAAAAATGATCATAACATTTTGAATCTCACTATATTATATAAACGTTCCTTACGTCCAGGTCATGATGTCGGTGTAAGGAAATTCACTTAAAAATGATGACCTACTGACATTTGAAAATCTTGATAATGTCACTGTGTTAGAATGTCAATGCAACGTAGTGTCCATTTTGTACAATTAATACATAATATAGTAACTTCTGACACAGTCTATATACACCAGTAATGTTCAACCCAAGGTTCACGGACCGCCTTAACATTTTTGGTGGCCCGTCTAATTAGCTCAATCATTAGTGTAGAGTGCCCGCGGTGAGAGATGAAGCCAGGCACGTCATCAATAATATGCTAGTGAACGCCTGCTTGCCCGCAGACAGTGTCGTGTACACAAAACTGCACATTGGGTTTTATAACGTTAGATACAATTTTGGCAAACTGCTCATGGATCTCCAAAACAGCCAATAGCAAGCTAGAAGGCGGGCGCAATGCATTCACGTTACTATGACGCGGTGGCTTCATCTTTCGCCGCGCGAGGTCTAATAATAAGTATAATGTTGAAACGGATTTATGCAATTAAATATATAAACAAAAATATTTTTTTTTTGTTTTAAAAAATCTTTTCCCTAAGTTGCGACTACACAATGAGTTTCTTAAACGGCCCGGTGAAGGAAACAGTTTGAACATTATATTATTATTACCTATTTTAAAATTTGTATAAATAAATAAATTTTAGGCTGCCTTATTAAATTCTTATAGAATCGTCATTTAAGAACTTTATGAATTTAATGGCAGCCTAAAATTTTCGAAACCAAATCAGAAAACCGGATCGATCATTTTTTGACTTTTCTGTTGAACGACTATCGTAGGCAGCTTAGTTCACAGCTGTGTATTGACGCTATAGCATACGCTCGACTAAATAGTTGTTCAGCGACGCATTAGTTTAATAGTGACATTATGACACAACTGACTGATTGTATGCGCATCTCTGACAACTAAACAGTTTAGTCGAGTTGAAATCGCGACATGTACACCTGCAGTGTGTATATGCGCCTGACCTTACAGTGTCAAAATTAACTTAATTTAACAAATTGGCTTAATAAATGAACGTACCAGAAATTAATACCATTCAGAACCTCATTTTCGAAATTAACGAAAAAGACATTTTTTTTAAATTTTAGTTTTGGTATTCTACCACTTGCTTCGCGATCCATTAAAAATTTAATGCGACCCAAAGGTTGAGAAACGCTGGTACTATATTATAATATATTCCTATTGTAAGAACAAATTTATGTTCTTACTTTAATAAAATAATAAAACACAATAAATTCAGTTGAACAAAATCTCAATGAAATAAGTGTTCTCAATATTAAATGTTGATTAATTCTAAATCAATTTTTTTTGTTGTTATCAAAACAACAAAAAAAATTTTAATTTTTTAGCGTAATTAAGAAAACATAATTTTGACAAATTCATATCGAGAACGCGTGTTATTATGACAAACGAGTTTGCTATACTATTAATGGTTGAGTGGACATTATTCTTGAGTATGAATTAGAGAATCCGTTCTATCATTTCACAGTGACGTTTTGAACCATTTTGTGCGGTTCATGTATACACTATAGAGTAGTACCCGGACCTTCAACCATATTCAACTTTTATGACAGGACGAAATGAAAACGAAAGAGCAATCCCGGATAATCCATACAGTGGAATCTAAACAAACCATAAATATATAAGACGGACATTTTGCGTTAAAATAAATATACCTACTCGTTCACATTAGCTCACGTATATACAGTCTGCCATTACGTAATAATGTCTACGTCAATTGTCTAGTCTCACTTACTGACAGTTCACTCATCGATTGATTTACGAACTTTCTAATTACCGCTTGATAACAAAGTTAGGCGGCACTAAGCGTCACAATCAACTCACTTTTTACCCAACTGCGCCAGAAGGAGAGTATTGTTTTTTAAGTGTATGTATGTATCTATGTATGTATATTTCTTTATCACGCTCTGTAGCCTAAACGGCTTGACGGATTTTGAAAAATGAGGTCACATTAGATTCGTCTGAATCCCGAGAGTGACATAGGGTCTATGACGTCACGGAAAATGCAATATGGCGGACGCGAGACGCCATTTTGTCAGAATGCAAAAGTAATTTTTCTTCTAAATACATTGATATGCGGGTACCAAAATCAAAACGAAAGTAAGGTTTTGTTGACATTTCAAATAGGGTACATGACGTCACGGAAAATTCAATATGGCGGGCGCTAGACGCCATTTTGTCAGTACGCAAAAAATCGGTAAAACCTTGTGTGTGGGATATAAAATGAAAATGGCTTGTTAGCTGCCAAAAGGGAATGTGTCTGGCGAATTTGGTTAAACTCGGCACTTTACGAACATATTCGTAAACCCGTTGTTGTTAGGCCTGTTTCGATGCGTAAATTCATTTAGAATCAAAACTTAATTCGTTTTTAAATATTAGTAAATATTGCAATAAAGTGGAATTAGATAGTTCTGCTCAACAAAGAAAACGTTCCATGTTCATTCCATGGTAATTTCATCTTCTAACTGTTTATTTGAGAGACAGTCTGTATATTGAAAAGGGCACATTAGGTTTCAGGTTTGATGTAAATAAGCTCAGTGGGGACATCTATACTGTGTTCGTTACGCGACTTATTGATTTTAAAAAGTGTTCTGAATATAACTTTATATATCTACAGCCATATGCGTCCCACTTTCATATTATAATAGAGGAAAGCTGGCAAATTTATACGCTTATACAGAGTGTTTGAAAAGAATCATTGTGCATTTGTTATTTTTGTCATTAACTGGAGAGTAAATTTGATAGTTTTGTAACCGTCAGCGATGTTCTTGCTTTAAAGGAAAAAAATTGTCCTAGTCGTTTCATAGAAATTTGATCTCAATAGAAAAACTAACAAGCCGTGAGGTGGGTCGTTTATTAGGACTAAAGTGCGACCCTTGAGGTTTTTACAGAGTGTTTGAAAAGAATCATTGTGCATTTGTTATTTTTGTCATTAACTGGAGAGTAAATTTGATAGTTTTGTAACCGTCAGCGATGTTCTTGCTTTAAAGGAAAAAAATTGTCCTAGTCGTTTCATAGAAATTTGATCTCAATAGAAAAACTAACAAGCCGTGAGGTGGGTCGTTTATTAGGACTAAAGTGCGACCCTTGAGGTTTTTACAGAGTGTTTGAAAAGAATCATTGTGCATTTGTTATTTTTGTCATTAACTGGAGAGTAAATTTGATAGTTTTGTAACCGTCAGCGATGTTCTTGCTTTAAAGGAAAAAAATTGTCCTAGTCGTTTCATAGAAATTTGATCTCAATAGAAAAACTAACAAGCCGTGAGGTGGGTCGTTTATTAGGACTAAAGTGCGACCCTTGAGGTTTTTACAGAGTGTTTGAAAAGAATCATTGTGCATTTGTTATTTTTGTCATTAACTGGAGAGTAAATTTGATAGTTTTGTAACCGTCAGCGATGTTCTTGCTTTAAAGGAAAAAAATTGTTTTAGTCGTTTCATAGAAATTTGATCTCAATAGAAAAACTAACAAGCCGTGAGGTGGGTCGTTTATTAGGACTAAAGTGCGACCCTTGAGGTTCCCAGTTTGATAAATATTTAATAACAATAATTAAATTAGATATTACACAGAAAAGTAATCATTTTAATCATTAAAACATAATTATTATTTATTTTTAACAATAATTTAAAAAAAAAACAGCTGAACCGATTTTTATAAAATTTATCTCGGATCAAAATGACGTTAACACGCCTCGATTGACACCCTTACGAAGTCGATATAATTTTTTATTCGCGAGATATTGTGTAAAATCTACTTTTTTGGAGTCTATTTGGTTAAGAAAAAAGAACGGCTGAACCGATTTTGAAAAAATTTCTTTCAGATCATATTTACGTTAATACGCGTCGATTGGCACCCTAACGTAGTCGATATCATTTTTCATTCTCGAGATTTCGTCTTAGAAAGAAATGGACACATACGTACGTACACACACACACACACACAGTCATCTTTCTAAAAATAGTGTAAAAATAGTGTAGTGACCTTGAAACATAAAAATTTGTTATACATTTTGATTTCGATTTTTGGACCCATTACAATAACTTCCAATGGGAAGTTAAAAATTAATTTTTTGTTGAAATTCTTACAAAATCAAGAAAGCAAAGAACTGTAATTTTTCAGCCGTAGCGTTGGTACCTTGTCTGGCAATATATATAACATATAGTTACCGCAAGTTGTGGAAGAAGAGCCTTTCGTTTCTAATTGCGTCCTTGAGATAGCCGTTAGGTTTGGTATCGACCTCTCACAAGTTCCTCTCGCATTGAACAAGCTCTGTAGAGAGCTACTTAAGTTGTTACGGACATCCGCCACGCTAAATCAATAAAGTTCAAGTTATATGTCCTACGTATGCGGAGCTAAGGTACCTTATAACGTACGCGTTTCTATATATAATGTTGTGTTTTAATTCAAACCAGAATTGTTCCGTTTAAATTAACTATTCTAATTAACTGATTATTCGATAAATATATTTACTAGGTTTATGTTTGTTTTTTTTTTTGAAATTTTTTCTAATTTTTAAGTTTTTGTTTGTGTCTGCTAATGGCACACAAAGAGACAATGGCGTCGCAAACAGGTATCGCCTTCACATCGCATAGATTCCATAAAAACACATTGCACATGCGTGGTTACTAATTTTACATTAATTTGTTTTGTATTCATCCATTTTATATGTGTAACTATACATTTTATTTTGTAATTTTTACACACTTTATTGGAATATTACACAAATTATGTAATTTTAATTTACTTTATGTAAAAATCACAAATTTGTTTAACTTTACAGTAAAAGTCCAAGTTTTTATGAAGTTTTCTGTGTAAAAATAAATAATAATGTAAAATCACTTAGAAAATCAAGTGAATTCTACCTCAACTTTCAAAGTATTTTTACATCCATTTTTTACAGTGTGGGCAGCGCGTATTGTTGCAATAGTTTCTATAGCTTTTATATGTAGGTAAATAAATTCGAATCATGACTTTTTATTTTGTTTTTATTTTATTTGACTACTATACAGTGTGCACTTTTAGTTTTGCAGAGTTTAAACCACGTAAATAACAATATATACTTTCGGCGATTTCGGGTTAAAAGCGTTTAGGGTTACTGCAAAAAGTTTCACTTATACACCGTAAGGTTTCGAAAAACAGCACCCTAGTTTTTTTAACTTTATCTTTAGAATAGCGATAGCTCACTGTAAAAAATGGATGTAAAAATACTTTGAAATTTAAGATAGAATTCGCTCGATTTTCTAAGTGATTTTATATTATTATTTATTTTTACACAGAAAACTTCATAAAAACTTGGACTTTTACTGTAAAGTTAAACAAATTCGAAATTTTTACATAAAGTTAATTAAAATTACATAATTTGTGTAATACTCCAATAAAGTGTGTTAAAATTACAAAATAAATTGTATAGTTACATATATAAAATGGATTAATACAAAACAAATTAATGTAAAATTAGTAACCACGCATGCGTAATGTGTTTTTATGGAATCTACGCGATGTGGCGATACCTATTTGCGACGCCATTGTCTCTTTGTGTGCCTATTACCAGATTAATCGCTGGCTACAAATGGACCATCGATAATCATTTCTTACAGTGCTATGTGGTAGAGTGGTTCGAAACATTTTGAGAAACACTGATGTAGATAATTCCACGTACCTAGCTATTTTAAAGTAATAACATAAACGTAGTACCAAGTCTCTGGTTGGTTTCATAGTGAGGAGAGATATTTATGAAACGGATATTTCATGCGAGAAACTGCCTATTCTCTGTTATTGTTTTTGTCTGGAAATGCCCTATTATGATAAAACTGACGGCGTATTATGTCCCTATTTCACAAGACCGTCGACTGCGGGAATTTGAAATGAAAACGCGAAACCTACGGATGGATTATGTTTGCTTTACAATTGGTTTCCTCAACTATAACCTTACCTGTGTGTCAATTTAGATAATCTTAAGAAGCTTTAGTCTTTGGCTTGATATTTAGGTACCTAAATTTGTAGTTTACTTAAAAAGTGTACAGAAGGTGCTTCTCGAGATAATAGAACTCACGCACACTATGTTACATACAAAACAATTGACCGCAATCACAGAAGGACGGAATACGACCGAAACACACCTGTGAACCGCCAAGGAAGACATTTCGACCGATGCCACATCGCCTTTGAAAATGTCTATCGCCAATTATTGTAGTCGAAACGTTAGGTAGAAATACCATCGGACTACGGCCTACAAGCCCAGAAACTATCAAGATTTGGATAATAAAAATATGTTCGATACAAATTTCTCAAAAACCATGAGAGTAATCGAGTCAGTGGCGGCTCCTCTATGAGAGCTGCGGAGCTGCCGCACTGCCAGAAAATAACGCACAATTAAAAAAAATATTGTATAAATCTGTATAATATGTTTTAATTTCAAATATTGTGTAAATCTGCATAATATGTTTTAATTTCATAATCACATAGCATTATTATGAATGACGGCACGCCGCAGGCCTATATTCTATAAACAGTCCTGCAGGAGGTGCTGCAGTTTGTGTTGCACCTAAATCCAACCAAAATCCAATGTGTTAAAGAGAGATGACTTAGTAAAAATGAGACAGATTTATACGCGTAAAAGCTGAAACGCGTCCGCAGAACCTAATACAGTATTATTTTTCTTGGTTATAATACCGTATTATATAGCAATGCAGTAAGGTGTCTTCGTGGTGTAGCGGTAACGTAGTGGCTCTATAAGCAATAGGTCTCGGGTTCAAATCTCAATACAAACAACATTTTTTTTTTTAATAAATGATTAGATATAAATATCATAAATAAATATATTTAATAAATTAATAATTTATTAAATTAAATTAATTTATTTAATATCTTTATTTTATTATTTTATCGTCTTTTTTACAAATGTTTAGTACTGGCACGCGGGATAAAATGTTCGGAGTTATTTTTGTTTTGTTACTTAAAAGAAGTATAGCTTCTGACGTGCGTACATAGTACACACACACTCTTTTTTTTTAATACAATAAAAAATATTGCTATAAAAATCACTTTATTTACGATCTTATCGCTAGCGAAATCATTGTATAATGTATAGATCAAAAAATACACTTAAAAATTGCATCAAATGTATTTTTGAATTTTTTTTTCGAGGTTCCCTCATTAGGGGGGGGGCTACTCCAATCTCCGGGTTGACTCTGCAGAACACCCATTTAAAATGTTCACGCGCCGCCACTGAATCGAGTCTTATTAAGAGTAGCTTTTTTGTAGCAAATAAGTTACTGAATCGAAATTTTATACTTAAACCCCTTTTCTTCCATTGGCGTAGTAATTTGAAACGTTCAAATATTAAAAAACGCGAATTCTACGCCTATGAATTAATATTAATCATAATATTGATATGGGTTTTTTTGTTCCATAAAACTATGTCAACGTGCCAAATTTTAGCAAAATCGCACACGCCGTTTTAAATTTATAACAAAAAACGATTTCAAAATTAACTTCAGGGCTGTATAGCGCCCAAACTAAGCAATTTTGTAAGAAAGTAAGTTTGCTTAAATCGGCTTATTTTGGTCTCAGGAACATGTGGTAGGCGTGTGTTAAGTGTCTTTGAGGACACTCTGTATATAAACCTTCCGTGAAAAATTATCTAACTGATGGTGAAAACCGCATCAAAATCCGTTGCGTGGCTTAAGAGGAGTTAGCGGTTAAACAGACAGACAGACGCGGAAAGCGACTTCATTTTATACTATGTCGAGATTGAGAAGTGATAATTGTGATTTTTAAGCATTTGTATCAGTCTATTTTCCAACGCGATTTAATAACTTGTGGAATTTTCTTTCATATCTGAATTTCCTTACGCTGCAGTAATTTCAGTTTTCTTAAAATATTCAGTAGTTGAAATCTATAATTACATGTAGGTAAACAATTATATAGGTATATTGCAGCTGTAAATATTTATATGATTCTTTTTACAAAACGATTCACGGTGTATTCTGCTGCAATCATTCCAATTAAATCGATTTTCACTGTAGATATACACTCGTATATATGTTTTTAGGTATTATTACTGTTTTCTAGAAAAAATGTCCCAGACTCAAAGGAAATATTCCATCTATATGTTTTTTGAATCTCATGTCAAGTATAGAAGGTGTGAATTTATTAAAGACAAACCGCAAATCAACAGCTTCTCTAAAAAAAATTATAAATTGTAATACCGTTCTGAAAAACTCTTATATTTTTTATTGAAATCACACTATTTATGTACATTTGTACTAATCAAATAAAGACATCTATCTATCAATAATACAGATAAGTTGTGGGCTATGCTAACGAGCGACCCACCTTTTGAAGGCCAGATTTGACCGTCGCGTCTGTTAGCAGAATTCAAAAGCTTGAAATAAGTATGTGTGAATTATAGTTGGTTCAAAACATAAGAGTGGTCCTGATCCTACACACTTAAAACAATCTCAATTCTATTAAATTGTATATGTCGCTTTAGTCGCGGGATAATATTTAGATAATAATGTGTTCTTTTGCTGGCATTTATGAAACATTCCCCCTAATTTAAATTTCACTGAATTATAGAACGAGAAAAAATTACCATGCCTATTATAATTACTTATATAAAAAAAATTTGTCGACGCATCATTTTATTAGTTACCATTTTTGCCACTAGGTGCCAGGAATAGATATTATCTATAAATACCAAAGGTTTAGTACTTTATTTTGTTTATGTTTTTAGTTCCATAAAATGACAGAAATCATTCAATGAAAGCGGTCATTTTCTCCCATAAGGCAAGACCCCCCTGCTGAAATTAACCGTTGAAATGTATGCAATCACAATTCTTGAAACGGTAGTGTACTTACATAGGCTCGTGTAAAAGAGAACGAAAGATGTAGATGAAATTATGCCGTTTACTATTAACAAAAGACGTCGTTCTTTATGAGTTTGTATGAGTTTTACATGTATGCGATTCATCACACCCTCAGGACCAATGAGGCCCGACAACGCTTTTAATACAATGAACTGAAATCTCTACGAAGTATAAAGAGTGGAGAAACGCGAGACTGGTTACATATGACATCGTTATAACGACTAACACAAATACGTCAAGGATGGGTCATAAACTGGTTTTACGTCCATCGAATCAGTGAAGCCCTAAAACGCTTTTCTAAACTAATATTATAAAATTGGATAAATTCTGCACTTTGTACAATACAAGCACTTACGGGGTATCGATCGATATGTTCGTATATATAGTAACGCGCATACAAAGTCCACATCATGAGAGAGTCATGTTTTTAATGATTTATACAGAAGTTAATAACTTCAATAAAAATAAACTAAATCGTAACTTAGTCTGTAATTGTAAAGTTCTAAGGACTAGAAGAGCGAATTTTCCGTTTTCATAATTTTTTTCCTTTATGCGTCGAATGAAATTGGTTCGTAGTTGATATCATTATTTGTTCTTGAGATATACGAGCCGACGTACAAACGACCGAAAGAACGAACGTACAGACACACACACCCACACACAGAGAGAGAGACAGTGTCTTAGCATTTGAGAGTTGAGAGTTGGGCCCCTCCAAACCCCAAAAAAAATTGAAAAAAAATGAAAATGGAATTGAATTGGTTAGAAATTTAGCAAAAAAAATATAGGTACTAATATGTGTTGTGTGTTGCCACTTGGACTATTTTAGATAATTGTTGGGCTTTTTTTTGTATAATTTTCACCCCCGCCTTGGCCGGGGTCCCCTCGCCGGCTAGGACCCCCTCGCCGGCTAGGACCTCCTTGCCGGCTGGGGCCCCCTCGCCGGCTGGGACTCTAAATCAGTGCCTTGTTGGCCTAGAAAGAAATCCAGGCCTGTACTCAAGTATCCTATTCTGACAGCCCTGAGTTCTTCACTTCGCATAACGACTGTAACATAGTCATCTAGATTGTAAACAAAGCGCAAATAGAAGCTTTGGCTATGAACTTTTATTATGTTGTGTTATTTTGAATGGAAATGGTTGTGAAAGCCATTTGTAAAATGAATTTTACATTCGATTCTCATTTCTGTTGTGTATTCTTCAAATCTAACAAATTCCTCCACCGACCAATATAAATAATTGCACAAATTAGGTCAACTATAGCAAAGGTAGGTAGTTCCTAGTTTTGTTAAAATTTTACTTTTCAAAAAAAAACATCTTATGTCGGGCAGTGAACAGCCGCGTGAGGGGAAATATGCAACGAAATTTCTGGTCCGCTCCTTCGCTGCTGTTCTCCCCACCACTGCGGCACTCTCTCTCTCTCGGCTTCCGCGCGCTCGGGCACGGGAAGAGAGAGAGAGAGAGAGTATACATACGAACGTATTGTAAAGCAAAAGTATATGTATACACGTGTAGGTATGTAATATAGATACTTCGTTGTGTATTTAGTTGCGTTTCTGACTCAGGCGTGCTTAAACGCCGCAACCGCGTATGTTACAGTGCAGTATATAGGATTACGTCAGCATAACAGTTAGTTGCTGCTTTTGAAAAAATATATACTGCTACATAGAGAATAGCACCGAGTTCAATAACGTTTTCTTTGATGTTTCACATCAGTCGGGGGTCCCGAGACCCACACCTTTTTTTATTTTCTTCCTTTTAGTTGAATCTAGAATCATCAAGCCTTTTAATTTGATACCCCACACACAAGGTTTTACCGATTTTTTGCGTACTGACAAAATGGCGTCTAGCGTCCGCCATTTTTTAATGTAAGTCAGTCGATAAAATAGTGTCAGCTGTTGTGTGACGAAAATTATCAAGCAGTAACAAATATCGGTAAGAACGTTTAGTCGATGTGAATTTCCCTTTATCGAAATAAAATAGTGACGTCAGCTGAGTTCACGAAAAAATACAGTATATTATTTCCATATCTGAACGTGTCTTTTCCATTTGTTCCAAGAAAATATACATAAGATAAATTACCACAAAAAATACTTTATATATGCCGAAGATGAAATATGGAAATAATATCGCTATAGTATGTTCGTTGTTCGTGAACCACCGGGTAATATCTCTCACTTTTCAAATTGATATTTTATTAGTTTATATTGACTGGTAACTTAATATCTTATATCTATAAAAAATTATATTTATATTATGTTGCCAATAACATTATACCCAAAGGCCAAAGGTCTAGTCAATGCCGGATTTAGAGGTCCAGAGTCCCCGGGGAAACAAAGGAGTGGAGGCCTCCTGGCCCCAAATTATTTACCGCGTTTACTCATCGAAATGCCAAAACTACGTAATTATTGTGCAGTGGAAGTCAAAAAACATTTCCTCATGATTACTTATTAAAATTATTAACGCGATTTAGCATATTTTCAACGACAAAATTTAATAACCGAGAATTCAGAGAATTTTTTTCCGAAGTCTCTATTGTGGGGGCCCCTCTTTTGCGGAGGCCCCGGGGCTGTAGCCCCGGTTGCCCTCCCCTAAATCCGGCCCTGGGTCTAGTGACCAATTTTCTGGAGTTCATAAGAAAATCCAAGCCATTTGCTGACTAGATCCAGTAAAAATGGAAAACACAAAATTCTTATAGGATGTTGAAATTGAAATGAATTTATTTTTTCATAAAAAATACAAACAGTATAACATTGTAATGTGCATATCTGAAAAAATAATAGGTACAAAGGAATCCCCGTACTTGATGCACCTTCACAATAAACATTTATTAGTCCCTGTTGAAAATAAAGGAATTATATAATATATAAGAGAAAAAAAATAGAAAATTAACGAACTAAACTTAATTACTTCAAAACATCAAATAAATATTCAATATTTTCAACAGAAAGCAGCCATGACTTCAATTGTTTATTAAACTTATTATAACTCGAAATACTGGAAAGGTGTTGAGGAAGTTTATTATAGAAATACGGTCCAGTGAATACGAAATGTCGTTGAAATATGGTTTTATGAGCTTTTGGCACAAATACAGCTTGATACCAATTTTTTGAAATTAAAAATTATTTGGAAGTCATGTGTGGTTCTCCATATCGATATTTTTATTTTTAAATTTAATATACAGGGTATGGCTTAAAATAGGTAACATAGGGAAAATAACTTTGAGAACATTAAGTTAAAAAAAACTATTTTTTTATTTTTTTATTAAAATAAAAATAAATAAATTTCTACTTATATACTTAACAAAACATTTTTCGTAAACCGAACTTGCAGACACTAATTTCAATTTCTTTTTGTTACAGGTAAGCATTTTCAATTTTCATTGTCACATCATGGTCTTAGAATCTGATATTGGTAAGAAATTTTAGAAATAAGAATTTGACGCTTCAGCTCCTAAGCTAACTCGCGTCTGACGTCTAAAAAAAGAAGGCATCAAAATAATTTATACCTATGTTTCATAAGATAAATAAAACAATTGTTTTAATAAATTTATGACCAATTCACCAGACAAATAATTATAATTAAAAAAAAATTCGACATTTCGGTCAGCGTTGTGGCATAAAATATTAATTAAATGTATAGATAACAACGAGGATAACAATTATAATATAGCTGATATTTTTCATCTATAATATGTTAATTAAAATTTTTTTTTGGCCACAGAAGCCAAGTCGCATAGTATTTTTTTTCGTTTTCAAATAAAAAAAAAAAATTTTTATTTATTTTTTTTAGTTTATAAATATAACAATTAGGTATAGATTAAAAACATGTATAATTGTTATATTTAATTAATACTTTTTTAGTGTATTCTTGAAAAGAATCATCAGACACCACGTTGGCCGACACGTCGAATTTTTTTAAAATTATTGTTACACATGACAAGTTAATCTATTAATATAAACAAAACAATACATGCCAAACCGCCATGATTTTCACTTATATAGGATACGGTGGGGTTAGTAAAGGAAGACTGATGGTTTTATGTTGACGTATTATGTAGGTGAAGAGTGAATAAGTTTTCAAGTCAATAGTTTTCTTGCGCATGCTTGAGAGATTAGTAGGAAATACATAATGGATACAATATGATACATCGGTGATGGAATATCGTAAGGCGTGCGTCGAATTTTATATCAAAACAGTTTCTGAATGAATTGTGAATTATAGACGCTCGACAACAGAGGTCATTAGCGTTTCTGCAGTTATTGAAATACACCGTAAAATTCCGATTAAATGTAAAAAAACACGTAAAATATTGCGCTAATCACTTTTTTGCACTGACAGCAGCTGAGACAATTTCGTTACCTAGGGTTATAATAGCGATATAATCATAATCCTATAGGTAACGAAATTGTCTCAGCTGCTGTCAGTGCAAAAAAGTGAAAGGCGCAATATTTTACGTGTTTTGTTACAAGTTCATGCGACCAGCTGACGCACAATCCCCCTTCCACGATGCAGCTGACGATTATTTTTCAACTCACAATGATGTCAACTATTTATGAAAACAAGTTTCAGCCGGCGTATTATTACTTAAAAATTCACAGATTTCGCAATCCTTGCAACCATCGAGGACATTGGAAATGATAACAGCATATATATGAAACATAATTAACTGTTTATTATACACACAAGATTTATCAATGCACTGTTTAGTTTTGTCAGGAATAACCATATTATTCTTCTGTTATATACGCGTTCACTTTTGCTTGATTACTTAACTTTTAAATGGATTTTTCTACAGTATTTATTAACATTTGCTCAAAAATAACACCGCAGATTGTCGCAAATACCTCTCAATTAACTAGACATGATATAAAACACATTTCGAAAAAATTGCACTTGTTCAATTTTACATGATTGCTCCTCACTTGATCGCGACACCGTTGTCTTTTGGCCTTAAACGAAAACTCGTAACTCTGCCCCCATATACGAACATAAACATTTCCAATGTTAAAATTTTTTTTACCAATTTCGTAGTCTCTCACACCAAAACCCACCGCTACTTGAGCAGCTGACGGTCGGTTTACTGATTAGTTGTACGAGATCAACTATCGATATCAAAATCAGCCGGCTTACTATGACTTTTTCATTTCCAACGCAAACTTCCGGACTATATGTCAATTACAGTTACGAAAAATGTTCAAAATAAAGTCCTTTTTCTGAATCCGTCGAAAAAATTGCAGAGTGCTACTTAAAATAACAAAGTCGTATGCGTCGGGAGAGCGGTGCAACGATTCGACATAATATATTATGTCAGGTTGTGTCTCCTTGTTTATTTTTTACTCGCTTTGTCACATTCGGAAATATTTTTGGAAGTACTCCACTCACAGTACACTGCATAGTTATCAGACACGTAATAATAACCTGATTTTACTCCCTAGACCGAACTTATGTCTCTTTTGCAATAGCCCAGAATATTCAGCTTTAAAATTTTTCAACAGTCTTCCTGCTGAGCTGAAGTCACTTCCTTTCCCTAAATTTAAAAGAGAGTTAAAGATACTTCTAATTAATACATGTTTGTATTCAGTTTATGAATTTTATTCAATTAATTATAATTATTAAATTTTTTTGTATGACGAATCCTGCTCACTGCTATATTGGACAATAAATATATTCTATTCTATTCTATTATCCAACCTCCCAAAGTTTCCACTTAACTCAAAAGACAAAACAGTTACATGTAGACGTGAACACCCTAGTAATAATTTTTAGCTTTGACTTTATTAAAATACACATGAATGGGACACACATATTGATAGTGCAATGTTTGATATTCTTTTTGTACAGTAGAATCTGTATCAATATATAAATACAATTTCATAGTGTCTTTGTCAAAGGGTAGATGACATAGCAACAGTAGTAACAGCAGTGAGTAAACATACATACGTACTTTATATACATTCGTGTTCGAATCCCGCTGTTGAATCAAACGTTTTCATGAAATAACGCATAGCAGCGGGAGACAGATCGCGAACATGCAGAGAGCAGAACCATTCCGACAATCCGACACACGCCCAAACCAATCCACTTTGTTCACACACTATAATATGTACGGTGTGTCTGCAAAAAACTGGACACATTGAATCATTTAACCCTTTGACTGTTCCAGACGTATATTATATACGATTACCTGGGTTACTGCTCCAGCCGTATATTTACGTATATTCACAACAGGTGAATACAAAGATGAAGTATCCATTTTTAATAACACCAAGACAAGATAGAAATTTCTATCTTGGCTTGGTGTTATTAAAAATGGATACTTCATCTTGGTATTCACCTGTTGTGTTTACTTTACATGTTGAGTCGGTTGTTCTAGCAGTGGTGTTGGAATATTGACTCTCGCATGTAGTGGTTTTTCTGTGACAGAATGCTTTAAAGGGAGAAAGTCGATCGTTTGAAAATGTGTCACTGTGTGAGTAATGTCAACTCAGTCCTGCGCGATAGTGGAAAGTTTAGGGTTAGAATCCCTACGGTAACATAGGTTTGAATTAATGAATTTTTCCTGATTACAGCATTGTGTTACGTCATTGTTCTTACAACAGGTGTCTTCATATACTGTTTGCAGTCATTATGCATTCATTTAATTATGTATTTGGTCACGACTTACGTGTTAAATTTGTATTTATTAATTTTTATAATTTATTTATTTATAATAATAATACTCAACAGTTTAATATGTGATAAAATTGTATATTAAATAAAGTTTCATGAATGGCCAATACGAAAATAATGTTAATTTAAAGAAAACAAAATCGATTGAAAAAATACAAAAATTTTGTGTAGCGTAAAAATATCGTTTCGATATTAACAATTTTTTTAGCACTCATATAAAAACATAACCTTAATTACTTTGTCATTTCAATTTGATAACAAACGCTGTATTGAATATAATCTCTAATTAAGACTTCAATTGCCTGTTTTACGTCAATTAATTTAATTAGTGATTTAATCTTGGATTATGAAAGAACTAATGATGGAGCAACAGTTAATTGAGCATTTTAATTACAAGTATCAATTAATACCTCAATCGGGCGGATTAATATTATGATCCATATCACGTAAAAAATACAGTTTTTTATTGATTTGCTTGTTTAATTACTCACTTTTAAGTCAGCACAATAAATTGGATCAATATTTTACTGCATGTCTCAAGCATATTTTGCTTGGCACCCACTCCTAAGTTAAATTAACATTCCTTGCATTATCGTTCCTAATTGGGAAAAAAGATACTGTTACAAAACTGTTTTCCCCTTAGGGGATGAATTTTCAAAAATCCTTTCTTATTGCTCACCTATACGTAATATAAGGAACTCCTGTGCAAAATGTCATGCTTCTAACTTCAAAAATGACGAACTTCTATACAAACTTTCATCTCCTTTTTAGCCCCCTTAGGGGATGAATTTTGAAAAGAAACTTTCTTAGTGCTCACCTACGTTATATAAGAGACTCCTGTGCAAAGTGTTATGCTTCTAACTTCAAAAATGACGAATTTCCATACAAACTTTCATCCCCTATTTAACCCCCTTAGGGGTTGAATTTTGAAAAATCCTTTCTTAGTGGGTGCCTACGTCACAAAAGGAACCTACTGTCTAAATTTCAAGTTTATATCTTCAGCGGTTTGACCTGGGCGTTGTCTGTCAGTCAGTAACGGAACTGTTTTATATATATAGAAGATTGTTAATTTACAACTGTGACCATGGTTATGTATTTGTGATAGAAAAAGATAGAAGTACACTTCTATTCTCCATCTCTATCTTTTGCACAGACACTTTTTTGGGTGGCTTCCCTCCTCTATCTATGATATCTCTATGAATAAACCAGTTGTATAATATAACAATTAAGCATAGACTTATTTGCATGGAGACACACGACGTTGACAACAGCTATGCATTGCTACAGAAAAAGATAATTTTTAATATTTTAAAATTTGTGGGTAACATTTTCAAAAACAGTCCGTATTGAACATTCTGATACGTGGACATTTCAACTTCCATATATCAACAGGAACGCTTGTGGTCTTTAATATCGCTGATCACGAACAGACAAATTTTTATAAATTATTTTATTTGTAGATCAGAAAAAAATACTACATAATATATGTATTCGTAATACACATACAATGTTATTGATTTAAAATTATTAAGTTTTTAATGCTAAAAAGACATTTAATTTGTTCACATAATTTGACGTTCGTATAATCTGTCGTTTATTTAAAATTAACAATTTCGACATAAGAAAAACTTTGTAGAACTTTAAATCGGTCCTACTCAAAAAATAACTGATCAATTGAAATTATATTTTTTAAACTGTGTATAACTAATGTATTTAACATACTTTTTTTTTGTACAATTTCCCATTCGAAACAACATTTTTCTAGGCTGCATTTTGATTAAAATTAAACTTTTTCTTTGTAGCTCAGTCATTGGTTTTTCTGTGAGTATAGTCACATGTTCTGTACATAATAAAAAGTTCGACGACGGCATTAAACTATGCTCATGGTCAACTCAGATTTTTTGAAAACGCATTCTGCAACCCAGCATAAGTTTACTCTCATCTAACTCAGAAAAATGTTATTTTGAAGGGAAGTTAAAAAAATTATCTCTATTATACACAATTTAGAAAAAAAGTGTTTCAATCGATAATTTATTTTTAGACAGAATCGATTCAAAATTCTACAATACCTTTCTTTCCGTTTTTCCAACGTTACGTTGTGAAGGGCATGCCAAAAGAAGGGAAATAATCTGTGGTATCAATTGTTCGAAAGTGTTTCGACTTTATCGAGAGACCACTGTACTTACATATGTACAATTTGTTTCGTCGCTTCGGTTCGTTCTTTGTACCTCTGCTTTATATATGCGAATATAGCCAAGTCGTAAAATTTCTGCTACGTCGAAGAGATTTGTTACGAAGCTGGAAAACGTCTAGAGCCGTACGTTGAGCGAGAGAAAAACGTCCTTCTGTCGACTGATGCTCCCGCTGGTGGTAAATCGTGTTCCCCAAGAGACCAGAGTTTTGTCGTCCGTTCTTCGTCGCTCGCTCTACTATATATCTATATTCTATACTATAGTATAGGCGTATAGCTGTAGACGTTATATAATATACAGTGTATTCCATTGATACGTGAGACATAGGTAATAGTAGATTGTACACTGTAAGAAATGAGAAGGCCGATTACATAGATTATCGATGATCCATTTGTAGCCAGCAATTAATCTGGTATTAGGCACACAAATAGACAATGGTGTCGCAAACAGGTATCGCCTGCACATCGCGTAGATTCCATAAAAACACATTGCGCATGCGTGGTTACTAATTTTACATTAACTTGTTTTGTATTCATCCATTTTATATGTGTAACTATACATTTTATTTTGTAATTTTTACACACTTTATTGGTACCCTTGCGCACGCTTTGGACTTTCACGCACGGTGACTGTACTTTTACGCACGCTTACTAAAATACGCCTCTTGACGCCCGCCTCACAGTGCTCGAATATTAAACTTTAGAAGCAGGAGTTATAAAAAATATTGTTTCAATCGATCAATTATTTTTGTAGCAAGATCGATATAAAATTCTACAAGACTTTTCGGAAAAGGGCTTGAGAATAGCCGAGAGTGTAGCGGCGCTGTTGTTTACATGGCGTTGCTATGGTTCCTCTATTACAAGTCCCCAGTTCTCGGGTTCTAGCCCGAGAGCTGGTAAAAGTGTCAATTGGATTTTCAATTTATTATTAAAAAAAAAAAATGAATTGAAAATATGAATTGGTGCTAGGCCCAAATAACCTTAGCTGTTGGTGGTCTTTAAAACACAATTCACAATTCTTTTCGGAAAAGTATGTGTGGTCACAGTCTAGGATCATTGTCAAATCGGATTTTCGGACAATGCTTTCTGCCACCTAATATAAATAATTCAAAATATGGTGAAAAAATAAAAAAGACTTATTACATGAAAGTGGAAAACCGTATTAAATTAAATAAAAAAAAATTTGAAATTACGAATTGAACAAAGGAAGTGGTAAAAAACAACAATTTTTTCATTATTTATTAAAGACAACAAATTATTTTAGTTTTTTGTACAAAAATTTTACCAAGCTGTTATAAACATAGAATGAATAATGTAACATGAAGGTAAACAGTGATATGTCAGTAATGATAAATCAATAAATAAACAAGTAAAATACGAGAACTATTGTACATTATCAAAAATAGAATGTGATATAATTCAGTTAAAAAAATTGTGTTAATATATTTTCCCATATTTGTTTTTAAAATTGTACCATAATAATAGATTGCATTGTTGCTAAATGAGGCATATTGAATGAATTGTAGATTATAGACGCTCGACAACAGAGGTCATTAGCGTCTAAATGAGGCATATCACTGACGAGTTGGTACAGTGTGTTAAAACGAGTGATAACGAATTTTAACAGTCAACGAGTCATATAATTACGCACAAGATGTATATGGTATTTATTCCATACCCATTATGAAATAGCTGCTTTTCACTTCATTTTCAGTATTTTAAAAATTTTTTGACAGTTCATTTGTGTCGCCAACTTCACTTCTATAGTAGGCAAAGAGTAGCTGTCAATAGGTAAATAGCGAGCGGCTCAGGGCGAATAAACATAAATCACTATGGAAATGTTTTGCTTTCCCACGCTAGTGTGGGAAAGATACGTTCCCGCACAGCGGTCTGTCAAAAGTCACTTTACATGCATACATACGTACATGCAGGTAAAGCAGCTATTTTATAGTGGGTATGGTAAAAATGTATTTTCCTATTCTGAGCGTCTTTGGGTTTCTACCAATTTTAGTCTCAAACTTTATTTTAAAACAAAAACCAAGAAGGTGTTATGAAGTTCACATTCATGAAAAAAAATCATTCATAACAAAAGATCTGTCAGATGTTAATTAACAAAAATTGTCAACCAGACAAATTTTTTTCAGAAATAATACATTATTTACCATAAATTGTGTAAATTTCAAGTAATTTCTATAATCTACAATAAATAAAATAAATCAATAAAGTATATTAATTTTTTTTGCTAATTTCAAAAATTCATTAAAAATAGCAATTAACAAATTTTAACTTGTCTGGCGTAAAATGTTTTCCAACCATTTTCACCTTTTAAATTTGAGGTGTTCTATGGGGTACCTTTTTGTGCTATGAGAACTTGGACTACCTATATCTAAAACTGGTTATGACTGATGTGACCTTGATATTTATCCGTTACACTCTTCAATTTAGCCGGTTTATTTGTCTGTTTGGGATACACTGTATATAATATTTACAGTAGGTATGTACATTAGAATATAGCGAAGTCCTTCGTCTTTCGTGTTTCAGTCGCTAATGATCCGAAAGAATGCTATCGTTGCTTGTTCACTGATAATTAATATCTCTCCGATGAAACGAAAACCTCTATTAAAAACCATCTTATTCTTCTTATTCTCTCTCTTATTTTTAATTAACGTCACTGCTTTTATGTACAGTGAGTTCATAAAACACTGTTGTTATAGCGCAACGGGTTAGTTTATTAATTATAGAAGATACAATAAGTACCATTGTCACAGTCATCAATGTTTTTACGGTACACTAAAAGTAAGACTGCCATTTGCAATTTGACCTGTATTTGAACCGTGTGTCCTGTATTCTGATCGCGTCCAAGTTTGTCCTGTATTTTCATGAAATATTAAATGTAGGTTTTATAATTTCGGTATGTGCAGGTGCACAGAATTCTATAAATACTTAAAAATAAATAAATACGCATTAAAAGCTGTGAAATCATCAAGAAAATATTATTGGTATACTCGTAAAAGAGAAATTGATTTTATGAAAATGATTTTTTGTATCCCCCCCCGATTCCCTTCTCTGTATGACCTTGACCTCCGCCACTATAAGTAGTTTATGTAATTACTAAATGCCCCGTCCTGCTTCGTTTGGGTAGTAACTTATTGTTGTGTCTTTTTGAGTCAACATAATACTATACATGTCGACATAACAGTGTTTTGTTTTGGCAGTTTCTAAGAGCTACGCTTTTGAAACAAACAAGTAATTCAAAATTATAATTTCGTTGTGATCAGACCTATTTTAGACTCGTCTTGACTAAATCAAATTTTATTGTGTTTTATTTATTTATTATTAATTTTATATAAGGATCTACGATAATATTAAATAACGTCAAAAAGATCTTTATGTTGACTCAAAAATACACAACATTATAATTAATTAATACGTTACTCACTTGCTTCGCTCGTTCGCTCGAATTTATAATTGACTACCCGCGAGTTATTATTATTGGGTAATATTTTATGAATTTCACACCGCCGAACAGTTATTGTAGCCCTAAACCTAGAAATAAGCTGTCGAATGGTAAAAATCGCATTCAAATCCGTTCAGTAGCTCTCAAGACTAGCCGGTACAGACAGACATCAACCAAGACTTCCTTTTATTACAAGCTTTTATTTAACTTGCAATGTATGTTAGTTAGTTTGTTTGTGGGTTGGTTTGTGTGTTTGTTTGTTTAGGTCAAGACTTGCAAGTCAATTTTGAACGACTTCCACGTATCCGATCGACTTGAAATTTTGTACACATAAGTGATTCCCGATGACAATACATGAATAAATTGTTTTTAGAAATAAATTCAACCCCTAAGGGGTTCAAACGGGGATGTAGGGTTTTTTTGACTAATCAACGCCCAGGCCAAATCGCTGAAGCTATAGAAACTTGAAATTTGGACAGTTGGTTCCTTTTCTGACGTAAACATCCACTAAGAAAGGATTTCTCGAAATTCAACCCTTAAAAAAAGTTTTGAACGACTAAAATGAACAAAATAAATATTAGCAAAAAAAAAACTTTTTAGAGACAAACTTTTATTTAAATGCACTAAAAGCGTGGGGCGTGACTAATAAACTATCATAGAGTTCACGACCCACGCTTTAATAATATTATGAACCTAAATTATTAAAAAATATTTTTTTCTTTTTAGTGCATTTAAATAAAAGCTTGTCTCTAAAAACTTTTTTGTTGTTAATATTTTATATATTTAGGAGTGAATAATTCGTTCAGTATCAACAATTCCCTCTAGTGTTCAATAAACGAATGACTCATTTTATTTTAAAATGTAGTTTCCCGTGGATTAAATTTATTTATTTATTTATTTTATACGTGAACTTTTCTTTTGGAAATTATGTACGGAACGCTCGGCGCATGAAGTACGTTCATGCTTGACCGTTTTTATTTTAATTTGAACTTTGCAAAATGCATGACGGAGTAGCATTCTTTCTAAAACCAGACGATTGCTCTCTGTAAAAGGTCTCTTTGAAATTCGCATGTATGCACAGGCCATGGTAATTTATACCATATGATAGCTCTCATCCATACCGTGCGAGCGCGACACCAAATACCACTGGACGATTATATGAGCCGAACATGGATGAAACAAATCAAAGTTAGTTTTTCAAAAGCTTTCTAAACAAAATACAACTTACCACCTTTTAATGTTATTCTATTGAAATATGTGCTATTTTCAATTATCATTATTATTTTTTCGTCCTATGCTTTTCACGTCTTTAAGTTTACGTCTGTCGGATCCAATGTCTGTCCGCGTGTGTTCCCCGAGATTTTATGAATTATTTCAAGAATTCCTTCAGACAAATAAATTATAATTTAAAAAAACTAAAAAACACGCTTTAATGAACTAAAAAGTAAAAAATAAAAAATTTTATTGTAAAAAAGCGTGGGGTGCTTTGTATCATATTTTCATACTACCCCACGCTTTTTTACAATAAAATTAATTATTTTTTACTTTTTAGTTCATTAAAGCGTGTTTTTTAGTTTTTTTAAATTATAATTTATTTTTGCTTTTTAGTCCTGGAGATCCTGGTCAGGATAATGGGACAAACTTATGGAATTATTGTATTGTAATCGGTCCTTGATAAGTGTGCATAGTTTCAGTTCAATCTGAAGTTTTTTGCTTTTTTTTTTTAGTCCTGGAGATCATGGTCAGGATAATGGGACAAACTTATGGAATTATTGTATTCTCGTCGGTCCTTGATAAGTGTGCAAAGTTTAAACTAAATCTGACCGTTCAAAGTTGGTCAAAATCAAGTTCAAAGAAGTCGGTTACAAACTGACAAACAAGCAAGCCCGCAAGCAAGCATACAGGTGAAGCTAATATAAGCGTGTTAAAAAGTTTGAGAATCACTATCCTACACTAAGAATACTTTTGGAGTTTTCACAGCCTTAATGTATTTCTCCCACAAGATTGCAGTTTATAGCGAAAAGTATATTCCTTCTTTGGGTGGATTACATACTGACTGTTATTTAGTAACCTCATACTGAACGTAGGTACCTTAAAAGTTCCCACAGCCTTAGAGTACTTCCCGTTAACGCGGGTGCCCCGTCTCTACACGCGTGTTATTTCAGTTTATGGCAAGGATTTCTATTTTGGATTTATGCTGGTTATATGATGTGTTGACAGTATCATGTTCAAATGTTATCCGGACGGATTTTAGTTTTACGGTGACTTGAAATGGTTGCAATATTAAACAATCATGATTCGATCATAGAATTTTATGTTTATTGTCTATCGATCGTGACTCTTGTTGCCAGAGTATAACTAGGTAATTTGCAGTTATTGGATGTTTGTTTGTTTTCTCAAAGCTATTTATTTATTTATTAACCTTTCAACAAACAGTAAATAAAATATGTATGTGAATGAATATAGGTTCAGAACAAAATAAGGCTTAAACAACAGATCATTATAATAATATTTTTTTGTAACTTGTGTAGTTTATAAAGTATAAGACAAGTAAAACTAACTAAATAGTATCTACCTATATAGTAGAAACTAAACTTCCGAGTTTTCATGGTTTCCGGGCTTGTAGGCCGTGGTCCGGTGGTATTTCTACCTGACGTTTCGTCTACAACTGCGGTAGACATTCTCAAAGGCGATGTGGCAGCGGTCGAAGTGTCCTCCTTGGCGACTCACAGGTCAGTGTGTCAGTGACTGGTGTCCTCCCTTCTTTTATGCCTAGTGTGTTCTCTGCTCGGTCGTAGTCCGTCTCTCTGTAATTGGTCAACTGCGCAGTGTGTAGTGGTGGGGGTGAGTTCTCTACTCGGTCGTATTCCGTCCTTCTACGATTGCACATTGGTTTTGTATGTTGTTTAGAAGTGGAAACTACAAAAAAACTATTGTAACAAAACCCCAGATGTTACGCCGCTGGCGACGATAGAATCATCGAGAACAAGTAACAATGATGAGGCGTGGCATGATATCGAAGACACAGGAATGTTCTGGAAAACGCGCGCGCGGGGGGTCAAGCTGCTAGCTCTATATAAGAGGAGCGGTCACCGGAGAGAACAACGAGAATCGTGTGATATTGTCGATTTGAAATGAATACAGCATATAAATTGTTTCAGTTCGTTTAAGAATTACTGTTCGTGTTATTATTATATAAATAGTGTTGACTGTTAGAACAGAGATATAATTGTTACATTTTATTGTTATCTGTTTTTGTTACATTTTTTAATTGTTGGAAATAAATAATTTATTCCACCCACGTAAGAAAACAGTTAAAAAAAATATCTTTCAACTTTCAGTTGATGAATTATTTTTTAGACAGGATCGATTTAAAATTCTACAATGCTTTTCTTATGGAGAAATATAATATGTGGTCACAATGTAAGCTCCTGCATCCAACAAAATTTTCTGGCAATTCTTTCTGTAACCCAGCACGAATAATTAATACGTCATTGCTTTATCAAAAATTCGACATGAGCGGTTTTGACTTGTGGCCACAAATATAGATGGTTGAGCTGTTCTAAATAGAAAATATTTTTATTTGTTTGAAGATAGCTTAATCGTATTTTAAAAATAAATATTGACTTTATATGCTTCTATATAAATATTAAACCTTTTGTATAATAACAACAAAAGAATGAAAAAAACACAACTTGAAATTCAGTCAGGTGGACAAACGAATGCCGCCTATAAATCAAAGTAACCGAAAAAAAAACGGAAGAGAAAATACACACGCACAAACAAACACTCTGTCTTTGTCGTATATGAATTTATTTGATATTGGGCATGATAGGGATTTTTTTTGTTATTACACAATATCTCTATTTAATTGTGTAAATAAATCTATATAAAATTACGTGTCCACAAATGCTTGTCGTTTTGTAACAGTAATCAATTTTGAATTCGATGTGCTAGGTGCTGTACACTGGCCAAAAAAAAAGTACCTTGTGTCAATGTGAATCAAAGTGACGTTAATTTCTTCTCTAAATTATTTTTTTAAACAATGTGTATACACGATTTAATGAACGTTCATTGACTGAATATCTTTTTCAGAGTAGATTTTACAAACAGTAACCTGCGAAGAAGTGACAATTAAAAAATAAAATTTTGAAACTCATGTAAAACGGAAATTTTGGTCACATTTCCGTAATTGTTCTATTTTTATTTTATAATAATAATGCGTTTAACGTCCGTTTCTCGACATTATGTCATAACAGACGCCATTCGCACCATTACTATTTTCCATGTTATCACTTCCCGTTGTTTTCTACATTTTTAAACTTGAACTTTTTTTTTAATAGCAATGTGCGAATGGAGGAATTATAGGAAATTAGGATAAGGTAGGCAATTTTGGGAGAATAGGAGTTTGACAGGTAATCGGCCATGGCCTTGCTTAAGGAACCATCTCGATATTTATCTGGAATAATTGAGGGAAACCATGGAAAACCTCAAACAAGATGGCCGGTACAGAAATTACCGTTTCTCGACGTGAGGCAGTAGGAAAAAGTCCCAGCCACATCTGCCCCCGTCGGGATTCGAACCCAGTACCTTCCCAATGCGAGTCTAGTGCTGTACCACTAAGCTACATCGCTGGGTCTATTTTTATTTTACTACAACAATAATAATAATAATTCTCTTTTGCTGATTCGCTGTAATTATTTGAATATATTCCGTTTACAAAGTTTCCTGGAATCCTATTTTGGTTTAACTATTTAAGAGATATAAAAGGTCAGGTGCGGATAACTGACAGTCTACTGTACATAGGTACATGACACATATGCACGTATACATAATACATAAAGGTCCGTGTATAAGGTTCATAGCTTGAAAAGGTAGAATAAATAAAGAATTCTTAAGAGAAGAGAAGCGATAAGTTTTGTGTGGTGGAGGCGTCGCACACAGAATATAAGTATCACATTGGTTTGATGTGGCTACCCCTTCGATTTTCGCCCCCAAATATGCCTACCTATAGATATGGACATGTATTTCTATATAGACTGTTCTACTGAATATGATTATCTTTCATTTTGAAATTGACAAAATATTTAAAAACATTTATTCGATCGCAAAAATAAAAACTCGGGACGCAGTGCCAAACCCTGCCGACAATATAGTGTATTTGCTAATACAGGCCTTGTGGCTTTATTATGTGAACTTAAGTTTGTTTTTGGACAAAATGAAAAATTTAACCCCTTAATACATCCCTTAAAATAATATTTTTTTTCCTAATTTCAATATTATTATCAATGCAACTTCTGTACCAAATTAAATACACCCTTCAGTAAGTAAAGCACTATCCGCAAAACTAGATTTTTCATAAAATTTGTAAGTCAGGTCCTGTCGGGCCGATTTCATTAAAATTTTAGCAACACATTTTGATCTCTACTAAAAGGTTAAATTTCAATTTTGAAATAATTCTACGAATTTTTTCGATATTTTTGGGCCCAAAAACTTTTTTCAACCCCTAAAACCCTCCCTTAAAATGGTCCGATTGGGCCCATTTTAAATAGGTTCCGTGCGGTGATGGATTCCAACGTGTCTACCAAATTTAGTTCAAATCAATTAAGTCTTTCGAGAGTTATGCCGCGAATACACACATATATATATATATATAAACATTTCCAAAAATGGTGCCAAAGTGTTCAGGAGGCTATGAAACGTCGAGAAATTTTGGTCCGATCCCTAGGTCCCGCCATCCGACCGACGCCAATAGTGTATGTGCCATATGGCAAATACACTAAATATGTTGTAATGAGGTACATTACGCACGAAGTGACTATATTATAACGAGCGCAGATTTTCACTACATGCGAAAATCTATTGATTCTGAAGCATATAAGGTCTCCAGGTCATAAAGTAATTTGTGCATTTCGTGCAGACCCTATTTTACTAGGCGAATAAATATTTATACCCTTGAAATTGGACAGAATAACTATTCTTACGATTTATACCTGCAGTAAACTTAACTACGTTTGGTGAATTGAATTATCGCTATTTATTCCGAGTAATAGTTACCAGGGGAATAAATCAACGGTATAAATAATTATCTAGGCTCGGTGAATACGGGCTTAAGTTGTGGATATTAAGAGTTTAAAATCGTTTGATTTTTATTATAACTCAAATCATGCGTTTAATTTAGGTTATAGGCTTCCGAAATTTACGACCGCGACGGTAGACAACGACACGTGACAGAGACAAATTTCAAAACAACGGGCCACGGATTAAATGAATATGAATACGAATCAGTTCGAAATGAAAGACCTTGTCACATGACTCGTGTACGTTTGCGATACGAGAATGTCATTGTCTCTCGTCGCGCGGTCATCAGTTTCGAAAGGCTACCTTTAATTAGTGATGGGCGATTGCGAGATATTTTAGTCGATTGTCTCGATTGTTCAAACATTTCGATGACTCTCGATGGTTTTCACTTGGACTCGATTGTTGTTGTTTCATAGTTTACCGAGACCGAGTTGCATAGTACTGAATCATACAGACGATGTACACTGTCGAGAGCCACATAATATATAATTGTTCATCACTCAACAACTGTGGTCGAGTCGATGGATAGTCAATTGTGCAGTAATCGAGTGCTCTGAGACCGACTGAACAGTGATTCAACGATGAACGAGTAGCGTGAATGTCAGACTTCAATCGACTATAGCATATAACCTTGAATCGCGATTATATGTATTCTCATTCGCTGGCAAATAATCGACTTGAACAATCGAACATTTCGATTGTAAAATCAAACTCCGAGTCGATTGTGGACTCGATTGTTATTATGAACGATTGCAATTGTTTCGATTGTAAAAATATCTTACAATCGCCCATCACTACCTTTAATACAAACCCCAATAGTTGATTTTTGCTCACCCGTTATGTATCCAGAGGTAGTACAATATACGTGTCTATAGCTGCGCCCGGGTGTGGCTGGCAACTTCACTTTTCGTTTATTCGGAATGTGTTTGGACAAAGGTAGGTCCCGCTCCAGGCTACATCGAATCAACTACATTCTGGAAGCTCACGCCAAACCAACGCAAAATTGAACACAGTTTTTTCCATTTTACTGCTATTGATAATAATTTATTTTATATAGTGTTACTAAATATAATCCAAGTCTTCATGGTTTCCGGGCTTGTAGGCCGTGGTCCGGTGGTAGACGTTTCGTCTACAACTGCGGTAGACATTCTCAAAGACGATGTGGTAGCGGTCGAAGTGTCCTCCGTGGCGGCTCACAGGTCAGTGTGTCCTCCCTTCTTTTATGCCTAGTACCAGTGTGTTCTCTGTTCGGTCGTAGTCCGTTTCTCTGTAATTGGTCAACTGCGCAGTGTGTAGTGGTGGAGGTGAGTTCTCTACTCGGTCGTATTCCGTCCTTGTACGATTACTCATTGTTTTTGTATGTCGGAGTGCTGGTGTCCAGGTTTTACTGAGATTGAGGCCTTCATTTTGAAATTATGTGTGTGTTTTTGTATTTCTATGGCCTCTCTACACACCTGGATAAATATAATTCACGTTGAACCAGCACGTTATTCAGAATATAATCGAAAAAGTTATTTTATTTAATTGATGAGCTTATTGAGCATTAAAAATCTCACTATTCGACTTAAAAAGGCACTTTTAACTTTTGATTGCATCTAACAATTCCAAAGTTTTGTACACATATTTATAATCACATGGATCTTGTTTTTACTTCCCACCTCTAAAATGGTAGAGAAGTAATGGATTAAGTCCGAAAAAAATATTTCGAGATTTTACCCTAGCAATCGTTTAAGATCATTTTCTGACTAATGTCTGTATGTGTGTGTGTGTGGTCAATTTTTCGCCTTTGATATCGTAAAAACGGAACAACATATGGTCATGCCGATTGTTTTATTGTGTTTATCAGCCTTTAACTTAGACCTGATTAGATTTTGAGTCAAATCGGTTCAGTGGATCCTCAGATATTAAAAAAAACGTTTTCAATGTCACGTATTAACATAGGTAAAAAAAATATAAATGAATTCTAGATGTTACAATATGAAAAAAATGTAAATATTTTTTTTCTCTAAAATGTACAGTTTTCGAAAAAAAAAATTATTTTACTAAAAAAAATAAAAATTGTACCTAAATCAAGGTAACCATGATTTTTGCTATATTAAGTTAGCCATCAATAGAATAGAATAGAATAGAAATAATCTTTATTGAAAACCTATAAAAAGGTGTAATAGCGTCATACAGATACAATTAATAAATTACTAAACAAAAAAGAGGGCCATGCTTTTTTTCAAAGAATAAAAAAGAGTGTTTATTTTTGCAACTATTTACTAGGTGGGAAGCATAGGACTGGTCATCAGTCGAATTTTTAAGATTATGTTTGTAAGAAAAACGGTCGATAAAAAAATTATTATATCGCTAAAGCAGTTTTTACATTATCGGCCGTACTTAAAATTGATTATTAGCGTTAAACAAACATGAACAATGGTTGAGTAGAAGGCCAAACAGCTCAGCCATAATAAAGTTTCAATAGAAATTATATTAAACATTCTCAGAATTAACTGTTTGGTCAGCCAGCCTGAGGTGTATATTCTACCAACGGGTTCAGTCTGGGATAATTTTGACAACAAAGGCTAATAATATATACTATTATTATTGTTATTATCATCTTCTTTTGCAATTTACAAAAAACGGGTTTGTACGAGAGACAAAGGACGTTCGCATTGTCATTTGTCGGGCCGACATATAAATAGGTCCTTCACAGCCACCAGACAAGACCAAATATATTATTAATTTGTTCTTGATATTGGGAACGTTTAGTTGCCAGTCATATTTGCAAGTACAGTCAAACCTGGATAAGCGAGAGTTCAAGGGAGCACAATCTCATTCTCGCTTGTAGAGGTTTCTCACTAACCCGAGTTTCTCGCTAATGCAGGTACATGGGTAGCGTTTCTCTCTTATAGAGGTACGCAGCAATAACAAGTTATTTAGGTACAATATTGACGAGAAAACAATACAAAAACAATGGTAGGAAGTTCCACGATGTTAAATTTGTAATTTGTTTTGTCATTTGTTACTGTATGTGTGTATCTTTTATGTATGTATGTATTTTTATTGTAGCTATATTGTCGCTTATAGAGGTATAGATAAGTAGCAGTCTCACTTACGGAGGTCCATGAGGGAAAAACGACTCTCTCTTACAGAGGTTTCTGTTTCCCGCTAATAGAGGTTTTGGGAGCTTAAAATGACGGGTCCTGCCTATTACTCTCACTTATAGAGTTTTCTCACTTATCCAGTTCTCACTTACACAGGTTTGACTGTATTTAACCTTGGAGTAGCTGTAACAAATGTAGTCGCTTGATGTCTTTTCGACATATTCAAATTAATCAATTTTTAAATAAGAAAAATATTAATTTTTTAATTACTATATTTTTAAACCTTTAAGAGTTCGTTAATATAGATAATCGTTCCCATCTAACATTCACGTTCGAGTCGTTTCGACGTATTTTGTGCGACTGAAGTTAAACTAATCATACGATTAAATAATTTTTATTATCTTGAAATATTAAATGTATCAACATACTTGTACGTTTCTATATTATATTATATTATTTTATATTATATTACATTATATTCAATGATTAGTTTTGATTATATCCGTCTACATATAAGAAGAAAACAAGCAAATCAAGAGACAAGATAGAATTTTTTATCAGTAGTCGGGGACCTGTTCGATAACTGAAAAAAAAATTCGGTTTCGAGTCCTAGACCACAAATAACAAAAATTCGACTGATGACCAGTCCTATACTTCCCACCTAGTAAATATTTGCAAAAAATAAACTCTTTTTTTATTCTTTGAAAAAAAGCATGGCCCTCTTTTTTGTTTGGTGATCTACTGATATAGCAAAAATCATGGTTACCTTGATTTATGTACAATTTTCTTTTTTTAGTAAAATATTTTTTTTCTCGAAAACTATACATTTTAGGGGAAAAAATATTTACATTTTTTTAATATTATAACATCTAGAATTAATTTATATTTTTTTACCTATGTTACCTGTGTTAAATTGAGAAACATTGAGAACGTTTTTTTTAATATCTCAGGATCCACTGAACCGATTTGACTCAAAATCTAATCAGATCTAAGTTAAAAGCTGATAAACACAATAGAACAATCGGCATGGCCGTATGTTGTTCCGTTTTTACGATATCGAAGGCGAAAAATTGACCACATACACACACACACACAGAGAGAGAGACATCAGTCAGAAAATGATCTTAAACGATTGCTAGGGTCTCAAAACGATCTGTTAAAATTTCGAAATATTTTTTTCGGACTAAATCCATTACTTCCCTACCATATAGTAGAGGTGGGAAATAAAAATAAAAATTCGACTGATGACAGTCCTATACTTCCCACCTAGTAAATATTTTCAAAAAATAAACACTCTTTTTTTTATTCTTTGACTCGGCCCAAATAACCTTAGCTGTTGGTGGTCTTTAAAACACAATTTAATTTTTATTCTTTGAAAAAAGCATGGCCCTCTTTTTTGTTTGGTGATCTGCTGATGGCTAACTTAATATAGCAAAAATCATGGTTACCTTGATTTACGCACAATTTTTATTTTTTTTAGTAAAATATTTTTTTCTCGAAAACTATACATTTTAGAGAAAAAAAATATTTACATTTTTTTCATATTATAACATCTAGAATTCATTTATATTTTTTTTTACCTATGTTAATACGTGACATTGAGGACGTTTTTTTGAATATCTCAGGATCCACTGAACCGATTTGACTCAAAATCTAATCAGATCTAAGTTAAAGGCTGATAAACACAATAGAACAATCGGCATGCCCGTATGTTGTTCCGTTCTTAAGATATCGAAGGCGAAAAATTGACCACACACACACATACACATACACACACATACACACACACACACACACACACACACATACAGACATCAGTCAGAAAATGATCTTAAACGATTGCTAGGGTCTCAAAACGTGAAAATCTGTTAAAATCTCGAAATATTTTTTTCGGACTAAATCCATTACTTCCCTACCATAGTAGAGGTGGGAAGTAAAAATACTGTCTCGTGTTTGCTTTGCTTGTTTTTTCTTCTTTAACATAGTCGGGTTTTAGTTTTTTTATTTTTTATTATTATTATTTTTATATAGTTAGTTTTGAACAGAAATAATAATGAAATGCTATTATCGACATTAAATATGTATTCGTTTCAAATGTCAATCTGGCATCCTTTTTAAATATTTAACAAGCCGTAATACGATTCAATATATAATTCAGCATGTCGTCGATCAACCTACTATATATTTTAGATACATTGCGTTTAGTACCTAATGTTCGGCTTAATTAACTGTATACCATTGTTTACATTGGATATTTCCCGGCTTAAAATAAATGCTTTGAATCGCTGTGTGTTGAAAATTTTATAAAATAGGAGAATATTTTAGAACGCGCTCTTATTCTAATAAATATTGTAGCGAAAACCCCAGATGTTACGCCACTGGCGACAATCGAAGCATCCAGAACAAGTAACAATGGTGAGGCGTGGAATTATATCGAAGACACAATAATGTTCTGGAAAGCGCGCGAGCGTGGGGGGGTCAAGCTGCTATCTCTATATAAATTATAAGTAGAGCAGTCACCGGAGAAACAACAACGAGTGTCGTGAATTAGTGTCGTGTTATAAACAACGGAAATAAATAAATACAGCATATAAATTGTAGTGTTATTAAAACGCTTCAGTTGTTTAAGAATCACTGGTCGTGTTATTATTGTATAAACAGTGTTGACAGTTGAAATTGACTTTTCATTGTTAAGAATTATTGTATATTGTTATCTATTTTTGTTACATTTTTAATTGTTGTAAATAAATAATTTATTCCACCCACGTAAGAAAACAGTTTTGTTACAATATCTTTATTATTTCATACCTATCTTCAGTAACGCATATGAATGGAAAATATGTATATCCAAAACTTTTTTTTGTACTCACTGAATTCATCGTTCCGTTTTCCTTTTGCATACTGAATTTGGAAAAGATGAGACAGCTGTTCCAAAATATTGGTTTCAGCGTTCTCGGCATTCTTCAAAGTACCTAGATACTTATTTTAAAAAATTGATACAGTGAAAAATATAGGTTTGCTTATTTCGTGTGCTTTAAAATTTCAAAAAAATATTTACAATACAATACAGATATCCAGAAAAAACGCTTAATCAAAAAACCACTGTAAAATGTATTGAACACAAAATTAAAACATCCAGCTATTATAAGGCAGGAGTGTACAGTTTTTTGTTATATTCAATTAAATACAGCCACTGTATCATTTCCCTAGTCCTTATTTTTTATTTACTCTACAATCATTAAACGTGCAAATTATATAATAACAGCGCATACAGATATTATATCCAACTAAGTAAAGAACGTCGGCGCGGAAGGGGATAGGCGGAGAAGGTGTTCACAATCTGACACGAGCGTTTTAGCACATATTTTCAGAATTAGCTACAAGTCGTTCGTTTGTTTTCATGCCGCATACCCTAATTAGTAAGAACCCCTCTATATGCACATTCTTTTGGACGACGTTCTTTCACTGGTCAAATTCGCGTCTTCAAAATTGTGAACTAGCATTATAATTTCATAATACTGTTACAAAACTGTTTTCTGAGTTGGCGGAATAAATATTTATTTACAATAAATAAAAATACAATAATAATGAATGCAACAACGAAAAGTCAGTTCTAACAATCAACACAAGTAAACAATAATTAAACAGTAATTAACACTTAACTATATACAATTAACTATATACAATTGACTATATACCAGGACTATTTATTTCTAGTTATTTATTTTATCAATTTATATCACGGAACTATTTATATTTCTGCACGATTTATATCACTGTATTTATATCAGATTTATTTCGCAGCTCAACACTGTCACAGTATAATCTACACTGACTGATTCCCGTTGACTGACCTCGCGACTCACTGTTTACTGATTTATATATTTTTAAATCAAACTGAACTCAAATAAAATTAAATTTATATTTGAAACAAAATGTTAAACCTTTTTAAATTGTCGCTCGATGTGAATATTTTTAAAAACCATTCATGAACAAAAAGTTTATGTACCCTTTATGTGAAAAAGAGATTTTTTTTAGATTAGAGGACACTGACGTCATCTAGTTGTCAGTATCAATTTGTAAATACATTATTATCAGACTATACAAAATGATCGACGCTTTTAGTTTACCCTTCAGGAAATCTGACGTGGGTCAAGTTTTATGTCGTTTGAGGCATCTCCAGGCTTCAAATCGTAATAGATTTTCCTGTTTTATAAAAAACATGTAAACATACTTAAAACAACACAAAGGAGTAATAAACGATATATTTATTTATTATGTAAAATATAAGGTATTGTTACAAAACTGTTTTCTGAGTTGGCGGAATAAATATTTATTTACAATAATTAAAAATACATAACAATGAACGCAACATTTATATACAATAATTCGTAACAATTAACTATATACAAGGACTATTTCCATCACTGTATTTATTTCAGATTTATTTCTAACGTTTATTTATGTCAGTCATTTACTCAGTTACTTCAGTACTATTTATTTATATCCGCTCCACTATTTATATCACTGTACTGACTGATTAATATTTATATCCACTTGACGGCACGAGTCACCATTGACTGCCTAATATTTATATCAGACGCACTTGATTGCACGAGTCACTAACGACTGCCTAATATTTATATCAGACGCACTTGATTGCACGAGTCACTAATGACTGCCTAATATTTATATCAGACGCACTTGATTGCACGAGTCACTAATGACTGCCTAATCTCCGTTGAACTGATTACTTGCGTGAGTCACCGTAAACTGACTAATGATTGTCGACTCACCATTGTTTATATACCTGCGGAGACTGAAGCACAATGTGCGCTTTCCAGAACATCTAGAATCTTCGCGCGGATACTAGTTGTCCGGTAAGCAAACACCCCTTTCTCGGAACTGTTGCCTGTCGTTCATATACAGGGTGATCCGTAACAATATTATGTTCATAAAACTAAACGTATAGAGTAGATAATTTTGGTTGAATTCAAACTGGGTATAGTTATATTGGTCAAAATGATTTATTTGTGATCTGACAATTTGAGCACACGTCTTGGTCAACCCTTGTTCCTGTACATGTGTTGTCATGCAGGCCGACCCGAAGTGGATTAAATGCATCATGTTCTAGACTAAGCTGACGGTACAACTCCCTGTCACCCACTGGATTAATGCATGAAGAGTTGTTAACTTCATGAATGTGGCCATAAATTTTACCGCCGAGATTGTGCTTACCAAGTTATTCCTGTGTCATTAGAGCTCATTTTTGGCACATAAATTGCATTCTTAACGGATGCCATAAGACTTCTCAGGAAGAGTTTTTAGATAAAATGTAGGTACTTATATTTCTTTAATAAATGTGACATTAAATTGAGTCATTGACTTGAATTTAATGTTTTGTAAACGGTGCAGATGATCTGTATTATATTGTAACAAAACTGTTTTCTTACGTGGGTGGAATAAATTATTTATTTCCAATAATTAAAAATGTAAACAACAATATACAATAATTCGTAACAATGAAAAGTCAATTTCAACAGTCAACACTGTTTATATAATAATAACACGAACAGTATTTCTCAAACAAAGTGAAAACACTTCAATAGCACTGTATTTATTTCAAATCGCACTGTCACACAACACTCGTTGTTCTTTCTCCGGTGATTGCTCTACTTATATAGACCTAGCAGCTTGACCGCCCCCACGCTCGCGAGCTTTCCAGAACATTCCTGTGTCTTCGATATCATGCCACGCCTCACCATTGTTACTTGTTCTGGATGATTCTATCGTCGCCAGCGGCGTATCATGTGGGGTTTTGCTACGCATTGTTACTTGTTCTCGATGCTTCTATTGTCGCCAGCGGCGTATCATCTGGGGTTTTGCTACAATATTATTATGATTAAATCTAACACATTTTAATTTATTATTTTTTAATAATAAATTGAAAATCCTGTCGATACTTTAACCAGCTCTCGGGTTGGAACCTGGAAACTGATTAATATTTGTTAAACAAGATTGTGTTGTAGTTATCTCGTAGTTGTTTTGCGTACTATTTTATTTTTCGCTTTCAAATTCCAGCGAATAGCAGAATTCCTCACTTTTATATTATAACATAATCTGCATGAACACGTCATGTTTACAACAATATTATATACTGACATAATACAGAGTGATAGAATCAAGAGCTCGGAGCATCAAGTACACTGTATATGGTGTCGGTACCGGAGTAACGGTACGTGCAGTACGCAGCTGGGATTCTGGATGGTAGCGTAGATCATAGCAGGCCTTGCTTAAATTAATTCATTGTTATATAGCGAGCGTACACAACGAAGCAGTGAGTGTAGCGCTGTTACAAGAGCTGCTAGATATATGAATGTATCTCACCATTCTTTCAGCGCGCTGACTACTACAATCAACGTGTGACAACTGTCAAATGGCCGTTATACAAGTTTCGCTATGGATGTGACTAGTTTAATAAGTGAAATTTTGCCAGTTTTTATTTAATTTGTTTTAAGTTTTTTCTAAGACGTATTTAAAAGTGTTAGGTTCCATACGTAAATATTCAAAAAACCGTTTTGGGTAAAATTTTAATTCTTGGTATAAATGATGAAATTTGCCATGTTTAGATCGTTTTCTATTAATAGGGTGGACATGATAGCTCCTACCCAAATTTATATTTAAAATATACCACTTTGTAGCAGAAGAACATAAATATTCGTCTTCGCTATCTGACATTTCAAACGCGACTTAAGCTTGTATCAATGCTAGTATCAAAGCTTCGTTGTGCAAACCTATAAGCGCTTATAATTTCAGCCACCATCTACCATACATGCTACCATCTAGAATCCCAGCTGCGTACTGCACGTACCTTAAGAAGGGAAGGTACAGATGTGATGATGGAAGGGAAGGGGGGTAGGTGTGGTGTGCATTACACATGCGGTGGGCAGAGAGAGATAGAGAGAGAGAGTGCGTCATTAAAACCAACCCAAACAACGACAGCAACGAGCTTCTAAGTGGTTTCATAATAAATGGGCTACTGTATGGCTGGTCTGCCTACCTATCTATCCCGACACCATGGCGAATGTGTGTTTAGTTTAGACGCGCGCGGCTAATGCAGGGTTCATGCGGCTCACCAACCGCTTCGGTGCGTTGCCTAGATGTTCTCTAAAGTCCTTGTTGCATAAAGATGTTTCTTAATAGGTTACTGGATGACTAGCCTATCTATATCAGGATACCACGGTCTATGTTTGACACGTGACTCATGTAGGGTTCATACAACGATTTTTTATGAAGTCCTTGCTACACAGTCGACGGTATCAGTGCTGTTACCACGATGATAACTATGGTAACAGTTTATGCTGATTCACGAAAAGAAAAATCTGACAACGCTGGTTTGAAGTGAGACGGTTCAAGAGCAAGTTTTTAGCTAGTTGGTAAATAAACGAGGACTGAATATACAGGGTGTCCTCAAAGACACACACCTACACACGCCTACCACATGTTCCTGAGACCAAAATAAGCCGATTTAAGCAAACTTACCTTCTTACAAAATTTCTTAGTTTGGGCGCTATACGGCCCTGAAGTTACAATTTTGAAATCGTTTTTTTGTTATAAATTTAAAACGGCTTGTGCGATTTTGCTAAAATTTGGCACGTTGACATAGTTTTATGGAACAAAAAAACCTATTTCAAAATTATGATTAATATTAATCCATAGGCGTAGAACTCGGGTTTTTTAATATTTGAACGTTTCAAATTTCTACGCCAGTAACTTATTTGCTACAATCAATTATAGAACAGACACTCAAAATTTAAGTAGTCAGTACAATTATATTATGAAATTATGCTGACTTTTGTATTATTATTATTATTATTATTATTATTATTGATTGTTAATAATTTATAGTCAACATAATTTGTTACCATGTTACCATGTTTTTGTCTTATGTACCCTATCTTATGTTAATTGCTATGGTTAGTAATTAATATTAATTTTCATAAATATTGTTATTTTTATGTATGTACTTAAAAAAGTCTAAATCTATAGACGAAACGTCGTACATTTAATTTAATAAATCAAATTATTTTGTCCACTATCCTGCGATTTTGCTTAATTTTATTATAATCACGATGGACACGATTTCTAATATTTATTTTATTTATTATAAGATAAGATAAGATCCTTTATTTATTCGAAAAGCATTGTAACATAGAACATGTCAGATAGGTAATATTATAATAATTATTAAAATCAACAAAGATCCCTATTAATATGTTAAATGTCGGTATTTTTGAGTGAGTCGTCCAATTAGTGGGATTTTTTTTGTTCTTGATTCAAAGAATGGAGTGAGCGCAGAGAAATTTGACATTGGTTCTCCTAGTGAATTTGAATTTTTTATAGCAAAATTCAAATGTCTAGATATATACGTATATTATGTCAAGACGAGACAGTGTTACATAACATATTAAAATTTCCCGTACATAATAAATAAAAGTCGACGTCTTCCAGGTTGACGAGGTTGCGTAGTAATTCCCAGAAGCATTGCATGTCTGAGAAGTGTATAAAACATGCAAGGAGAGAGCGCGTAGGCTATTTGTCTCTTTTGGTATAATGTGTAATTTTATTATTAATTATTAAAAACACACTCAACTATACTGGGCATTAGATGTTATCTATTTTAATCTGCTTCATCATTTTGGGACAAGTGGACCACATTAATGTTTTACCATATCTTAAATTCTGTTTTCTTTGACAAATTCATAAGAGAAACAGTGAAACTTGTGTTTTATGTATTTTTTATGTTGTAAAGAGCAACTTGCAGCCAAAAACCATTGACAGATATTTTTTGATTTAACGATTCAATAAAAACTGTAATATTAAACAAAAACAAAACGAGCCGTGAGGTGGATCGTTTATTAGAACTAAAGTGCGACCCTTGAGGTCCACACGACGAACTTCCCAGTTTGATAAATATTTAATAATAATAATTAAATTAGATATTACACAGAAAAGTAATCATTTTAATCATTAAAACATAATTATTATTTATTTTTAACAATAATTAAAAAAAAACGGCTGAATCGATTTTTATAAAATTTATGTCGGATCAAAAAGACGTTAACGCGTCTCGATTGACACCCTTACGAAGTCAAAATAATTTTTTATTCGCGAGATATTGTGTAAAATCTACTTTTTTGGAGTCTATTTGGTTAATAAAAAATAGCGGCTGAACCGATTTTGAAAAAATTTCTTTCAGATCAGAACTTTGTTTTTATTTATTGAAAATCCGGACGTAGGTGATTACGAGTCCCGACAAAAGTCCGGATATGGTTACCAAATCCGGACTAAATCCGGACGTACATGACAAGTCTACAATTAAAGATATTTTTTATGTCATTCTGTTCGAAATTTAATGAGATTTTTGCAAAAATATACTTTTGGGGTAGTTTCAATCCGTCCCAATAATATGCGTTTATCATGCTTTAATTAAATAGGTAAAGAAAGAGACGACTGTGTTAACTTTGTTTATATTCAGTTATTGATTTTAAATATTAAATATATTTACCTTATTTACATAGATATTATATTGACAAGTCTGGTAAAATATAAATGTCATATTGACAATACATTAAACAGTAAATAAATATTTTTCTTTTAGAAATAATAATTTTGTGTAAGAGAAATTTGCAATTTCAAAGCGAAACATATTATTACAAAAAAAGGGCAATTAATTGTTGAATCTTATGAAAAAATGTATAGACAGAATCAATTAAAACGCTTGCAGATATTTGCAGTAAGTTAATTTATAAGTTTCACTTTTACCGAGTGTGTTCACGACACGCCTGATCTTTCTTTGGTATAATCAGGTGTTTGGTATATATGTTATTTATTCCTACAATTTTACACAGATAATAATCACATCATTAGCATATTTGTAATAAGATAGCCTCATATATTATCTTTCTTTTTCTTCTTAAGAAAAGCGATGATTCATGGACAGGAAAATTAAGTGGTTTTGTGACTTGTTAGCCTTGTTTAAAAGAAATCACTGCATCTGTCGCTCCTTGAAACGCAATATGCATTGAGGCGGAGAAGTATTAGACAGAGTCAGTCGGAACTTTGTAAAGATAGATAGAGATAGTAAATGGGAGAATTGATAGGTAAGGTGGTGAATAAAGAGAGAAGGGTGCGAGCAGTGATGTGGAGCAGCAGTTGGCAGCCCGTATCAGTGTCAACATCCTTGTCAATGTCCCTTGCGACCACCTTGTTTACAATGATGCCGACTGAGTTATGATGGAGGAATATTTTATTAGTTCACTAATAACTTAATGTTATGATCCGACAATTCGAAATGTAGTTACATAACGTGTAAGAGACACATTATTTTGAGTGTCTAGAAATGTTTGAAAATGTTATGAAAAATTGAAAGTCGGTTTGGAAAAAAAAATTTCTTGCGAAATTTTCGGAAGGAGATAACTTAAAATGTAAAATAAAGTAATATTTGGTAGGTACTATATTATTACAGAGACCTAGCGATGTAGCTTAGTGGTACAGCACTAGACTCGCATTGGGAAGGTACTGCAGGTTCGAATCCCGGCGGGGGCAGATGTGGCTAGGACTTTTGCCTAGTGCCTCACGCCGAGAAACGGTAATTCCTGTACCGGCCATCTTGTTCGAGGTTTTCCATGGTTTCCCTCAATAATTCCAGATGAATATCGAGATGGTTCCTTATTCAAGGCCATGGCCGAATACCTGTCAAACTCCTATGCTCCCAAAGTTGCCTACCTTATCCTAATTTCCTATAATTCCTCCATTCGCACATTGCTAATTGAAGTTTAAAATATGTAGAAAACAACGGGAAGTGGTAAAATGAGAAATAGTAATGATGCGAATGGCGTGTGTTATGACATAATGTCGAGAAACGGACGTTAAACGCATTATTATTATTATTATATTATTACAGAGCTCATTAAAATTCTAAGCGAATTACACTCTGTAAACACTACAAAAGTAATTTCTACTTATGAGTTAATGACTTTAAAGCCAAAATTTATTTCCTTCGAATAAAAGAAATACATATTTACATCGCTGGCTGTTTTGTTTACATCGTTATTTGTTACCAATACACCTTGTATATAACGTTATTTCACTCGCTGATATAAAAACGCGTTATGACATCTGCATCATTAAACACAATGTTAGGTATTTACGCGGCCCTTGTAATTTATTTACTGTGTTTATGTTTCGAGGCCAGTTTACACGTGAAAATAAGCCCAGTGATATCCTGGCCCAGTGCGCGTTGTCTATATTGGCGTTGATGTCATCTTCATCCAATCTACAGTTGCGATGTGCGGTGAAATGCGCGGCCAAACTAAACACATCACATGTAGACCCTTCTCTTATTGCTGCATCCACCACATTGCCCAATGTGTCACTACACTGTGTATACCGAGTGTCCAGATAATACAAATCCATTGGTATAATTATAAATATCTGGGTGCCGAGCTTTGCTCGGATGAGTTCAAAAAAATAGTACTTGTATGCTGTGAGATATTATTTTCTCAGAATATTATTCCGAAACGAATTTATTTCTGAAACATAATTTAAATAATTGTTTCTGTTAAATATTTTAAATACCTATGTGTATTTTTAAGCGTAAAAACTAAGTATCAACTTGAATCAAGCATTTTTTCCTGTAAATATTACTTAGGTCGCCATTTTCAAATCTACCGCCGTTATTGTTTTGTTGACTGAAGAGCTCGCAAAAACCGATTTTCATAGATTGAATATCTTGTAAAAATGTTCGAATCAGATGAAATTCTGCTTGCCCGTTGCCGTTTCAATAATCCATTTTTAGGCGCGATCTTAGCGAAGCTAGAAGCGCCTATATACACTCGCTTTGTCTGTGAATCTGTGAATCTGTGAATCTGTGAATCTGTGAATCTGTGAATCTGTGAATCTGTCACGCTATTTTGTGTCACGCGTACAGCCCAAACGGATGAACCAATTTTCAAAAACTTTTTTTTGTTCGATTCCTCTCGGGGTCTATTTGATCCTAACGTCGCCCGATTTTTGAATTTTGGCCCCAGAGGGGAGCAAATTAGAAAAAACGGTGTTTTTTGCTTATAGTTTGCTCAATTTAAGTCAGATCGATTCGAAACCTGTCTTAAACGAAAGAGCAGAAAATTTTAGATAGATTTCATGTATAATATTGTGTCAAAACAGTTTTTTTATACAGATTTATATGATTATTAAACTAAATAAATGCGACTTTATCTAATAAATCGCGAACTTGTTTCGGTTGTCCTTGTCTGTTGCACAGTGTGATATGGATATTGGAAGATAGCGTATGCTCTATCTTATATTGCATTATTTTAATATAGTTATTCAATTTTTTGACTGCTGATGTTTGAATTTAAGTTTAAAAACCCTGGCCTACTGAGTTAAAATGACGTGTAACTAATTATCGACGTCGATCGGATGGCGAGACCTAGGGATCGGACCAAAATTTCTCGACGTTCATACCTTCCCGAACAATTTGACTTTCTCTGTCTGTATGTCTCTTTGTACGCTTATAACTCAAGAACCACTGATCCGATTTATATGATTTTTTTTTAAGTAAATAACTTCTTATGCGACTGCGAGTTTTAAAATATTCTGGCATCACGCAAAAGCAACCGAACTGATTCTCAAATAAAAACGTATGTTCTGGCATCACGCAAAAGTAAGTAGGTAGTAGATGCTTTGTTTTTTAAACGGTATGGTTTAATTTAGCTTGATCCCGTATATTTGTTACAAATCTTGCGACCGACTGAGTTGAAATTTTGCACACATGTGTAGCTACGGTGACAAAACAATATTATGGTAACTAACTGACCGGCCCGGTTCGTCCGGGCGTAAATCGTACTTTTGAACTTTCACCCACTTTCTATGATCCGATTGAGTTGAAATTTTGCACACATTTGTAGCTCCGGTGACAATACAATATTATGGTAACTAGCTGACCGGCCCGGCTTTCGTCCGGGTGTAAATCGTACTTTTGAATTTTCACCCACTTCCCGTGATCCGATTGAGTTGAAATTTTGCACACATGTGTAGCTCCGGTGACAATACAATATTATGATAACTAGCTGACCGGCCCGGCTTTCGTCCGGGTGCAAATCGTACTTTTGAATTTTCACCCACTTTCTATGATCCGATTGAGTTGAAATTTTGCACACATCTGTAGCTCCGGTGACAATACAATATTATGGTAACTAGCTGACCGGCCCGGCTTTCGTCCGGGTGTAAATCGTACTTTTGAATTTTCACCCACTTCCCGTGATCCGATTGAGTTGAAATTTTGCACACATGTGTAGCTCCGGTGACAATACAATATTATGATAACTAGCTGACCGGCCCGGCTTTCGTCCGGGTGCAAATCGTACTTTTGAATTTTCAGAGGCAAAAGGTCTTTCTCCGGTAACGTTTCAGTGGATCGGATAAATGTTATAAAATCAGACTAAGGAAATAAAGCACAAAAAAATAAAATGGCGTCAGATTTCAAAATGGCGGCCATATGTACTTTTTTGTAAAAATTATCCGATTCTTTTGAAAATTAATATTTGAGAGTTTTATAGGACACAAAAAATAAAATGACGTCAGATTTTTCAAAATGGCGGCCATATGAACTGTTTTGTAAAAATTATCCGATCCTTTTGAAAATTGATATTTGAGAGTTTCATAGGACACCAAAAAATAAAATGACGTCAGATTTTTCAAAATGGCGGCCACATGTACTCTGTTGTAAAAATCATCTGATCCTTTTGAAAATTGATATTTGAGAGTTTCATAGGACACAAAAAAATAAAATGATGTCAGATTTTTCAAAATGGCGGCCATATGTACTTTTTTGTAAAAATTATCCGATCCTTTTGAAAATTGATATTTGAGAGTTTCATAGGACACAAAAAAATTAAATGGTGCCAGATTTCAAAATGGCGGCCATATGTACTTTTTTGTAAGAATTATCAGATCCTTTTGAAAATTGATATTTGAGAGTTTCATAGGACACAAAAAAATAAAATGACGTCAGATTTCAAAATGGCTGCCATTATATATACTTTTTTGTAAAAATTATCCGATCCTTTTGAAAATTGATATTTGCGAGTTTTATAGGACACAAAAAAATAAAGTAACGTCAGATTTCAAAATGGCGGAAATATGTAGTACTCCTTTCTAAAAATTATACGATCCTTTTGAAAATTAATATTTGAGAGTTTCATAAGACACAAAAAAATAAAATGACGTCAGATTTCAAAATGGCGGCCGTATGTACATTTTTGTAAAAATTATCCGATCCTTTTGAAAATTGATATTTAAGGGTTTCATAGAACACAAAATAATGAAATGACGTCAGATTGAAAAAAGACGGCCAAATGTAGTTTTTTGTAAAAATTATCCGATTGTTTTGAAAATCGGTATTTGAGAGTTTCAAAGGACACAAAAAAATAAAATGACATCAGATTTAAAAATGGCGGCCGTATGTACTCCTTTCTAAAAATTATACGATCCTTTTGAAAATTGATATTTGAGAGTTTCATAAGACACAAAAAAATAAAATGACGTCAGATTTCAAAATGGCGGCAATATGTACTTTTTGTGTAAAAATTATCTGATCTTTTTGAAAATAGATATTGACGAGTTTTATAGAACGCAAAAATATAAAATGACGTCATATTTTAAAATGGCGGCCATAGGTATATACTTCTTTGTAAAAATTATCCAATCTTTTTGAAATTTGATATTTGAGAGTTTAATAAGACACAAAAAAATAAAATGGCGTCAGATTTCAAAATGGCAGTCAAATAATAACTTTTTAATTGTATTGTTTATATCTTTGATAAATTCGGTTTTATATACAATGCGTAAGAAACATAGCTGGGTATCTTACGACACCTCAAGACTTTTTTTTTTTAGCTGGTTCCGAGTTTCGCTTAATAGTCAACCGTTGCTATGGAAAATTGTTTAAAAAATTCGTTTACACACAATACCTACATGAATATCGCGCCTTGTAATTCTTGAATTACTTGTATGCTCCAAAATTTTTAAACATTGATACCAAATATCAACTTTATCGAAGTACTTTTTCTCTGTGATGTCATCTTAGCAACTTTCAGTAAATTTCAGTAAATTTCAAATATTTTTTTTGCATAGAAGGTACCTACTGAAAAACTCACAAAAATCGATTTTCGAAGAAATAGAATTCATATTATATCTTTTAATAACAAACGTCAGACTATAAACCTGCAGCGCAAAACTTTTTTGCATGCATCTTCACCATAGTTTTTAAAAATCGATGTGTTTTGATATACTGCATGCCTGCATCGCTAGAAGTGCGGCCCTTCGGGCCGCCGTGCAAATTTTTAAACAAAACTTTTTTGTATGTATCTTAACAATAGTTTTCAAAAATCGATGTGTTTTTACACAGACTCGCGGTGCCAGAAGTGCGGCCCTTCGGGCCGCCTATTTGTCATTATTTACATATTGTGCAAGACACTTCTTATATTAGTGTTCATTTACAGTTTTAACCCTTGTGATATATTATACAAAATCTATGTAGAAATAGGCTTCGAATCGATCTGACAATTGACCGAGTTATAAATAAAAAAACTCTTTTTTTTAATTGCTCCCCCTGGGACCAAGATTCCTACCTAGATCGATTTCTCGCCCCGAAAAATCCCCATTCTGTAAATTTCATCAAAATCGTTATTCTTTTTTGAGAAAAAAAAGTCTAGGTAAGATTATACGTCATACTATATTTAACGTACATAATATACATATTTTATATAGGTAATATAAAAATAACATACTTAGGTATCTATTTATTTAAATATTAGTTAAAACTACTTACATAATTACGTTTAGTTTTTATTTCTGTTATTCTTTACTATACAAATAGTTCACGGATTATTTTAAAATAAGTTAAAAATTCTGTCAGAGTATTTTGACATATAAATAATGAAAGTAGTTTGTTTTCTCCAAAGCCTACTCACGATATTACAATGTTTTGACAGGTCAAAAAACCGTTTTTAAAAATGATAAAATCGATAGGAAAACGAATTTGTCCAGGGATGAGACCTAGCTAAATCGATTTTTTGCCCCCCGAAACCTCTTTTCGGTAAATTTGATCAAAATCGTTAGAGCCGTTTTCGAGAAAATATTTATATAGATACATAGAAACATATATATATACAAGATTTACTCGTTTAATAATATAGGGGGATTTAATGGAAATGGGCACAACAAAAGTTCACAGAAAAACAAAACATTCTGTATCTACATAAAAAAGATTTTATTCGAAATTTTGATAAAAATGCCCAGAAAAATGTGGCTTATTAAAATTATTTATTTTCATAAGTATGAACATTGAACCTGCTCTTTTTGACTTTAAATATGCGACATTGAAATATAACTACTTATAGATATTTTGTGATTATTTATTCGTACTTACATAAACAAATTCAATATAAACAAGCCGTGAGATGGGTCGTTCATTAGGACTAAAGTGCGACCCTTGAGGTCCACACGACGAACTTCCCAGTTTGATAAATATTTAATAATAATAATTAAATTAGATATTACACAGAAAAGTAATCATTTTAAACATTAAAACATAATTATTATTTATTTTTAACAATAATTAAAAAAAAAAAACGGCTGAACTGATTTTTATAAAATTTATGTCGGATCAAAATGACGTTAACACGCCTCGATTGACACCCTTACGAATCGATATAATTTTTTATTCGCGAGATATTGTGTAAAATCTACTTTTTTGGAGTCTATTTGGTTAAGAAAAAAGAACGGCTGAACCGATTTAAAAAAAAATTTCTTTCAGATCATATTTGATCATATTTACGTTAATACGCGTCGATTGGCACCCTAACGTAGTCGATATCATTTTTCATTCTCGTGATTTCGTCTTAGAAAGAAATGGACACATACGTACACACACACACAGACATCTTTCTAAAAATAGTGTAAAAATAGTGTAGTGACCTTGAAACATAAAAATTTGTAATACATTTTGATTTCGATTTTCGGACCCATTACAATAACTTCCAATGGGAAGTTAAAAACCGTGCCCGTGTACACATTTAAGTACAAAATAAGTCTACAAAATGGAGAAAAATCAAAATATGGATTCATATTTTGATTTTTTTTGCGTCGACATTCGATTTAGCCGTGGATATAGAATGGCCATTCTGTATATTTGTAGGACGTTCCTTGAGTGGATCTACGAAGAACAATCCAATTGTGCCTGTCTGTTTGCTTTTACACACAGGAACTGTTCTGCGTTCGGTGCTTATTGTTCCGTAACAGTCGTCACCAAATAATCCATCCCATTGACCAAATAGAGGAAGGATCATTGTAAGGTTATGATAATAATAAGTTTTTAAACTTATAAATGTTCTGCGGTGGGTTAAAAATTAAAGCTATTCGCGTCTGGCATTAAGGTCGAAGCCCTCTATTGGGCTTAGTCGCGAACTATCCGAGGAGGTCGTAGCAACGGAACAAAGCGTTGAATGAAGGTAAAAGTGCACAAAATATATGTTTTTCACGAATGACAGTTTACAAAGGTAAGCATATTGCAAAAAAAAATACCCCCGATTTTCACCCGGCCGAAGCCGAACCGGCTAGTTATTTTAGCCTATGTTCATCTCCATTGCAGAAGTTACCGCAGGAGTGCAAAATTTCACAGAGATTGATTAAGTAGTTGAGACGTGAAAGCGGAACAAACAAACACTTTCGCATTTATAATATTAGGATTATTAACTATCGTATATACAATTCTAGAAATATTAAACCTATAAATATACAACGATTTGAAATCTCACAACACGAATCGGAAGCTGTTAAACACAATTTCAGACTGAACGTCTAATATGCGAGAGCAGGCAGAAACCAACATGAAATATTTCTGACACAAAACTGATATAAAAAAAAGAACTAAAGTCAACGCCGCGACGGCAACAAACGAACGAACGAGCCTTGAACATACGGAGGATGTCAAGAGTGTAGTGAGGTAGTGAAAAACGAGTAAGAAGTTTTGACATTATCGGCAGAACCACAACATTCAGCACCGGGCCGGGTATGGCTGTCGCCGGCTCCACCTTCTATACCGTCTTTCCGTTTTTCATATGTCTATGTATTGTGTCTATATATGTATTAGATATTAAATATATTTTCCTAGGGCTCGTGATCTATGATCGTATTACTTATATTGCCGTCCCAAGGAAAAATCGTCGGGACCGTCGAAAGTAGGGCATCCAATCCCGGGAATGTGGCTGGGATAGCATAAAAGTGTGCGTGGGCGAAATGAAGTTACGCGAAGCCCCTAATATAGAAAGCTAACTGTTTTACCCGGTTTCGCGTGAGTGAAGTTTAAAATGCCAGCGTTTCGCTCACTCTGAATAGTGTCTCAAAAAATCAATCCTTCGCCGTTCACCCTTTTCCGAAAAACCATCGAACGCATCGAGCGGGATTTTTAAATTAGGACCTTGCGCGCCTTTCTAAAAACTCTACTTATTATGTACATCGCGAGCTCCCCCCCGGGGGCGCGAGGCCATGTGTGGTGGCCAACTTCAACCACGCCTCGCGCCGCCTCTGCCCGGGATTTAGGTATTACGAAGGATTGGTTTAATAAAAAAAGTTGGTTTTAAACAATATTTTATTAGATAGACAAAGTATAACTATAGAAATGAAGATAGGCACAATATGAGAAACGTAATATAGATGCCAACAGTTTTCATAGAAAAACGTGAGAGAAATGAAGTTTTCCCCCTTCCGATAGCATGCAAACATTTCTTTTGGAAATATAGAACCTCTATGATTTGAACATTGGTAAACATTAAGATTTATATTATCCATGATTTTTGCAATTGTACAATATAATATATTGCGAACGTGGAGTGAACATCAAACTCCAAAAATAATTTCTCTTTGAAATAGTGATTTTAGTTGTTTAATGCTCTCTCAACGTTCTCAATATACTATATTATTGTACAGTTGGTAAACACAGCACATCTTGTCAATGACTAATTATTTTAATTAACTTATTCTGTACACACTAATATGAACTGCCCACAGACCGAGGGGGTTATGTATCTGGCGACTCCAGCGGTCAAGTTTGGCATCGTTGACAGATCCTGTCACTGCCGCTATAAGTATATAGGTATAGTTATGTCAAAATTATTCAAATAAATGGGTAAGTACACAGTTTCATGTTTTTGTAGAGGTTGATAGATTTTGCACATATACTCGTAATTTTTATAAAATTTTCATGCGCTTAAAAGTGATACTGTTCATTAACTTATTAGTTATCAGTGGGCGAATTATCTTAAAGGACAGCTGTATCGCATTTGAAAGACAGATAATTTTGCTAGAAATATCTCAGGAAATATTTCTGAGAACGATAAGTTATATGAATTAATCTAAAAAAAATCATTACATCATTCCAATTTATCATATAATTCTTCAACATTTTTAGTGCATTCTTGTAAATAAAAATTTAACATGCTGTCTAAATTTAAGGGTGCGTGTTGTTTTTTCTTATGACGGTAGTATAGAATTTATTGTTTATTGTGTTTTGTACTGAGGTGGGTCGTGAAAGTTGTGTTTGAATGTGGGTGAAAGATAAGAAACGTGAGAAATGACATGGATGCACTGTTGGGCATAAAAGTAAAAGCTTTTATTCCTTCATTCTTTTCTAGGATCTAATAGTTATTGATTCATATATTTAAGTTTGGTATAATAAATTATATGGAACTAAGAAAAATTAAAATATAATAAAGGTTCCGTTTTTTCATTGTGAGGGACGGAACCCTAAAAAATCTTGATTTTTTCATTTACTTGTTTTGATGCGTTTATTTATTTATTTATTTATTGTAGATTATAGACGCGTCGACATCTCAAGTCATTAGCGTCTTTCAACTACACTAAATAACAACTATCTAAAAAATTAAATAACATCACAAAACATCCATGAGCGCAGGTGGGATTCGAACCCACGGCAGTCCAGTCCAGAGGTTGCGGCACTAAGCACGCTAACCACTAGGCTATACTGCCCTCTGTTTTGATGCGTACTTAAATATTTTGTCGGCTCCTATATACAGGCTGATTCAGTTTTAAGATTGATAAAATATTCTCCTTGTCGTTCTGATTCTGAAAAACACAACACAAAACATCTCACTCGTTTCCTAAGTAAGATTATCCGGGGGAAAGTTTCTATTCCGAGGCAGTCATGGATTTTTTTAAATTAATTTAGTCGTAACCCCATTGCACGTCTCTGGTATGTAAAATCATTTAGAAGGTATGCATGCAAAATTTTGTTCGAATTGCACCCGGAGGATACAATAAAAAAAGATTCATTTTTATAAACTTTGACACCCTGTATCTTACTTAGGACACGACTAAAAGGATTTTTGTTGTGTTTTTCAGAATCAGAATGACTAGAAGAATATTTTGTCAAAATATTCAATAACTGCCCATCTCAATTACCAGGAAATATGGCTTTTTAGCTTGATATTTTGTAACTAAATTCTTGCACTAAAAACCCAATACATCATTCAAACTAATTATTAAAGATTATACATTGAACCAAAAAGCTACGTTATGCGTCAATGAAAATATTCATTGTTTTTCAGCTAATAGCTTTTAACACGATGAAGTTTTCTCTTAATAAATTTTTCTAAAGGAAATATATTTCTATCATTCATTGATTAAAAAATATTTAATAATATTTTGTTCAGGGTAACATGATGTTAACTTTTGAACTGCGTATGATAATGTTTTAAACAGAACGTGTTAGGGTGTCCAGTTTGATAATATTTATCGAATAACAAATAAAACTTTTGTTACGCTGAACGTGAACCCTGGTCATTATAACGGGCGTCGATATTGAGTGCGATCAGAAATCGCTTGTCGATAGTGGGTCCAGCACGGTCATCCGGTCCGCATACATACGTACAGTACACTCACTGTATGTATCCAATACAGAAACCGACATAAACAATATTTAAAATTTAATGTTTTGTTAGTGCAATAAATCACATCTTTTTCTTATAAAAAAAAATAATGTTAAATATTTACATGTAAATCGTATGACGTATACAATATACATCCAAATCGGGCACGATGTATACTATAACAATAGTAAGAGAAAATATTTTTCCTTCAACTAGTTAACTAAGTTTTGATTAGTGTGTGCACTAAGCGAAAATTATGTCTGTAGAAATAGAAAATTAAACCGATGTAGAAGCCATCAGGCATAACTGGATATTTCATATATTATAATTGTCTAGACCATTGATTCCCAAAGTGGTCCAGGTGAACCCCAGGGATCCACGGGAGACTCGACGAGGTCTACTTTGGCGTGAAAAAAAATGGGGGTTCACAATTCGTAAGCGGGGGTCCACGAAAATTTATCTGGTTTCGATAGTGAAGAACTAAAATGTTGGCTTGACTTCACCTATCAATGTAGGCAGATAATATTGTAAGAAGCTCAGCGACTGTTACTTATAAAAACTTGCATATTCCATATTCAGTACATATTCAGTACATTCACTCACAGCACAATCAATAAATTAACTAACCAATCAATTCTCACTTTTTTTTCGAAAACTGTTAATTCGTGATTGGAACTCAGCCGCAACGCAAATTTCCATAGTTAGATCTAATCTTCACATTTTTTGTCGAGTTTTGGGAATATGGTAGAAATGTAGCTGCAGGGGGTCCACCGGAACCAGCAAAATTTTTAAAGTGGTCTATGAGAAAAAAAAGTTTGGGAACCTCTGGTCTAGACGTTTAGTGAAATTAGTGCCAACTTTTATATTATTATTTATTTTAGTAGTATAGGAGACAACTAATTAAACTAAGTTTGTTATTACTGTTATGCACTAAGCTAAAACGACAGAAACTTCGCCTAGAAATTGAAAATTATAAAGAAAAGATATAAAAGTATATTTGTCGCAGTCATCTGATATAATTGTATAACTGTCTAGACAATTTATACATATTCATTAATTGTTTATTTACACCAGGTAGCCGTTTTAATTTTTATGGAATGTCTAGACATTTTATAAATTATTCACTAGCATTAATGGCTGCGACAAATACATCGATAAAATTTTAAACGTATTAAATTGTATTTTTCTGTTATATTCATTAGTTTGTGACATAATCTGTGCAATAGTTACATTGATTATTGATTATCTGGTGAGGCGCCGGGTGTTGGTTGCACTATAAATACCCGTTGTTCCACCACTTGTACCCGTTCTTCCACCATATGTAAGTAGGTTTTAATGTGTACTACAACGTAATTATTTTTATTATTAACTGTACATTTATTTGCACGTCAATTCACAGTAGTGAATATTTTTTAAAAACATATCACAATACAATTTAAACAAGCCATAAGGTGGGTCGTTTATTAGGACTAAAGTGCGACCCTTGAGGTTCACACGACGAACTTCCCAGTTTGATAAATATTTAATAATAATAATTAAATTAGATATTACACAGAAAAGTAATCATTTTAATCATTAAAACATAATTATTATTTATTTTTAACAATAATTAAAAAAAACCGGCTAAACCGATTTTTATAAAATTTATGTCGGATCAAAATGACATTAACACGACTCGATTGACACCCTTACTAAGTCGATATAATTTTTTATTCGCGAGATATTGTGTAAAATCTACATTTTTGGAGTCTATTTGGTTAAGAAAAAAAACGGCTGAACCGATTTTGAAAAAATGTCTTTCAGATCATATTTACGTTAATACGCGTCGATTGGCACCCTAACGTAGTCGATATCATTTTTCATTCTCGAGATTTCGTCTTAGAAAGAAATGGACACATACGTACGTACATACATACACACACACACACACACACATACAGACACACACATACAGACACACACATACACACACACAGATATCTTTCTAAAAATAGTGTAAAAATAGTGTAGTGACCTTGAAACATAAAAATGTGTTATACATTTTGATTTCGATTTTCGGACCCATTACAATAACTTCCATGGGAAGTTAATTACTATTGAATTTTACTTTCCCGCACACCGCGGCCTGTAAAAAGTTACTTTACATGCATGCAAAACACCTATTTTATAGAGGGTAGAACAAAAAATATATTACAGACAGGTTCCGTTGCAATTAATTTATATATTGATATATTCAAGGACAGATATTGAGTTGTGTCGGAGTCTGTGAAGAGCGGTGACACCGACCGTAGAGCTGTACTGTAGTGTTGGTGGGATGCCGGGCATTGATTGCACCGCAGTGAGATATAGACGAGCGACAATAATGCGTTCTGCGAGCGGTCAACCACATCGCAGCTGGAATTGAAGATGTTGAAAATGCCCCCAACACAATTTTACGACATGTTAGACTCTACCGCCCAACGACCGGTCAACCGTATATACTAGCATATATGTACATTTATATATTATATAAGATATAGAGTTACGAAGTGTTCAGGGCTGATGGAGAATCAATCCAATTTAAAAATCATCGTTTGGCAACTTTTTTATTTTCCATCGATATGTAAAATTATTCAGCGCTTCGAAAAATTCCTGCGAAAAATCAAGTTGCCATTTTGATTTCTTAACAAGAAGTAAAATTAAAAACTGACAAAATTCTGGATGAAGTAAAGAGCGAAAATACACTAAATTGAACATAACGATCACCACTTTGTAATATTCAGGGCTGATGTAGAATCATTCCAATTTAAAAATCATCGTTTGGCAACTTTTTTATTTTCCATCGATTTGTAAAATTATTCAGCGCTTCGAAAAATTCCTGCGAAAAATCAAGTTGCCATTTTGATTTCTTAACAAGAAGTAAAATTAAAAACAGACAAAATTCCGGATGAAGTGAAGAACGAAAATTGACTAAATTGAACATAACGATTATAACTTTGTAAGTTTTTAACGAAGCTTCGACTTAGATTGACGGTGGACCGTTTATAGGATAGGCCGAATTAACAATTTTTAGAATTCGTATTTGCTCCCTGTGATTGCATTAAAAAGTGCTGAATCTTTTTAGATCAGTTCAGCATAGTTTTCGTTTAAAAAAAATAATAATTCTTTCAATAACGCACAATGATTAATACCTATAAGTTTTCTTTTGAAATTGTGGTTAAAGTTTATTTACTTTAGAAGAACGACATACAAGGCGAAATAATATTTTTTTACTAATTTTTTAATAGCCATCGTTTCAATTGTGCCTAATCCTACATGATTTGCTAATTTTAAGATCCTAAAGAAGGCAAAATTAGTGGTAAAACGTTGCTAATTAAATAATAAAACAACTAAATATAAATTACTGTAATTCTTTTGCCTTGTATTCTGTTCTTCCAGAGTAAATGACTGATTATAAAATCTAAATCTTTACGTGTTGTATTTTGACGTGAATAATGTCTAATCTCTCCATTCTGGGGTCAAACGAAAATAGTCGGGAGTGGTTGACAGGTAAAACAAAACACATCATATATAACTATTTGGTCCCAGATACAGTAAGTCAGGTGGCCGTGCGGAAATGTACAAATTTACCGACAGGTACAAACGCCAAGCACAGGTTCGAATCCCGAAAGCTTTTAATATATTTTTTTATTAATGAAAATATATACCGGGTGGTGAACTGCTCAGGTGTATACAGGGATTTAACATGTAAAATCATAAATATGCAGTTTCCTGCTCTCCTGATTTTTTAGAGCAAAAATTCATTAAACTAAAAATGATCACTGTTAAATTATCTACATGATATGTCACTTAGTTACAACGAAAATAATTTTTATACAGTGTGGTTACAAAAAATGCCTATTTTTGACCTTTTGACTATTATTAATTTGTCAGAAAAATTATATAATTATATACACCTGAGCAGTTCACCACCCGGTAGATATTGGATAACAATTTTAAATACTTATAAAAAATTATAGTTATTTTATTTCACGAACAATTGGTTTTATAAGATAAATAAAAGTGAATGTATTTCTTTCCATAACAACGAATAGAATTATTTGTGTTTAAAGGGTATTCACGTCATCTGTCTGTACCCGCGATACAGACATATCCATTTTTTCTAAAAATTAGAATATTTTGAGGTTACTAAGGAACTTTTTTCGAACAACGATATAATATGCTCGGTTTTGAGAACCCTGAAATACACTGGCTGTGTTCGCCGCTGAGGTGCAAGTGGGAAACCAATGTTGACACCGATTTCGTTTGAAAGCTAACGGGACTTTCCCCTTCTCAGTTCTCAGCTTGTCGTCCCTCACACATATATAATGCAACCTTATTCATTCTTTGCTTGAATATGGATTGCATTTGTTGACTTGTTATCACACTCAAAACGAAAATGGAAAGGTGAAATTCTTTTCTGTAGAGAAATGAAAAGTTAAATCATTCTACTGTTATACAGCAGTCTATAACAAAATAAGAATTATCAATGAATAATGCGCTTTACGTGTTAACATACACAGACTTTTGCAAGAACGATTTTTCATTATTTATTTACTAGCGGTTCCGTCCGGCTTCGCCCGGGTACTATGCATTTATGATTAGTTACACGTTTTTAGCTTGAGCAATTTCAGAAATACAGCGTGTCTTTCATGTAGTATTCCAGCCCCGTTTTCACCCCTTAGGATACCGATTTCGATAATTTGTCGAACACAAATCTTTTCGATTTTAACAGAGAACAACATAAATCAAAATTCGTGTTTCTAACTCGAGCAGATTCGGAAAAATTATTATAGGTATTTTTAACACGCTTATATTAGCTTCACCTGTATGCTTGCTTGTGTGCTTGCTTGCTTGCTTGTTTGTTTGTCAGTTTGTAACCGACTTCTTTGAACTTGATTTTGACCAACTTTGAACAGTCAGATTTAGTTTAAACTTTGCACACTTATCAAGGACCGACGACAATACAATAATTCTATAAGTTTGTCCCATTATCCTAACCAGGATCTCCAGGACTAAAAAAAAAAAGCAAAAAACTCCAGATTGAACTGAAACTTTGCACACTTATCAAGGACCGATTAAAATACAATAATTCCATAAGTTTGTCCCATTATCCTGACCAGGATCTCCAGGACTAAAAAGCAAAAATAAATTATAATTTAAAAAAACTAAAAAACACGCTTTAATGAACTAAAAAGTAAAAAATAATTAATTTTATTGTAAAAAAGCGTGGGGTAGTATGAAAATATGATACAAAGCACCCCACGCTTTTTTACAATAAAATTAATTATTTTTTACTTTTTAGTTCATTAAAGCGTGTTTTTTAGTTTTTTTAAATTATAATTTATTATATTATAAGTATATTATAATAATTCCTCTTTTCACCCCCTTAAGTGTTAATTTAAAAAAACGATTAAACATCTATTTGCTTATTTTCATACTTTTCACTAACGATTTTTGAGATATGAACAAACAATTTGTCAAAAATCAATAGGTACACCCATTATGATCCCTTGAAGGGTTCTTAGTGGATGCTTACGTCACAAAAGGAACTTAAAAGGGACTTACTGTCCAAATTTCAAGTTTCTAGCTTCAGCGGTTTGGTCTTAGCGTTGATAAGTCAAAAAACCCTACACCCTTGTGTTATCCCCTTATACGGGCTGAAATTAAAAAAAATGCTCGAATATGGAATTGCTTATTTTTGAACAGGTGTGTTCAATTCAATACCTTTCACCTTAACGATTTGTTAGATACGAACATTTTGTCAAAAATCTGTACACCCCCTTTTGACCCTCTTAAGGGTTGAATATCGAAAAATCCTTTCTTTGCGGATGTCTACGTTCTATGAGGACCCTACCTGCAGAATTTCATATACCCAATCCCCCAAAGTTTCCAATGTCTAACTTAAAACGCAATCAAAATCAAATTATGTATTTTTTAGTAGTGCTAATAGCCCTAGGGTTGAAGCATATGTTTTATGTTTTTGTTGTTTGCTAAAAAAAAAAAATTAAATTAAATTAAATGCTTGGCAAATTTTGGACACACCATATTACAATAATTATTGCAATATATTTATATCCTCATAATGTAGGGTCATTGATGACATATCGAGTTAAGAAATATGATCAGAATGGTTGAAGCCATTTTCAAGAAAGTCATAATTTTTAATTAGGTACCCGAAACTAAATTTATTTGAGTGAATACGGTGAACATAAAAAAAATCAAGTTTAAAGTTTGGTTTCGATCCATTGAATGGTGTGTCAGCTAGGCTTAATTTAACATTATTTTATATGCTCTGAAAGATCTCTATCCTGCGCTCGGATCGATCTAAGCGCGAAACCGAACTTGCCCAAGCATGCACATTTAAAACTTGCTTTATCGGTATGTAGGGATTATGAAAGTCCAACTTTGTCGAAATCTCGGATTAGATTTTTTTCGATCTTACAAGACTTTTTTCACTCCTATTGTCGCTCAAAAGTAAAAATTAATGACGGCAGCATTATGGAAGAATAAACAGAAACACAAAAGAAGTGAACTTGACGACAGTACTGAGAAGAAGACAACAATGGCTACGAAAGCCAATAAGAAACATAAATAAATAAACACACATCTGTATTCAATTAGTCCTTTACATTTTGATATTTGTCACAAGGTTTTGTTCCATCTCATTGATCATGTGCTAATACACTGTGCTTGCTGTGTTCCATGTTTATGTACACCGTGTCCAGTAAGAAATTTTTGATTTTCGCTTAGGTACGCAATTTTCTTTACCAGGTAATAATTAACAGGTAAACATAATACATTAAGATAAATAATAGTTTTATACGGCTGAAATGCAATTATTGAAAAAATTTTTTTCGTTGGAAAGCAGCCAATTATATAATTGTTTCGAAACATATTGGCAAAAATCATTTTACCAACCAAGGTCACAGTCAGGATTCTAACCTGAACCTTTCCACTTTCGCGGCGGAATGAGCTTACAATACTCAACCGTGACATGATTGCTAATTTAATATTCTCCTTATATGCTTCAGAATCAATAGATTTTCACTACATGCGAGTGTCAATTCATATATGCTAATGGTTGGTAAAATGATTTTTTCCACTATGTTTCGAAACAATTATATAATTGGCTGCTTTCCAACGAAAAAAAAATTTTTTTATAATACATTAATGCATTAGAAAATATGGTATCACTTTAAATGCAATATCCACTGACCCATTACTATCAATATTTTAATAAAAAAAAATAAATTAGATAAAAATAAATTGGAGGTAAAATACTAGACTGAATATATGTGATGGGAATTGAGTTCAAACGAATGTTTCTAGAAATATGCAAAGTTCACTTTGTTGATTATAGTTATATATATTTTTTTAAAAGACCACCAACAGCTAAGGTTATTTGGGCCTAGCACCAATTCATATTTTCAATTCATTATTTTTTTTTAATAATAAATTGAAAATCCAATTGACACTTTTACCAGCTCTCGGGCTAGAACCCGGGAACTGAGGACTTGTAACAGAGGAACCATAGCAACGTCAGATTATAGTAATTATAGTTATAGTTTAAGGGTGATATTAAAATGTTGATTTTGAGAGCGACTATCGTTGCATAATTTTAAAATTTCCAGACACGGTGTACATATGTAGGTAACCTCAACCCTTATACTGATGGGTATTGTGGACCCGGGAACAATGGAACTAACTGCCAGAGTCCGTGTCTTCCACAAAAACCATGTACATCGACCACTCAACTGTGTTCGGAGAGAAAAGGAAGAGACGAGGCTTCCTTTACTTCTACTCTCTGTTACATATTATGTCATGAACATTTCAACAACTTATTCAGTGTTGCAGAGAGAACGCTGCAGAAAATGTTAAGTTTTACAACATTCATAGGACTAAGTGCTTGATGAATTTTATGATAATTGACCAAAAAATGTAAGCTATTCATCCTAAATATAATAACGCAAAGTCGAAAAAAACATCAAATACCTACTTGGAAAAGAAAATAAAAAATTTAAAATTCAAAATACAGGGTTACCAGAAATTAATGATTTAATATCAGCAATATTAAATTAATGGGACGTCTGTCTGTAATAGAGACCTCTCTGTGAGATTCATTAATAAATAAATAAAAAAATAAATATTTAAATAAATAAACATCTTTTTCTCGCGGGTTTTCGGTTGAAATTTTGTATTACAACGGCATACTGTGTTACCAGAATTTTTATGTCTGTGTATTGTATAACTGAAATCACTCGAGAACGGTTGGAACGGTTTTAATGAAACTTAATACACTAGTCTAACCAATCGGTATCTAAACAAAGTATAGAATACTTTTTATCCGGCTACACTAAACTTAAGATAAGATTCCCGTTAAAAGCGAAGCCTGAAGGAAAACCACTTTTATTAATAACTAGCGGCCCCGTCCGGCTTCGCCCGGATGCTAAGAAAGCCCGGGTGCAATACACTACTCACTCGCTTCGCTCGTTCACTTGAATATTATAAATACACTACTCACTCACTCCGCTCGTTCGCTTGAATATTATAAATACACTACTCACTCGCTTCGCTCGTTCGCTTGAATATTATAATTACATTACTCACTCGCAAAAAAATTATAATTATTGTCAAAGAAAGAATATAACAAAAATAAAAAAATATATAAATAAATATCATGTAGTATTTTGAAAAAAAAGCCAAAAATTCTTCGATGCCATCAGTTTCCGAACCCGGGTCCCTGTGCATAGAGTGCTGCGACGTAACCTCTATGCACAGTTTGTTTGGAACAGTTTGTACCTACGGTCTTGTTAGCTTACATATTTTCAGCGCTCAATAAGTTGGCTATGGTTTTCAGAATAATTCTAACACTCAAACAATGATGTAGTATAAACCTGACTGAAACGTATACAACAATAGCTTCGGTGACACTTGTAGACCACTTACATAAAATATACAGACTGTCTCAAAGCGAACGCCGAATGTTAAAAAAAGTTAGGAAACTTTGTTAATTATTTTTTTATTTCTTTGTATTTTAAGATACTCCCGTGGTTATGAATAATTTCTATTTAGAATTCTTTTTCAAAAATTGCTCTTGTATTTTTTATTGCGGGAAATTACACAAGTCTAGTCTTGAAATATCAAGACCTCACTTCACTAAGTCTAAGTCTAGATTAACAAACTCTTGTCTTGTCATCAAGACTCTAGATTATTTTCAATAGTCTAGATTAGTAGTAGTAGGTAAGGTAAACCTTTACATACTACTATTTAGTTTATCTAGACTCTTGAAAATTGTCCAGAGTTTTGGCTAGTGTCTTGATCTAGATAAAGCAAGTCTTGTCTTGTCTTAAAATTTCTAGACAATACTTTTGCAAGTCTTGTCTTGAAAATCTAGACAAGACAAGAGTCTAGAAAGTCTAGATCTAGACGGCAACATTTCTCACCAAGTGTAAATTGAGCGATTCTGAATAAACAGAATATCTATTATGAGGCTCTTTTTAACACGCTTATATTAGCTTCACCTGTATGTTTGCGTGCTTGCGTGCTTGCTTGTTTGTCAGTTTGTAACCGACTTCTTTGAACTTGATTTTGACCAACTTTGAACGGTCAGATTTAGTTTAAACTTTGTCGACTTATCAAGGACCGACGACAATACAATAATTTCATAAGTTTGTGCCATTATCCTGACCAGGATCTCCAGGACTAAAAAAAAAGCAAAAAACTTCAGATTGAACTGAAACTTTGCACACTTATCAAGGACCGATTACAATACAATAATTCCATAAGTTTGTCCCATTATCCTGACCAGGATCTCCAGGACTAAAAAGCAAAAATAAATTATAATTTAAAAAAAACTATAAAACACGCTTTAATGAACTAAAAAGTAAAAAATAATTAATTTTATTGCAAAAAAGCGTGGGGTAGTATGAAAATATGATACAAAGCACCCCACGCTTTTTTACAATAAAATTAATTATTTTTTACTTTTTAGTTCATTGAAGCGTGTTTTTTAGTTTTTTTAAATTATAATTTTTCTTACCAATAAATGTTTATTTTTAATATTTATGTTCAATTTACAATTTATTATGTCACTCTTTCTCAAAGATTCTTGATAAAACATTATAATTGGGCTACTGTGGAAAATGTAACTTGTAATTTTTCCATATTTATTTAGACATCATTCTGAAACTTCCTATATATATGTGTGTGTATTTATACGTATAGGTGGGTGAGGGATGATTTATTATTGAATTCGGGGCCTCCTTTAGATGTGTATAAAAAGTAGAATTTCTCTATCTTTTGTGTACTTGCAACTCACACTCAAAAAGCACCGACTAATAAAAAAATATGTTGGCTTATGAAGAGGCAAGAAAGTTTGTCAGCCGCACTGAATCCAGGATCATTAAAGTCAAAAGTGTTGAACTTTCTCCTGGCATGATGAAAATTTCAATATAAAATGTCTATTGAGAATTGAACAGAAATGTTTTTTTCTTAAATTTCCATCAAAATATTTTATTCATTTCACAATGATGCAAACAATGATAGTACTTATTAGTGATAAATATGAGAAAATGTCTATAATATATTTTTTAAGATACTTATGCCCACTATTTCTTAGCGTTACACATTTGAAAAACATGGCCAAAATTCTGATTTTTTTTAGATAAGTTCCCAATATCTTTGGAAAATATTTTTAAAAATTCTAATCAAAAGAGGTGCGTGGTGCGAGAATTATATCTATTATATCTATTGGCTTTTCAAGAAAATTCGAATTTTCTGGACAATACGTAATAATTAATTGTTCTCCACCTACTTTTGAGACTGTAAGGAGCTATAGAAAATCAGCAGAAAAACTTTTTATGCAAACGCATTATCTTTTTATCTGTTAGGCTCAATTACCTAAAGCGGTCACGGCGCGAAAAAACCAACTACAACGCGTTCTGGCACATGTGAAAAGGATACAAAGCGAAATTCGTGTCGTGGCTATTACAAAAACACACTCAACACGTTGTGATTAATGTAAAAAAACCACAAAGCGAAATTTATGCCGTGAATCTCTTGATAATCGGCCACAACGCGTTGTGGACGCTTTTTAGTTAAAATCTGGATGACTGAGCTTTGCTCCGATGAGTTCAAAAAAAAATAGTACCTACTTAGAGTTCCCATTTCATCAAAATCGTTAGTCGTTTTTAAGAGAAAAAATTACATACCTATAAGTAGAAAATATTATTATACGTCATACTACATAACGTATGTACCTACATATTTTATATAGGTAACATGAAAGTAATATACCTATTTATTTAAATATTAGTTAAAAAAATAACAACAATAAAATCTAAACATAATTATGTAAGTATAATTATGTTTAGATTTTATTGTTGTTATTTTTTACTTTTCAAATAATTACTGATTATTTTAATAAGTTAAAGATTGACTGTAGTAAAATTTGACATAAATAATGAAAATAGTTTATTTTTTCCAAAGCCTACTCACCATACGACACTGTTTTATAACGTTAAAAAAGCTGTTTTTTAAAATGATAAAATCGATAAGCAAACGAATTTTTCCAGGGATGAAACCTAGCTAGATCGATTTTTTGCCCCCCGAAACCTCTTTTCGGTAAATTTGATCAAAATCGTTAGAGCCGTTTTCGAGAAAATATTTATATAGGTACATATATACAAGATTTGCTCGTTTAATAAGTGATAGGGATAGCCACAGGGCGATTTAACGTAGCACCGATTTAACCAAAGAAATTGTGATACACAGACAGTAAGATAAAATATTTGGCTTATCTTTGTCTAATTCGAATAAATGTATGTTCAATGTGAGCAAACAGTTATTTGTCATTTTTTACTGAAGTCAATCATCTGCAAGCATGTGATTGGTCGGTGGCTAAAGTATAGCTTTCTATCTCTTCTGCTACTACTTCTTTATCGTTGAATGAGCTTTTTGCGTAATGGAATTCATGTATTTTCGTGTCGGTCTTTCAGTAAATAGTATAATGTTCCCTTGTCTGTATAAATGTACCTATGCATGATTCTCTACTTTGGGAACATAATAAAACTCCATGTCGTTAGGGAAAAATCATCTCTTTTTTTGTAAGCAAAGATGAAAAAGGATTATTTTTATACACAAAGTATTGAAATTATATTCTCCCCAAATATAAACTTTTAACTGTCTAGAATATTTTTTTATTAAAAAGATTTTTCTCTTTGATGTACTTATGTACATAAAACATGTTTCATAGTTTTTCAATTTCTATATCATTCTTATATTCATATGCATTAAAAATATGTATATTATATTATTACCATTTGATAGGATTACATTATTATTTATTGAAATGATATAATATTACATTCAACGTTTTGAAACTATATATAAGTAAAAGTGGTGAAATGTTAAAAATAACCACTAAACACCAAACCATTTAAAAATTCTCGACGTACGTTTCGCCAACCAAGCTGACGCATCATCAGGAAATGATGTAAACAGCATGCATGTTTAATCTTTTAGCTGATGATGCTCTACGCAATTTTTAAATGGGTTGTGTTTCTGTGGTTATCTTCGTTACATATCTTTGTGTCTTCACACCACAGCAGCTGTCGCAGTCCACTCTTCATGAAAGTGACGAACCACAGCTGTATCAAACCTTCCTCTGTCAGTTCGGATCTTTTTTAATACTAGTCTGACGAGCCTTGTTTTTATGTAATATTTTCATTTTATTGTTATTTCTTAACAGTTAATTAAAAGAACAAATAGTACTTTTCTCATTTTTGGTGTATTGTTCAGACTTTCTTCACTCTAGTTTATCGAAAGTAAAGGGGCTCATAACTGTATGTTTCAACAGTTATGAACTTATAAGTCTAGACTCTCTAGAGTCCTCAGATCATATATAAGCACATTGTTATTAGAGTCCTGACAATATATATTATTTGATAGATACGACGGGGACGTCTTGGAAATACATATCAATCGATTATGATGTGATTTATTTATTTATATGTTTATTGTAGAAAATTTATAATCTGAAGATGTATATGATGTATACGAAAGCGGCTTATTAATTAAATATGTTTTTTTAATGAAATTTTCATTTCATAAATCACCTATCATGTAAAATTTTGGAACGGGTCTTCACATCATAATCGATAGCTATTTTATAGTCGGTATGGCAAAAGAAATTATATTTTTTATGGCAAAAAAATTATATTTATTATTTGAAGATATTGTAAATTATAGACGCGCGACAGCAGAGGTCATAAGCGTATGATTTTTATTTGAAGTTTACATGGTACCTAACGTTTAAAATTTATGACATTGAAAATTTCTTTGTCAGTAAATTTTCAAGGTTAAAGTCGAATATTTTATACGAGTCATAATGCGTTTCTTTACCGATTAAAATCTGTCAGTTTTGCTTAATGACTACCCGTCATGCAATATTTAAATGACCAAAACAGTGCAAATAATAATATTTTCACATGCATGTGCAACTAATGGATTCAAAATTCAAATTAATCTTGAATAATAGCCTGAAAGTAAATATTGTTGTTGTACATCTATAATTACAATACATGTGAATGATTTTTACATGCGACCCGTTACGAGGAAATTAACTGGGATTAACAGTGGCGTGCAGAATAACAATACCTGCTTGATAATAATAATTTATTTACAGAACACGTTAAGTTTGATTAATAAACAACAGCTATTGAATAAAAAACATTTTTTACTACTGCAGTTGCGCTGAATGCTGATAGTATGCGAGAAACTTTTTTAACAAGATTATCTATGATAAACAACAGATCTTTAAATTGTCGAAAACAGAAGAAAAAATGTATCACTTAATTTGGGTTCTGTTAAAAAATATTAAGAAGACATGTACCGTAAATTCTGCGAACTTTTTATGTAAATATACGAATTTCAGAAAATGGGTTTTATTTCCTGTAAAGATACACTTTCTTTAAAGTAGTTGCGGTATAAAGTTTGGACATGAAACACAAAAAAACTCGAGTCGCAGTGCCAAACCCTGCCGACAATATAGTGTATTTGCTAATACAGGCATTGTGGCTTTATGATGTGAACTGTTTGTTTTTGTGTAAAATAAAAAATTTAACCCCTTAATACATCCATTACAATAATATTTTTTTTCTTAATTGCAATATTGTTATCATTACAGCATCTGCATCAAATTAAATACACCCTTCGGTAAGGAAATCCGTATCCGCAAACTAATGTTTTTATAAAAATCGTAAGTCCGGTCCTATCGGGCCGATTTTATTTAAATTTTAGCACCACGTTTTAATCTTTACTAAAGGGTTAAATTTCAATTTTGAAACCATTCGGACAATTTTTTCGGTATTTTTGGACCCAAAAACATTTTTTAACCCCTAAAAATCACCCGATCCGATCGGGTCAATTTTAAATAGGCTTCGTGCGGTGATGGATTGAAATGTGCCTACCAAATTTCGTCATAATCAATTAACTCTTTCGAACGTTATTGCCCGCAAATTAAATCTAAAATCAAATCTAATTAATAATTATTTCATGTTTGCATAATGTTTTTTAAGATATTTAGGCTTAATCATTTTTTTTTATTTTCACGTTTCTTTCTATTTTATTTTTATTTTGTCTGCAGCATTATATTAACATTGGAAATGTTTATGTTCGTATATGCGGGCAGAGTTACGAGTTCCGTTCAAGGCCAAAAGACAACGGTGTCGCGATCAAGTGAGGAGCAATCATGCAAAATTGAACAAGTGCAATTTTTTCGAAATGTGTTTTATATCATGTCTAGTTAATTGAGAGGTATTTGCGACGATCTGCGGTGTTATTTTTGAGCAAATGTTAATAAATACTGTAGAAAAATCCATTTAAAAGTTAAGTAATCAAGCAAAAGTGAACGCGTATATAACAGAAGAATAATAGGGTTATTCCTAACAAAACTAAACAGTGCATTGATAAATATTGTGTGTATAATAAACAGTTAATTATGTTTCATATATGCTGTTATCATTTCCAATGTCCTCGATGGTTGCAAGGATTGCGAAATCTGTGAATTTTTTTAACTGTAATTGGATATTAATGTCTGTTGGACGTTGGTGAATAAATTAATAAATAAATTAACCTTTACTTAACGTGGTTAAATAAGTTTTTTCATATTCTTTATTGTGGGCTTTATTGGGGCTTTCTTTCTCTCAACTTCTCATAATAATAAAATAATTTTTATCAATAAATGAACATTTGTTGTCTGAATATTTTCTTCCAGATATTTTTTCATTACGTTTTTAGAACAAAAAATACTTAAAATATCCAGTCCGGTACTGTTTACTTGATCACAATTCAGCAAAGAACCGACCCACCGTAAATATCACTTCAGCTGACTCTTATGTAACCTTTATAATTGATGAGAAATACACGAAACATTACATAAGTGAGGAAAGTTTCCAAGCAGTGAAATTCTGGGAACAGAATCTAAAAGCGTGTATAAGAAATCAATGCTTAAACGTAGTTTATATGATGTACATCGTACTCTATATAGAATAAAACAAAAACTTTGAGTTTAATAAATATAGCGCAATACGCGAAAGCTTAAGAGTAAGAATGAAATTGAAAGTTTTGGACTAATTTAGGAATAAAGATTTAACAAATGTTCGATCATTTCAATTCGTTTACATTTTGTTCCCAAAATAAGTTACACACCAGTAAATACAACAAAGTAGAAATTATTATGTACAGGGTGTCCCAAAAAGAATGGGACATAAAGTAACAGCTGATTCCTTACAAAAAAATTCGACTGATGACCAGTCCTATACTTCCCACCTAGTAAATATTTGCAAAAAATAAACACTCTTTTTTTTTATTCTTTGACTAGGCCCACATAACCTTAGCTGTTGGTGGTCTTTAAAACACAATTTAATTTTTATTCTTTGAAAAAAGCTTGGCCCTCTTTTTTGTTTGGTGATCTACTGATGGCTAACTTAATATAGCAAAAATCATGGTTACCTTGATTTACGTACAATTTTTATTTTTTTTAGTAAAATATTTTTTTTCTCGAAAACTATACATTTTAGAGAAAAAAAATATTTACATTTTTTTCATATTATAACATCTAGAATTCATTTATATTTTTTTTTACCTATGTTAATACGTGACATTGAGGACGTTTTTTTGAATATCTTAGGATCCACTGAACCAATTTGACTCAAAATCTAATCAGATCTAAGTTAAAGGCTGATAAACACAATAGAACAATCGGCATGCCCGTATGTTGTTCCGTTCTTAAGATATCGAAGGCGAAAAATTGACCACACACATACACACACACACACACACACATACACACACATACACACACACACACATACACACACACACATACACACACACACATACACACACACATACACACACACACACATACACACACACACATACACACACACACATACACACACACACACACACACACACATACAGACATCATTCAGAAAATGATCTTAAACGATTGCTAGGGTCTCAAAACGTGAAAATCTGTTAAAATCTCGAAATATTTTTTTCGGACTAAATCCATTACTTCCCTACCATAGTAGAGGTGGGAAGTAAAAATATTGCGATAGACTCTAACTTGTCTATTCCGAATGTTGATATTAAAAGTGATACAGGGTTTCAAAGTTTAATGTTTATTTTTGATTTTCTTAAATAACTTTTAAAATAATTTAGGCGTTTTAACTAAATTTGGTATATGAGGATTTTTTGATATGCGAAATTCAAATCTGACCTTGGTATCACTCTTACTTGTAGGGGGCGCCACTTACACACCTTTTCACTCATTCAAATGGTCATAACTTTTTTGTACGCACTCGTACTATTTTTTTGAATTAAAAAATTGATTTTTCCGTCATTTTTACGTAAAAAAGGTATACTTTGTAAAAATGACTAGGAGTAACCTTTTTCAAGATATGTATCGATTCAATTTATGGTTATCTGTACCAAAATTGGAACTTATTTCGATTGGAAATGACCTCTCATATCACCTCACTTCGTTTGGATGTCGACTTTTGGGACCCTCCGAATAACTTTACAATGTTTTATTTCTCTCGTGGCTCTAAAACCGGCCGTCGCCGAAAATTCGGTTATTCGACACGTGATCTTGCCAAATATTCGGTACTCGGTTTGGTACCGAACATACCTACTCGTTGCTACTCCCATTTGATAAAAATTACGGTCAAATTTTTTAACAGCAAGTAACGACATAACCTGTAAAATTTCATTGTGAGTACTTCGTACTTCATTTGTTCAAATATGACGTTCAACAATTTCATTTAAAATAAGAAAAAATTCACATTCATACAAAGCCTGAGTAAGCATTCATGTGCAGAAAAGAGACAAGTATTAGTTTCTGTGTTTAAACATAAAGTCACGCTCACACTTATTGAGATTAACTCTAGACAACAAATATTGTTACGGATCACCCTGTATATAAACGTCAGGCAGGAGTTCCGAGAAACGGGTGCCTGCTTGCTGAACAACGAGTAACTGCACGAACATTCTAGAGAACGCTAGAACGCGCTGTGCCTAAGCCAAGCGGCCTATATAAGCAAGCGAGTACGAGGAAGTCAAGGAGTCAATGGTGAGTCGTGCAACTAAGCGGATCAGTGATATAAATATTAGTCAATCAACGGTTGAATCAGTCAGTACAGTGATATAAATAGTGGAGTGGATATAAATAAATATTACTGAAGTAAATTAGTAAATGACTGACATAAATAAACGTTAGAAATAAATCTGATATAAATACAGTGATATAAATAGTTCCGTGATATAAATTCACCTGATAAAATAAATATTAGTGTAGTCAATTGTATATAGTTAAGTGTTAATTACTTGTGTTGATTGTTAGAACTGACTTTTGGTTGTTGTATTTATTATTGTTGTGTTTTTAATTATTGTAAATAAAAATTTATTCCGCCAACTCAGAAAACAGTTTTGTAACAATATTCAAACATGATGTACCTTTTTAAAATAAAATTTCGTTCAAAAATGTTGATTAACTACAGAAAAATTTTGAGTTCTATCTTTTCCCCGATTTTAAACATTTATAATATATCTCAATAATAATTGGAAATTGATTTTTATGCCTAGATGAAGACTCTTCCTCGATTTTTAAGGAATTATTTTTATTAGTAATTGTATTTAAATCAATTATTTATTAATTAATATAGTGTTTCAGTGATACGTGGAAATAATGGTACAAGTAGTGTCTGTTATGACGCAGTGTCGAGAAACGAACTAGTCCAAGCTCTGACCGTGCGAAAGTCTAATGGACATAACTACTAAAATTTTATTATTGAATTTAACAGATAATATGATGAAAAATATCAAATCGGTGGAACACTTCTTAATGAAATTTGTACAGATTATATAGAGAAGTGTCAATTATTTACAATATTATCATCGTCTGTCTTGCAATTTTTATTGCATACTTGACAGATCTCTTTTTGAACATTTATTCATTTGGAGAGAGGTTTGCCAGGTATGCAAAAAAAATTTGCAAGACAGGCGATGATAATTGTAAATAATTGATACTTCTCTATAATCTGTACAAATTTCATCAAGTAGTGTTGAGCCGTATTCGAGATAGAATAGAATATAACTTTATTTAGGGTGCAACAAAGCCAGAAAGGCTATGTGTGTTGCCCCTTTCAAAAATTACAAGGTACATATAATATAACCGTTAATAAACATATGATATAACAATTATTAAACATATAATGTAACAATTATTAAAATAATTAAAATTGACATTAAAATTAAAATAAACATTAAAATTTAAAATTAAGGAAATAAATTAAAAGTATTAATATACTAACAGACCATTATACAGAACATCAATTAATACTATTCATCAGGTACGTATGACAACTGTTTTTAAACGAATTGTAGTTAGTTAAAGATCGAATAGATATCGGTAGTTCATTCCATAAACGTGGACCGCATATAAAAAATGATGTTGAACCAATTGATGTTCTGCATATAGGTATTTCCAGTGCCCAATTGTCTCTTACCGTGTACTGATGGTGAGACTTTAAAAATGTAATCTTTTCAGATATATAAATAGGTTCTCGATAAGTTAAAACATTGTAAATAAAAGTTAAAATATGTAAAACTCGTAACTGTTCCATGTTTAATAAAGAGTGTTCTAATCGGATAGGGGTTATATGACTACGTATGTTAATGTGATTCACATAACGTATACACGAATTTTGAACCTTTTGTATTTTATGAGTTAAATGGCGATTTATACCATGATAGACAATGTCACAATAAGAGAATAACGACAAAATTAAAACATTCACTAGTTTAAATTTTTTTTTTTATACTGACAATAAAAAATTATAAAAAAAAATTGAATTAGTCTGCCACTGATTGGATGTCTATCATCATAATAATATTATCTGTTAAATTCAATAATAACTTTTTGTACTATCATCCAGTAGATTTTTTGTAAGGTCAGAGGACTAGACGTTAAACGCGCCAGTATTAATTCTTTCAGAACTGTAGAATTTGAGATTTTTTTTCAGTCTGGTGTGCACCCGGATTAATAAGACACATTCCAAAGCTGCAGTATATATGCACTCTATTTTCTACCACTACTCCATCTTCATATTGTGTAATGCTCAATGCTCATGTCTCAAACGTATTCCACTTGGACTGTATTGCTTCAAGAGATGCCTCGTATCGCGCTACGGTCGTTAAAGCAAAAATATCAGGAGCGAACAACTTCAAAATTACTGAGTGTCTTGACTTAAGACAGTCCCTTATTTTGTGACGGTAAAAATATAAAATAGTAATGGTGTGAATGGCGTCTGTTATGACATAATGTCGAGAAACGGACGTTAAACGCATTATTATTATTTTTTACAAAATGAAACATTTAAATATATACTTTGGTGGATTTAAAGAAACCTGTTGATTTTTTACAAGCCGAATGTCGTTATTCATATGACGGTTCCATGACTCCTCTATTACAAGCCCCCAGTTCCTCAGTTCTAGTCCGAAAACTATAGTAAAGGTATTAATAATAAATTGAAAATATGAATCGATGCTAAACTCAATTTCTCTGCCTGTTGGTTGGCGTTAAAAAAATTGACAAGCTTTTTATTAACTTCACTTGTAATAGTTATCTCGTCATGCGGAATACAATATTTTCATGTCTCCGGAAATGAAGAAATGTTTTACCTAAAAATTTATTTTGAGGACAGTGTGGTCCAGTGGTTAGCGTCGCGGTTTCTGGATCAGACTGGATGTTTTGTGATATCATTTAGTTTTAAGTGAATTGTTATTTAATGTATTCAAGACGTTAATGACCTAAGTTGTCGACGCGTCTATAATTTACAATAAATAAAAATAAAAATTTATTCAATAGGAATAAGTATAGTCATATTGTAAATAACATCTGTAATAATATTAGGTATGTTATGTCTGTAAAATGTAACGTTGAAGCAAGTATGTTGTAACACGATGATGCAATATTGTTTTGTGTTGTTTTAGCGAATCAGTCTTACTGTCTTAGCAAATATGCTGAAAAACAGTTTCAGTTTCAAATGTAGTTTTGATAGCTCTGAAATAAAAGGAGACGACCGTAAAAATATCGCGGATTCCAGAGATCAAAACAATCGTAAAGTTGAAACTATAATGTAATTTGTATGAAAAAGGAGATAAAATGGCAGGAAAAGAATGATTGGTATAGGATCTGATATAACATTTTACGGAAACCAGCATATCTATAAGTCATCAAAAATAGGTGCTTTTTTATTTGACAGATTCCGTATTTATTCTCTTTAACGTCATAGCTTTTGTTTATATTCATTTAAGATATTTAAAAGGGATGCGATAATAATTAACATTTAATAAACGGTCAAGTGCGTATCGGGCCACGCAAAGAGTGGGGTTCCTTACTATGTAAGTTATGCTAAATCTAATTTTAATAAAATAAAATGAAAACACATTCATAATCTACTTAAAAGCCTTTTTGAACGATACCTGACAAGTTAAGGTACAAAACAAATTTGACTCCGAATAATAAGCTATTTAAATTATCACGCTACGTCAAAAATAACAGCAACAGTCCGAAATTTACTCGAGCGGAGCCGCGGATACAGCTAGTATATTGTTAATTTTTTATAGATTTAACTGATTTTTCAACTGCAACTCGTACTATAGTTGTAAAAATAGATCAACAAAGGACTCCATAAAGCTTTTCGCATGTATATTTTTTCATAAAAATATTGAACGCGTGTCTCGGGAATACAGCATCGTGACGTAACTGTTCCTGCAGGCATTCGCTGCATTGGACGTACTATGAGTAGGTACAGTCTGTCCAAACTAGCGTGATTACTAAAACTGGAAACCTTGAATGGACTGATTTTCAAAAAATAGGATCCAAAAAGATTATTAAATAGTCTGAATATTCTGTTTCGAATTTGCGTTTTTGGGTCCTATTTTTTGAAAAACTTATAATGCTGTGTCCCTACAAACTTCCTTAGGAGATTGAAAATAATTTGATGACGTCGGTTCATTTTTAGGTGAGACGACGAGTATATAGATACCATTATACCATGCGCGAGAGCGACATATAAACAATTGGACCGCGCCAATTCCTGAATTTAAAATTCAGATATTCTCACGCCCCCCTTAACGTTACTTCACGCCCACCAGTTTGGGAATCACTGACCGCTAGAGAACAGTTTGGGAATCACTGACCGCTAGAGAAAATAACACAATGTGTTATTTTAAAGAAAAGAAAATTTTACAATTTTATATTTGAAAAATCTTTAACTAGACTTGTATCATTTACCAATTGTTCTATGTTGTTGTACAACTTACAGAATAAAAATTCTATTCTATTCTATTCTATTAACAAATTTTGAAACAAATACTTTTGAGATTAAAATTACCGGTCCTGAAGAAGACAGAATTAATGTTGAAACGTTAACTATTAAAAAATCTAGCCAATAAATTATTTTTTTTGGTATTCCGTTCTTCTAATAAAATATATTTCACAATAAAAATTGGAAATCTTCTTCGAAAAAGGTTTAATACGTAAAAACTCAAATTTGTTACCTAAGTTTTATGACATTTATGTTAATTTTATTACCTTTAATAAAACTTAATTTTTTTTCTTTGTTACAGGTAAGCATTTTTCGTTATCAACTTCTGGCCTGGGTATTGGTAAGATATAGTGGTTTCAATAAATCTTATATAATAAATACTTTAAAATCGTATCACAAAAATTATAAACTGCCGGTTTCCACATAAATACAGCTTTTTAACCGACTTCAAAAAAAGGAGGTGGTTCTCAGTTCGGTTGTATTTGTTTGTTACCTCAGGACTCCGTCATTTATAAACCGATTTGAATTTTTTTTTTATTTGAAAGGATATACTTTCAGATTGGTCCCATAGAAATTTCATCAAAATCGGTTCAGTAGTTCGGCTGATTTTAATAAAAGTGAGTAGCGGCGTGTGATTCTTTAAGGTAAATGTCACTTTTTGACACATCAGACAGCGTAAGAAAGTCGGTTTAATAAAAGTGAGTAACGACGTCTGATTCCTTTAAGGTAAATGTCACTTTTTGACACTAAAAAGTAAAAAATAAAAAACTTTTTAACAAAAAAAAAACCTCCTTCAAAAAGCCACTAAAAAGAGGAAAATAATGAAATTTTGAGGTCTGCGCCAATTTAATAAAATATGAAGTTGGTTAAAAAGAAGATATTAATCACTATACTATACTTTTTAACCGACTTCATATTTTATTAAATTGGCGCATACATCAAAATTTTATTATTATCCTCTTTTTAGTGGCTTTTTGAAGGAGGTTTTTTTTTTGTTAAAAATTTTTTCATCAAACTATAAGAAATTTGGACGAATTTAGTTGCAACAAGAATGCGAACAGAATAAATTCTAATTATGTAACAGAGAAGTTTTTAAATTGATACAGTCCATAGAATTATCGCTGATTCGTTTTAGATGTAAAATAATGTATCAAAAAAACCGACCAAGTGTGAATTAGACTCACGTCGAGGGTTCTGTACAATAATAAAAATAAGAAGTTAGGTACTACCCCAATTAGTTTAGGTTTAATTGTTTAAATATAGACATACAATTTGATTGACGTATTCTTGCTTTTAAATCAATAATGCAAGTTTATTTTTCGCTTAAATTGCTTTCACAAAATGTTTCGAATGAATATTAATAAATTAATGTGTCACAAAGTGTCAACATGTATCACTGCAAATCTTAATTATATAAGTTGAAACTAAACAACTACAAACTGGTTCAAAATAGTTACCTAATACATCTGAATTAGAGTTCTGTGTTTCCACCCCGGACCCATTCCATTTGAACTAAGTAATCCAGTAGTGGATTAGGTCCGACCGAATCCGACTTAGCAGTCCGACTGGACCAGGATCTGAACCTCTTTTATTAACTTCCCATTGGAAGTTATTGTAATGGGTCCGAAAATCGAAATCAAAAAGGAAAAAAAATTTTTATATTTCAAGGTCACTACACTATTTTTACACTACTTTTAGAAAGATGTCTGTGTGTGTATATGTGTGTGTGTGTGTGTGTGTACGTACGTACGTATGTGTCCATTTCTTTCTAAGACGAAATCTCGAGAATGAAAAATGATATCGACTACGTTGGAGTGCCAATCGACGCGTATTAACGTAAATATGATCTGAAAGAAATTTTTTCAAAATCGGTTCAGCCGTTCGTTTTTCTTAACCAAATAACCTCCAAAAAAGTAGATTTTATGCAATATCTGGCGAATAAAAAATTATATCGACTTCGTAAGGGTGTCAATCGATGCGTGTTAACGTCATTTTGATCCGACATAAATTTTGTAAAAATCGGTTCAGCCGTTTTTTTTTTTTTAATTATTGTTAAAAATAAATAATAATTATGTTTTAATGATTAAAATGATTACTTTTCTGTGTAATATCTAATTTAATTATTATTATTAAATATTTATCAAACTGGGAAGTTCGTCGTGTGGACCTCAAGGGTCGCACTTTAGTCCTAATAAACGACCCACCTCACGGCTTATTTATTTTTTATTTTATGGCGTTTTTATTAAATTTTAAATAAAGAATCTGATATACTTGAATATTTACTAGTACGAACTTTTTCTCGCACTGAGACCCTCCCGATGCCATATTTTTTAAATAAGGAGCCAAAAATATTGGTCGCCACCGGGGCCATTCTACGCCAGTCCGACCCTGGTTCATTTACTAAAAAATATAACTCAATTATTGACGGACAAAAACCCAGTCAACGTACAATAGTAGAATATACCAAACAATATTTAAAAAAAACAATACATAAAAATAAACACGGGATATCAAATAACCAATAACAAACATAAAAATGCCTATTATAAATATACTGCAATTAGAAGAAATTAAAAAAGCTTGTCGACAGAAAGAATGAAGCAATTAAAAATTTATGAGCGCTTTTTCAGATTATTTTTCTTTATTTATATTTTTCATTTCGTCCAGGTAGAATATTAAACATTTTTAATCCCATATAATTAATATTTTTACTTCCCACCTCTACTATGGTAGGGAAGTAATGGATTCAGTCCGAAAACAATATTTCGAGATTTTAACGGATTTTCACGTTTTGAGACCCTAGCAATCGTTTAAGATCATTTTCTGACTGATGTCTGTATGTGTGTGTGTGTATGTGTGTGTGTGTGTGTGTGGTCAATTTTTCGCCTTCGATATCTTAAGAACGGAACAACATACGGGCATGCCGATTGTTCTATTGTGTTTATCAGCCTTTAACTTAGATCTGATTAGATTTTGAGTCAAATCGGTTCAGTGGATCCTGAGATATTCAAAAAAACGTCCTCAATGTCACGTATTGACATAGGTAAAAAAATATATAAATGAATTCTAGATGTTATAATATGAAAAAAATGTAAATATTTTTTTTCTCTAAAATGTATAGTTTTCGAGAAAAAAATATTTTACTAATAAAAATAAAAATTGTACGTAAATCAAGGTAACCATGATTTTTGCTATATTAAGTTAGCCATCAGTAGATCACCAAACAAAAAAGAGGGCCATGCTTTTTTCAAAGAATAAAAATTAAATTGTGTTTTAAATACCACCAACAGCTAAGGTTATTTGGGCCTAGTCAAAGAATAAAAAAAAGAGTGTTTATTTTTTGCAAATATTTACTAGGTGGGAAGTATAGGACTGGTCATCAGTCGAATTTTTTTGAATGTAGTAAATCTGTACTTTCGAAATAAAAGGATGAAAATCGATTTTATAAATGTTTTTTTATCGATGACGTAGCATATTCATCCGTAATACGATCGTGTAAGATTTTTTAAAATAATCGGTCGTCTCGGTGAGATACTGACGCGTTTAACCTCGATCTCGTCAAAATTCGAAAAATAGCTAGCATTAGACTTGGTGTTTTTCGACAGCAACTCTAGGACTACGGTTTTCTTGTAGGTATGGATTCGAAATGTTATAATTACCACAAAACACCAAACCATAACAAACACTCTCGACGTACGTTTCGCCAACCAAGTTGGCATCATCAGAAGATGATTAATTTTAACTTGGTTGGCGAAACGTACGTCGAGAGTGTTTGTTATGGTTTTTTTGTGGTAATTATAACATTTCGTATCTTTACACCAAAGGTTCCACCACTTTTTAGTGTATTTGCCATATGGTACATACACTGTTGGCGTCGGTCGGATGGCGGGACCTAGGGGTCGGACCAAAATTTCTCGACGTTTCATAGCCTCCTGAACAATTTGGCACCATTTTTGGAAATGTCTGTTTATATATGTATATATATATTTATATATATATATGTGTGTGTGTGTGCGGGCAATAACTTTCGAAAGAGTTAATTGATTTTGACGAAATTTGGTAGGCACATTGAAATCCATCACCGCACGAAGCCTATTTAAAATGGGCCCAATCGGACTATTTTAAGGGTGTTTTTTAGGGGTTGAAAAATGTTTTTGGGCTCAAAAATGCCGAAAAAATTCTCAGAATCGTTTCAAAATTGAAATTTAACCCTTTAGTAACGATTAAAATGTGCTGCTAAAATTTTAATAAAGTCGGCCCGACAGGACCGGACTTACAAATTTTATGAAAACACTAGTTTGCGGATAGTGCTTTACTTACTGAAAGGTGTATTTAATTTGGTACCGAGGTTGCATTGATAAAAATATTGAAATTAAGAAAAAAAATATTATTTTAAGGGATGTATTAAGGGGTTAAATTTTTTATTTTGTTCAAAAACAAACTTAAGTTCACATAATAAAGCCACAATTCCAGTATTAGCAAATACACTATATTGTCGGCAGGGTTTTGGCACTGCGACCCGAGTTTTTATGGTTTGGTATGGATTAGTCAGTGCCATTATGCCAAGTATTATTTTGAACCACTCCGCATGCAACTGCACTCACACATACAGAGAGAGTGTGAGTGAGTGAAACAGGTATAGTTTTTATGTGTCAGTGGCAAAGTAGCTCCGTTTCTTTATAGAAGCTCCGTGTGTTGATGCAGTCGTGTATGTGGTTGGGACTGCTCACCGCAGAAGCACTCACACTAACATGAAGTATAGAGAGAAACGAACTTACGTGGGCAGGGTGCTATAGGGGTTCACCACTGAGTTAAAAGATAGAGAGAAGACAACTGCTTATACAAAATTGAAGCCAGGTTTGACGTCACAGAGCCGAGTAAACATGGCGGCAAAACACATGATGGATTGGGAATATTATTCTCTTCTTCTTCTCACATATAAAAAAAATAAATTATAATTTAAAAAAACTAAAAAACACGCTTTAATGAACTAAAAAGTAAAAAATAATTAATTTTATTGTAAAAAAGCGTGGGGTGCTTTGTATCATATTTTCATACTACCCCACGCTTTTTTACAATAAAATTAATTATTTTTTACTTTTTAGTTCATTAAAGAGTGTTTTTTAGTTTTTTTAAATTATAATTTATTTTTGCTTTTTAGTCCTGGAGATCCTGGTCAGGATAATGGGACAAACTTATGGAATTATTGTATTGTAATCGATCCTTGATAAGTGTGCAAAGTTTCAGTTCAATCTGAAGTTTTTTGCTTTTTTTTAGTTCTGGAGATCCTGGTCAGGATAATGGGACAAACTTATGGAATTATTGTATTGTAATCGGTCCTTGATAAGTGTGCAAAGTTTCAGTTCAATCTGAAGTTTTTTGCTTTTTTTTTTAGTCCTGGAGATCCTGGTCAGGATAATGGGACAAACTTATTGAATTATTGTATTGTCGTCGGTCCTTGATAAGTCGACAACGTTTAAACTAAATCTGACCATTCAAAGTTGGTCAAAATCAAGTTCAAAGAAGTCGGTTACAAACTGACAAACAAGCAAGCAAGCAAACATACAGGTGAAGCTAATATAAGCGTGTTAATGAGGCCGAGTTACAAAGGCGACTGGCTTCACTTTTAAATGCTTATAATCCCTCTATATCTTTTACCTCAGTGGGGTACACGTACTAGACCTCGCGCGGCGAAAGATGAAGCCACCGCGTCATAGTAAAGTGAATGCATTGCGCCCGCCTTCTAGTCATGAATAGCAGTTTGCCAAAATTGCACCTAACGCTATAAAACCCAATGTGCAGTTTTGCGTACACGGCACTGTCTGCGGGCAAGCAGGCGTTCACTAGCATATTATTGATGACGTGCCTGGCTTCATCTCTCACCGCCGGCACTCTACCTTAGTCACTACATACATATACTATAAGACATGTATATGATTGTATACAGCAGTCGCTTAGTAAGATATAAAAGACTTTTATATTGGAAATGTGTGAACGATGTTCGCGAGTTGCACTCTTTACTTTTACACATGTGTGTATGTGTGTGTGTGTTACATATCACTGAACTCCATCCGATAAATGGAATGCTATTCACTAATATCAGATTGTAACATTTACAATCTGCGCACGTGGGCTCGCGAACCTGCGTAATACAAATCCAAACAGTCAAACACTACGTCCAAACACGTAACTAACACGAGGTCAGGTTAGGTTTCTTTTGTTGTTTCCATGGAACTTACATAGGTACATTTGAAGCGCTCATTCCCCAATTATGTATATAAGGGTGTTAATTTTAACATTGGAAATGTTTATGTTCGTATATGGGGGCAGAGTTACGAGTTTTCGTTCAAGGCCAAAAGACAACGGTGTCGCGATCAAGTGAGGAGCAATCATGCAAAATTGAACAAGTGCAATTTTTTCGAAATGTGTTTTATATCATGTCTAGTTAATTGAGAGGTATTTGCAACGATCTGCGGTGTTATTTTTGAGCAAATGTTAATAAATACTGTAGAAAAATCCATTTAAAAGTTAAGTAATCAAGCGAAAGTGAACGCGTATATAACAGAAGAATAATAGGGTTATTCCTGACAAAACTAAACAGTGCATTGATAAAATATTGTGTGTATAATAAACAGTTAATTATGTTTCATATATGCTGTTATCATTTCCAATGTCCTCGATGGTTGCAAGGATTGCGAAATCTGTGAATTTTTCATCAATAATTATAATAAACAAATTTGTTTCTCTGTAAAATAAAAATTAGTTTATTACTATTTACAAGGGCTATTTAAAATAATTACAAAGTTACCTGTAAAATAAAGAAACGACAATTGAAGTTTATTATTATCACTTCTTTAATTCACTCGTTAAAATTAAAACTAACATTAAAACACATTAAAATAATCTCTCTCCAGTACTGTAGTTCTTCCAACGTATTTTTCTAATCTGTTCACTTTCTCAAAAATTGCTAATCATCCTATCTATTATATCATCTAATGAGGGTTAATTGAAGGAGACGTGCGTAGTGTGTAAAGCGCGGCAGATTCAAATAAAGAAAGCCTACTTTCTTTACATGTATTTCACGTTTATATGATAGCGCTTCTGAGTGCCCGAACGGCTACTGTGATATAATAGAGGATAATTTATTACACTTCTATTTTTGCATATTTCGCGCCTTCGGAAACCCATTATTTAACAAAATAATAATTAAAATCGGAGGGCAGTATAGCCTAGATGTTAGCGTGCTTGGCGCCGCTACCTCTAGACTGGACTGCCGTGGGTTCGAATCCCACCTGCGCTCATGGATGTTTTGTGATGTTATTTAGTTTTAAGTTAGTTGTTATTTAGTGTAGTTGAAAGACTCTAATGACCTTAGATGTCGACGCGTCTTATATAATCTACAATAAATAAAATAAATAATTAAAATCAATGAAAGAAAAACCGAAAATTTTACATAAGCTCTTTTTTTTTCAACCTACATACAAACATGCATTCGTACTATCTGTACGCCGCGAGTTACAAATATATATAAGATATAGAGAGATGAAAGCTAGTGCAGTACAGCTACAGGTATGTTGGAACTAATTGTGGTGGAAGGGATGGGTCTTTGAATAATATAGGGATTATTCGGGGATTATAAAAAAACGGAAAGTGCAGATTAGAATAAATTGAGATAAAGTGGTAGGTTATCCTTTTATTATTAAATAACATTAAACTTTGTGAAATATACTAATTATCGTTGCCAGAATATTAACTTTTGTTCCAAGTCTTCATGGTTTCCTGGCTTGTAGGCCGTGGTCCGGTGGTATTTCTACCTGACGTTTCGTCTACAACTGCGGTAGACATTCTCAAAGGCGATGTGGCAGCGGTCAAAGTGTCCTCCTTGGCGGCTCACCGCAGTTGTAGACGAAACGTCAGGTAGAAATACCACCGGACCACGGCCTACAAGCCCGGAAACCATGAAGACTTGGAACAATGCCGGCCGTGAAAGCTTGCACACCTGGATAAAGCTTATACAGTTCGCTCGGCGACGGCCGAACTGTATTAACGCCGTCCGGCAAACAGTGATTCTATAGTCGGTGATCTCGAACACAAGTTCGTAAGTGGGCAAAGCTATATACAGTATTGTATCAAAGTCAATGTTGCTAATATGAGATGTACTGCTGTCAGTGAATCTACAGTGTTTAACATAAATTTAATAAAGCTCTAAAACCATGCATGTGTTGAATTAGATAGAGTATGCAATGCGTGTGCTTAATTTTAATGCGGCTCGCAAATGCGCACTCGCCAAGGCTCGTGCGCGCTCGCCTACTATTCGTGCTGAAAATATCGCACCTGACGCATAAAGATGCTGCACAATACACTATTAATGGGGGTCTGCGACATTTTTGAAAATCTCTAAGGGGTCCGTAGGCGAAAAAGTTTAGGAAACTCTGTTTTAGTCACTAGTGTCTAAACTACTACAAGAGTTTCTTGTGTAATACCCTGTAGTATTGGTGGTAATCAGGGCCGCAGTAAGGGTAGGGCGGAAGGGGCGACGGCCCCGGGCGCATTAAGCAAGGGGCGCCGAAGACGCTGTATTTTTTGACATGAAAAACGACAATGATTATTGCCAGGCTAATTACAATTCGACAAATATAAAATATACAATAAATAATAATACTTTTGCAAATAGGACTAAAGAAAGAAATATAACACTTATTATTAATTTATATTTCACATTACGTATTTAATATTACAAAAGTAGCAAGCGCAAAGCAAATGCTTGAATCATTAAATGAAAATATTAATAAAATGTCACATTTAGAGTACTACAAACAATTATTCATGATTTGGGTTTAGTGGAAAGCTATTCAAACATGGGAATAGCATATAGAATTTTTTTAACAATTCCCGTAACCACTACTTCATGTGAGAGATAGTTCAGTAAACCGAAGCTCATAAAAAAATATTTACGATCTTCAACGAGTCAGAAACGGCTAACGAATTTGGCGATAATTTCTTTAGAAATATATTATATAGCTAAAAGTGCGAGTTGTTGGAGTCGATTCAGCGCTATTTTTTCTATAAATTGACTTAATATCAAACGAATCGAGTCGAATTTATTTTTCAAAAATTTCGCAAATTTGTACAAAGAGGGGGGTCTTCTTACTTTTGGCATTTTTAAGAAAACTCAAAAATCTCTCAGATGCTGTTTATATATCTTTGAAACTAAAAGTGCGAGTTGTTGGAGTCGATTAGTGAACATTTTTTATGTTTTTCAGTTGGTTGTGTTGGAATATCTTATAAAAATCTTGTATCATGCATTTTTTGATTTTTATTGGGGGGGGGGGGGCGCAAATTGAAATGTTGGCCCCAGGCGCAAGATTTCCTTGCTGCGGCCCTGGTGGTAATAGCCGGTGCAGTACTGTGTTAGTATCAGTATACTCGTAGTAACAACCGTTAGACTTTTGTGAGTTTTAAATCGATTTTATTTCCTTGCCAATAACGTTGTCTTCGCCGCCCTCGCAATTTTGTGTCTTGTCTTTATTTCTGTGTTCACCGCCGTTCAAATTTCACAAATAAAGTAAATTTATCACACAGATACCTTTTCAGTGTTTATACTTTGTTGTTCAGATTTTTTATGGCCATTATATCATCAGCAGTACCTATTCTATAATAACGATATAATATAAGAAACTTTTTTTAAATGTGCTTAATCAGTTTATGTTTGATGTTTATCTACTTACTTTATTATCTTATATACAGACTAGCCGTTACCCGTGGCTTCGCCCACGTATTTTTCGATTTATGATTTATTATCCCTCTCGCGAGAAATTCTCCTCCTGCGAATTTTATAAGTAATACATAACTCACTCGCTTTGCTCGTTTGCTCGGATTTTATTAATACATTACTCACTCGCCTCGCTCGTTCGCTCGAATTTTATTAATACATTACACACTCGCTTCGCTCGTTCGTTTGAATATTAATTATACATTAGTCACTCGCATCGCCCGTTCGTTTGAATATTAATAATACAATACTCACTCGCTTCGCTCGTCCGATCGAATTTTATTAATACATTATTGCTCACCTACGTTATATAAGGAACTCCTGTGCAAAATTTCATGCTTCTAACTTCAAAAATGATGAACTTCCATACAAACTTTCATCCCCTATTTAACCCCTTTAAGGGATGAATTTTCAAAAATCCTTTCTTATTACTCATTTACGTTATATAAGGAACTCCTGTGCAAAATTTCATGCTTCTAACTTAAAAAATTACGAACTTCCATACAAACTTTCATCCCCTATTTAACCCCCTGAGGGGATGGATTTTAAAAAATCCTTTCTTATTGCTCACCTACGTAATATAAGGAACTCCTGTGCAAAATGTCATGCTTCTAAATTTAGAAATGACGAACTTCCATACAAATTTTCATCCCCTTTTTAGCCCCTTTAGGGGATGCATTTTCAAAAAAAAATTTCTTAGTGCTCACCTACATTATATAAGAAACTCCTGTGCAAAATTTCATGCTTCTAACTTCAAAAACGACGAATTTCCATTCAAACTTTCATGCCCTATTTAACCCCCTTAGAGGCTGAATTTCGAAAAATCCATTCTTAGTGGATGCCTACGTCACAAAAGGAATCTACTGTCCAAATTTCAAGTTTATATCTCCAGCGGTTTGACCTGGGCGTTGTCTGTCAGTCAATCAATCAGTCAGTAACGGAACTGTTTTATCTTATATACAGATTGTATCAAATTAAACCTGTGCATAGGGCATTCTGTGTGTAAGACAGAGATTGATACATAACAGGGGTGTTACGAATATTCGCATCCGCATCCGTAAATTCGGAATATTCGCATTAATTCAGACATCTGCATCCGCATTCACATCCGCATCAATAAATGCGGAGTTTTTACGGATGCAGATTCACATCAACAAGTAACTACATGTAAAGAAAATGGGCGGAGCCAGAGTGGCACGTGCTAAAAATATGATTAAATAAATAAAAAGTTAAAATTAAATTGATTTTCAGTTATTTATGCACTTAAAATTTAAATAATTATCTTTTTAAAATCCCAAAATCCGCATCCGCATCGCATCCGCATCAAATCCGCATCCGCGGATGTGAACTTCTAATAATCCGCATCCGCGGATGTCTAAATTTTTGCATCCGTAACAACCCTAATACATAAAGCAATAAGTAAGAATGAGATAAATGATCGCTAATAGGATGTTACGTGGTTACTGTAAATAAATATGTAATACCGGAACAACTGTCAAAGTTGTTTTCTACAGTAAAAATAGTCACTACTAAAATTATTGATAAAATGGCATTTTATACTGTTCGGGAAAAAAATCAAATAATTAAATGGTTTTATGGTGGTAATTCAACCGCCGACATGATAAAATTATTTGTAGCTGCCTTTGAAAATTGCAAAGAAAGGGCGAAAAAACAAAGATGACGCTATTAGGTTGTATAAATATTATTTATTTACAGTAACCACGTAACATCCTATTAGCGATCATTTATCTCATTCTTACTTATTGCTTTATGTATCAATCTCTATCTTACACACAGAATGCCCTATGCACAGGTTTAATTTGATACAATCTATATAAAAATTAATGTTTGTTTGTGTGTTCGTCGTCTATGCGTTCCTATATCATCATTCATCCGATTGCGATGAAACTTTGGTTAGTTGTTAGCGCATGCCCGCGAAGGTTTCTGAATTATAATAATTGTCTTACCCCAAATGCAAACCTAATGTAACTTTTCAATGGACTATATTAATATTTAAAAGATATTTTTGAAATCTTTCTATTAAATAATTATATTGAGCGTTGATTATTTTCAGCATATAACTTTGATGGGATTAAACACAGGCTATAAATAACACTTCGATTTACATATTAATAGTTACATAATAATATTTCATATTATATAAAACTAAAGGGCCAAACTAACTTGCTCACTCACGTGTAAAATAATTTGAATTTCGTGTAAACTCTAAACAGATTAACGACACAGTTAAAATATGCTGCCAAAGCTTTCTATTGTTACCATACTACACATTTTTTATTTAATTTATCTTAAGAATATACCTACCATAAGGGTTAAAAACATCGATAAGTTTTGAGAGAAAGGACCGTTAAAAGACGAGACATTTCAATTTGTAGCTATAGATATTATACAGTCAGTGAAACAGACAAAGACATCAAAGACAAAGACAGGAAGTGCAGTCAGTGAAACAGACAGAGACGGCAAACATAGCGCGTTAGAAAATTTAAATTTTTTAGAATTAGAAGTTCGGCGTTATGTACGTCCTGATCGTATTTTTGAAGCTAGAAGATTCAAACGGATAGTGGATGGAAGGCAAAGAATCAAAGTACAGATAGTTCAGACGGATTTTTTTGAAAGACAAGTTTCACCTACGCGTGTGATCGATTACGTAATTTATTTTTTTTTAAGTTGTAAGTTTTTTCAGCGAAGAAAAATTTTTGCATGAAGGAACTGTAGTGTGATTATTAGTCCTGCATTTGGTGTTTATCCGAACCTTTTAGCTTTAAAAACAGTCGCAATGTGTTGACGGTATCATCCACAAAATTGTCGCAGTCGGCAGGCCAACAAAACTCACACGTGCGACACACCAACAACAGGCCGGCAGTCTGTGTTGTGTCAACGCAGACTGACTGTTTGCCCTGCAAGTTGGTGTGTATTGTCGACAAAGCGATCTACTCACACGTGCGATTCTTCAGCGACACACCAACGACAGACCGGCAGTCTGTGTTGTGTCAACGCAGACTGACTGTTTGCCCTGTAAGTTGGTGTGTATTGTCGACAAAGCGATCTACTCACACGTGCGATTCTCCAGCGACACACCAATAACAGGCCGGTAGTCTGTGTTGTGTCAACGCAGACTGACTGTTTGCCCTGTAAGTTGGTGTGTATTGTCGACAAAGCGATCTACTCACACGTGCGTCTGCACGCCAACTAAAATGTGGTTGAAAAGTGGTCCATTGCTGCGACAGCGTAACCACAAAATGTCGTATTGCGGTACGTGTGACTTAAGCCTAAAACTCACATAGATGTTAAAACGGTAAACAGGTGTTAAGATTAGACATTACAGAGCTGGGAACTGGGATCAGGTGTGTTGGGTGTTCAGTGGGACAGGTGATGTATTTTGTAGAAAACAGTCAGTAGACAGAAAGCAAGCACGAATGAGTGAGGGCATTATTATATAGAGACAAGTGGAGTATAGAGATACAGAGGAGCTAACGTTATTGGAACGTGTGATGAGTGAGAAAGTTATAATGAGTAAGACCAAACGAAGTTGGTTGGTTTGTGTGTATGTGTGTATATAGAGCGAGATGAAACTCGATTACTGCCTGTACTGTGGTGGCATGGCGATGTACCGTGGAACTTCTACTCTACTTAAATATCGGTTAGTATCCTCACTAGTCTTGTGCCATCCACCTCGGTATTGGGTGCACGATCTACACATATAATCGGATTAAAAGTTGCAGACAAAACTAGACTTTAGCTTTGCGTCTAACATCTCCGACTAACTACACACATTCGTGAACAAGACTCTTTCTCTTTCTCGCGCACACACATACACACACTTACACAATTCACCTGGTCGATTATATTTTCTTGCTGCGGTTAATGATTTCATTGAATTAAATTATGCATTTTTCATTTAATGACTGATTAATTCTGATTGGTGATCGGTAGTACTGTAGTTTCGAACATGTATAACTCCATAAACCACGTTCTCTCTCGGAGATACTCCTTATCTTTCCTTACTCTTGCATACAGAGTGTATCAAATGATTGAGAACATATAAACTTAATTAAGGTATTGGTATATGATACAATCAATCGATTTAAAACCCCTTATATCCACACCATATTATTCACATAACAATTAGAGGTGAAAATAATAAATATCTCAGACAGCTAGGCTGCCATGATTTTTGAGCTATATCTAAGAAAAAATCAAATGACCACTGTCGGGACTTGAACCCGAAACCCCCGGTTTCCGGCTAGGTGAGTTACCGATTTCTCCACAGTGCCCGAGAGTGGAAACCGATCTCTTCTTATATATAGCAATTTCACGTTGAAAACACACTACATGCGAGAGTCGACTATTTAAATAAACTGCAAAGCATAGTACAGCTATTAAACAGTCGAATCATTATACATGCGAGCGGTAACAAATATTAATTAAGGTAGTTGCGTCTTGTGATAATAACATCCAAAAGTTTCGTTCATAATACGTTGTAAAACAATAAATAAGTATAGTGTTAAATGTAAAAAAATGTTGTTAGAGATTGAACCTAAACTGTTGTTCACATAGTTACACATATTTCACTTAGTTTGTTCGCTTGAATTATATAAAAATGTCAATCTTTTCTCGTAAATTGTTGAACTTTGCGTTGTCTAGATACGTAATGGGACATATTACGGCGAGTGATAACAGTATGTAAAAACGAGCGATAGCGAGTTTTTACAGTCACACGAGCCGTAATACCATTACGTACGAGACATGTATGGTATTTTTTGCCATACCCACTACAAAATACCTACTTTTTACGTCATTTTCAAAAAATTCTGACAGTCCATTTGCGTCGCCATCTTTCTCTTCCAGTGTGCCGCGAAGTTCGTGCAAGTAAGTAATGACCAGGCGCACGAAAGCGTACGCAAGCGTATAGAGCGAATTAACAGAAGTTGCCATGGTAACCGTTATTTTCTGCGCTAGTGCAGAAAGTAAACCATTTTCCGCACTGCACCTGCCTGTTAAATGGGTCATTAATGGCCGCGTTATACATACATCGAAAAGTAGCTATTTTGTAGTGGGTATGGCAAAAAATCATTTCCTGATGATGCCAACGTGGTTGGCGAAACGTACGTCCAGAATTGTTAAACGTTTTGGTGTTCTGTGGTTATTTTTAATATTTTGATTTTTCTGTGTAACAAAATTTTCCCACAGTCATGCAAAATGTTATTAGATGATCAATGTAAAAGGAGTATATTAATTATTACGCATTTACATTTTTTAAGTGGTGTTAAAATTAATAAAAAAATTAACTTACCTAAGAGAAATGATTTCAAAGCTATTTCTCAGCTACAACTCATATCTTTTCAACTTTGAGTCTGCTGACCATGGTTACTTAACGCGAAAGTAACATAACTTACTTTTGCCCAAGGCATCATAAGTGGCTTATCAGCGTGGTCCTGTCTGTATGGCTATTAAAATCTACAACGGATTACCATGCTTTATAAAAAATATTGTGTCCTTTAGGGACTTTTGAGGCATTATTTAATTCAAAATTGTTTTTATAATCTACATGATTTTTTCGCATAAGTAGTAATTTTATCTTGGTAGCAAATGTTTCCGGGCTAAGTAGCCGTGGTCCAATGGATTTTACTCCGGAGTAAAATCCATTGGACCACGGCTACTTAGCCCGGAAACATTTGCTACCAAGATGTCTACCGGCCGTGAAAGCACGAAACTCCAATTTAGTAATTTTATATCTTTAATCTGACGCTATTATGTTCTTTGGAATTTTTAAAATAAAGAATTATTATTTATTATTACCTAACTATGTTGGATTTGAGATTTTTGTACAAAATAAAGTGGTGCCATTTTCTATAATTGAATACAGAGAATAATATAATAAGGTAATTTCTGAAAAGCCTATGCAAATATACATATGAAAGAGGCATCAGTTATGTCGTAATTCAATTAAATCGAAAAACCTCAATTAGTAATTCAAAAATTTAATTAATAAAATTTCCATAAATTTTAATCAATTTTAATTATTAAAAACTCATCTCTGCATAAAATGTTCGCTCGTATAATAATATACGAATTTCATGGCAAGGCAAACAGCAAGCATGAAGCAAAGCAAAGCAAAGCAAAGCAAGGCAAGGCATATACATTAGAGACAGTTTTCACGCAGTTTATTTGTGTTGAGAGGAGAGTTTTCAAATGAAAACCACATTCAGTCAGAGCATATATTCGAAGTCCTGGGGTTTTTATTCATAACTCAACCGTCTACACCACACCAACTGACTCTCCTATCTTCTTTCTCTTTTCATTCGTACAATCCAAAAAAAAAAAACGACGTTTTATTAAATTGTCTTTGTTTTTGCTATCCCCCATCTGATTCTCTCCGCAATCATACTACTTCTTTTTCTTCTTTCTGTTATTTCATCTTTTATACATTACTCTTCAAAAGTTCGGAATTTATTTCTGTAAGAGTCTGTCATCAAGACTAATAAATAAATGTTACTTGTACATAAAACAGTGAACTTTCTCAAAGCTAGGTAACTTGACAAAGTCGAATTTATGCAAAGATACATTTTTATTTATTTTCTAAAAATTATGTATCGTTACAAAAACTGAGCAAGTCCTGCACTTGACAAGCATTCGGAAAGTTCAGGCAGTATCGGCTTTAGGGGAAGTCGCCCCGGGTGCCAGGGCCAAGAACCCACGAATCAGTCAGTTAAGAATATCAAAATGCTAATTAATAATTAGAAATAAAAGGCGCTGAGGAGTATCTCGTCCGGGGCGCCCGGCTGGCTAAGACCGGCGCTGGGTCCTGGATTTGAATTTCTGCAAAAGCAGATGTGGCATAGAACTTTTTACAACTTTTACGAGAAATTGAAATTCCTGTATCAACCATTTTGTTGGTTTTCCATGGTTTATCCTCAATAATTCCATATAAATAGCGAGCGATTACATTATGTTACGTTACTAATAAAGTAGTCTACCGAATCCTAATTTCCTATTATTTCTCTGCTCGCACTTTGATATTAATAAAAGTCAAGTTTATAAATGTTTTAAAGAACTGGAAAATGCGGCGAAATAAAGATAATAATGGTGCAAATGGCTTCTGTATATAGCGGAGTTTACATTTGAAGAGTTTAAATAATTTTTAATGAGGCAGGATGAGTTTTAGATTTTTCTGTGCACAATTTTCGCACCCTTCTTTTGAGGCACACGCTTTTTAGTTTGTGTACCTCCAGATCTGTAGGTACTTATACGACCATTGTCTGGCTGGATGTGACGGCTAATTCAGTTAGTTTATGGATTGTCAAGTCAGAAAAAATTTTATTTAGGATTGCGATCTTAAATAATACTTAATATATTATGTTTTTCGGAGGAATAAAGATCAAAACTTATATGTTTATTTGCGAAACATTTTTAATTAAGTGACGTTTCGTGACAAACTGTCACTTCTTCAGGCTCTATACATATATAAATAATACAAAATTATATTATTTTTTTTATATAAAACAAATAAATATTCACAATATGTCACGATACGTCGCTTAATTAATGATGTTTCGTAAATAAACACATAAGTTTTGATCCTTATTCCTTGGAAAGACATATCATATTAAGATAGGATCCGAATTTTAAAATAATAAATTATTATTATTAAATAATTCTGTAAGTTTAAAATACACTCATAAATTAATAAGCAGATGGGCAAAATAATGTTATGAAATTGGAAACAACATTAATTTACTGTAGTAATTACACGACCGCGACGTAGATATTATTATAGATAGTGTGTTAAATGCTGACCAACATTGTTTAAATCTTAGTATGGAATTAAATTGAATATTCGGTCGGATACTTTGTTAAGGTAAGACTTAAATCAAAACTTTGACAGTTTGAAAGGAATAGCTTAAACATTATAATTTAGTATCGACCAAACAACGAAAAACCTTAAGTAGCAAGTTTATTATAAAATTATAAAACATCTTAAATAGCTTATTTATATAACTATTTAATTTATTACTTTTTCGAAGTCATAAAATTGCCTATGTGTTAATAACTTCAATTTTGTATCAATAATTATTTAAAAACATTTTTTGTCCTACCCTCTATAAAATAGCTGCTTTTTATGCGCGAATATTGGTCGTAACATGACCCATTTCATGCCGGTGACGAAAGCCGGGGGTGATAAAGTAACTTTACCGCCCGATGCGCGCTAAAATAAAATTCAGTAATACCTAATCTATTTTTTTCAATTTATTAATTTTAATAATAAAGAAAAATTCACTAATTTTAATACTTTTTATTACTCCAGCTGAAGGCGAACCTGCGATCTTATGAACAGTACAAAATACAGATAACACGGCACGCTTCCCACACGGTCAAGGAGGATGTATGCGTGTCACGGCTTAGAGAGGCTATACAATGTGTACAGTATACATACTGTTCATTATTGAAGTTAAGTTTGCTACACAAGTCAAATTTAAAAAATGTTGAAAATACTAGAAATGAAGATGAAAGCCTGAAAGCCGCTATTTTATAGATAGATAATAATTTATCTGCAACGACCAAAAAAAAAAAAAATAAAGTATGCAAAACGTCAACAAAATTATGTTATGTATAACACAATGTTTACGTTAGATCCTTAAAACTATAGAGTATTTCAGATATTAAATATTTCTTTAATTCGAAATTGAATTTTATTTAGGGTGTAAGACAAAAATACAGTGTGTATGTAACTGTTAAACTCGCTAACGCTCGTTTAACGTAATGTCACAACTCATTGAAAATATATGTCATTACGCCCTAGATATACATTCAACTATTATTATTGACTCAAGATAAAAACTGCATATATGCAATGTTCTGTGATAAAAAGTTATAGAACCGCCTTTCCAAAAAGCTGCTAAAAAGAGAAAAATAATTAATTTTTGAAATCGGCGCAAATTTAATTAGTAAAATTAAGAAAAATCGCAGGATAGTGGACAAAATATTTGATTTATTAAATGTACAACGTTTCGTCTATAGATTTAGACTTTTTCAAGAAAATAAATAAATCTATAAACGAAACGTTGTACATTTAATAAATCAGATATTTTGTCCACTATCCTGCGATTTTTCTTAATTTTATTATAATCACGATGGACACGATTTCTAATATAAATTAATTAGTAAAACTTACTTTTTATAGTAAATTCAAAAATGTATTATTTTTCTCGTTATAATAATAAATTGTTACCTTAAAGGACTCTGAAATTACCATTCCTTTCTATATTTTATCTAACAGCTTTGACTGTAACTTGAGAAGGAGCTTTTCATATGAACGTATTTGTTCACTTTTATATAATTCGAAAGTAGACAGTTTTCAGCGATTTTCTGATATACCTTACCTATATGATTTTAACATAAGGTAAACATGGTTTGTCTACAAAAAAAGTAAAATTAAAGTCACTGAGAGAGAATTTGAACGGTTAAAGTGCTTGAAGCTAGGATTACATTATAACAATTTTATTACAGAAAAATCTCTTGTTTCAAAGTGCCTTGTAGCTTTCAGCAATTCTCTATGATGTTGTAACTGAAATCCGGCTTTATTAAACAGCATGACTGAAATATGAAGCCTTATAAGTATATGCCCATTATATTATTTTTTGTCATCTAATTTTAATGCTACCCATTATCCACTTACCTTATTCCCGATAGAACTATTGCTATATTACTTTCCAAACTTTGCTAACGTAGCATATAATTAGTGTACTGCTCTGGCGTCGTTCTCTGATAATATGGCGACTGTTCGAAAACAGCTGAACTTTTGTATAAGCACAGATGAACTTCTATATCCATAAATCGGACAACTCTAAACTTTGTGTTATAATAAATAATAATTATTGTATTTAAATAAAGATATTTGTAAAGGATTTAAAATATTTCTTTATTTAATACTAGCTCTTCCCGCGGCTGCGCTCACGTGTATTTCGAACTGCTGCTGTTATTTTTGATATAATATTTTGATAATTTATAAAGTTTCCCGTGAACGACAACCCCTGTAAAGTTCATAACAACCAAATACAGTAGAGTCCGTCTATTACGACTTCGTTTATAACGACTAACCTCAATTAAGGCCTCAATCTCAGTAAAACCTGGACACCAGCACTCCGACATACAAAACTAATGACCAGTCGTACAAGGACGATATACGACCGAGTAGAGAACTCACCCCCACCACTACACACTGCGCAGTTGACCAATTACAGAGAGACGGACTACGACCGAACAGAGAACACACTGGTACTGGGCATAAAAGAAGTGAGGACACCAGTCACTGACACACTGACCTGTGAGCCGCCAAGGAGGACACTTCGACCGCTGCCACATCGCCTTTGAGAATGTCTACCGCAGTTGTAGACGAAACGTCAGGTAGAAATACCACCTGACCACGGCCTACAAGCCCGGAAACCATGAAGACTTGGAACAATGGCGGCCGTGAAAGCTTGCACACCTGGATATTTATTATAGTTTTATTTAATAAATTTAATTTAATAAGTTAAAATCACAGTGTTATGCGTAACAATCTGGCCAGCATAATGAAGGTCTCTCCTTCTGATCAAATTATCCCTATTATTTATATCAACTAAAATGCTTATTATGCTTTGTTAAACTGGCACAGTTTTAGTAATTATTGCTATGTTGCATTTTAGCAGTTTAGTTGACATAGTTTATAATATTTAACCTAATTTACGTGTACATACACATTTATTCACTAATACAGGGTGAGTTCGACCACCCGTATCAGTCGTTTTTTTCGAAAACGGTTAGTCGTAGAGAGTTGTGTCAAAAATTTGTATTATAAAAGCCCTAATAAAGAATCGAATGGTGATAATTTTTTTTCCGGCAAGGTCGGTTTCCCTATTAGTTTGCTCCAGAATGTCAAGAACTCCGGAATTATAAACGTAACGATAGGTCGAAAGTGGTATTGTTGAAAAGATCTTTAAAAAATAAGCAAGTTTTGTAGGAATTTTTTTTTTATTACTGCCACCCCTGTAAATTTCTATAAGTATAAATATAAATTATCATATGTTCAAAACTCCGGAATTTTAGAAAGCACGATAAGTTGAAGGTGGTGCTGTTGAAAAGCTCTTTAAAAAATAGGCAAGTTTTTTAGGAAAAATTATTTAATTACTGCCACCCCTGTTAAGTAACAATCGTTTGAAATTATTAAATCAAAATTTCATAATAACGATCGAAGTCGGCATTAAAAATCTAGCAACCTTAGACATTGTCACAAGTGTTCAAACTGTCTTCCATTTACTCTTTAATACATACTACTGAGCTCTTCTGGTTATACTATGAGTGTACTTCTTCAGTGTTTAATGATCGATAGATAGGTAACTAGATTTTAAATGCGGACTTTTAAAAAGTCGTTATTATGACATTTTAATTTAGTAATTTCAAACAAATATTACTTAACAGGGGTGGCATTAATAAAAAAAATCCATACAAAACTTGCTAATTTTTTAAAGATCTTTTCAACAATACCACTTTCGATCTATCGTTACATTTATAATTCCGGAGTTCTGGACATTCTGGAACAAACTAATAAGGAAGCCGACCTTCCCGGAAAAAAAATATCACCATTCGATTCTTTATTAGGGCTTTTGTAACACAAATTTTTGACACAACTCTCTACGACTAACCGTTTTCGAAAAAAACGACTGATACGGGTGGTCGAACTCACCTTGTATACTACAGGGAAATTCCTTAGATCTAGGGAAGTATCCTTACGCCTGGCAACACTGTGTTCTAATCTATATGCTATAGAAGTTGTTCCACTTGCATTCCAAACTTCGGAAGCGCAGCATATCATAAGTCATATCATTTTGAAACGGTTCCCCTCCTTTGATAATATGTGTCAGTGTAATACTAGAGTTGGTATATTTTCCGTATATAATAATATGTGCAGAGGGGGAGTTTGTTTAAAGTGCATATAAAATGATTTCTTTCTTATTTCCAATTCCTTTTATCCATTTGTTTAAAAGTAAAGTTTATAAACCATGAAACGGCAGTATGGCTGTTATAATACAATTTATACGTGTATCTCCTTTCTCTGTTCCCCCGGCCTTTCCCTTTCCACCGTCGTCCTGAATCTCCTTTCGATTTAATACCATGTTGCTTTGAGGATTTATTCTATTTTCAGTATAAAATTTTTTATCGTATTATAAAATATTGATGTTTTTCCTCATTCTGTTTTATGTATTATATTAAAATTTCGAACATAAGACGACATTTGGTGGAATCAACATAATATAGTTATCTTTCAATTCCCTGATTATATCATTAGATTGACGATAATCTGCCAGCATAAAGGATATAGTAAAATAACACATCTTTATTTTATTATCCTTCGTTTATATTCTTTTAGAAAATTGTAACTGGATTTTCTACTTTGTCTTCTTCGTACGTACAATCATATCAATTATTATTGTTATTTAATAGGGTAAATGCGGGAGAAATGCCGCGGTAGGAGAGACGCCACATGGCTATTAACTTACCTATTTACCATTAATGGATGGTGCTACAAGTACGTATGTTCGTTCATCTTATCTTGTCAAGATAAGATGAACGAACATACGTACTTGTAGCATCATCCATTAATGGTAAATAGGTAAGTTAATAGCCATGCGGCGTCTCTCCTACCGCGGCGTCTCTCCTACCGCGGCATCTCTCTACTCTTGACAAGATAAGATGAACGAACATACGTACTTGTAGCACCATCCATTAATGGTAAATAGGTAAGTTAATAGCCATGCGGCGTCTCTCCTACCGCGGAATCTCTCCCGCATTTACCCTATTTCAAATATTTTATTAGTTATTATACAATCTTGTCTTCTTTTGAAATGATAAAAGAAAATGGAAAAATTCAAAATTTTAGATGTGTAACAAAAATTGGTCCAATATATTTGCTAACAAAAATACATCATGTGTTTAAACACGCATAAATGACGTTAACGTTAAGTACGACAAAACCGGTGACTTTTTGTAGAATTGTTTGTATTGAATTTATCAAATACATCAGTTCTAACAAATTAACCTTTTTGAATGTACATTAATCAGATAATCTTCTTGTTAAAGCAAAAAGGAAAAAAATGCTAATTTTTGATGTAGGAAAAAATCAGTTTAATATTATTTATTTACAAAATTTATGACATGAAAAAAATTTGTAGAACCTTAAATGGCTAATGGACATAACATTTAATAGCAAGTCCTTTGATGAAAATATTTAAAATACAAAATGTAAATATACAGGGTGGTGAACGTAATTGCTGCACATAAGGATTTAACCCGTAAAATCAAACTTTCGCGATTTCCTGCTTCCGTAATTATTTTAGGAAAAATATCTTCAAATAATAGTTTTAGAACATAAAATTCTGCATCTAAATCATTAAAAAAAAATTAATTTTGCATGCTTTTCAACGGTAGAAATTTGATATGAAAATGTCAAAATTACCTCAAAAACAGATAGCGATAGCCATGGAACTTGAACAAAATGATAACGTTTTAGCTGTTAGAATAATTTCTAATCATTTTGTTCAAGTTCCATGGCTATCGCTATCTGTTTTTGAGGTAATTTTGACATTTTCATATCAAATTTCTGCCGTTACAAAGCATGCAAAATTAACTTTGTTTAATGATTTAGATGCAGAATTTTATGTTCTAAAACTATTATTTGAAGATATTTTTCCTAAAATAATTAGGGAAGTAGGAAATCGCGAAAGTTTGATTTTACGGGTTAAATCCCTATGTGCAGCAGTTACGTTCACCACCCTGTATAAATGCTAAAAACGCACAACTGGTGTTGCACGTTTGCGTAAGATAAAATCATTGAATTAAAACCATTTCAATGAAAACATCAGAAGCATCCGATGACGTAAAGTGTTCAATAAACGGCGTTCCATTTATTTCCTCTTTTAAATTGAAATGTTCATGTAAACAATACATAAAAGTGACAAATATCTAAGTCACCTGCTTTCTCTTATAATATATATTCATGAAAAATTCAATACAAGCTACATTTAACATGAAAAATACACCGTTATATAATATGGGGCCTATACCTACGTTCCGTGATATTGTGTTTATATGTGTGGGAGCTTTATAAATACTACTTGAGCTTTTATAAACTAAACAAAGCTGTTAAGTGGTCTCGCGCTTCCATCCGTCGCGCAAACCTTTCGTTCACTTAATCACTGAATGAGACTCACACAGTTATAATGTGTATAGAGCAGGCGGGAACTGTATGGAGGAGGCTGGTTGTACGTCTCCTCGCTGCAGCTCATGATACTCTGTCTGCACGAGTACTAAAAATGACCGCGGCGCTGCTGACGCGCTTAACATATTCTTAGCTACCGGAAGTTACTTCCAGCATCTCGCCAAAAACGGTTACCACTCTTCCAAGTCTTCATGGTTTCCGGGCTTATAGGCCGTGGTCCAGTGGTATTTCTACCTGACGTTTCGTCTACAACTGCGGTAGACATTCTCAAAGGCGATGTGACAGCGGTCTAAGTGTCCTCCTTGACGGCTCACAGGTCAGTGTGTCAGTGACTGGTGTCGTCCCTTCTTTTATGCCGAGTACCAGTGTGTTCTCTGTTCGGTCGTAGTCCGTCTCTCTGTAATTGGTCAACTGCGCTGTGTGTAGTGGTGGGGGTGAGTTCTCTACTCGGTCGTATTCCGTCCTTATACGATTGGTCAGGTAGAAATACCACCGGATCACGGCCCACAAGCCCGGAAACCATGAAGACTTGGAACAATGCCGGCCGTGAAAGCTTGCACACCTGGGTTACCATACTCTCCCGACGCTATTTTTAAAGCTAGAGGGTTCGGGTAAACGCCCAAATGAAGGACCCAAAATCGCACTACGGATCCTACAAAAATTAAAAAAAAGGGTGTGGGTCTCGGGACCCCCGACAGATGTGAAACATCAAAGAAAACGTTATTGAACTCGGTGGTATTCTCTATGTAGTAGTATATATTTTTTCAAAAGCAGCAACTAACTGTTATGCTGACGTTATCCTATATACTGCACTGTAACACACGCGGTTGTCTTCCCGTGCCCGAGCGCGCGGAAGCCGAGAGAGAGAGTGAAAGCTCCGTTGGGCATCTTCAGCGGCGATTGGCAATACGATTCGATCTTCTTGCCGGTCGACCGGCAAGTAGATCGAATCGTATTGCCAATCGCCGCTGAAGATGCCCAACGGAGCTTTGGGCGAAACGTACGGAGTAAAATCCATTAGACCATGACTACCTAGCCCGGAAGCATTTGCTACCAAGATGTCTACCGGTCGTGAAAGCATGAAACTTCAATTTATAACTGTTGTTTTCCGATAACAACTTTGAAATAACTGATGATTATTATTGGAGTGATTTGAAGAGGTTCTGTTACACCTGAATTCTTGTTATCGGCCGTGGTATGAACTCATGGTTAAAGTCGGTCGGTGGCTGCGCAAGGATCGATTGAAGCAATTTCTCGCACCCGAAATCACTTTATGATAACTGACATTGACTGATCGCTTGTCATCTCGTATTAGCTACACCTTCCCTTAACACATCGTGTATGTATGTGTGTATGCATGTGTGTATGTATAGCAGTTAACTATATTGTATAAATATGTGTGCTTTCAACCATTTATTGCCTGTTTTCATTTCTACAGCTGTTATTGCTTATTAGAACCCTCAATACTAGTATATAAGGTGTCCTTTTACAGTGAATTTCATTGAAGACCGGGGCAGTATAGCCTGCTTGGCGCTGCAACCTCTAGACTGGACTGCAGTGGGTTCGAATCCCACCTGCGCTCATGGATGTTTTGTGATGTTATTTAGTTTTAAGTTAGTTGTTATTTAGTGTGGTTGAAAGATGCTAATGACCTTAGATGTCGAGGCGTCTATAATTTACAATAAATAAAAATTCATTGAAGACCCAACATAGGTTCGAAGAATTCAAAAATCTTTTTGGGTATATTATCAAGTGCTTCGATCTCAAAGCGTTTGAAAACAGCGGGAAGATCCAGGGATGGCCTGCAGGGTCAACCGATTTACAGATTTTTTTTGTGTTATATTAATAGAGCATTAAATTCTGAACAAAATGACACCTAAATCACTTCATTCTGATTTCAAATTAGCTCAAAAATAATTTTTGAAATATTTATGTTAGCCCCGCCCGTTAATAATCGTTTTTGCTCTACGAACCTATGACGTCATATTTTTATGAATGTACGTTTATATCTACTAACTCGATCCTAATTATATCAGAAACAGAGTGTTGAGAAATACCGTTTTGTACCTATGTGAAAATGATGAACGTTACTATGGATACATTCATTTTTTTCTTAAAATTGACGTAACACGTTCTCACACGGTGTTTGATGTCACGTGACACATAGATTAAAAATCATGATTTTGTTTATTTATTTAAATATGCTAACGAAACTTAATTAATAAAAATAAAAATTCTAATAACTATTTTAGAGCATAAACTTTCATTATAACAAAGTTTTATATTTTATTTTGATCACTGACAAATATCCTATAAAAGGGGGTTTTAAAAATCGATTGATTTTGTCATATACCAGTTAAATATCCTATTACCTACTGAAACCAAAAAATTGTAATAAAAGGTATATTATAATGGGGTTATCATAACATTTTTTGAGATTTTATAAGGAATATAAATACAACCCCTAACAATCGATATAGAAAGAATATTTCCTTCCTTCGGTTTCCACAGTTCAGTGGTATTTTCAGTGCAACATATCCAAGTGACGTATTTATGTTTGCGTATTTTCCTTCTGTGTTTACTACACTTAAGCGATGTGGATAATCGAATGACTTTAATAATCGGAAAGGAATGATTGGAGTCATCGGAATATTCCATAATCGGAATGAATTCTTCTGTAAACGAAATATAATACGGGGTGTTATTTAATCGTCGATTATTTTTTTCTTTGAGGATCAATAAATTTTTCGTTGCATGAATGAATGAATGACTTGTAGATTATAGACGCTCGACAACAGAGGTCATCAGCGTCTATAACATGTATGCATTTTATTGAAATGAAAATGTGTCCTCCAGGTTTCATCTTCAGTACCTAATAACTTAGCGTTAATGGAATAAAACCTAATCCATGTCTTTTCTTTCTTCTGGCACCCATTTCAAAATTCTTTTAGACTATTGATTTATCAACCTCTGTACATGGTCTTTGAAGTCAATTTCCAATTTGACGGCAGTGTTTCTAATTCAGACCCTCCTATCCCCACCCCTACGCCAGCTACTCATTTTATGGAAAAAATAAGATGCTAAAAAGATTCTAAAATGATACCTACCAATAATTAATCAATAAAGATAATTTCATAATTATTAAGGCCTAATTCCATCGAAGCAACATTTAGGCAACATGCAGCGTGCGGAAATGACGCATGCCAGAGTCTTTCAATCAAAGGAACAGAGAGTGACATGACGCATGCATCTTTGCCGTGTGCCACAAGTTGGATACATGTTGCCGAACACATACGTCGTCTTTCGACGAGATTCAGTATGTCGAACGGTATCGCCCTTATATCCGACAGTCAGTGGATCGGTGCGTCTTGTATTGTGCGGCATGGAGAGGAATATTGAGAAAACTACCTCTTTTTTGAAGATTATGATAATTCACCGGAATTGTGGAATAACAAAATTACTGATTATAAAAACAATAATTTAAAAATGCAGATAAGCTGAAGCAGCTATAAGCGAGTAAACACGAATTAACTGTGTTTGAGAGAAGAAAATTAAGAGTTTGCGTTCAGCTTTCCACCGCGAACGAAAACCACCACATAATTCTGGTTCATCTCCTTTCAAGAAAGGGAAATGGTTTGCGTTTGAACTGTTAAGCGACCGTTTCTAGAAACATGATGGTATAAACTGATTGCTTCTATTGAATTGATTTGGATGCATGCAACAAACACAGACGACAAAGCGCATACGATATTGAGCACCATTGGGCGTCAAATGTCGCGTGCAACCTTGTAAATTTTGTGGCATACCTAAGGAGCTGGCAACACTAGTAGAGTAACGTGCCCTAAAATCGGATAGCTTTTGAAAAGTGTCCATATTTTTTTAACTCATTACATAAAATGAAATTTCTTAGACATACAATACACAATATAGTGTCGTTAACAACGTCCAAAAATATGGAAAGTTTTAAAAATGAACAAATGAACAAAAAATTCAAATTTATAAAAAGTCTCATTTTTCTGTCATGCCAAAATGTAGTCCTAATATCGGATACTATATCCGATATTAGGAAAATATTTTTAATAAGGTTTAAAATATAATTACAAGCTTTTATAATTTTGTTATGCTTTAATCATATTGTTATGCTTTATCAATATTGATTTGAATCTGGAACAGAAATGATCATTTCATAATAACACCAACAAATTTCCTAATATCGGATACCTGATATTACGACGTCATTACTGTCCGATATTGCGCAATTAGTTTATTTCTAGGTTAAAAACTGAAATAATATAACAATGATAAGGTAATTTTTAAAAATTGATTAGTAGTAATCAAACTACACTTTCTGCAGGTTAACTTAAGCTAAAATTTGTAATTAAATGACTCATCTGTGAAAATGTATACGCACTTCAAAGTAAGACGTCAAATTTTCAAATGTTCGATTTTTCTTCAAATGCCTATAATGACATCTGTGTGCAAGTGATGATAATAAAAGATTTCTCTATAGTAAAGGTTTGACTGCTGGATACACCTTAAATAGTTGTTTGCGACATCTTCCTTTTAGATTTTTTGTTACAGCGGTGTCCCAAATTAGGCAAATGTCCGATATTAGGGCACTTTACTCTAGACATGTGGCATGACACATATTGTGCTGCCTAATATTGCCTCAGTGGAATTGAGCCTTAACGTCCTTACAATACAACTGACAAAATCACCACATTTCAGACAGAGCACTTTCTGTGCCGTACACAAGTCATGTCTATGTATTTTTCCTTCTGTGTACCCAGTGTTGCCATCCTAACTAAGCGACAGACTTACATTTACTGCGTTATACGACAAAAATGTTTTATGTTATTAGGTTTGTGTACACTGTATTAAATTAAATTTATGACTGTTTGTTTTCATGTGCGAACGAAAATTAAATTGTTATGCTTGCATTATTTACTTTTTCAATTGAAATAGCATCTACGCTCGCACGCAAAGTGGAATTCTCCGTTATGAATTTAATAAGTCTCATTTAGGAATACGCATTATGTCATCAGCTGTCTTTCCCCTATTAGTCCAACAGTCAGGTACTTTTTACCTAGAAAGTATTCCGAAGCTAGTGATATTTTGGTTTGTTGTTTGCGGGTACTCTGTGGAGTAGAATCTGAGTTTTCGACCTCGAGGACCCTGTGCTAACGTGGGGAGAGCCGAAAAACCACGAAATTTTACCACCTTTTTTGCTTTTTTCGAAATCTCTCAGAAACGGTCGACTTAATCAATTCTTTCATTATGTAATGTTTTAAAGAGGATTACATTTCCTACAATTTTCATTCCCACAACTTTTCTGTGGTACTAATGTTAAGCGCGCTGTAGCTTCTTGAAAATCACCCGCTCCGCTTTTTGTAACCTTGGTAATCAATGGTTAAAATGTAATGTTCTTTTCAATAGTTTTAATTATTTTCTTCTTCATTAAACTTTAAATTGAAAATACACATGTTACACATTGATTACCAAGGTTACAAAAAGCCGAGCGGGTGATTTTCAAGAAGCTGCAGCGCGCTTACCATTTGTACCACAGAAAAGTTGTGCGAATGAAAATTGTAGGAAATGTAATCCTCTTTAAAACATTACACAATGAAAGAATTGCTTAAGTCGACCGTTTCTGAGAGATTTCGAAAAAAGCAAAAAAGGTGGTAAAATTTAGTGGTTTTTCGGCTCCCCCCACTTTAGCACAGGGTTCTCGAGGTCGAAAACTCAGATTCTACTCCACAGAGTACCCGCAAACAACGCACCAAAATATCATTAACTTCGGAATACTTTCCAGGTAACTTCCTTCATTTATTACCTGCCGCTTGGACTATATCATTTATCTTTCAAAACGTATTGGTACGTCTTAAATACGAGGAAATTGTATTTTAAAGACCACCAACAGCTAAGGTTATTTGGGCCTAGCACCAATTCATATTTTCAATTCATTATTTTTAAATACGAGGAATCTTGATCTATAAGTGTTATGCAAAAAATGGGTATGACTGTATCGCGAGTACAGACTGATGGGTGAATACTGTTAAACACAAATAATTGAAATCGTTGTCATGGAATTGAATACATCCACTTTTATTGAACGTTGCTATAATACTTAGTTATGCATTTACCTATACTATTTACTCTTGTTTATTGAATAAAAATTGATATAAATAATTCAAACTTAATAATAAGTACATGGTTTGTCAATGTCGTTAACAGGGACATACTTAAAGACATATTCATCACTGTCATCGGATGACGTCATGTTTATATTGTACAGAGGCGGGAAAATTAAATATCTTTAACAATTCAAATGACAAGAGAAAATCAGGAGCTAAGATATTGTCAACGTCGACCATTCTTTTTTTTAGTAACAACCACAAAATAATACTTTTTGCACCCTTCGATACTTCGATTCGAATACATAATGAAATATCTTATTACGAAAGAAGCGGTCTTACGTTAGCACGGGACAAGTGAAACTTTTTTTAAATAATCGCTGAAAGTACATAATTTAGTTCACGTGGTTTTTGTTATGTAATTTGAACCCGGGGCCTTTTTAGGTTGGGGGCCCTGGGCTCGTGCCGATTGAGTAAAGACGGAACGTAAAAATGCATAATAAAAAATGTAAAAATTTTGTTTTATAAAATTTCAGAAACTTCAATTTAAAAAATGAGGGATAAATCAATTGATTGATTACTTAAAATCAAATTCTTAATACGCCACTGTACAGACTTGATCTATAGGTACTCTATAATAATTTACATTGTGCTGCAGTTCATTTTCACAATAGTGTACATAGAAGTATATGTACCTATGTTGTGTACGAAAAGTAAACAAAACAAAACAGACCGGTCGTCCAATCTCGGCTTTGGTCGAAACAGCTTTGAAGAATGTCGTGTTGTTAAAATCGACCATCAATAGAATCGACTTTTCTGTTAAGTTCTTTCCATTGCCCTGTAATACCGTCTGTCTGCACAGTGAGCGAATGTGAATGGATGAAAGGGCGCACATAATATACTATCGAACGCTATTCATAACACATTTTTAAGTATGAAATTCAAATCTGACCTTGGTATGGCTCTTACTTGTAGGGGGCGCCACGTACACACCTTTTCACTCATTCAAATAGTCATAACTTTTTTGTACGCACTCGTACTATTTTTTTGAATTAAAAATTGATTATTCCGTCATTTGTACGTAAAAAAGGTATACTTTGTAAAAGTGGCTAGGAGTAACCTTTTTCAAGATATTTGCACTTAAAGTAATCGATGCAATGTGGTTTTAAATGGCAAATTTTAGTTAAATAATAATACTTCTTATTTTAATTAATATTTTATTTTAAATAGCGAATCAAAAACATTTATTTTATTGTAGAAGGTTTTCAAAATGACAACCATGAACTTCAACACATTTTTCAAAGCCACCTATGTTCATTTTCAAAATTTTTCATTTAAAACCACATTGCATGCCAAATAATGACTTTTATAGGCAAATTTTTGATACCTTGGGTTACATTATTGTAATTTTCGTAGGGATCTCTAATTTTTTGAAAATAAAATACAGCCCTTGTTACTCGCTGATAATGTAGCTTTCTATTGGTGAAAGAATTTTTAAAATCAGTTAAGTAGATTTTGAGTTTATTCATTACAAACAAACAAACAAACATACAAAAAATCAATTCTTTTCTCTTTATAATATTAGTTCAGATAGTAAATAAAAAAAGGTACGATAATTTTTGATGTTCACGTATTAATATATAGATCAGGTAATAAATTATTGTTAACTGATGTACCTAACTATCAAAAAGCCTGATTAACACTTTAAAAAAATCATAGGGTACTTTCTACCCGCCTCCGCTTAGGTTAAGATGAGGTTCTCGTGATAATTGACATTAACGCTAATAAATTATGAATGCTAAAAGCGGCGTGAAAAAACTTGTAAATATATAAATTGAGAATCACCGCGTGATATGCGTTCAATAAAAGCACTGCCTTAGTTAAAGCAAAGGCGAACAATGATGACGACGGCATTTATTGACCCTGTTGTTGACCTGTTGTTAGAACCCCGTGTCACCGGCCGACCAGTCAACGTCTATTAAATAAATTACACCGACTTTCATTACAAAAGTGAGGGCTGCCATCGAAAGAATGGAATACGGAAAACATATCTCACTGGCCTGCTGTGGAAATACTTTACCTTTTCGATATCACAGCAAATCGCCGCGTAGCTTATTTAGAGATTGCCTATTGTTAGATATTATTATGTGAGGTTAACGGTTCATCACAATCAATTCACTTTTTCACTCTTTTTTTCTGAAAATCATTAACAGTAGTAGACTTTTTACTCACAAAGCGTATTAGCTATTAATCTTTTTAACAAACTTCAAAATAGAGGTAAACATTTCGACATGCGCATGCATGTTTGTAATGTATTGTTACGGATCACCCTGTATATAACCGGCAGGCAAGAGTTCTGAGAAACGGGGGTCCGCTTACTGTAACAACTGGTACCTGCACGAAAGTTTTAGAGAAAGCGAGAACACACTAGGCTTACGCCAGGACTAAAGTGCGACCCTTGAAGTCCACACGACGAACTTCCCAGTTTGATAAATATTTAATAATAATAATTAAATTAGATATTACACAGAAAAGTAGTCATTTTAATCATTAAAACATAAATATTATTTATTTTTAACAATAATTAAAAAAAAAAAAACGGCTGAACCGATTTTTATAAAATTTATTTCGGATCAAAATGATGTTAACACGCCTCGATCGACACCCTTACGAAGTTGATATAATTTTTTATTCGCGAGATATTGTGTAAAATCTACTTTTTTGGAGTCTATTTGGTTAAGAAAAAAGAACGGATGAACCGATTTTCAAAAAAATTTCTTTCCGATCATATTTACGTTAATACGCGTCGATTGGCACCCTAACGTAGTCGATATCATTTTTCATTCTCAAGATTTCGTCTTACAAATAAATGGACACATACGTGCGTACACACACACAGAAATCTATCTAAAAATAGTGTAGTGACCTTGAAACATAAAAATGTGTTATACATTTTGATTTCGATTTTCGGACCCATTACAATAACTTCCAATGGGAAGTTAATAATAATATTTTATTTCTTATAATTATAATATTTAGCGATTCATTACCTACTATGTGTATCTTATGTCAATTGACAGATAGATGCTCATGACCTTTGTTGTCAGGCGTCTACCATCTACATTCTATAATATCTGTATCAAACGGAACTACTGTGATTTAATATGTAGCTTAGCCATGTACCTACACTTCGATATAAAGAGCTTAATCTTCTTTTCAATTTTAATCAGTGAGTGCCATATCTCTCGCAATTATCTCAACAAGAAACTATATAACTTTTTATCAGATTTCTGTCATGGATTAACTATTACGAAGCACATCGGTGTCTACGAGGCGATGATGATGTACTCTAGCAGTCCAGCCTTTGTGCAAAATCAATTATCATTTCACATCCACTTAAATCCGGTTCATTTATGAAAGGCATGGCATATCGGTTGATGGTGAGCTGATATCCGTTATATGGCCGACATATCGTCAGATCTGAACACGCCGCGGCGTCTGGCATGGCGTGGCGATTGACCCCGCCACCATTACAACCACGCACCACCCCCTTTCACACATTGTTTCTAATGTACGTTTATCATGAATTGAACATGTCTGCAAAGTTCAATTAGGAAGTTTCCGTTTTTTATTTTTTAGTCCTAATCATAGTTCTAAAAATTATAAAATTAATGGCGGAAGAATTTTTGAAATATCTTTAAAAACAACAAAGTTATGCTACCTCAAAGTTTGAATTGACAGTTCTCCAAGAAATTCCGTTTTCAGTCCAGGTGACGTCACGCGGCACGATATTTTTAAAAGTTATTTTCAGTTTGTATATGTGGTAATTTAACATGGTAACTTCCGATAAATTTCTTTCTTTAAACTCGTAAGTTGTTATGGAAACACTAAAAACAAACCAGTTGATGATGGAAAATATTGACATATTTAAATTTTTGACAGTTAATTTTAATTTAATATAAATAGAAAAGTCTGTATTACAACAAAATAGTTACTAAGTAACTTAGGTTCTAATTACTCACAAAGCTCAAAAACAGCAAACTCGTACCGCGTGACGTCATATTCAAAAATCAGTTTCGTTTGCGACCCCACGTACAAGAAATTGAATATCTCCGTTGAAATTCAAGATATCAAAATAATTCTTTCAGAATTTTTAAGGTTATCCTTATTATAATGATGTGACAGTATCATAATTAGTATTTTCGTCCAATGGAAACTTCCTAATTAGCGTATAAAAAAATAAACTGTCATTTTTCAGAACGTTGGCAAATGACTAAATAAACTAAATAACAGTAATAAACTAAAATATAAAATTAGAGCTCTGAAAACAGTGTTTGTACTTTGCCAAATGGCTTGAAATGGTTTACCCCCTCTTAGATGCAACATTACTCCGTTTTACGTCTTTTTATAGGAAAATAGCCTCCCCCCGCTCCAGCCCCCATTTTTGAACAGGGGCCAATATTTTTAAACATGTTTACATGAACTTTTGTCATTGTTTTTTGATCTTCTCTTCAAGTTTCAACGCTCACATGGGTCCCACGTGGTACGGTGCACCTACGAAGTCTACTAGCGCCGCTAGCGGGCAATAGTGCACGATTGAACTCATTTTTATTTTTGTCTATACCGGGAAATTTTTTAATAAACGAATACCATTTTATCTAGCTGTGTGCAAATAGTATAAACAGCATAGATAAAAGGTACGTGAAAATTATTTATGTTGAGTTTTTTTCTTCTTCAATTTTGACGTATAATAAAAAATAACTGATTAATTTATATCAGACATGGAGGTGTACCTACACCTATGTCTATGGTTTATTTTGACAGGCGACTGTATAACCTCAAACCATGGCGCCGGTAATCTTGCGGACTGGGTTTAAAAGTGTCAAATTTATCAGATTTATATTAATAATTTCCAAATAAGTTAGAAGTAAAATCATTATTTTACTTACTTGACTTTTTAAACAACAATGCTTACTGACAATTACGGAAAATTAGAGTTCCGAGTTTACAATGGAACTCACTACGAGCGCTCGCATCGATATTATTATAACTCCGCAAATATAAACGGAACAAAATATCAAACGGTTCAATTAAAAGGAAAACTTTATTCGCTTTATTTGCTCGGTCAGTTATATTTGCAAATGCAAGCCGGCCACTTTGACCAGCCGAATTGTAAAGAGAAAACGTTTTCTATTTTAAAATAAGTTTTCAATTTATTTGAAACGTGCAGTGTGTTGCATGCCACACGCAAGCCTTCTAGCTGAATGACATCCGCTCTTTTGCTTGGAAACGAATGCGAGTGGAGAAAATCCGGCCACAGAGAGAAAGATTTTGCACTTTTATTTTTTTATTTCAATCATTCTGACTGCCATGCCAAGATAAAAATATCGCTAAGTTTTAATGGAAAATCAAGCTGCAATTCACGGCTATACATACCTATTATGTAAGTTAGAGCCGACATTTTTTTAATAAAAACACTGCATTTAATGTCAGTTTTTCGACAGTATGTCATAACAGACGCCACTCGCATCATATACTGTCTTCATTTTGCCGCATTTTCCCCTTACTGTGATAAACTTTAACTTTTTATTAATAGCACAGTGCGAATGGAGGAATAACAGGGAATTGGGATAAACTAAGCAATTTTGTGTTAGGCTAGAGGTAAAACGAAAAAAAACTTTTTAACAAAAAAAAAACCTCCTTCAAAAAGCCACTAAAAAGAGGAAAATAATGAAATTTTGAGGTCTGCGCCAATTTATTAAAATATAAAGTCGATTAAAAAGTATAGTATAGTGATTAATATCTTCTTTTTAACCAACTTCATATTTTATTAAATTGGCGCAGACCTGAAAATTTCATTATTTTCCTCTTTTTAGTGGCTTTTTGAAGGAGGTTTTTTTTTTTTTAAAAAGTTTTTTATTTTTTACTTTTTAGTGTCAAAAAGTGACATTTACCTTAAAGGAATCACACGCCGTTACTCACTTTTATTAAACCGACTTTCTTACGCTGTCTGATGTGTCAAAAAGTGACATTTACCTTAAGGAATCACATGCCGTAACTAACTCTTATTAAAATCAGTCGAACTACTGAACCGATTTTGATGAAATTTCTATGGAACTAATCTGAAAGTATATCCTTTCAAATAAAAAAAAAAATTTCCAAATCAGTTTATAAATGACGGAGTTCTGAGGTAACAAACATAAAAAAAAAAAAAATACAACCGAGTTGAGAACCACCGTGCACCTCCTTTTTTTGAAGTCGGTTAATAACAGCAACAGTTATTTGGTAAATGTTACTGAATAGCAACAGTTATTTGGTAACTGTTACTAAACAACAACAGTTACTAAATTACTTTAAGACACGTTACTGTATTATATGACCGGATTTTTAAAGTTTGAACTAAATAATCTATTAATTAAGACTTGTTACTTATTGTTAATATTTATGACAATAATCTTACCTAATTAGTAACAAATTCTTAACTTTAACAGTTGTTTATAACAATTTTATAAAATAATAGTAATATTGACCCTTATCAAAAATTTAATAATTGTACCCACCATCAGTCTAGGAGATGCCGGTATAGGTACCTGTAGATATTGTTACAAAACTGTTTTCTGAGTTGGCGGAATAAATATTCATTTACAATAATTCGTAAGAATTAACTATATACAATAATTGCAACAACGAAAAATCAATTCTAACAATAAAAAAACTTAAACGGTAATTATTGAACTAAACGAGCCACTTAACTAACACTTAACAAATAACTATATATACAAGGATTATTTATTAGTAACTATTTATGTCAGATTTATTTATATCAGACGCACTATTCGTCGTTGAGTACTTGACGACATTGATTGCTTGATTGACCCACGTTGCTGTTTATATACCTGCGTGGCGTAAACTCACTGGTATTCTCGATTTCTCTAGCGTTGTCCAGAATGTTCGTGTAGGCACCAGTGTGTTCAGCAAGCAGACACCGCTTCCTGCCTGACGTTTGTATACAGGGTGATCCGTAACAATATTAATTGCTGAGTTTTTATTCATATTGCCCTTTATAAATTTAATTTTAGAATTTGAAAACTGAATTTGAAATGGAGATGAAGAGTTGTCAGTACTATCGATTGATTTATCATTCATGTCCGCCTATCCTTCAGCGCAATATTATTAGTAACCGAAATTCTGGTCATTGATGAATGAGGCCTGAAATTTAATTAATTGTAGATTATAGACGCGTCGACAACTTAGGTCATTAGCGTCTTAATGAGGCCTGAAAGCGTTAAATATTTGTCATCAGGTTTGGGTCAAAAATGTTGAGAATCACGAAGTGAGCTGCACGCGCGCGAGTATCGTATTATTGCACGGTTGCATTCTGGTGGGCAGAAGAGGAAACAATCCTCCAGCGAGCAATAAGGTGCATACAGTATTTACTCTTATTTTGAGCTTACACTTCTACTGTCGCTACACTGCTACATAGTTTCTATTATTTAGTGTAAAACTATCCTATGACAGTTGTGCGGGATGGTTGACCTCAATAACAAGAGGAATACCGAGTTCAGGTCACTGCACACCGAACCAAAAACGACATGCTGAATTGTTGTACTATGTTTAAATGCAAACCAAACTTAGAGAGTAATTCAATGCGCATTTCCTATTTATGTAAATATTTCCATTGCCCATTTTGTATTTCAAAGGCAGTCTGTTAATCCAGTTTGATCTATAATCGGTCAAACATCCAAGTTTGCCAGTTCGTTTGCCATAATATATAGAGGACGATTAAGTGCGAAACCGATTTATTTTCACCCATATCGTTGCTTATTAATCGATTTTATGTGCAAATAAAGCCATACCCCTACCAATTTTAGTTATTTACTAAGGTCACCGGTCGTCACTTCCCAAATACAAGAGTTATAGCGTAATTTTAGATATAAGAAGGACAAACCTCAAGTTCATAAAAATAGAATGTAGATTTTTTTATTTTTTTCTAGCAAGTCTTTTCTGGAAAAAAATAATAAATTACGTACCTAGCAAAAATTTTGTTTTCCAAAAATTTCGCCTGTGTGATTATTGATCCTTCATTTAGGGTTTACCCGAACCTTTTAGCTTTAAAACTAGCGAGGGAAAACGATTTGTGACGAAAAGTGCAGGAGGTATTAGTAGGTATCGAATACTATTAAAAGTAGATGACAAATGAATGCAATGGCAGTTTTAAAAATTATTTATATGTAGCATATATCCAGCAGACTGCATAAATGCTATTTATAGTTTGTCCATGATTCATTAAAAATTAAAACAAACGCCGACCAAATAACTTATAATCTCTTCTCTACATAGTATAAATTGAAGACGCTTTTCGCGTCTGTCTGTCTGTTTAACCGCTAACTCCTCCTAAACCACGCAACGAATTTTAATGCGGTTTTCACCATCAGTTATAGATAATTTTTCACGGAAGGTTTATATATATAGCATAATCAATAAATAATAATAATTATTAATTAATTAATTAAATTCGTAACCCGACCGTAAGAATTCGCAACATACTTATATATCATAAAAACGACCGTACTCAACTGTTCTACTCGTAGCGCAGAGGTTACATCGCAGCGCTCTATGCACAGGGACCCGGGTTTGGAAACTGATGGCTTCGTAGAATTTTTGGCTTATTTTTTTCTAAATTCTACATGATATTTATTTATATATTTTTATTTTTGTTATATTCTTTCTTTGACAATAATTATAATTTTTTCCTTTAGTTTGCGCTCAGAGTTTTACAGAATTCCGTACGATGTCACTATCCCTGTAGTAATCCGTCTATCTATCTTCTTTATCTTTACATAGCGAACGAGCGAAGCGAGTGAGTAGTGTATTGCACCCGGGCTTTCTTAACACCCGGGCGAAGCCGGACGGGGCCGCTAGTATTAGATAATATGTTAAAAACATGTTTTTTATCAAACTAAAAAAGCAATTTTTATTCTAAATCGTAGAAAATGAAACATCTCACTTCACAAAGTAACAGAAACTTTATATAATTTTAATAAAGCTTTCCATGTAAAAAAGAAATCTGTTTTTAAAGAGTTTAAACAAAATTTTATATTCACAAAACCACATGCAGTTCTTTTCTGTCACGTGCACATAATATTGCCTGCGCCACATAATAAAACACTTTTATACAGCGAGAACTCTGGCGACAAATTTTTAAAGTTTTATTTTTCACGATCCGCGTAAAACATGAGTAGAAGCTGAACGTATGTACATAATAAAGCTGCACAATTGAAAAATAAGGGCTGCTCTCTTACCAAGTATAAAAAATAAATTCATACGTATACAACTGTCAAAATGTTTGAATATCGTTTTTATAACTCCTGCTTCTAAAGTTAAAGGCTTAAATTGAGGCACTCGCTAAAGGGACTGACGCATACACAACCAGATCGAGTGCGCTGTGTACCCCTACGAGCCGTTAGGCGAGTGGGGGTACGCGCACGAGATCTCGTTGTGAATTCCTCACTTCACGCCACGTATCGAAAATAACGTATACAGAAAAATAGTAGACAACGTTGGATAACGATTATAATTAACAATGAATCTAGTCATGACTTACATAACATCCACATCCGCTAAAGCTCCGCAACGAATTGAATGCAGATGTCAAAAATGATGCGAATGCTCCGCGATTGCGGATTCAAACGTCTGCAACATCCCTAATTATTAGATTATACTACAAAACAGAGATTTTCATCCGGACGAAACTGGAAAGTGCTGCTAGTATTCAATGTTTTTAGAAGATAAACGAAGTCGAACAAAGCTCACTTGACATAACATTATTATTTTGAGAGGCTGCTTATGAGAGCGTTCTTTAAAAAGGTGAAACACACAAAACTGATATCGTATTTCATTTGTTGCAGGAAGTCCGGTGACGCATGTCCAGGCTGTGATCAAAGGTCAGGCGTTACTGCCATGTGACCTCACTTCTGCGGCTCCAAACGACAGTGTTGTACTCATTGTATGGTACAAGGACGAACAGACGCCCATTTACAGGTAATATTACAAAATATCCTCAACGTATCAAATTATTACTCAGAATACAGAACGTTCAGAAAGTAAACAACTTTTTTCGGGTTTCACATGACTATATTCACCATGTTAACAGCATTTTGTTATACTTACTTTAATTTTCTGTTACCAGATGTCATAACGTCAAATGTCAAATCCCATGTACATTAAAAAAATGGTTTTCTGAATGTAATCTAGCTAACGAATTTTTATTATTGTCTTATTTAGTTCAAAGCCTAATTTTTTAATATTTATCAGTATTAATCATGTTTAATTTCATTATTTCCTACCTTCCTCTATAAAGTAAAAATAAACTACATTGGTGGTCGGACATACCACATTTTTAAATTTCATTTTTAAATAAAACCAAAAGTTTTCATCACTAATTTTGTGGATTTTTCACTTAAAATCATGCAATTTTCTCATCCTATTTCGTTGTGTCGTACAGAAAATAAGTAAACCAAAAAAATGGTAGTATTGGGATCTGTCAAATGGGCATATGACATCTGGTGGTAGACAATTTTACACGAATAAGGTTAAAATGTATATGCTAACAGTGTAAATTAAACGTGAAATTGTTTATTACAAAAATAAAGCAAGTAAAATAAATAAAAAGCTTATAGAAAATGGAATCAGCGACGTTTTCTAATATCACGGTATTAAACACTGTTAGTTATTGCCCTGTAAAACTTATACTTTACAGCAAATTATTTTATAGAGAAGTGTGAAAAAAAAGCATTTATGAATTAAAAATATTTTATATTAATAATAAGATGTACCTACTCATTATCATACTGTACTACAACAGTTAAATCACTGATGACTGACAAATTTAGCACTAACGATATGTATACAGATATTTTGAGGTTAGAAGCTTACTTATTACAATATAATAATGTTGCAGTTATGTGTTTACATTATTCACCTAACCCAGCCTTAAAGGAGCATTGAACGGATGATTAATTTCGCAAAGATTTTAAGCAATATGCCGTAAAGCTCATTACTTTTGACAGCTCATTTTTATCTTTATTTTTCGCACATTTTAAAATATGTCCGGCTTTGAGAATCCGTTTTCCTTCAACGAAATTCCTTTGTTTAGGATTCGTACCGGCCCAATCACAAATTGTACTTATACATTTCTTATCATTTTGAAAATCACAAAATTGCACGCAAAACTATACTTCGTATTTTAAATTTTCCCCTAACTCCACCATGTTTTTTAAGCTCCACCCATTTGACAGATCCCAATAATATGTTTAAGTATATTTATTTATATTCCCACCAAAATTTTAATAATATATTCTATTAATATATTCAAGCGTTAAAATGAACAATCTGTATAAAAATCTTTATATTGTTACAACAATAAAGTTGCTTAATTACAAACCGAATTTAATATTTCATTATGATTATTCAAACCCACTATCAATAGAAACGGTATTCTAGACTGATTATATAAGTCACGAACTTATTGTTCTGTATTTCAAAGGTATGATAAGAAGTTAATTGGTAGGTACCCTGTAAGATATTATGAATCATAACTAACAATAAATTTCTTCTTCTTTATGATGTGAATTGATATAAATATTTAATATCGTTCTACAGATTTTCAATTACAGCTTGATACCTACTTCGCAAGCTAATTTTCCTTCAATAAATAAAGTCACTGAGGCTAATAAGGGGTTATAATTTTATCGAACTAACGACCGAGTTCGATATCTGCTTTTTAAGCTACCCAATGTAAAAACCGTTAATGTATTATTGCAAAAAAAGCTCAGTTTGCGTGAACTCTTTTTTTTTAATAAATGAATTAATGAGCTCATGAACTACTCTCGAATGTTGAAAGCAGAAATAAAAAGACCTTATTAAAACATACATCGGTAACCGCAAGGCAAAGTTGTTTATGTCAACTTTTACTCGGCTATGGCAAAGCCAAAAAGAGGATTATGAATGATGCTGTTATGATGTTTTAACGCCCAACGGTTTTCTTTTAACAAATGCTGAAAACTATTCTGATCAACTTATAATCACTAAAAAAAATTATTTTCTACTTTTTAGTGCAATTTTGTTTCAAAATAAAACTATTGTTTTTTAAAAAGTTTTTTTTAAGTTAGTTATTTCTATTTTAAAAGAGTAAAGGAAAACTGCGACTTATATATTTTACTCATACTCCTGGTTTGACAGGTGTATGTCCGGGTCTCAGCAAAACCGTGCATAAATTCGGCCGCCGCGGTAACACGGCTCTCATCCGTATAAACGAACGAATAGCAAAAATTCTTAAAACTTCCCAAACAAATTAGAAATATGATTTTAAATGTTAAGTTGGTTCCAGAAAGAATTTATATTACTTAATAATTATTACACTTGACTAAAGTAATTTAGTATCTCAATTAGCCTTCTTTTTACTTCCCACCTCTACTATGGTAGGGAAGTAATGGATTTAGTCCGAAAAAAATATTTCGAGATTTTAACAGATCTTCACGTTTTGAGACCCTAGCAATCGTTTAAGATCATTTTCTGACTGATGTCTGTATGTGTGTGTGTGTGTGTATGTGTATGTGGTCAATTTTTCGCCTTCTATATCGTAAAAACGGAACAACATACGGACATGCCGATTGTTCTATTGTGTTTATCAGCCTTTAACTTAGATCTGATTAGATTTTGAGTCAAATCGGTTCAGTGGATCCTGAGATAAAAAAAACGTTCTCAATATCACGTATTAACATAGGTAGGTAAAAAAAAATATAAATGAATTCCAGATGTTATAATATGAAAAAAATGTTAAATATTTTTTTTCTCTAAAATGTGCAGTTTTCGAGAAAAAAAATATTTTACTAAAAAAAATAAAAATTGTACGTAAATCAAGGTAACCATGATTTTTGCTATATTAAGCTAGCCATCATTATAGACCACTAAACAAAAAAAAGGGCCATGCTTTTTTTCAAAGAATAAAAAAGAGTGTTTATTTTTTGCAAATATTTACTAGGTGGGAAGTATAGAACTGGTCATCAGTCGAATTTTTTTGATATTATTTGATACGAATTACAATTTGGTGTTCTTATTATTATTAACTCAAATTTATTAAAGAAAAACTGTAAAGGTAGGTATTGAGTTTGATTTAAGCTGTTGTATCACGATTTTATCTTATTTTACTCAAAAGTCGACATAAGCGGTTTTTCCATATGGCCACCGATATATTTTCAGATTTTTGTATTAAAAAGTGAGTTTTATATCAGTGTCTAGAAAGTTTCGTATATAACTTTATATTCCTCAGAATGTATAATTTAATAAAAGCTTTTAAAATCCGCTGTGCAGTCTATAAAACGGAATAACTAATTAGGTAAATTCATTCACCGACAGTTGACATATTCAGTATTTTATGCCGCTAATGAATCCTTCGGCCTTCATCATCGTGTCATATAATACAGTGACGTACCGAGAAAGAGTGTGTCTGCTTAAAATTACACAGTAGAAGTAAAATTGTTCACGCATAGATTGCCTAGTGCCAACCAAACGCGTTGTCTACTTCATAAATAGTACGTCAGTAGCAAACATCTCTTACATACTAGTACCGCGGTTGCATTCCTTTCTCCTTAATCCCGCCACTACTTCCGTAACGCATTTCGTTACACTGCTCCATCTACAGCGCCTAAATTAGTTCCACTTCAAAAAAAAAACTATCGTGAATAACTATCGAAGCGATAATTTTCACGATACCTGATAAATGATATTCACCTGTCTTGAAAAGGTTTCATAGCTTAACAATGAAATTAATGAAAAATATGTTTTGTTACATTTTTAAAGTGAAACTTTATTAGCCTCGTTTTTTTGCGTTCGGTTACGCATGTTGAGCGTCACGTTACGTCATGTTCAATCGAAGCGATCGGCCAAACTTGTACTCATCGAAAAGAAGCGACGTTATGTTCATGACTATATTGTACGTCTACATTAACTTATATCGTACAAATATTCAGTCGAGCAGCACATCATATACCCATTGACCACCAACGATAGAATTTGCATTCACGTTCATCTCCATACTAATCAGGGTTCAAATTACGTTACCAAAACCCCGTAAACAAAATTATATACTTTCGAAGATTTCGGGTTAAAATCGTTTAGGGTTATGGCAATAAAGTTTCATTTGCACCGTGGTTTCATAAAAGCACACCCTAGTTATTTTAACTCAAATGTTTTGAAATATTTTATTTTTGTCAACTTCTTCGATCTTCATAATATAATAATTCGATAAAAATATAAATAGTTACTTCTTACCACAACAGTTTTATTGATGGATGTACATTTCGAAAGCTATGCTTCCATCTTCAGCTAACACTATGTATAGTGTCAGCTGAAGATGAAAGCATAGCTTTCGAAATGTACATCCATCAATAAAACTATTGTGGTAATACGTAACTATCTTTATTTCGAAAGCTATGCTTTCATCTTCACCAAACACTATACATATATGTATAGTGTTTGCTGAAGATGAAAGCATAGCTTTCGAAATGTACATCCATCAATAAAACTGTTGTGGTAAGAAGTAACTATCTTTATTTTTATTTTTATTCCAACCACAGGGCTCAAATATTTTTATAATAATTTGAGGTTAGAAATGAAACAAATAGGTATAAAATTGTCAATATTTCCTTTATTCTGAACGGATTTGCAGCGCACGACGCTGTAGTCACCCATAGGTATGATGTGTACAAAAAATGAAGTAATTGCAATTAGCCCGGTAGAGAGTACTATTTAATTATTCATAAATCAGTGCCATTTAGAACATGTAGCAATATATATCTAAGTTGATTATCTTGACTTCGCGACTGCGTGCAGCTTATGCCGGCAGCTCTTACGTCATAAAGTGAAAGTGTTACCATATTCTTCACTCCTCACTTACTGAAAACACTCATGTTATTTCAAACTTTCCACTCACTCTAATGTCTACCTCTAAGTATATCGGATGGTGGGAAGAAAAAGAGATTGTGTGCTTAAAACCACACGATAGACCTGAAACTCTTTCTCTCCCTCTCTCTCACTCACCGGTATACTTTCGCGCCCTCTCTTCTTCACGTACACTAAAACAGTGCAAATTCTTAAATAAGTGTCATTTAGGACAATTTATTGAAACAGAGGAAACGCCTTTTCATTTCCTTTTTACTGCCATCTAGTATTGCCGTCTAGATCTAGACTTTCTAGACTCTTGTCTTGCCTAGATTTTCAAAACAAGACTTGCAAAAGTCTTGTTTAGAAATTTTCAAGACAAGACAAGACTTGCTTTATCTAGATCAAGACTCTTGCCAAAACTCTAGACAATTTTCAAAAGTCTAGATAAACTAAGTAGTAGTATGTAAAGGTTTACTTTACCTACTACTAGACTCTTGAAAATAATTTAGAGTCTTGATATTAGACAAGACAAGAGTTTGTTAATCTAGACTTAGACTTAATGAAGTCTTGATATTTCAAGACAAGACAAAACTTTGAAAGTCTTGTCTTGTCTTGTCTAGACGGCAACACTACTGCCATCTGTTAGCAAGTTGACTAACTTCTCTATACTAGTACCGTGATTGTATTCCTTTCTCCTTACCCCCATCTTTGTCATTCAGTTTCCTTACACTATAGACGCTAATGACCTGAGTTGTTGAGCATCTACAATCTCTTTCTCTCTCTGTTCCTACAGGCAATCGCGGATTTGTGTAGTACCAGAAAATATGACATTAAACCTATAGTTAAAGGATATTTCGAAAATGGATATTTTTTATGAGTAATGCGAGTGAAATTAGTGCAAAGTTATATATTTTTTACGGACACTTTTCCCACAAAAAATTATAGTCCTGTTACAAATTTATATTATAAAGGGTGAATTACAGGATTGAAAACTTTGTAGTGAAAATCATTTTAAGGATCAGTGAAATTTCTCTACCCTTTTGTCATGCTTAAAAACCATGATAAATCAATGTTATATAGATATTTCGATGCTTGCTTTCTATCTTTGTCGCGCTACTAATTTTGTTTGTCTTCCTTGTTGCACTCATTAATTTTCTGTTCTCTATAATTCTGCGATACATCCTGTATATTAGTATTCGATAAATAATTAAAATATAGATGGTATGTTATCATTTTGGTAACTTTATTAAAAGGTGAATTTCACAGATCTGAGAAACGTAATATTATTTTATTTCTCGGAAGTAGCAACTATTCCTTTCAAACCTTCGCCAACCACAATGGGTATACGTATAACGTACTGTGGCTTTAATATGATCTGGGACTAAAGCCGTCTCGGATCTGGTTGATAATGTAATAGCACCTCTGGTTATTTAATTTCCACCTAGTTACAGGCAAAATAAGTTTTGATTCAAAACACGTAAAACAAATGTGTATAATATAATGAAGCTAGTTTAATATGGCGTGCTACTTTGTTGAAGTAGATTGTTGTTGTGTGTCTCTAGGGCGAACGGAAATGAATAATAGTAGGCTTGATACCATTGCATGCCACCTATTAAGAATAAGTGGCACTATCCGACCCTCCACTTCCCCAACCAATGCCTAACAAAACAGTTCTAGCTGGCCCATCGCCATTTATCAACGGAATACTGATTTTATTTGAAAGATATAATAGCGTGCAATTCGCTTTGGCTAAAAATGTGACTGAAAGAAGTTATAATATGCTAAAAATAAAACCGTTAAAATTAATTAATAGAAGATTGTATATTTAGTGTCGTAAAGCAGTATAATATTACGCACGAGGTGACTATCGAGGGATAATATTATCATTACGCACCAGATATATGTGGTATTTTTGTCATGCCACTATAAAACAGCTATCTGTATTTCTTTGCCAGTTTTTTGGTGTTTTCGAGTATGAAAGAGCACGTTTCCAAAATTTGAATTTGCATCTGTGTTTGTACCAAAATCACTAGAATACTGAACCAATTCTGGTGAAGTATTCTGTCAGTTGGTACCCAAACTTAATATACAGTGGAGTCGCGATATGGTGAACACCCGGTAAGGTGAACAACTCTATAAGGTGAACACGTAAAACTTTGAATAGTGTATTCTATAAGGTGAACAACTGGAACCTCGAGAAGGTGAACAAAGCTAATTTGATTTACTTGACACTGTTATTGGTTCTCGGAATACTTGGTAGGCCGTTTTATTCCCAAGAATATCTCTGTTAATTTTTGTATTTGTAGTAATGCCGACACAGCGGTGCTGATTTGATGATAAACAGATGTACCTATATCTATATATACTACTTTTATTTTTCTTCCACATTTTTGTGATTCGGTTCGAATTTCTGCTTTTATAGTAAAGCTGATCTCATTGATGTGGTGATAGTGTTTGAACTTTGATAAAAAAATGAAAGCTCTTACATTAACCAATAAAGGTGAAATAAAAAAAAATTAACAAAGGTGCAACTGTGACTGCCCTTTCGCGTGAATATGGTGTTGCAAAATCTACCATTTGTGGTATTCGAAAAAATAGAGAGCGCATTTTGAGAGCTCTAGGGAATACACTTTTTGGCGCAAGTAAGCGAAAAAGGATGAAATCTTCAGAACTCCCAAAAATGAAAGCAGCATTGTACAAGTGGTTATTAAAGATTCGAAATAGTATAGATTTAATTTATGAAGTTTTCTTTTCATTACCCCTTTTTATTTACCTTGATAAGGTGAACAAATTCGATAAGCTGAATACCACTGGTCTGAATTAGTTCACCTTATCGCGACTCCACTGTAATTATATATAGGTATGGGTCGGGTTAACAAAACCAAAATTAAAACAGGGGACTGCATACAAATCACATCGAAAAACCAAATGGAAACTTGGTTCAGAGCCATTTTTATAATAATTTATTATTTTCATGCATAGGTGATTAAATTTAATTCCTATAATTTTTTCCTAACAGGTAAATTAGTTGCTGTCCGCTTATTTAATTATCCACTTCAAAAATGCTTCCTTCCTTGTCAGTCATATAATTTAATAGAGTAAATAATATATTCTCGATTTCCTTTCTACGAATTAATATCTGTATTAAAATTTATGTAAATTTCGATAATTCCTCGTCTATTCAATTTGATATAGCTAGATGCTAATGACTTTACTTGTCGAGCGTGTATAATATACAATAAATAAATAAATAATTTAGGAACTGACGCAAGTATCAATTAAATTTTCTATTGAAAAAAAATATTCATCGACGATACATCGATATTTTATAACAGCAGATTGAAAAAAAATTTGTATTAGGTCCTGAAGGGCTTGAGAATGGCCGAGCGTTTAGCAATTCTGTTGTTAACATGGCGTTGCTATGATTCCCGGGTTCTATCCATCGAGAGCTAGTAAAAGTGTCAATAGGATTTTCAATGTATTATTAAAAAATAATAATAATGAATTGAAAATATGAATTGGTGCTAGGCCCAAATAACCTTAGCTGTTGGTGGTCTTTAAAACACAATTTACAATTAGGTCCTGATAACCGTGGCAGTTGAGCCTTTAAACAAAATGTTTGAAAATGTTTCCCATTATTTTACGCGGCAGTGAAGTGAACATTTTGCACGCAGCATTGCGTGGCACAGTGTCTAACGCAGGAGAACATGGAAGCCTACACACACAGTGTCTAACGCAGGAGAACATGGAAGCCTACACACACACACACGATGTCTGATTGTTCCTCGTCAACGTAAGATTAAGTTACAAAGAAACGCGTGTTGTAGCAAAATTTCCCAAAGGGAGCATCGTTGTTGCTTTTCTTTAGCACTTGTTCGCGGTGTCAGTCTCGCAGTTTGCTGTGGCGTCGCGGACCATCTTACAATAACAACGGGACTGGCGGATGCTAAAGTGGATTACCGGTCAGAAAGATGTCATCTTGTGAATACCGAACGTAAGTGACATTGAGACAAGCGCAAACAGAGGTGGGAAGTTCGTGTAAATAAAAACTGTATAAAAATAATTGAAATTAAAATAGCGTCGGGAGAGCTGTAACCGTTTTTAGGCGAGAGGAAAGGATTTGAGATGAAGTAAAGTTATTGCAAAACAAAGGGAAAAATTATTTCATTTCTTTTAGGTTGAACGACGTTTTTTATTTTAATTATTTATATATGTATAAAGTTTTTGTTTACATGAAATCTTCCCACCTCTGTGTTTGCTTGTCTCAATGTCACAGTTTCCTGGTTGTGTTGTAATTTTTGTTTGAAAACTGTCTTTTAACATTTTCTAGGTCTGTAATCTGTGCTGGGCTTTATAAATGATTGTTTACAGTTTCGGCTAAGTGGGCGTGAATAATCCCCCTCTAACTATTTACTCATTTATTTACGTTAAAAAAACAGAAAAAAATGCGACTTTTTAGATTTTAGATCGGTAGGATACCTATATTTTTCTTAATTATTTTTGTTTGCTGTCTTGTGACTGTCACGTGTTGTAGCTGTTTTTTCTACCATGCTGAGATGACTGATCTCCAGTGGGAAAAAGCTATTTCAACGTACAAGTGTTGGGAAGTGCTTCTTTTATGTCAAATTTACCAAACTGCAGTGTTAGACGTTAGAAATAAATTTGTATATTATAATATAAATAAATAAACATTTTTTCTTCCGCTTTGTCTTCAATTTTTTAGTTTGTTGGTAATAATATTCATGATTGAATTTTATTATTTAACTTATAAAAATCAAAAGGAGAATCTGCAGTAACGAATTAATTATGGTCTGATAAAACAGTTTTTTTATAATAAACCTATATTTGTTATGTTTTTTTAATATTATATTAATAGCATAACTTCCCAGCTAAACACAATACATTTTTACAGTGTTCTTTCGTTTATATCATAGAAAGCATACTTGATAAAAAATACCAAAGAAAAATATATAATGTTTATAAAATACAAAAGAATACTAAATAATAATGAAATATGTTTTGCGGATTGCGTTCTATATAGGTATTAACAAAGAAAAATGTTTGCCCAATAGGCTTTAGTGAGATATTGAACAACAAAATATTTACATCAAACCAAATATTTAGAATTTAAAAGGCCTGTTAACTAACAGAGCGAGCGAAACGATTTGGTCCCGTTTTAACTTAAACGCTCGGAATTTGACTTTATCTGTTTGAATATCTCTATGTCTCTCTGTACTTAGACCAATCGACATATTTAAAAAAAATTCACAGATTTCGCAATCCTTGCAACCATCGAGGGCATTGGAAATGATAACAGCATATATGGAACATAATTAACTGTTTATTATACACACAATATTTATCAATTATCAATGCACTGTTTAGTTTTGTCAGGAATAACCCTATTATTCTTCTGTTACATACGCGTTCACTTTTGCTTAATTACTTAACTTTTAAATGGATTTTTCTACAGTATTTATTAACATTTGCTCAAAAATAACACCACAGATCGTCGCAAATACCTCTCAATTAACTAGACATGATATAAAACACATTTCGAAAAAATTGCACTTGTTCAATTTTGCATGATTGCTCCTCACTTAATCGCGACACCGTTGTCTTTTGGCCTTGAACGAAAACTCGTAACTCTGCCCCCATATACGAACATAAACATTTCCAATGTTAAATTTGCAATCATCCTTCCCCATCTGTTGAAATTTACATATAATTACTATTTAAATTTAAAAAAATATTCGTTCGTTTATAAAAATAACATTAAAAAAATGTAAAATAACGTTTTCTCTTACGGTGTACCGATTAACTGCTTGGTATGCGTATACTGGAAAATATACAAAAATAATATATAATTTTTGGTATTTTTTTTAAACATTGGAGTATAGTTTTTATCCGATTTATAAATATAAATATTTTCAGTAACTAGTCTTTTTCTTTTGAATCTACAAGTGTACATTTAAAAATATATCACAAGTAGGAAACAATTCAGGTGTAATCTATATTTTGTTTCACTTGTTTCAGTCCCTTCTCATTCACGATTGAAAAATAATTTCCTTATATACGTTTAACGTTTAAATGAAAAAAAATTGAATTCATTCAGGTGTAATGGAATTGATATTGAATTTCATTGAACGCGTTCCTTGACGGTATATGATAAAACTGCAATATATATACGTGCCAACATGTTTTTAAATGCTCTAAAATCTAAATAAACAGTGGTCCTCAAACCATAACGTAGAGTTATTTATTTTCGATAATTTATCAACATAAAATTAATTTCGGTGGTACCATAGTCAAATATAACACAACACCCTGTCTTATTTTTAACCGACTTCAAAAAAAGGAGGTGGTTCTCAATTCGGGTGTATTTTTTTTTTATGTTTGTTACCTCAGAACTCCGTCATTTATAAACCGATTTGTAAATTTTTTTTATTTGAAAGGATATACTTTCAGATTGATTCCATAGAAATTTCATCAAAATCGGTTCAGTAGTTCGGCTGATTTTAATAAAAGTTAGGAACAGCGTGTGATTCCTTAAAGTAAATGTCACTTTTTGACACACATAAGAAAGTCGGTTTAATAAAAGTGATTAACGGCGTGTGATTCCTTTAAGGTAATTTAATGTCACTTTTTGACACTAAAAAGTAAAAAAAAAACTTTTTAACAAATAAAAAACCTTCTTCAAAAAGCCACTAAAAAGAGGAAAATAATGAAATTTTGAGGTGTGCGCCAATTTAATAAAATATGAAGTTGATTAAAAAGTATAATATAGTGATTAATATCTTCTTTTTAACCAACTTCATATTTTATTAAATTGGTGCACACTTCAAAATCATTATTTCGGATGTTCAAAATTTGTACAGTAACAGTGTTCTTGAGAAATTGGAATAGAAAAATAAATTTTAATTAAGTTTTATTTTGAAATGTCAGAAAATTGATCGACTTTTATAGAAAGTCGAAAGAATTATTAGATTTCAAGCCTTACCTGAAGTTTTCATTGTAATTTTGTGAGTTTTATCTCGAAAAAAAAGCCCCGGAGTTTTATCCCGAAAAAACAACCCCGGAGTTTTATCCCGAAAAAAAAGCCCCGGAGTTTATCCCGAAAAAAAAGCCTCGGACTTTTATCCCGAAAAAAAAGCCCCGGAGATTTATCCCGAAAAAAAAGCCCCGGAGTCTTATCATGAAAAAAAATCCCCGGAGTTTTGTCCCGAAAATTACCATAAATTACCCAAAAATTACCATAAGTTACCCAAAAATTACCATAAATTACCCAAAAATTAGAATAGAATTAGAATATGTGTTTGAACACTCTTCACATACAAAATCCATTTTTTAATCGCAATCAACTATCCATATTTGTGTACAGAGTTCACTAGTTAGTTGTTACGTTCATTTAGGTGTGTGTGTGTGTGTGTCAAACGATATCAAAATGGGGTATTCGACCAATTAGAATGGACCCTGACTGCAGAGCCTAGTCGCTTGTGTTTAAAATTGTGGTTGATAATGGGCGAAACAAAATGTTCGAAAGTATTATGTCATAATGTATTCCTTATATCCATCGTGTCATCAATAGTCGATCACTTATACGTTCAACATAATTCAATAGGGAATAATCTACTGTACTACAAAATCCGGCACTGTTATGTAATATGTAGGGGTTGTGCTGAAGGTATATCAAGGATAAAAATATGAAATAGAAGGATAAGACGGTAGCAAACACTCTTACACTAGTCGGCAAAAGAAAGTGCTAGTAAAGGATGATTTCAAAGAAATTATCCAGGTGTGCAAGCTTTCACGGCCGGTATTGTTCCAAGTCTTCATGGTTTCCGGGCTTGTAGGCCGTGGTCCGGTGGTATTTCTACCTGATGTTTCGTCTACAACTGCGGTAGACATTCTCAAAGTCGATCTGGCAGCGGTCGAAGTGTCCTCCTTCACAGGTCAGTGTGTCAGTGACTGGTGTCCTCCTTTCTTTTATGCCTAGTACCAGTGTGTTCTCTGCTCGGTCGTAGTCCGTCTCTCTGTAATTGGTCAACTGCGCAGTGTGTAGTGGTTTCGATTTTAAAGTTAGAGAGCATTTATAAGAATGATAGATTAATTGCAAGTAGCACCGACTATTAACTGGTACTCGAACTACAATAATATGAGCAAATGAGAACTGAATGAATTGTAAATTATAGACGCTCAACAACAGAGGTCATTAGCGTAAATGAGAACTGAGGAGTATAACAAGACAAGATAACGTATAATGATGAAGCACTAGACCGTTTAGTGTGTCAAATTGATAAAAAATAATAAAAATTTGCATCTGATGCAAATTCTGGAAAAACTGCCCAGATTATCGAACATTTTCCTTTTTCCCTCACATACCCAAATTTTCCTTAGATCTAGGAAAATTTCCCTCCCTAGCACTGGCGACATTGAGCTAATATGCGTGGCATTATTCCTTCCAAATTGCTTTTAGACAAAAAAAAGGGTGTGGGTCTCGGGACCCCCGATAGATGTGAAACATCAAAGAAAACGTTACTGAACTCGGTGGTATTCTCTATGTAGTAGTATATATTTTTTCAAAAGCAGCAACTAACTGTTATGCTGACGTAATCCTATATACTGCACTGTAACACACGCAGTTGCCCGAGCGCGCGGAAGCCAAGAGAGAGAGAGAGTGTCGCAGTGGTGGGAAGAACAGCAGCGAAGGAGCGGACCAAACATTTCGTTGCATATTTCCCCCCACGCGGCTGTTCACAGCCCGACATAAGATGTTTCACATCAAAAAATAATAAAAATTGACATCTGAATTCTGGAAAATTCCCCAGATTATCGAACATTTTTCTTTTTCCCTCACATACCCAAATTTTCCCTAGATCTAGGAAAATTTCCCTAGCACTGGCAACACTGAGCTAATATGCGTGGCATTATCCCTTCCAAATTGCTTTTAGACAAAAAATGATATATCAAGGCGTCAATAGGAAATAATGCAAGGCGTTTGCAGCACAGTATGTTGCTGAAAGTACATGCCATGATGCGCAACCGTCTACAACACGATAGTAAAAGAGTCAGTGGCGGCGCGTGAACATTTTAAACGGGTGTTCTGCAGAGTCAACCCGGAGATTGGAGTAGCCCCCCCCCCTAATGAGGCAACCTCGAAAAAAAAAATTCTAAAAAAACATTTGATGCAATTTTTAAGTGTATTTTTTGATCTGAATAATTTGTCTATACATTATACAATGATTTCGCTAGCGCTAAAATCGTAAATAAAGTGATTTTTATAGCAATATTTTTTATTGTATTAAAAAAAAGAGTGTGTGTGTACGCACGTCAGAAGTTATACTTCTTTTAGATAACAAAACAAAAATAACTCCAAAAATTTTATCCCGCGTGCCAGTACTAAACGTTTGTAAAAAAGACGATAAAATAATAAAATAAAGATATTAAATAAATTAATTTAATTTAATAAATTATTAATTTATTAAATATATTTATTTATGATATTTATCTAATTATTTATAAAAAAAATAATAAGGTATGTTTGTATTGAGATTTGAACCCGAGACCTATTGCTTATAGAGCCACTACGTTACCGCTACACCACGAAGACACCTTATTACATTGCTATATAATACGGTATTATAACCAAGAAAAATAATACTGTACTAGGTTCTGTGCACCCGGTCTGGCTTTTACGCGTATAAATCTGTCTCATTTTTACTAAGTCATCTCTTTTTAACACATTGGATTTAGGTGCAACACAAACTGCAGCACCTCCTGCAGGACTGTTTATAGAATATAGGCCTGCGGCATGCCGTCATTCATAATAATGCTATGTGATTATGAAATTAAAACATATTATGCAGATTTATATAATATTTTTTTTGAATTGTGCGTTATATTCTGGCAGTGCGGCAGCTCCGCAGCTCTCATAGAGGAGCCGCCACTGAAAAGAGTTAAGATTCATCCAAAAATTCTGACTTGCCCACGAAAGCTTTGTGACTTTATACAGTGCTGTATAGAGATAGACACGAAGGCACGAGGACGTTATGACGTTGTGCCAGCGCGGTGGTAGCGCGTTGTTTGACATCACTTTCTACCTAGATTTATTTGCGCTCCGGATAACGGGACTGGGACGGACAACGTGACCTGGGCATCTAATTCATCTGTCTACTTTATTTATATACGTACAGGAGGTTCCCTGCTATGCTACGCGTCCCATTCTTTGGACTTTAGCAGTAGCAATGAAAAACCAACATATATACTGTCGGAGATGTTAGTTTACTGCGTAATTGATATTAAAGAGACTGATTTTCTTTTTGATAAGTTGTAAAACATTATAGAAGATTATTTAGTTGGACGTCCAAGTTGAAGGGGAAATAAACGATAATAAAAACAAAGCTTGTAAAAAATCGTCTGTATCTCTGACAGAGTTGGTTTGTAGACTTATGTTCACTAAGCTTTTCTGATTTATTTTACTACCCTTAAATTCACGGACTCTTGTTTTAACACCCTGTATATACGAAGATTCGAGAACAATGAATTCCTGGATAGCAGAAATTACCGGCAGATATAATTTTTAAAATATCTATAAAATGGAAAAGTAGATATTAATTTTTATAATGCTTTTTGTTTAACTCTTTGATATAAAAAATCTATTTGTACGATTCTTTACCCTCTTTTCCTCAAAAATATTCCACATATATAGTGCATAAATAAATTAAAGTAATTGCGTATCATTTGCATCCTTCAGCTACCGAAGACATCGTCTTCAACAAAATATCTTTGATATTTTAGGATCGCTTTGTCTACTTTTGAAAAACAGATTTTTTATAAATAAATTAAAGCTCTCAATAATAAATTAAAGTTTTTAATGTAGATTACAGTCTTTAAGAAATCATCTTTTTAGGGTTCCGTATATACCCAATAAATGAAACCCTATTATTCTCAGTCTGTAATTATAATTTTTTTTAAACTAAAAATTATATATAAAAGCGAATGAGCGAAGCGAGTGAGTAGCGTATTTAAAATATTCAAGCGAACGAGCGAAGCGAGTGAGTAGTGTATTTATAATATTCACGCGAACGAACGAAGCGGGTGAGTAGTGTATTGCACCCGGGCGAAGCCGGACGGGGCCGCTAGTATTTAATTATTTCGATTTTATACCTCAATCAATGCGCCGTGTCGACAACATTCCGTCGCGTGCCGTAGGTTCGCCATCCCTAGCCTAGTTTATAGGAATACTTCTTGTAAACGAAACTATTATTTATTGGTAATAAATTATTAAACAGACAAAAAAACGGAAGACAAAAGTTAATAAACAAATAATAGTAAATATAATATATTATTTAGTAGCTAATAATCGAATGTAACCTATAACAGCACTTGACTGATAACCAGAATGCTTTTGAGAATCGGACGTTTTCTAAGAACTGAAACACTTTTGAGAACTAACATATTCTTTTCATTTTTTTTTAATTTACAGAACCGGCTCTTTTCCTATAGCAGTTAAAAAATAACTGTGAGTTCCGTTTCATCACCATATCTAACAGGGTTGTTACGGATGCATTTAGACATCCGCGGATGCAGATGCGGATGCGGATTATTAGACGTTCACATCCGCGGATGCGGATTTGATGCGGATGCGATGCGGATTTGATGCGGATGCGGATTTTGGGATTTTAAAAGGATAATTATTTAAATTTTAAGTGCATAAATAACTGAAAATCAATTTAATTTTAACTTTTTATTTATTTAATCTTATTTTTAGCGCGTGCCACTCTGGCTCCGCCTACTTTCTTTACATGTAGTTACTTGTTGATGTGAATCTGCATCCGTAAAAACTCCACATTGATTGATGCGGATGCAGATGTCTGAATTAATGCGAATATTCCGCATTTACGGATGCGGATGCGAATATTCGTAACACCCCTGATATCTAATACCATAATAAAGATTTTAGTCACGTCTAGCCACAATAATTTTATTAATGAATGTACATTTCAAGAGCTATGCTCCCATCTTCAGCAAATACTAAACTGTTTACTAAACAATAAAAAATGGTGGAACCTTTGGTGTAAAGATACGAAATGTTACAATTACCACAAAACACCAAACCATAACAAACACTCTCGACGTACGTTTCGCCAACCAAGTTGGCATCATCAGGAGATGATTAAATTTTAATCATCTCCTGATGATGCCAACTTGGTTGGCGAAACGTACGTCGAGAGTGTTTGTTATGGTTTGGTGTTTTGTGGTAATTGTAACATTTCGTTATTTACTAAACAGTTTAGTATTTGCTGAAGATGGGAGCATAGCTCTTGAAATGTACATTCATTAATAAAATTATTGTGGCTAGACGTGACTAAACTCTCTATTATTAAATTAAACCACAGTGCTCTTAATTATTCTTATATCTAATACCACATCATATAAACCACAAGTGACGTGCCATTCGTCAATTCAGACGCATCATCAGTGTTCAACGTTCTGAAGTGACTGCACTTTGAGCACGCCTAAGGCATTCTGCATTGTACACCGCATTGAATAGCCAGTATAAATGTTATATATACACGCCACCGTGCTACATTTTGACATAGTCGGTGAATTGATAGTCCTCGATTAATCAAAGATCTTATGTGGTCCAGCCTCCGTAACTATTCCTAAACGCACACATAATATTTCTAGACTTATATTGTACACACATATACAGTGGTAACAGGGGCGGATTTCAAGTTTTGGCCGCCCTAAGCTATACGAACAATGCCGCCTTTTTTCATTTAATATTCAAACTTGAGATTTAAAAATTTACTTGAGATTCAGGGCATGTTTAAAATTAAATATGGTAGGTAACTTACCTATATTCGTATATGCAATAATATAACCATCGAAAAAATTAAGAATTTTTTTTGTACCCTCCTATACATATACCTTATTTGAAATAGTATTTTTAGTGTATTTGCCATAATATGGCACATACACTATTGGCGTCGGTCGGATGGCGGGACCTAGGGGTCGGACCAAAATTTCTCGACGTTTCATAGCCTCCTGAACAATTTGGCACCATTTTTGAAAATGTTTATATATATATATGTATATATATATATATATATATGTGTGTACACGAAAACTCTCGACAGACTTAATCGATTGAAACGAAATTTGGTACACACATTGGAACCCATCACCGCAAGAAGCCTATTTAAAATGGGCCCGATCGGACCATTTTCAGGGTTGTATTTAGGGGTTCCAAAAAGTTTTTGGGCCCAAAAATACCGAAAAATTTGTCAGAATCGTTTCAAAATTGAAATTTAACTCTTTAGTAAAGATTAAAACGTGCTGCTAAAATTTTAATAAAATCGGCCCGACAGGACCGGACTTTCAAATTTTATGAAAACACTAGTTTGTTGATACGGATTTACTTATGGAAGGGTGTATTTAATGTGGTACAGAGGTTGCATTGATAATAATATTGAAATTAAGAAAAAAATATTATTTTAAGGGATGTATTAAGGGGTTAAATTTTTTATTTTGTCCAAAAACAAACTTAAGTTCACGTATTAAAGCCACAAGGCCTGTATTAGCAAATACACTATATTGTCGGCAGGGTTTGTCACTGCGACCCGAGTTTTTTCTAAAATTTGCCGGCCCCCAAAATTTGCCGCTTTATGCTGCAGCCTACTTAGCCTTTGTATATAAATTCGCCTCTGAGTCGTAGTTAATATACAGTATGGCCGATAAAGATTGGCGATCGCAATATTATTGATATTATTATATTAGAAATTGTGTCCATCGTGATTATAATAAAATTAAGAAAAATCGCAGGATAGTGGACAAACAAAACAGTTATTAAAAAATAGAATTTATCAGCACAAAATGGACTGTAGAAACATAAACTTATTAAGTGATAATAAGACGGCGTTGTCATCTCATCATTTCGACACTGGGCATAAATTTCTTTTCAATGAAGTTGAAATATTAGATAAAGAGTCAAATTGGAAGAAACGCAATATCAGTGAAATGTGTTTTATTAGAAAAAACAATTTAATCAATTATAGAACGGACACTCAAAATTTAAGTAGTCAGTACAATTATGTTATGAAATTATGCTAATATTTGTATTATTATTAGTATTGATTGTTAAAATTTATAGTCAACATAATTTGTTACCATATTCAAAAAAATGTTCTAAGTGTCACGTATTAACATAGGCAAAAAAAAATTATAAATGCATTCTAGATGTTAAAATATAAATAAAATCTTAATAATTTTTTTCTCAAATGTACAGTTTTCGAGAAAAAAATGTTTTTTTAAAATTGCGTGGAAATTAATTTTTATTTGCCTAATCAAGGTGTCCATGATATTAGTTGGCCTTAAGTAGATATGCTTTTCATATTAAAAATATGAAAAGGGAATTGTTTTGTTGGGAAAATTTTCAGTTACAAGCACTTGTTTACTAAGTGGAAAGTATATAGGACTGGCAATCCAGTCGAAATTTTTTTTAAAGAAAAACTTGAATACCTTTAAAAACATTTTTTCGTCTTCAAATGAAAGTATAGAAAAAAAAATCATAAAAATCGGCCCCTTTAAAAAACATTTTTTTGTCTTCAAATGAAAGTATAGAAAAAAAATTTATAAAAATCGGCCCAAACGATTTTATCTTGCGATCACAGGTATAATACTATTTTATAACCAACTATATAAAATGTGTGTTCGAAAAGAGAGGGTAATAGATGAAGGAAAAGGAAACAGAAAGTAGCGGTGGTGAAGAGGAGGTTACGAGGAGGAAAGGAATAATATACCAAAGTGTTCTCGTCGACTTATTTGACGGAGAATATATGCTTCAAGCTCTTCTAGTTAAACCTTCCTTTTCCTTATACAGCATCATGTTTTGTGTGCAGTACCTTCTCTCTATTTCTAATCCTTAAGCAGACAGGAATGGCCTTACAGAAGTTACCACCGTTGGTTATGTTCTTTCATTTATTTATCACAATCGTTATTTTATTTACTTTAATAACGTTGATCCGTCGCTTCGCTCAGACAGATGCTTTTATTTATTTATTTAATTATTTATTTATTGTAGATTATAGACGCTCGAGTGTGCCGTTAGTTGATCCCAGCAATTTGATACCACGACATTTGATCCCACGACAAGTCATGAAAAGTCAGCGTGATAATTTGTTATTAATTCATAAAATACAATATTTGACAAAATTACGACGTATCCCGGGCAATGATAAATAAAAGTGAATTATTCAACTTGATCATTACATAATCTCTAAGAATTATTAAATAATAAACACATTATATTATTACATCCGTTAGAATTCTAATAACAATATAATTACAAATATATCATAACGTCTACAAATTTAATTCAAACAAATTTCCCGACAAAGGGAATAATCGATTAAATTATTTCATTAAATTAATAAAATTTAATAACTTTATTACTTATCAGACGCTATTAGTTTATAGACAATTTTTTGGGATCAAATGTCGTGGGATCAATTGTCGTTGGGATCAAATGTCGTTGGGATCAATTGTCGTGGGATCAAATGTCGTGGGATCAAATTGCTGAGATCAAATGTCATGGAACCAGACGCTCGTCCACTTAGGTCATTAGCGTCTAAATTACATCAAATAACATCATCAGTTAAAACTAAACGACACCATAAAACATTCATGAGCGAGATGAAATTTGATCCCACGACAGCTTGATCCAAAGGCCAACACGCTGACCATTACACCAAGCTGTAACATTCCTCGCCTAATCATAGCGATAACATCTTGCAGTCTGTTTGAATAAATAGGTAAAGTGATTACAAAACCAACGAAAAAATTATTATCCTTTTCAGAGACTTTCAGATTTCTTTTTTGAAGTGAGTTCATTTTTTCTATTTTAAAATTATTTTTATTTTTCACCGTTCTTGTATTTTATTTTACTCCGGATCACCCAAACAAAGCCGGATAACGTGACTAGAATCTAAGGCCCTTTGAACCATAACCATAATAATACATTCTCTTAGTTACAAAATTATTTACAATCTTATAATCCTAAACAATATGGACAATTCAAAAACTACTGGATCAATTTGTATGAAAAAATTGATCCAGTAGTTTTTGAATTTTTTTTTTTTATTTTGATAAAGATCAAAAATGTTTGTTTTAGAGTTGATGTCATAATAATCTTGACAATACTTCTTGAAAAAAAATAGTTATACTTACCTATGTCTGTATCGCGGGTACAGACAGATCATGTTAATACCGTTAAACACAAATAATTATATTCGTTGTCATGGAAAGGAATACATCTACTTTTATTTGTCCTAAAAAATTAAATATTCGTCAAATCTAATAAATAAAATAATCTAGTAATTTTATTTTTTCAAATTATAAATTATTATCAAATACCTCTATATTTTCATTATTAAAAAAATAAAAATATTAAAAGCCTTCGGGATTCCAACTTAGGCTTGACGTTTGTACCTGTATGTAGTCTCGAACTTTTCCATACGCCCACCATGACTTACTGGGTCTGAGTAATTATACAATATTTCACATGCCAACCAATTCCGATTATTTCCGTTACATCTAATATTTCTAAAACCCTACCCCGCACTCCCCAGCATGAGACATAAGACGTTATTCACGTCAAAAATGTTCAATATTTACATATTAAGTGATTTAAAAGCCGGTCCTGCAAAGAGCATATTATACAAATTCGTTTATATGTGACTTGTACTTAGCAAATCTTCTTTAAAGAACTTCACTTGTCGTTCTTGTTGTGTTATTTCAGTGTCGGCTTTAGCCAAGATAAATATTTACATACATGCACAGTCCTGGTAGCACGCTCTGTTTTTACTATATTTACATTTTTATTTATTTTGATTCTGATAGGTGGCTTTGTTCTTCATCTTTAAAGTCGCGAATGGAACTCACCTTGCATTTTGTAGTCTTAGTGTCAAAGACGGAAGAGAACAGAATCAAGGTCTTATTTCGTGCAGTTTCCTTGTTTTAAATAGGTGTCTTGATTGGGCCAATTTTTTTTAAATTTATTATAAAAGAAGTTATATTCTTTTTAGAAAAAAATAAGAAATTGAAAAAAGAACAATGACGTCGATAAGAGATTGAAAATATTGACTTAAAATCGTTTTTGTCCTCCCCCTATAATAAAGCTGCTTTTCATGCATGAAATAATTATTTTACATTAATATTAAAATTTGATGAGTCAACTTTAGAATATTATGCAATAGAATAAATGCTATAATCACTCGATATTCGACAGTGTCGTAGTTAGGTTTATTTGCACTATAAATTCTGTTTTTTATTTTATTTCTATTTTCTACTATTATTTGGTGTACATTATTTGATTTTATCTCCACCTGCACTGTCAATAGCTTTGCGGTCCGACTTCGCTCGTGTAGATTTTGATCAGAAGGTGAAGTAGAGGTTAAAAGAATCTGTGCTAAAAACGGGTCGTCACATGAATTTATTTAAAAAATTATAAGAAACGAATTATTTAGTGAGAAGCTAAAATAAATAGAAAAAAAACGTCTTTGTAATATTTTTTGTCTAAAAACTTAATGAAATAAAAATAAAATATTCATTGAAAAAATCATTTACGTAGTTATAATATTTTTTTAAAGACAGTCTCAACAGAACGCCATTGGCACTATTTCATTACATAATTGCGACAACGTTCCCTGGCATCATTCAGTTTTAATACTATTATAAAAGTGTAGGCACATTAGGTAATTTGTACCCAGATATTTGCGTAACGTCGTTGTACTATTGTAAAATAATTTCATTTTGATTTTAAATTGCAAGTATAATTATTCATTTGTATAGTCGCGAGAAGACCTTTTTTCTGTTATTTTGTGTTACAGTGTATTTTATAAACAATTATCGTATAGACATAGTGATATTTTTTATTAATGGGATTGTAGCCGTACTTGTGTTTTCATCAATGAATAAAAATGAAGAATCCAAATGCAGGAAGCTTACTGTAATTTAAACACCTTTTTGAAAATTTAGGTAAGATTGTTTTAAACTGTGAATTTAAAATTTAACTGGAAGGATATTGTGTTTTTGACGTTATTATAAGTATTAGTAAGCATAATATAATATGAATTATTGTAGTTTTTTATTATTACAGCAAAACTTATATTAATGCTGTTAGTTTCTATTAAAAAATTTATTAAAAAAAAAAACCGACTGCGTAAAAATCGAACATAAAAGATCAAATGATAACATGCAGTCGGAGGCATAGTAGTAACATCAGGTGTTTCTGTTCAATTTGTTACTGCTATGCCTCCGACTGCATGTTATCATTTGATCTTGTTGCCATCTTTTATGTTCGATTTTTACGCAGTCGGGTTTTTTTTTTAATAAATTTTTTATTTCCTTCCTTTTAGTTGAATCTACTCATCAAGCCTTTTAATTTGATACCCCACACACAAGGTTTTACCGATTTTTTGCGTACTGACAAAATGGCGTCTAGCGCCCGCCATATTAAATTTTCCGTGACGTCATGTACCCTATTTGAAATGTCAACAAAACCTTTCTTTTGTTTTGATTTTGATACCTATATCAATGTATTTAGAAGGAAAATTACTTTTGCATTCTGACAAAATGGCGTCTAGCGTCCGCCATATTGAATTTTCCGTGACGTCATATACCTACCCTATGTCACTCTGAGAATTCAGACGAATCTAATGATACCTCATTTTTCAAAATGCGTCAAGCAATTTTTAGGTTATACGCCATTAAAATTTATACAAGTTTTGTATTTAAATGTTTTTTCTATCTTCACCCAAAATCAATATATCGGCCAACAACGCAAGTCTTGGACACCCTGTATAAAGAGATGTATAATAAATTTTCATTTTCGCCATATTATAAACCAACTTCAATGTCGTACGTACAACATTAGTACACTGGGTATAGATATACTCACTGATATCTAATTATAAGGATTGTCCCAATATAACGCCTAAGTTTCGAAGCGACAAGACCATAGGGCATAGAAATAACTATGAACAGCAGAACAAAAAAATTGAGTACAGAAAAAGTTCCCACAAAATACCAAAATACAAGCACTGTTTTCAACGCATGTTTCGTTAACTAAGTTAGCATCATCAAGAAATGTGCTCGTGTTTTGTGGAAACTTATTTAATATTCAGTGTCTTCACACTAAAGGTTCTTCCCTCTTCAAGATATTTTTGGGGAAGGTGAAAACCAACTTTAGTGGGAAATTTTAATTATCAGTAGGTAGGTACAGCTAATGCAAAATTTCATAAATAAAATAGAATTGTGAATCATAGACGCTCGACAACTCAGGTCATTAGAGTAAATAAAATAGAGGTTTTAATTTAAATAAATATTAATAAATAAACTTTTTAGAGACAAGCTTTTATTTAAATGCACTAAAAAGGAAAAAATAAATTTTAATAATTTAAGTTCATAATTATAAAAGCGTGGGTCGTGAGTAATAAACTATATCATAGAGTTCTCGACCCACGCTTTTATAATTATGAACCTAAATTACTATAATGTATGTGTTCCTTTTTAGTGCATTTAAATAAAAGCTTGTCTCTAAAAAAGTTTTCTTATTAATATTTATTTTGTTCATTTTAGTCTTTCAAAATTTTACTCCCCTTTGACACCCGTAAGGGTTGAATTTCGAGAAATCCTTTCTTAGTGGATGCTTACGTCAGAAAAGGAACCAACTGTCCAAATTTCAAGTTTCTAGCTTCAGCGAATTGGCGGGCGTTGATTAGTCAAAAAAACCCTACATCCCCGTTTGAACCCCTCCAAACAAAGTCCAAACAAAGCTTATTAACTTTCCGGCTAGGATCATTCGTTGACTAGACTATAGGTAACCTTATCTTTACAATCTTATAAACTATGCTATTACCTAGATTTATTATCTAAATCAAGGCAATATAAGCTTAGCTGCTGCGTGTTTGTTTTAAAATGGACCGTGTATAAGTTTACACTGCACACTACCGAAGTGAAACTTCGAGACACATATGAGTCATTACGAAGAAGATTACGCATGTGTGTGTTTATGTGTAACTCAATGTGTAACGCAATGCTTTTGCTTGGCATCTCGACTCTTGAGAGTCAGTGTAAACCGCAAAGTAAAGCTACAAACAATATACTAGTTTTCGAGACAAGCGTGGTGGGGATCTAGCCGCGTGTTGTAGTAGAGTTACACACAATACACATCCATACAGCGTTGCAACGTTTCGTCCGTCTCGTCGGATTTTTTCGTTATCAAAAAAACTTGACGTGGTGGACGAAACGCTCCCATTCACTCTACCGTGCGTAATAGAGTTGTATTTCAAAAAATACATGAGCTGCGCACGTTAGACAATGGCGGTCATTCACAATTTTCATCTATTAGAGATCAGTGGATAATATAATACTGTATAAATGCACATGTAGTATGTAATGCGGTAGTTTCTATAATGTGTGTGTATTGTTGTTCCTAAGCCCAGACGACAGATGATTTACGTCTTGAAGTTTGTTATGTGGGATTCCGTACATATGTACATCTCTAGATGTTATGTAAGCACATCGTATTGATAAACTCTTCGACAAACAGCTCGAATTTAACGCAACTGTATATCTGTGACCAAATATTATTAAAATCATTTACATCGAGGTGTTCAGAGAGATTTTTACTTCAATGTTTTGTAAGGAAACGGAGGTATGGTGATGGGTCGAAAAAGCATGCCCGAGATAATATAGGTCAGATTTTGATTATACTATATACCTTCAAACAATCAAACGTAAAGAAAAATGATTTTACGCATGGTGTTATTACCGCCCTATTAACATGTGGCAGTAAGGGTTCTTTTGTCGATCCTAAGTTTACTGTTTAGGAGGCCAAGATGGTTGTGGGGGGGGGGATTTATGAATGATCAATTATAATGATAGTAAAATAAGTGTTTAATGAATAAATAAAAATACTTTAGAAAACAAACCAACACATGTTAAATATCCATCGAAAATCTGGCTTACCGGTATTTAGCACCACATAAGAATTTTAAACATAGACCCACACAATTCCACGAATCCAATACTACTTCTCTCTTTTTTGGATTGTGCGGAGTATATTTATAGAGTTTACCCCCATCAATTTATGGGCGGTATGGCTTCTTGGAATTGTTGGTTCTTTATATCTTACTACATTATATTATATTTTTTCGTTGGAGAACAGCCAATTATATAATTGTTTCGAAACATATAGGAAAAAATCATTTTACCAACCAGTGGTCACAGTCAGGATTCTAACCTGAACTTTTCCAATTTCGCGTCGGAATGAGCTTACAATACTCAACTGTGACATGATTGCTAAATTAATATTCTCCTTATATGCTTCAGAATCAATTGATTTTCACTACATGCGAGTGTCAATTCATATTTGCTAATTCAATAGCTATGACATGAAGTGAATCCTCGTATACCAGCGAGAGCCCAACATAAAAGTGGTACGAGGATTCACTTCACATCATAGCTATTGAATTAGCAGATATGAATTGACACTCGCATTTAGTGAAAATCTATTGATTCTGAAGCATATAAGGAGAATATTAATTTAGCAATCATGTCACAGTTGAGTATTGTAAGCTCGCGAAATTGGAAAGGTTCAGGCTAGAATCCTGACTGTGACCACTGGTTGGTAAAATGATTTTTAACTTCCCACTGGAAGTTATTGTAATGGGTCCGAAAATCGAAATCAAAAAGGAAAAAAATTTTTTATATTTCAAGGTCACTACACTATTTTTACACTACTTTTAGAAAGATGTCTGTGTGTGTGTGTGTGTGTGTACGTACGTACGTACGTACGTATGTGTCCATTTCTTTCTAAGACGAAATCTCGAGAACGAAAAATGATATCGACTACGTTGGGGTGCCAATCGACGCGTATTAACGTAAATATGATCTGAAAGGAATTTTTTTAAAATCGGTTCAGCCGTTCTTTTTTCTTAACCAAATAACCTCCAAAAAAGTAGATTTTACGCAATATCTCGCGAATAAAAAATTATATCGACTTCGTAAGGGTGTCAATCGAGGCGTGTTAACGTCATTTTGATCCGACATAAATTTTATAAAAATCGGTTCAGCCGTTTTTTTTTTTTTTTTTTTTTTTTTAATTATTGATGTTTTAATGATTAAAATGATTCCTTTTCTGTGTAATATCTAATTTAATTATTATTATTAAATATTTATCAAACTGGGAAGTTCGTCGTGTGGACCTCAAGGGTCGCACTTTAGTTCTAATAAACGACCCACCTCACGGCTTGTTTCCTATATGTTTCGAAACAATTATATAATTGGCTGCTCTCCAACGAAAAAATCTTTCAATTGCATACAGCCGTATAAAAAAACTATTATTATTATATTATATGACACATTTTATTTGTACTTATTATGATTTTATTTTGTTGTGTGTCAAATTTTGATTTTGCTTTGATTTTGTTTTGGTTTTATTGTTTTTGCTTTTCTTTTGTTTACATTTTTTATTGTCAGACGCTAATGACCTCTGTTGTCGAGCGTCTATAATCTACAATTCAATTCAATTCCTTTCGTATTTTCCTTCGTCCATAAACAGTTTTGTAATGAATGGTTAGCCATCTTCCGAGAAACAAACAAGGCCGTTATTATGTGCTATATGTATAATTGTTATATAATATTTGTGTATAAGCGGCATTTATCTGCATGTATTTTGGTATGTGGGACTGTGGGGAAGGGCATTTTGTCGTTTTACTAATTAATTATATTGTATGTTTATTGTACTTGTAGTGGTAACCCCTTTACATCATATATCATATTATTGTACGATCGCGTTAATCCAATACACTAAATGTTCAAGGTCGTCGGATTAGTTGTACAAGCAAAATGGGGATTATAAACTTTATTGAAGTGTATAACTTCTAATGCGAGTTCGGGCCGTTTAATATTTGCGTTAAATGTTTAACGCTAACGGTGTTACCATACGGCAACGAAAAACAAATCGACTGTAAATGTGAATTTATAACATTTAGATGTAGATTTCACATAAGTAAGTTTCACTTCTGTAGAATGTAATATAAACAACATATCACTGTTTGCCAGACGGCGTTCATAGAGTTCACCGGCCGAACTGTATAGCTTTCCACACTTACAAACTTGCGTTCCAGATCGCTGACTAGAATCACTGTTTTCTGGACGGCGGTCATACAGTTCGACCGTCACCGGCCGAACTGTAAAAAAATGTGTCGCGACACAGTATAATTTAGTGTGTTATAAGACCATGTAGTTTACACTACACACTACAGTAGTGAAAGCAAAATCTGTTTTTAAACATTATAATATTGGCATTTACAGAATAATGTGTGATTTGTTTTTCGTTATTATGATTAAACCGTTAGCGACGGGATGAAGTCGCATACAGAGGGCAGTGTAGCCTAGTGGTTAGCGTGCTTAGTGCCGCAACCTCTGGACTGGACTGCCGTGGGTTCGAATCCCACCTGCGCTCATGGATGTTTTGTGATGTTATTTAGTTTTAAGATAGTTGTTATTTAGTGTAGTTGAAAGACGCTAATGATCTGAGATGTCGACGCGTCTATAATCTACAATAAATAAAATGAAGTCGCATAAGAAGTTACACACTTCTAAAATAATTTATAAACCTTGCAAAATTATCAGTCTGAAAAAATTTACAAGTAGAAAATATCAAAATAAGTTACACTAAAAAATAAATATATAAAATGCATTGTCAGGACCGCAAAACCACTCTAAAAAGTGGCGGACTTTAATGCAAAAAAGTTAAATCATAAATTCATGGAGTTTTTACATTACTGGGCTAATTAATAAAAATAAAATGTGTTCTTTGTCGTTTGATATCATTAACAATTGTAGGGGACGTCTAATTATTATACTCATTTATTTTTCTTTTCAGTGAAAAAAAAACGTGAGAATGGCATCATTAGGGTTGTTTTTCATTCAAGACAGCAGATTAAGTACCTCATTAATTGTTCTAATTGGTTATTACATGGAGTTACTCGTTCGTGTTATAGTCGGCTTACAACCGATATTATACACAATGTGAATTGTTTTAACGTTTACTTCAACAAAATATTCAATTAACTAATTAGCTGAATTAATTAATTTCTCATAACTATTTTTTACGTTGATAAAACTAGGTCTTTATTAATTGTTTTAAACTCGCATATTGCGTCAACTACAGCAGGGTGTCAGTCCATCCATAGTACCTCTAAAACAATAGTACATTACGCCTCCTAAAGTTATTAGCAGTCAAACTTTCGAATTAATGAAACCCAGGTACCAGGGTGCATATAATTATTAATTAATTATTATCGATTCTGTTATTTTATGTGTCTGCGTTGACAACGATTGAGTAATCAACCCACTAATATTTGATTTTAAATAATTTGAAACGATTACCTCTGGGCAATTTTCTTTGTCGAAATATATGAAATGTATAAGCAAACATTTTGGTTTCATTATGAAATAATTAACTGAAATAAATAAACCAAAATAATATGTGCTGCCTATACCTAGAATTTCCATTTTAACTGAATTATATATTGTATACGGAATTAAAAATTTCTAAAAAAATAGGATTATTTTCAATTTTCCACTTAATTTTTAAAATAATCTCATTTTTTAGAATTTTGCAAAATACGTTTGTCGTTTAGGTTGATCTAGTAATTTTGAAAAAAATATTTAATTGATATTAATTATTAAAATTAATATTAATTATTGGTACTAGGCCTCAGAAGAAAATAATAGTATTAATTAAATATTTTTTTCCAAAATTATCAACCTAAGCGACCCGTATTTTGAAAATTTCTAAAAAATGGGATTATTTTAAAATCTAGTTTTTTTTTTTAAAGTGGTCCAAAGTTTCGTATATGTTTTGAATATTTTGAGATTAAATTAAGAATCAGGAAAAAATAATTATTATAAACTCAAAAAAATAATAATATTTTCTGCACAATAAAATTACGAAATCCTGCACAAATTATAAAGTTGATTAATATTTTTAATGTTTATTTTTTGTTTCAGGTAAGAAAAGAACCAAAAACGTTATATTGGAATCTTGTAAGTTTTTTTTTATATTATTTGAAATAGACCGACTTATGACGCATATAATATAAGAATGGATAAAAAATAAAAAACAAATAAAATTTACCAATTTAATAGTATATTTCAAAACATGCAGACATGATTTGTTAGTGTTATGCTAGGATTTCACAACGCCGCAGAATACAAAACAGAATTCCTCCATAATATTCAGTATAGCGCATGCAGTGGTAGATCTGTACAATATGAAGCGACGTGACCTGTCAGATATTTGACATGAAAGCGGTGCAATAAACATGTCGATGTCAAACTGAACGTCGACTTTGACAATAACACGCAATTAACACGTATAGGTGAGGTTAGGTTTGTTTCCTTTATTTTCTCTACGTTATTGTCTTATTATACATTATATACAGTTATACTATGTGTTCAATAACTACGAATACAGTACATTCTCTATGGTTGCATGACTTTTGGGGCTATACGTTAAAGGTGCGCAAACTAGGGAATTAACCTCAAAAAGAGGGCGCGAAAATGCGAAAGCGGGTAGCAGAAAATCAACAAGGCATCACCTATTGAAAAATGTTTTTCGTTGGAAAGCAGCCAATTATATAATTGTTTCAAAACAAATTGGAAAAAATCATTTTACCAACCATGGTCATAGTCAGGATTCTAACCTGAACCTTTCCACTTTCGCGGCGGAATGAGCTTACAATACTCAACCGTGACATGATTGCTAATTTAATATTCTCCTTATATGCTTCAGAATCAATAGATTTTCACTACATGCGAGTGTCAATTCATATATGCTAATTCAATAGCTATGATATGAATTGAATCCTCGTACCAGCGTGGGCCCAACATGAAAGTGAAAATTATTTCAAAATAATCATAATTATATCGAAATAATTTTCACTTTTAATAAATCAACGTTTTTACAAAAAGAGAAAAACGCTATTTATAAAATGGAACTTCCGCTGCTTTCGGAATTCAGTTAGTATTCGGTCATAAAGTATTCTCGCTATAAACTTATCTCAAATTTCGTACGACACGCTGTATAGTTATTGTGGTTTGTTGCAATATTGCATTAGTGCATTTAGTCAGAAGTCAGTTAAGTACGGAAATTGGTGCATTGAAATGCAATCCATCAACGGAAATAGTAGTTAATTCAACCTTCAAAGCCACGACGTAATAAACCGTTCTTATTATTACATAAGGCTGAGCACCCCTCGATGTAACGTGACAGCGTAGTCTAACCAGTGACTTGCATCTAGAGTGCCCGCGGTGAGAGATGAAGCCAGGCACGTCATCAATAATATTATGCTAGTTAGGTACAATTTTGGCAAACTTCTATTCATGACAATAAATATGCCAATAGCAAGCTAGAAGGCGAGCGCAATGCATTCACGTTACTACGACGCGGTGGCTTCATCTTTCGCCGCGCGAGGTCTACCATGCCACTTCATATTAAACCATGCCTCTTTTCGTGCATCTTGATTCTTGATGTATGTGCTTAAGCGAAGTGAAAGGCATTCCTGTCTGCATGCGTCAACTTAAACGCACGAGATAGTTTACTGAGAGGCAAGACGACGCAAGTGTGTTCCGAGTCAGTCGGAACTTTCTTGCATCATTCATGCATCTTGTGTTGTTTTATTTGGTAAAATGGAGTGAAATAATAAAAACTCTCGAATTTATTGATTCAAATAGACAATTTCCATGTGCAACGAACTCTACGTGATGCATAACGAAAAGAGATGCGTTTTTTGCCTCTTATTGCATGCGCAAATTAAATGCATATGATTTGCCGCACGAAAAAGAGGCATCGGGTAAAGCTACCTTACAAACATACTGGCCATTGAACTGATATAAGGAATAATTATTAATTAATTCAACAATGAATTTTTTAATCCACGAGACATCCACTACCTAGTGGATGCCTTTTGGATTAAAAATTCATTGTTGAATTAATTAATAATTATTATATTGTTGTCCACAATTACCTAACTCATATATTGTTATTTATTTGATATGAAGAAGTTAATCATCATGCATTGAGACCAAGACGAGGCGAAATGCTTAATTAAATAAAAATATTGGCAATGAATGCGCCTCTGCTTTTACCCATTGAGTCTGTATGCCCAAATAACCAATGGCTGTTGTTGCCTTAAAAAATAACAATATTCAATTTTTCCGCATAGCTAAAGAATATAATTACATTAGAGGAAAGAATTAATTTAATGTAGTAAATTGTTATCGCAGCATCTTAATATGAAAATCTATTTCTGTATTGAACTATAGACGAATAAAGCTTTTGCCAAGTTGTTACGTCATGTCACTTCAGTGGGTGCTCAGCCGTTGTTATAACTGCTATTGGTCTGGTTAGGGTGGAAATACATGAATCGGTCTGCCGTCTTTGGAATAGAGTGGATATATTTAACGTTATAATAAAGTATGAAGGAAACGCTGGTGCTTTTAAACAAAACGTAGTAGGCATTGATTCTTTGTAAATGTTTGTGCAACAATGCCTATTGTTATACATTCTATAGAACTATGGTGAACAGCTCGGCTTGTTACATATAGAAGCGTACCTAATTTAACTTGAGTCTAATATTTGCGTAATAATATCTATCAGTAAATCCTCTTTCGTTTCCAGTCTCAAAAATTAAGTTATTTTAGACTAAAACTAAATACCTATTAAATGTTAATTAGGTGTAATGTTAATTAGGTGTAATGTTAATGTCCAGTATATTGAAATTACGAAAATTGGGTCACGGGAATTTGGACAAAATAACACAATGATCAAACTATCATTGAAAAGAGACAAAACGTCGCATCTTTCAATGATAGTTTGCTCATTGTTTTTTATTTTACCCAAATTCCCGTGACCCAATTTCCATAATTAAATGTTAATTCTAGCGTTGCAACGAATATTTAACAACTATACTCTAGATTAGGCCTATTCAGCAATGTAAAACGTTTTTACCATTCGGAAGAATACTGAGTTTTATTTAATATTATTTATCAATAGAAAAAGTAGCCAAGAGACTGCTCTGTTGACACTATAGATTTTATGGAGATGGCTTCATGAGAAACAATATAGATGGCAGTAGCTGGTATACAGCCGCCGAAGTTATGATTTAGTTAACAATGACATTTAGTTATTTAAGCTAGAAACTTAAGTTTCTAGCTTCAAACATCAATACATCTAATAGTTAATTTCTGGCAAATTTATTGTATAATAAAAATAACACAAACGTTTCTACTTTGGATAACATAAATATTTTTCAATGTTTCCAGTTTAAAAAATTAATAAAATCATAATCATTCTTTACAAATCAATGTTAATATGTGTTTTAATTGTATTATGACAATTTTACTGTTCTCTGTTGACGGCATTTGAGCTCTGAAGATGTAATTATATATTACGAAACGTTAGCTAATAAATGAATTAAAACTGTATTTGCAATTCAATTGGATCCTTAAGCCACACATCGAGTCGTTTATTTAGAAAAATATCTGGCGGTAGCGAAATAAAATTTATTGAGAAACGCTGCATTGAAGTATTAAACTGTATAACCCAAAATTTCATCACAACTTTGACCTCTCAGATGTGAATGAATGAATAATGAATATAATACAATAAAATCGACGAAGCGGCAATTATAGATAACTCAAACGTTATTTAAGTGAATTAATAAAGCACACTTACATTAAATAGTGAGGTTATGACGCAACTATTAATATATCTATCCGCTTATACATATAGATACATCATCTTGACTGGTGTACAAGATGGGTGTGTAACACACTACTGTCTTTAATTATACCTTCTCGCAAGATAGAACAATAGACGTAATATACATGTTCCAATTTAAATGGCCATTAATCACACAATTGAGTCTATATCTGTTGTTTGCTATGAGGTAACCATTCAAAATGTAGATCCAGGATTCTCATTGCTTAACTGTACTTGTAAAATATAAATTCATTTTGATGCTTTTGGGATCCATATCAAAAAAAATGTTGTAATGATACTTAATACTCAACGAAACTTTGTCCTATTTTCCTTGCATTTGTAGGGTGTTTACTATCTCAGTAACTATAATTTGGTAGATGATGCATATGAGTTGTAATCACAATATGGTGTAATAATGATATGTAGATGATATGTATGTTGTATTTGTGATCTTGACTTACTGTATCCTGTTTTTTGGGCTATACAATAAATTAATATCTATATATCTATCTATCTATATGCCGTATGGACACCTGATAGCTTGCTAAAGACTTGTATCAAAGCACATTCTCTTTCAGATAGAATAAATGTTTGGTGATACATTTTGTTTCTCAAATATAGCTCAGAAATAAAACTTGTTCTTTACTTTGAGCAGTAATAATATTCGTTTTTGAACAGAAATATTTCATCAGTGATCATAAAGGACCATGAGCGAGCGCGATCACAAATTATATGGAAGGATAAACTAGCGGAATGTCGCTTGACTATAAAAACTAACATATCCCGCCATATAATATTTTATCCCGCGCCGCTTTTGCTCCTGTTCCTGCTAACCGCTGTCTCGCGTTGGTCTGGGGTAGTCTTTAGCCGACATAATAATGGCTCAACAAAAAAAATATTTATTCATTCATTTATTTATTTATTTATTACCGCTGGCGCGAACGAAGCCGAGAGATAAAATATTATAATAATATATACGTACTAATTTACTTTGTAGTCAATTTGGATACACAATAGTTCTATAACAAAGGCGTATATAGCATGATATACATATTTATCTGATTAATCAATGCTTAACCGTAATTTCTCTTTATCAGTTCAAATGTTTAAAGGTTTGTCGGCACGGATAAATAGCATTGCAGAAAACGTAATATCAACTGGATAACAGATGCACGTTTATAATATGTAATTTAATTATAACGTATTTCAGTAAAATTAATATAACGATTTTGAAAAAAGAACATAATATTATAGGTTTAACAATTTAATATGTACTAGTATAGACATAAAAACACCATTATGACTTAAAGCGACACACTGTATTGAATGAATTTGGACTTAATATGCCAGTTCCATAACAAGGAGGAAAATCTGGAGATGTACGTTAGATACGGTTAGATTATTGTGGACTTACTTCTTTTTATTACAAAAGAATTTTCTTCAAATTAAGAATGAACTGACAAAGACTAGATATTATTTGCAAGAGCTGCGAATGTATCGATTCTGTTCAATTTGGATGTGTGATAGTTCTAACAAGGAGTACAGTATGATATAAATGTGGGAACAGGCAGAGATACCGGTCGATACTATACTTACACGGGTAATCAAGAAAATGCCGCGAAATGTAATAATAATCGATTCTGTTCAATTCGGATGTGTGATAGTTCTAACAAGGAGTGTAGTGCGCTATAAATGCATTCAGGAAGTGAGAATAGTTAGAGTTAGGGTTATTTACACGGGTAATCAAGAAAATTCCGCGAAATGTATTAATAATAATCCTATATACTGCACTGTAACACACGCGGTTCCCGTGCCCGAGCGCGCGGAAGCCGAGAGAGAGAGAGAGAGATGCCGCAGTGGTGGGGAGAACAGCAGCGAAGGAGCGGAGCATAAATTTCGTTGCATATTTCCCCTCACGCAGCTGTTCACAGCCCGAAATAAGATGTTTCACATCAATAATGATAATCAATTGTGTTCTATTCGGATGTGTGATAGTTCTAACAAGGAGTACGGTATAATATAAATGTATGCAGGTGGGTAGAAACAGGCAGAGGTACGATAGATATTATTTGCACGCGTAATCAACAAAAGCCACAGCGTCTATCCACAACAACCTAGTTTGCTAATTAAATTAGTGAATAAATATAACTAATGGAATCAGTCTTAAATAGGCAGAGGGCTATTGATACGGCACGACTGGAGACTGTGCCACCGTCAGTTCAGCATAGCTCTCGTCCCTCTCTTTCTGCATATTATTTAGCTACGTGCTGTAGATGAATTTATTCCGTACAAACCAGTGCTGGTCAAACTTTGTGCTTCACAAGTATATTTTATTTTAAGACATTTTTAACCGACTTCAAAAAAAGGAGGTTTCTCAATTCGACCGTATATATTTTTTATGTGGTTATGTTTTATGTATGTTCGCGGATAACTTCGTCGTTTATGAACCGATTTTGAAAAATTTTTTTTATTTGAAAGGATATACTTTCAGATTGGTCCCATAGAAATTTCATCAAAATCGGTTCAATAGTTCGGGGCTGATTTTAATAAAAGTAAGTAACGGCGTGTGATTCTTTAATTTATTGTGGACAATACATGTCTCAAAAAGACACAAAAATACCATATAGATTTTTAACGTTTCAATTTGTTGAAATATCACTGTTTTTTTTCTTTTTATGGATGCGTCTTTGTATTTCATCCATTATTTTATACCTCGTAATGCTTTATGTTCTTCAATAATACGTTATTATGTAGGTATATCTACTCCAAAAATGTGTGTAGAAATAATTATGAAGGAATTCCTAAGGGAATCTTGTAAACCATTATTCGGAGAATTGTATATGCAGGGTTTATTTCCGTTTATGTTTTATATAAAGCAGTCATTATTATAAAAAAGAAAAATATTTATAATAAAATATTTTTTTTATAAACTGAAATTATAGCAATATTTGTATAGGGTTATACGACTAGATTTAATCATTCGTGTGTTGTTTGGGGTTACAGTGGAGCGTCGATTATTATCTATAATCGGATTAGCAAAAATTCGTATAATCCAACAGTCATCTTGCAGATAAAGACGTAAAAACTAACCAACAAAGTTATTAATATTTTCAAATCGAAATGTGTACATTTTTTACAGATAAATGGGTACCCAATGTTCCCATAATATGATTGTATTAATATAGGTATACCTAACTATTATGTTTTAGGTACTATACATTTTATATAATATAGTATTTGTAATTCTTTGTCACCTGACTATTCTAATACCTATTATTAGGTATTATAATATATCAAAATACGTAAATTTTTTATCACAAAACCTGTTTTTGGTATTTAAAATAATAATATTGATACATAAGAGAGTGACCTCTCCTTTAATTTTTTACTTTCCACCTCTACTATGGTAGGGAAGTAATGGATTTAGTTCAAAAAAAATATTTCGAGATTTTAACAGATCTTCACGTTTTGAAACCCTAGCAATCGTTTAAGATCATTTTCTGACTGATGTCTGTATGTGTGTGTGCGTGTGTGTGTGCATGTGTGTGTGTGTGTGTGTGTATGTGGTCAATTTTTCGCCTTCGATATCATAAAAACGGAACAACGTACGACCATGTCGATTGTTCTATTGTGTTTATCAGCCTTTAACTTAGATCTGATTAGATTTTGAGTCAAATCGGTTCAGTGGATCCTGAGATATTAAAAAAAACGTTCTCAATGTCAGGTATTAACATAGGTAAAAAAAATATAAATGAATTCTAGAGGTTATAATATGAAAAAAATGTAAATATTTTTTTTCTCTAAAATGTATAGTTTTCGAGAAAAAAAATATTTTACTAAAAAAAGAAAATTGAACGTAAATCAAGGTAACCATGATTTTTGCTATATTGCTAGTCATCAGTAGATCACCAAACAAAAAAGAGGGCCATGCTTTTTTTCAAACAATAAAAAAAAGTGTTTATTTTTGCAAATATTTACTAGGTGGGAAGTATAGGACTGGTCATTTGAAATAATCATCTATTTTTGATTGGCGTGTAGTGGATACACGGTTCTTCACTTAAAAGTTTCATTCAAGAATATAAGTTTCAAATTATAATTTGGACTTACCTAATTTATTTTGTGATTCGGATAATCGACAGTTTAGCTTTAGATAATTGACATTCGGGTAATTGATGTTCTACTGTACCTAATTGGATTGAAAATTTTAAAACTGTCTGTGGCTTTCATAGCATCTAAATGTAGATATGATTAATTAATGTGTAAATTCTCCGTGGCTGGTTGCATTTCCCTTTAAAAAATAGAATATACTATTATAAACGTTTGATTTTAGATCTGGAATTTAAAAAGTTAAAGTTTATAACAGTGTGTTAGCATTGTGAATAAAGACGTTATTTTAAAATCTGAAATTACATAGAAATAGATATTAATAAAAGCCTGATACAAAAAAAATTACTAGATAGTTTAGGAGTTGATAAAATTTTAATTACTTTACCAATTAAAAATGAATAAACAAACACTTGAAAAAATCTACACATTTATTAATCTCAACGATCGTTTTGGGTTCCTAACCCATCATCATGCGTAAACTCCTGATGATGGGTTAGGAACCCGAAACGATCGTTGTGATTAATAAATGTGTAGAATTTTTCAAGTGTTTGTTTATTAATTTTTATTCAATCATGTTCTACCAAGTGCGATAATTCTATAGAATTTACTTTACCATTTTTTTCCGATAGTATAAAATCTAAGATACCCACGTAATTTTTTAACTTCGCGCTTTTGAAAATTTTCAATATACCTAAAACCGCGCAGTTGACATTACACACTACAGAAGTGAAATCTAGACGCAACTACAAACAGAATACTGGGTTACGCGTCGACTGTAATTATAATGTAATAATAATTGTGCACAGACACACACACGTTGTGGATTATAGACGCTCGACAACAGAATTGTAAATTATAGACGCCCGACAACTGAGATCATTAGCGTGCTCGACAACAGAGGTCACACACACATTCATACAATGTTGCAGCTTTTCGTCACGTCTCGCCATTGAATCCATGTTCTCTCTACCGTCTACCGTTGTGTAAAGAAGTTTCACTTCAAAAAGCCGTACTTTTCTATTGAAATGCGGATATTCTGATTAGTATATGTATGACACGAATGGGGCATGTAATTTATACCCAAATCTCTATACGTCCGGCAAACAGTGAGCCTAGTTAGTGTTCTAAACCGCAAGTTTGTAAGGCGATACATTTATTTTGTACACTACTGTATGCACTCACACAGTTAAGGATATCTACTCACACGTACACAGAATGTACACCCTCATAATTCCATTTACCCGGCGCTAATTCATTAAGCTGCTGCTAATAGAATATGGCAGAACCACGTGTAGGTCAGGCTTGCTACTGGATTGGTTTATGGTTGTGTATATCCTATAGGCAATATAGTATATAACCCTCTGTATGTCGGACCGTGTGTTTGTCGACTCCTAAACGGGCACCCTGGATTTCCGTGTTGTATAGGACGCGCATGGCAGGTTTATCACAACACACCTATCGTTGCTATTGAAGTGTATTCTGTAAATTGCATAAAATAAAAGGTTCGACATAACTCGGACTAACTTTCCCATATACAGTACGAAAGAACGCCGGGAGAGAGAGAGAGAGAGAGAGATTGTAGATTGAGCGTCTATAATCTTTAGAATCTCTTTCTCTTGGGAGAACTAGATGTCATCACATACTGGTACTACGGGAGTAACCTTGTGTAAAATTTAATCAAATTCGTTTGAAACCCCCAAAAGTCCACCAGAAACCCCCAAAAGTCCACCAGAAACCCCCAAAAGTCCACCAGAAACCCCCAAAAGTCCAACCAGAAACCCCCAAAAGTCTACCAGAAACCCCCAAAAGTCCAATCAGAAACCCCCAAAAGTCCACCAGAAACTCACAAAAGTCCACCAGAAACCCCCAAAAGTCCAACCAGAAACCCCCAAAAGTCCACCAGAAACCCCCAAAAGTCCAACCAGAAACCCCCAAAAGTCCAACCAGAAACCCCCAAAAGTTTACTAGAAACCCCCAAAAGTCCAACCAGAAACCCCCAAAAGTCCACCAGAAACCCCCAAAAGTAAAACCAGAAACCCCCAAAAGTCCACCAGAAACCCCCAAAAGTAAAACCAGAAACCCCCAAAAGTCCACCAGAAACCCCCAAAAGTAAAACCAGAAACCCCCAAAAGTCCACCAGAAACCCCTAAAAGTTCACCAGAAACCCCCAAAAGTCCACCAGAAACCCCCAAAAGTCCAACCAGATACCCCCAAAAGTCCACCAGAAACCCCCAAAAGTCCAACCAGAAACCCCCAAAAGTCCACCAGAAACCCACAAAAGTCCACCAGAAACCCCCAAAAGTCCAACCAAAAACCCCCAAAAGTCCACCAGAAACCCCCAAAAGTAAAACCAGAAACCTCCAAAAGTCCACCAGAAACCCCCAAAAGTCCAAAAAAGAAAAATATTTTTCAGTTTTTTAACCGATTTTCAGGCTATTTGTCTCATATTTGAGTTAGGATTACCTAGAGGTATGACCACCCTGAACACACATACAAATTTTGAGTACAATCAATTCACTGGTTTGGGCTCTAGATACAACGACATACATTTTTTCAAAACCACTTTTTTGGGTTCAGGGGACTTAAAGATTTTCACTAGAAGGATAAGAATTGTAGATTGTAGACGCTCAACAACTGAGGTCATCCAGTGACTTCCACATATACTCCGTATATGGAAAAATAAAAATCCAGAATTCGATTAGGAAATTTCATATCCATTAAAAAAATATCTTTTCCTACTTACATTGTGGCAACGGAATTAATAGATCTAGTCATTTATTGTTACGTTACAAGTAACAAACTATTTAAAAACCGCCCATAATTTGATTAGAACATAAATAAGAATGCATTCAGGTAAATGAATAAGTTAAACTACATGGACGTGACACAAATGACACACCATTAGAGTTTGCTTTTAATAAAAAGTTTTACATGTACAGGACCGGCCACCGGTTTAAGACAAACTTTTCGAACAAACTTATTTCGACTCTCTTTTTGACGCACGTTCGTATCAAATATATATTTTGACATGTTAGAAAGTTAGCGTCACGAAAATCGTCACGAAGGGTCTGCATTCTGCGTCAATTACTCGTAGAGATTTTGCAGTACGTGTGTGTATGTGGTCAATTTTTCGTCTTCGATATCGTTAAAACGGAACAACATACGGCCGTGCCGATTGTTTATCAACCTTTAACTCTGATTAGATTTTGAGTCAAATCGGTTCAGTGGATCCTGAGATATTAAAAAAACGTTCTCAATGTCACGTATTAACATAGGCAAAAAAAAATATAAATGAATTTTAGATGTTATAATATGAAAAAAATGTAAATATTTTTTCTCTAAAATGTACAGTTTTCGAGAAAAAAAATATTTTACTAAAAAAAAAAATTGTAGGTACGTAAATCAAGGTAACCATGATTTTTGCTATATTAAGCTAGCCATAAGTAGATCACTAAACAAAAAAGAGGGCCATGCTTTTTTTCAAAGAATAAAAAAAGAGTGTTTATTTTTTGCAAATATTTACTAGGTGGGAAGTATAGGACTGGTCATCAGTCGAATTTTTTATAGTTTGTAGTATATAGGGATGTTACCCAATATGTGTGTTTTACTGACACTGCAGATGCGCATGCGGATTTTTGAAGTCCACATCTGTAGATGCGGATGCTGATGTCAAAAATGATGCGAAAGTTCCGCGATTGCAAATGCGGACGTCTGCGACATCCGTGGTTTGTAGTCCAAAGACCAAAATCATCACGTTTTAACTGTGACTCTTACTATCCATCAAATGAAGTAGTCATTTATTTAGATTTTGTACCTTAATTCGCCCCTGTACCTATATACAAGTTTTGTGTGTCTACATTAAGAAAGTCGTTAAAAGACATCAAGGAAACCGAACACGGGCGATTTGAAGGGAACATGATTTATTCAGCATTTAAATCTATGTTAACATTACATAAATTTATACTAATAACTGTAATGACTTTAGTTTAACCGACCGGCTAAGTATGTCTTTTTATTGAATGCTGGCACAACAATGTAAGATTCGTGGTGGTCAAAACAATGCTGTGACCAGGAAAGGACATACAGTGTAGTGTACCATTATTCAACACGGATGTTATAAATCACTCAGATAATAATATTCACTAATATAATGTAGCAAAACCCCAGATGATGCGCCGCTGGCGACGGTGGAAGCATCGAGAACAAGTAACAATGTGTAGCAAAAAAAAAACCAGAGTTACGCCACTGCCTTGAGCAGAAATCACTAGAAAGTCAGGTCACAAATGAATTCCGAGAAATGTGTTTGTTGTTGGTAACCGCGCGAAGAATATAGAAAATACTGGAAAAATCGAGAAACCAGGTATATAAACGATGATGAATCACAATCAGGGAGCAGTCTACAATCAGCGTCGTTATCAGACAGTATTCCGTGGACCTACTTGATATAAAATAAATAATCATTGTATTTGTTAAGTGTTTATAATTACATATTATTATAAACAGTGTTGACTGTTGAAATTGACTTTTCATTGTCACGAATTATTGTATATTGTTGTTTACATTTTTAATTATTGAAATAAATAATTTATTCCACCCACGTAAGAAATTGTTACAATAATAATATTCACTAACTAAAAAATCTTTCTAGGTAGGTCTCATCCCAGGAAAAAATCGTCTTCTTGTAGATTTTATAATTTCAAAAATCTATTTTTCGACGCTTCAAAATAGTGTAATATTGTAAGCAAGCTTTGGATACTTATGTATAGATGTTACGATGTCCATGGATTTTATTAATAATAATTGTTTATTAATGTTACGGATCACCCTGTATATAAACGTCAGGCGAGAATTTTGAGAAGCGATGTCTGACGTTGAAGACACTGGTGCCTACGCGAAGATTCTAGACAACGCTAGAGAATACGAGGACGCACTAAGCGTACACCGCGCGCCAGTATATAAGCAGCGAGTCGACGGGAATCGAGCGGGTAATGGTGAGTCGTGCCATCAAGTGAATCAGTGATATAAATATTAGTCAATCAACGGTCGAATCAGTCAGTACAGTGATATAAATAGTGGAGTGGATATAAATAAATAGTACTGAAGTAACTGAGTAAATGACTGATATAAATAAACGTTAGAAATAAATCTGATATAAATACAGTGACATAAATAATTACAAATAAATAATACTTGTATATATAGTTATTTGTTAAGTGTTATTTAAGTGTTTCGCTTTGTTTAAGAATTACTGTTTAGTTATTATTATTGTGTTGCTTGTTAGAACTGACTGTTCGTTGTTGCATTTATTATTATTGCGTTTTTAATTATTGTAAATAAATATTTATTCCGCCAACTCATAAAACAGTTTTGTAACATTAATTTAAAAATGCCGAGAGGGGGAAAGCGAAAATCTAAATGTATGAAGTATAACTTTGACTGCGCGCTTACGTGGGTTAGGTACATACCTTTTTTTATCTTTCTAACTAAATGAAGTGTTTTCAATCTGTTATACTCGCGTTGCTTATATCCATTTGGTGTGGTATTAGACTGTACGGTAAGGTAAAAGGAATAAACGCAACCCATTGGTTTAATAGTTTGGACGGTACGTGGCTCTTTGGGAAACAAGTAATGAATGTCAGAGAAGACATGGCATTGCAGTGTTTCTGAACCTTTCACAGAGCGTTTGAACTGTTCAGAAATTTATGGCTTACATCTATTTCGTTGTTCGTTTTCTTTATGCGCCAAAGACATGACTTTATAAACTTTAAATTTCAATTTAAAACTTGTTATAGATAGTTCACCAATGTTGTTGTGTTATTTTTTGTTATCAAAAACCTTAAATTAATAACCAATTTACTATTTTTACATGATTATTATTCAAATAAAAAAAACTTATTACACGTACATATTTTACTTACCATTAGAGTTTATTAACAGTTTACCATACCCCTTGATATAATTGTAGATTGCATATCTAGTTGCATAATAAGGTATATTATTAAACGAGCATAGTGAGTTTTAACAATCAGACGAGTCATAATAATATCATTACGTACGAGATATACAGCGTGTCCACGAAAGTTCTTTACAAATGGAATTTTTTTTTATTAATTATTGGAGCAAAAATTTTTTTCTGTGAAAAAGTTCTGCTTCGTCCAAAACCTCTAAAACACCAAAGAAAATTTTTTTCGGCCTAAAGTTATACGAGGGAAATCAAGAAGTTTTATTTTACTAAAAATAAAAATTATCTGTGATATTCAAGATTTTCGCAAAATTAGTTACATAATCAAACTTAATTCAAAATTATAACATAACTAGCTTCTAAATAATTATTTATTCAGAATTATAAATCAGAATTCAACATGTCCTCCATCTCTCTCCATACAAAGAACAGAATTCTCCTTCCAAAATCCGTCACTGAAAAAAATTTTCTTTGGTGTTTTAGAGGTTTTGGACGAAGCAGAACTTTTCCACAGAAAAAAAATTTTGCTCCAATAATTAATAAAAAAAAATTCCATTTGTAAAGAACTTTCGTGGACACGCTGTATATGGTAATTTTTTGCCATACCCACTACAAAATAACTGCTTTTCACTTCATTTTCAGTATTTTGAAAAAATGTTGATAGTTTATTTGCGTCGCCAACTTCACTTCTATAGTAGGCCGAGAGTAGCTGTCAGTAGGTAATAGTGGGCGGATCAGGGCGAATAAACATAAATCACTATGGAAATGGTTTGATTTCCCACGTTAGTGTCTAGTGTGGGAAAGATACGGTCCCGCATAATGACCTGTCATACCTACATGCATGTAAAGCAGCTATTTTATAGTGGGTATGGCAAAATAGTTGTATATAATTATAGCAATGAAACTGCGTGATGGGCATCTGACAGCATCTGATTGGTCGCTTGAAACTCAACACAGCAGAACAACAAATCAACGATACTTTGTGCATCCTAGCTAAGCACGTGCTGTTCACGTGTTATTAACACTCTCTTGGTGGGAAACTTATGAACTAAGACCGTTGAAGTCTAGCCTTGGGACCAATGTTGACTCCCTAAATATTTGATTTCTTAAACAAATTTATTCAAACATCTTTAGAAACATCTTTAAGTTGACGTTTCGCATTATTAAAACCAATTAATATTGTCGTTAAAATTGTGTTTTAAAGACCACCAACAGCTAAGGTTATTTGGGCCTAGCACCAATTCATATTTTCAATTCATTATTTTTTTTTTTTATAATAAATTGAAAATCCAATTGACACTTTTACCAGCTCTCGGGCTAGAACCCGGGAACTGGGGACTTGTAATAGAGGAACCATAGCAATGCCAAATATTGTCGTTAATACAATGGAAGGATTGAAGTGTAGATGGAATATTAGATATTTACTTAGCACAATGGAAATGTCTAATAATTCCAATAATAAGTAATTGTTTTGTGAGACGAATGAGTCGCTGTTATCGTATCAAAGGGATCACATTCCAATGTAAGACGTAACTAACCTAATACTGACTGTAAGAGGTCGGTATATGCATTTGTGTTTAGGCTGCCTTCCTTGGTTCTGTCCCTGAGAGAATCAGATGGATTGATTGCACGGAATGTCTATTATGTTCAATATTATACGTACTATATACAGTGTGTTTCAACAACAGTTGACCAATGTATACGTAAGTATTGAAGCAGTTATTCAGGTTTACTTTGGAAGTTTTCGACCCCGACTTAATTACGGTTAGCTATCGTAATATTTTGGGGAAACTCGCGTCGGCAATACGACTTTTTATTTTGCAAAAAAGGATTGTTCGGATTCTGAGTAAAGTTGGATGATGAAGTTTTACATCTAATTAACCCACATAATATTAAATACTATAGTTATAACACTATAAAATATTCATATAAGTAAGAAAAAGAAAAAATATAATTTAACAAATGTGACGTACTAGAATAAATTAACAAATAATAGAGACATATACGTATATTATACTTACCTTATATATTATAGACTCGTGCACATAGCCTTAGTCGCTGCGCACGAAACTCAAAAAAAAAAGTAAGAAAAGAGTGGGCAAAATTAAGTAGGTGATACTCGAACATTTTTTCGAATTTTTTATATCGTTTGGGGTATCATTGAAAAGAGCTTGTTATGAAGAAAACAAAATATATTTTTTTCATAATTTTAAATAGCATATTTTAAAAGATATTCTGAAAAATATGCGAAAATAGGGCTTTCCCCTCCCGTATCTCCGAAACTACGGGACCTAAAATTAAAAAAATCAGGGAATATAAAGCCTTACCTACTTAAAGTTTACAGGAAAACTTAATATAGATTTCAAGAAATTAGTTTTACAAACTTATCATTTTATTTGCGGTCGACTGCAATACAAAACAATATGCAAAGTTATTTTCCCAAACGCATCATAAGTTTGTATTTTCACAAATTATAGGTTATCTTAAAAAGCTATTTTGCGACCAATTAATGCCAAAAAAAAAATGATATGCGCAGTTGGCCGTACTGCGAGTTTATTTTTACTCGACTACAAAAAAAAAGGAATAATTTATGATTTCATGAATCATCAGTATAGGACATAGGTACCTACTAAACAAAATTTCGTTATTTTGAGATAACAATTTTCTGAACAGAACTTAACTGAAGATTGTAATAGTAATTAATTTTAATTACTAAATTGCTTGAATCAGCATTAGGACAATTCGACGTAAGACAATCATTATGTAACAAATTAACTAACATTTTCGACAGGAATGGTAGTAATAGCGCCGACTGACAAATGTTCGCATAATTAACTACTGAAGAAAATATTATTTGCGGAAATTTTACATGTTGATAGCACGCTCGAAATGTTGAAAATTGTCTAGAGTTTTGCAAGAGTCTTGATCTAGATAAAACAAGTCTTGTCTTGTCTTAAAAATTTCTAGACAAGACTTTTGCAAGTCTTGTCTTGAAAATCTAGACAAGACAAGACAAGAGTCTAGAAAGTCTAGATCTAGACGGCAACACTAATTTTATTAGCCAATTTTGAGATAAAAGTTGGAAAATCTAGTTTTTTAATAAAGAAACTGTAAAAAGCACATTTCGAAGATAGTGGTTATTTTCGTGGATTTTTATGTAAATTGAAAATAAAATGCTGACGAGAATGGTCCATCTTGTCGGATGTTGAGCGTGCAGTGAACACATATAATGAATAAAATCATATTTGCTTAGAGTACGATACACTCTTAAATGGTTCGTCGTTACATTTGCGCATTCACTCGCTCTTCTAGTACTCTTAATAAAGTGTGAGTGAGAGAACAATAATGACATAATATAGTATAAAGAGAGAAGGTATAGCCAGTTCCTGTAGGCCTTTGGACTATGACACAACTTGTACATGACAAGGGATTGAAGATGTCTATCATGTAACCGGGAACATTTGCGTATAAACAGAGTGCTACAAAAGCTAAAACAGTATCGAGACTTGAAAATAGCCGAGCTTTTAGCTTTTAGCTTTTAACATTGGAAATGTTTATGTTCGTATATGGGGCAGAGTTACGAGTTTTCGTTCAAGGCCAAAAGACAACGGTGTCGCGATCAAGTGAGGAGCAATCATGCAAAATTGAACAAGTGCAATTTTTTCGAAATGTGTTTTATATCATGTCTATAGTTAATTGAGAGGTATTTGCGACGATCTGCGGTGTTATTTTTGAGCAAATGTTAATAAATACTGTAGAAAAATCCATTTAAAAGTTAAGTAATCAAGCAAAAGTGAACGCGTATATAACAGAAGAATAATAGGGTTATTCCTGACAAAACTAAACAGTGCATTGATAAATATATTGTGTATAATAAACAGTTAATTATGTTTCATATATGCTGTTATCATTTCCAATGTCCTCGATGGTTGCAAGGATTGCGAAATCTGTGAATTTTTTAATGGATCAAATGTAACAAACAAATATAATAGTCATACTTGTTTTATGAAGATCGGAGAGTGACAACTTTGACCCCCTGTATTTCTAAAACCATGAATATCATAATAACGTAATACTCATCACAATTAAGAATTTCACCAGGGGCGTATTTACAGGGGGGGATTAGAGGGCTGTAGCCCAGGGCGGCAAGTTCGTAAGGGCGGTAAAAAAGAAGAAAGTAGTATTTTGTTTACGATATTTTTGATAGGGAATGGAAGAAGGTTTGGTAGAGGAATTGGGGAGGGTAAAATGGAATGGGTGAGAAAAATTTTGTGAAGGGGGTCGGCAAATACTGGTTTAGCCCAAGGGCGGCAAAAATCTAAATCCGCTCCTGCATTTGACACATAATACGGTTCTAAATTGGGGGAATGAGAATGGACGAAAAATACACTATTTTTTCGGCTGTTCTTTCTTTTTGTTTTGGGATAATTTTCTTATTTATTTAACTCTCCAGATCGTTTCGAAAGTCAGGACAGATAATAAATTTTCAGCTTTATATAATATTGTAGCAAACCCCAAGATGTTACGGCACTGCCTCCAATAAAAACCACGAGAAAAAAAGGTCACAGTAGTAAAGCGTGGAATGATAGCGAAGATTCTAGACAACGCTAGAGAATACGAGAACGTACTAGGCTGGGCCGCGTAGCGTATATTAAAACAAGCCGGTACGAGTGAAGCAGTCAGTCAACGGTGTCACGCAATGGAGTCAGTGAATGGTGAGTCGTGCCATCAGTCAGTACAGTGAAATAAATATTGATCAGTCAACGGGAATCAGTCAGTGTAGATTGTACTGTGACAGTGTTGAACAGCGAAATAAATCTGATATAAATACAGTGACCTAAATAATTAAAAATAAATAATCCTTGTATATATAGTTATTTGTTAAGTGTTATTTAAGTGGCTCGTTTAGTTCAATAATTACCGTTTAATTTTTTTTATTGTTAGAATTGACTTTTCGTTGTTGCATTTATTGTTATTGTATTTTTAATTATTGTAAATAAATATTTATTCCGCCAACTCAGAAAACAGTTTTGTAACAATATTAAGATTACCGATCGTGCTGTAATTCTCAATACATTTGTGTGTGATACCGATATGTGTGTGTATATGACAAACGTATTTATGTATTACATAACTATATTGTGTGTATGTGTGGCGTCGGGACGCTATACAGAGTTGTGTGAGACGACGTACAGAGCAGAGCCAAGTCGATCTGCCGGAGGCGTAGATTTAATAAGCTCTTGACGGGAATGGTTCTGAACGACGTGACAAGTTGCATGAGACAATGCCTTACCGACGCATGCATTATTCATGTCTGAATTAAAACACCTACTTTGTGTAGTAGCAAGAGCTAGTACCTTACTAGTATAGTATAAGTCCAGTAGTTCCTCAAACTTTTCCATGCTATGCCTACCTAGCTACGTCTTAATTCCTGAGAAAATGTGTGTGTGCGATATAAAACAGAACAGATGTGCACCGGTGTGCCTTATGGAATGAAGTTGTATAACACTTACGGCTTCGCATTGGTCCCTGGAAATTCATGGTTTTTTAATGATTCACGAGGAACTACCCTTTTGTGAGACAGGTGCACTAGTATCACATATTTTCAGTGCAGAGCTGGCATAAGAGGCGACCAACCGAGCAATCATACGAGACTCTTACTGACCATGCACATTATAAAAAATTCGACTGATGACCAGTTCTATACTTCCCACCTAGTAAATATTTGCAAAAAATAAACACTCTTTTTTTATTCTTTGAAAAAAAGCATGGCCTTCTTTTTTGTTTGGTGATCTACTGATGGCTAGCTTAATATAGCAAAAATCATGGTTACCTTGAATCTTGATTTACGTACAATTTTTATTTTTTTTAGTAAAATATTTTTTTTTCGAAAACTGTACATTTTAGAGAAAAAAATATTTACATTTTTTTCATATTATAACATCTAGAATTCATTTATATTTTTTTTTACCTATGTTAATACGTGACATTGAGAACGTTTACGTGACATTGAGAACGTTTTTTTTTATATCTAAGGATCCACTGAACCGATTTGACTCAAAATCTAATCAGATCTAAGTTAAAAGCTGATAAACACAATAGAACAATCGGCATGGTCTTACGTTGTTCCGTTTTTACGATATCGAAGGCGAAAAATTGACCACATACACACACACACATATATACACACACAAACAGACATCAGTCAGAAAATGATCTTAGCGGGATGTGCACTTTTTAGTTTTTTGAAGACGTTTTAATGAGATGTGGCGAATTTTTGGTTTTAGAATAATAAAAAAAATAGGTTATAAAGAAACTAAAATATTTTACTAGGTACAGACATTTTAATGAGAAGGGTGGTTTTCCGACGCATTTTTCAAGTTTAATATAAAAATCTAAATTTTGCAACGCGACACTCTAAACATAATTTCGCGAAGCCCCAGCAAGTCGCGTTGGGAACCACTGGTATAATATGTAGAATTGTGTGTGCGTACACTGTCTACACACTTTGCACTATGTGTTTTACTACGGTTTGCTACGGGACGGTGTTATAATAGCATCCTGTATACGTGTGGAATGTTCTTATGTTGTAAGGATGGCTAAAACGTCATCATTATCTTTTTAGCGCCTGTCTCGCACATCCCTAACGGCAGACACGTATTTTGATTTCGATTTCGGGGAGAATCCAACGGCGTTCATACAGTTCGGTCGTCGCCGGCTGAATTCGAATTGCACGATTACTTAAATGCCGCCATTTTTAATCCAATATGGCGGACGTTACAAAATGGCGATTTATCATTTCCACAGCAACCCCTATGATATGGGTAACAAATGAAAGAGCTTGATGAACATTTTATGGGCATTTTGGGGGCCATTTAAGGGCATGATGGGTGTGGAAGGCGGGTAAAATTTTGAAAGACTAAAATGAACAAAATAAATATTAGTAAAAAAAAACTTTTTAGAGACAAGTTTTTATAAATGCACTAAAAAGGAAAAAATAATTTTTAATAATTTAGGTTCATAATTATAAAAGCGTGGGTCGTGAACTCTGTGATAGTTTATTAGTCACGACCAACGCTTTTATAATTATGAACCTAATTTATTAAAAAATATTTTTTCCTTTTTAGTGCATTTAAATAAAAGCTTGTCTCCAAAAAGTTTTTTTTTACTAATATTTTTTAGAAACAAATTTTTGTTAATTTTCTTTTATGAGCATCTGGCAAATCATAGAGCGCTGCAACACATTTTTATGTTATGTACGAAATTGTAAATTTATTTTGAAATAAAACTATTATTATTATAATAATAGAATAAAAAATGCTAATTCAGCTTTTGATACATCCCTAAGATTTGATTCAGGAGTATGGAGATTGACAGTAAATATAGTTCTGTCTTCCGTCATGCGTGTAAATGAAAAGCGAATCTAATAAAATGAATTGTGTTGGAGTGTTTTGTAGTTGTTGCATATATTAAAATCTATTTGTTACGTACTTTACATTTGTTCCTCTCCCCCCTGTTAGCTATTACACAAACCATGTCGTTATATTCTATGTCTCACTTTTGTTTTATATACGTCATAATGTGATAAAAGAAGACAAATTACACGATCGTTAATATTAGCTAATGAAGTCGCTATAAAAATGGTTAAATTGAAAAACTAACCACCGAGTTATTTTGCTTGCGTGACAACCTATTTATTTTTTGTGAATTATTCATCGCGGTTTTGTGTACAAATGTTATTTATTTATATTATTTTTCTGTTTTTTTAATTATTAACGATTCCATTGTGTTGTATATTTACGTCACGTAATCTATATACCGGTAATTAAATACATGTACATAAAAACTAATTAAAATACCTTTAGCACACAAATGAACGTGTAAGAGCACAGACAAAATGATCAAACAGAAAATATTTTTTTTAAGTAAGCTATGGAAATTTAAAAACGCGTATTAAATTTATACAAATTAATTGTTTGTGAATTGTGGATATTCAAATTCACATCCAAATGTAAGCTAATTAATGAGTTCGGTTTAGACCTACCATTTTGTAGCTTCTATTAATTAAATCTTCTATTTTTTGGACGTTTGTTCTTTAATTTTATTCTATAACTAGTGGTTGCCCGCGACTTCGTCCGCGTGGTATCGCTGTTAGCGGGACAAAATATTAAAAGTTTTGTCAGCAAGCTCTCCTCTACACAACCCCTAGCTTTGAGCCTTTAACCCAGTCAGATTCTTTTATATAAAACGCACTCCCTCTCAGTTGTTTGTTCAAAAGACCCTCGAACTTGTATTTCTTTATTTTCTAAGAAGGATATTTTTCCCGAGTTTCACATTTTAGCTTAAACAATTTCAGAGATACAACGGATCCTTCATGAAGATTTCCACCCCCGTTTTCACTCCTTAGGATATGAATATCAATAATTTGTCGAACATCGATCTCTTCGATTTTAACAAAGAATAATCAAGTCAAATTTCATGTTTCGGAAACAGGTTATTTTTATAACTCCCCTTTTCACTCCCTTAAATGACGGCACGAGTCACCATTGACTGCCTAATATTTATATCAGACGCACTTGAATGCACGAGTCACTATTGACTGCCTAATATTTATATCAGACGCACTTGAATGCACGAGTCACTAATGACTGCCTAATATTTATATCAGACGCACTTGATTGCACTAGTCACTAATGACTGCCTAATCTCCGTTGAACTGATTACTTGCGTGAGTCACCGTAGACTGACTTGATTACACGCCTCACCATGGACTGTGTATTCGACAATACACTTGATTGCACGCCTCACCATGGACTGCGTATTCAGCACTACACTGCCTCCCGTTGACTGCCTACGGTGACTGACCCGATCGCATGACACCGTTGACTGACTTCATTCCCGTCGGCTCCCTGCTTATATAGAGCTGCGTGGCTTAAACACAGCGCGTTCTAGCACTTTCCAGAACGTCTAGCATCTTCGCGCGGTTACTAGCTGTTCGGTACGCAGACCTCCGTTTCTCGGAACTGTTGCCTGTCGTTCATATACAGGGTGATCCGTAACAATATATTAAGATTATGTGTCTGTAATAATATAAACTTAATTAAATAGGCCATGTTTCAATCGACTAAAAAACATTTAAAGCCGACTGTATCGGAATCAAACTGAATCTGGCTCAGATATTCTTTTAATTTATGAATGTTGAAGAGAGAGATGGATGTTAATTATAAAATAGTTCGTACATTGTTCAATAGTGACATAAATGTGTTGTTTTAAAAACCACATTATTATGACTAACGAGTTCTACTAATCAGATTTATGTTGGCAACGTAATTTGTTAAAAATTACCGCTTTACGCCATAAATATGTATTTGGATAATAATGGCGTTGAAATTGCAAATTATTATGCATCGTCGTTTTCATATAAAACTTTCGAATTTCGACAAACAGTTCGTTTGCACTCGCTAAACTTTGCCCGTCAATTCAGACGACTAGTACTTGGCGGTTACCATAATTTTATGAATGGTAACTATGGTAACAGCACCGGCGCCGTCGCGAAGTTCGTATCTGTATTTTCAGAAGACAGGCATAATCATAAAAAAAATTGCATTAACATTTTAGTCTCGTTGTTGGATGAAACTGTATAACCATTTACCGTCAATTAATGTAAAGTCAATAAATAGTTTGCCTCGTTTTAAGCGGATCATCAAGAGTCTGTTACTTGAGCACTCCTTTTATTCCATTCAGGAATTTTTTTTCTACAACAGTCTGTGAAAATATGTTATCAATATTTTTTGCTTTAATATTATTCTTTATAAAATCGATAATAATATCTAATAATAACGATGAAAAGCCATTTGAACGAGGATTTAGTAAAATCTCACTTTTGGAATGTTCAAATGCTAAACTGTGATTCATCTGTACAGGGAATATGGAAAATTAATTTGAACTATAACTTTCACAATAATTAATTGATTAAAATGATCATGCAATTACTCATTAGTTTAGTGTGACCTGTTTAGTGTACAGTAGCGTGAAAATAAATTGTTATACGGGCAACTTCATAGTTGTAAGAAACGTGTGTCTCTCAGACCATTAATTTTTAAAGAATTTGGGTTTTTATATTCTGTCAATATAGAGATTTTAGATCACAAATACGTAGTTTGCACGTTATTAACCGACTTCTGTCTTGATATTTGATGGCTAAATAACTTAAAAAAGAAAAACACTTATTTATTTTAACTGTGTCACTATAGCTATTATATTATATACGTCAGACAGTCGCTTGCTAACTGGCTCACTTCTACAAACTTTTTACGCTGCTTCAAAACTGACATTTACCTTAACAGTCGATACTCACTTTTTATTAAAACTAGTCGAACTACTGAACCGATTTATGTAAAATTTATATGGGACTACCCCGAAGGTATGTTCTATTAAATAAAACAATAATTATCAAAATCGGTTGACAAATGCAGGAGAAATCGGTGAACATACATTAAAAAAAACAGTACGTGCCGAATATAGAACTTTCTCCTTTTTTTGAACTCGGTTAAAAACTAAATAGTAATGTTTCGCTTAAAAACCTTCATTTATTTAAAAAAAATTCACAGATTTCGCAATCCTTGCAACCATCGAGGACATTGGAAATGATAACAGCATACATGAAACATAATTAACTGTTTATTATACACACAATATTTATCAATGCACTGTTTAGTTTTGTCAGGAATAACCCTATTATTCTTCTGTTATATACGCGTTCACTTTTGCTTGATTACTTAACTTTTAAATGGATTTTTCTACAGTATTTATTAACATTTGCTCAAAAATAACACTGCAGATCGTCGCAAATACCTCTCAATTAACTAGACATGATATAAAACACATTTCGAAAAAATTGCACTTGTTCAATTTTGCATGATTGCTCCTCACTTGATCGCGACACCGTTGTCTTTTGGCCTTGAACGAAAACTCGTAACTCTGCCCCCATATACGAACATAAACATTTCCAATGTTAAAATTGTCTCAACTTAAAATAATTCAAAACAAATGAAAATGTGAAAACATATACTTAGTTATGTGCACGTAGATTTTCTTAAAAATAATAAATCGGATATTTTATGATTTAAAGCTGTTGTAGTCTTGAAAATTATATTCATGCAATAAAACTTACATTATTTTCCCACTCCTGTAATTCTACATACAGGTGGATGGACAACATCAACTATATTTTGTTTTCACTCATCCTCAAAGTATAATGGATTAGGAGCGAGTGAGAGAACATCATAAAATTGTTTTATTAATTGAAATATCCATACGATGTGACGGGCTCTGCCTATATCGTACAAGTATTTAGACGAGATGTACATGAGCGCGTGCCGCGAAACCAAATGCATTGCCCGTGATTTGCTATAATTTTTTGAATAATTTCCCGTGATGACAGATTTGTTTATTTTGGAGTTTTAACAGCATCTAACGCTTTTGGGGTTGGCAAAAAAAGTCAGACAAACTATGTCTTATTGACGATCAACAACTTCCAGCTTGAACAACATCATTGCGTAATTAATAGCACAATACAGGGTGTCCTGGGAGGAATCTGCCAAACTTTAGGAGCTTGTTATTTAAGTAATTTTAAACGAAAAAAAGTTACATCAACATAGGTCCGATTCGAAAAAGTTATCGTTACAATTTTGCGACCAAGGTGCACAATTTTTAATAGGAAATATTGGATAGGCAGCCAAATTTTAATTTATTGCTTTTTAATAGAAAACATCATTTCCTAATCCAGCCTAATTCAGCCGTTAAAACCATATTTAATACAATTTTTAATGTTTTTACCCTTTCTTCAACAAGCCTATGTTGATATAATTTTTTTTGTTCATAAATATTTAAATAATAAGCTCCTAAAGTTTGGCAGATTCCTCCCGGGACACCTGTATATTTGTGCACGAAAGCTCTGGTTAACGATTAAATAAAAAACAACTATTTATAATATGGATCGGTATCTAAAAAAGTATTGAAATTGGAGATCTCAAGGCTTTAATTTATCTGCGCAAAAATCATCTGTTATGCCAATAAAATAATTAAGGGTAAAAAAATCATTTTAAATTCTCCACCCTTCACGGTTACTCGCCTTGTTAGTTAATATTTGACGTATTTGAAAGGTCAGCTACTGCTTTTTCCGCAGACGAAACCTCGGTTTCATCTCTTTAATATCATTCTAGTACACTGCATAAAAGTAATATTATAACACTCGTCTAAATCAGACTTGTGATGCATTGGGGGATAGGTGGGTACCTGGTGGGGTAAAACATACCGGGGCAGAAACCAACATTATATTGCATTAGTACTACAGACAGGGTACAGTGCTTCCTAAACTGGAATTGGTTACTGAAAAATTTTCAAATTATACAATCCATTCTTCCTGAAAGTCCAGCCATTGTGATTTAAAGAAATAAAGTTCAGAGAATATACAGAGAGGCCATAGAAATACAAAAACACACACAGAATTTCAACCGAAAAGATGAAGGCCTCAATCTCAGTAAAACCTGGACACCAGCACTCCGACATACAAAACCAATGACCAATCGTACAAGGATGTAATACGACCGAGTAGAGAACTCACCCCCACCACTACACACAGCGCAGTTGACCAATTACAGAGAGACGGACTACGACCGAACAGAGAACACACTGGTACTAGGCATAAAAGAAGGGAGGACACCAGTCACTGACTAGAGATGGGCATATCAGTGAATTTTCAGTAGCAGTGAAAACTGTGAATGCTACTTTTTATTCACTGCTACTTTTAGCAGTGAAAAATTTCACAGTTAAAATATCTCAGGTAAACTGGTAAAATCCTTTCAATGCGCAGTGTGGCATATGCATTGTGCACTGTGCAGCGAACTGGGTTAGTTGTTATAGGATATAATATATCAGCGGTGAAATGAATTATGAAAAAATGCGTTTCACAGTCACTATTATTACCTATTAGGCATAACAAAAGATTTGACCGGATGTAACGTAAAGCAGATTTGTATTTTGCATGAAGGTCACTGAAAAATGGGTACCCATATTTTTTTTGTCCATGTATTTTTTGATACGTTAATTAACATTATCTAAATTTGAATTAATAGAAAAAATTATTCGAAACACTTTTGGACAATCCGCGTCAAGAAACATTAACAAAGCAAATATATTTTTTTGCTTTTATTTCGCATTTATACTTTTCTTATATTTCCTAATTTTTTACACTTAAATAACGTACACTGTACAAGTTATTAAAACAAATCAATATCTTGTGCCAATAGATAATGATATACATAAATACGATAGGTACCTACCTACCTGATAAACCTTATTTTAAATTTTTCACTGTTGGGTACAATAGGTAGGTAGCAGGTACACATCTGTGAACGTAATTGTACTATTCACATTTCACAGTATGCAGGTAGCAGTGTGCAGACCATACTAGTTAGATGTGTAAACGTTAAGAGTGAAATTGGTAGCAGCTAATTTTAAGTGATATCTTTTAAGGTCGCTGTGAAAAATTGATATCTGTGAAAAAGTAGCAGTGAAGTGAATACTTGCACATCACTATCACTGACACACTGTAAATACCGCGTCAGCGGTATCAACGAACAAGCTTGACACTGGTTTCTTATTAGTGAGATTTAGCGTAGGTATGCGTAATTAAAAAATCAGACACTTGTCAGGGACAAATTCGTGAACATACCCATAAAATGTTCGGTATCTCTGATTTCGAGTAAGTCTAGTTGGTATAGTACAGGATGCATTTGTGCGGTTTGGCGTCCAGGTATAAGCCATGTTGTATACTGCAGGGGGTAATTAGTGAGATACAGTTACAAATGATAATAACTTGATCATAACACAACAGCACCAACATGTGCAATAGCCAACAGAGCGAACGTGCCCTTTTGACCTGTGTCCTCCTGTTTTGTCCACTTAATAATGTTAAAGCTGATTATATTATTATAATATCATATAATATAATTTGACCAATGAAAGGACGCCCGTCCACAATCTCTCCCTCAGTGCAAACTGTACCTATACAGTGTGTCCACAGACTTATCCTCAACACGGGGATCTCCGTTGTTATGGGAGATAGAGATTTGGTTAAATGAGACAAAATGTGCAGAATCTCCAGTACTACTACCCTGCGTAGTCAAACTTTCCATATTTTGCTTGGTTAGCGACCGACAGTTGAAAAACGAGATTTACCCATTTTCGTTTTTTGTTTATAACTCGCTTATTAAGTAAGTTAGAAAAAAAATATTTTCACTTTCTTAAGGCCCTTTTTTATGAAGATTTCAAATCTCTTTTCATATTTTTATTTACTTTTATAGTTTTAGAGATACTTGTATTAACTTTGTTTTTTTAAATACACGTCAAAGATGGCCATGACATCATTCGAAAGAGATTTTTTTCCTCTTTAATTTGATATCAGGGTTGATGGATTTATTTTCAAAAATAACAGAGTTATACGTAAAACACTGATTTTTAATAGTAGGCTATGCTAAATTAATTGATAAAACAACAGAAGGCTTAGCAAACAGTTGAAATTCGCGTTGGCTTAGTAAACGCCTGTTTTGTTTTAGCTGTTAAAGTGTAGTTTGTTGCTAATTTGTCAGTTTACTAAGTGATTTATTAAATTTACTTTTGTTATCATGGAACCCATTTTGTAACAATGAAAAATTTGATATGTTATCTTGTTACATTCTATGTCACAAAAATTCGACCAGAACTGCAGAAATGTACTTCGATCAGTATCCAGAACGAAGACAACCTCATTCGTCTATTTACAGAAACTTACGAGTAAATTTAATAAACTATGGATCATTTAAAAAGCCGTTTACTAAATCAACGCGAATAAGTGAAGAAGACAAAACTACTGTTTTACGATCAATTGTTGAAAATCGCTTATTTTTCATTGTTACAAAATGGTTCCATGATAACAAAAGTAAATTTAATAAATCACTTAGTAAACTGACAAATTAGCAACAAACTACACTTTGACAGCTAAAACAAAATAGGCGTTTACTAAACCAACGCGAATTTCAACTGTTTGCTAAGCCTTCTGTTGTTTTATCAATTAATTTAGCATAGCCTACTATTAAAAATCAGTGTTTTACGTATAACTCTGTTATTTTTGAAAATAAATCCAACAACCCTGATATCAAATTAAAGAGGAAAAAAATCTCTTTCGAATGATGTCATGGCCATCTTTGACGTGTATTTAAAAAAACAAAGTTAATACAAGTATCTCTAAAACTATAAAAGTAAATAAAAATATGAAAAGAGATTTGAAATCTTCATAAAAAAGGGCCTTAAGAAAGTGAAAATATTTTTTTTCTAACTTACTTAATAAGCGAGTTATAAACAAAAAACGAAAATGGGTAAATCTCGTTTTTCAACTGTCGGTCGCGAACCAAGCAAAATATGGAAAGTTTGACTACGCAGGGTAGTAGTACTGGAGATTCTGCACATTTTGTCTCATTTAACCAAATCTCTATCTCCCATAACAACGGAGATCCCCATGTTGAGGATGAGTCTGTGGACACACTGTATATTATAGTAACTCATCCATGATACATTTTTAGAGTGTTAGGTCTCCAAGTCACTCATCAACTCATTCAGTCTATAACTAACTTAAAAAATATTTAAGGGTAAGAAAGAAAGAAAAATACGTTTGCAATATTACTTAGATATAAGTATTCAATTTAAGTAGTGATGCGCGATACGAGATGTTTTAGTCGATTGTCTCGATTGTTCAAACATCTCGACGACTCTCGATGGTTGTTATTTGGACTCGATTGTTGTTGTTTCATAGTTCACCGAGACCGAGTCGCATAGTACTGAATCGTACACTGGCGAGAGCCACATAATATGCAATCGTTCATCACTCAACAACTGTGGTCGAGTCGATGGTCGATTGTGCAGTAATCGCGTAATACGAATTCAATAGTGAAGAGATCACAGAGTAGTGAGTACCGACTCAACAGTGAACAATCAACAAATCGCGTGAACGTCAGTCGACTAAAACATATAACTTTATTCGCGATTATATGTATTCTCATTCGCTGCTAAGTATTGCAAATAATCGACATGAACAATCGAATATTTCGATTGTAAAATCAAACTCCGAATCGATTGTTATTATGAATGATTACAATTGTTTCGATTATAAAAATATCTCGTATTCGCCCATCACTAAATTTAAGTACTTACTATAAAAAGTACCTAGGTAAGTTTTAGGAATTAAATTCGCGCCGACTTCAAAAATGTATTGCTAAAACTACTTTTATAATAATTAAATTAGAACTAACTTCTCTTTTTAGCGGCTTATTCTGAAGGTGAGGTTATTTTTTTATAAAAAGTTTGTTTTTCAATATTTTTGACATTTTACCGATCTTTTAAGTCAAGATAATAAAACACATTTTTAACGTGTCGTGTATACTCAATACTCATATGACTGACCAAAATTGTCGAGCGTCTATAATTTTCAGTCAGCATCGTACAAAGATCGAACCAAATCTACAAAAATCTTAATCGAACATTAGAATTACGAGGTTATCTTTTCTATCGTTACCCGTAATAAACCTCGTTGGAAATGAGAAAAGCAAGTAATCAACTAATCGGTAATTACGCTTAGTGTTAATTGTAGCGGCGGCCAAACCGTATAGCAATTACAATGAAGAACTGCTTTAACTGCTGTCTACACACACAAATACACAGGGCACTGACTATACGTGTTGCGTTCACAACAGTGTTTTGTTACACTGACGCTATGTTAACGTTATTGTATTAGACTTATGCTCGATTGCACAAAAGCGTTGTCAAAAATTTGGTTTGACAATGACCTTAAATTGTGATAATATAATTAGTTTTTCTCCTACCTAGGCCGAAAGTTCGTACTTTCGTCCCTGCCAAGCGGGAATAAAGTCGCTCTATATTCCCGTGGTACGGACAAGTGCGCGTGCGCAATAGTACTTATGCCGGCTCTCACGCACCTACTTCTGTCTCCTTCACATTAAAATTATTTCCTTTAAAATTATTTTTTAATAATTTTAATTTATATTAGAAATCGTGTCCATCGTGATTATAATAAAATTAAGAAAAATCGCAGAATAGTGGACAAAATATTTGATTTATTTAATTAAATGTACGACGTTTCGTCTATATATTTAGACTTTATGTACTATTTTTATGTACTTGAAAAAGTCTAAATATATAGACGAAACGTCGTACATTTAATTAAATAAATCAAATATTTTGTCCACTATTCTGCGATTTTTCTTAATTTTAATAATAAAATAAAATAAAAATAATAATTTAAATATTTTTTTTTTTTTAATTTTGCGAACTTTCGGCCTGGCAGGAGAAAAAATAGTATGCGCAACACGGGAGGAAATTACTACATCTCCTCCCGCGTATTTTCCACCCTCGCCTTTGGGTCAGGTGGCAATTTTATACGCGGGAGGAAATGTAGCACTTTCCTCTCTTGTGGCACAATGTACTATTTCCTTGAAGCCTAAAATAGGAAAAAATAGTTGATTTTAATTTTTAATTGAGAAAAGTGCATATACATTGTAAAATATGATAACAACAATTTATTATATGTAAAAATACGTAGTTGTGAACGTATATTAACTGCATGTAGGCAGAGAGAAACACATAACATCGTCTCAACAAGAATGCCGAAATTACACTTGCCGGGAATGTCGAATGAAATATCCTTAATGTACATACTTAATGAACAAACGGGTCACGGACTTTCCCTTTAGGCACGTTTTTGATACATTTATTAAATTTGTTTAAGCGTTTTAAAGAATCCCTTTACTGTCACGTTTAGGTCTTTTGAAAAACTTTTCCAGAAATCTATTTTATTATTTTAAATATGTAACAATTGTATAAGTTGATGATTTTTCTTATCTGCTAAAAATGTTGTTTTTTATTTATTTGAAAACCACCGAATGCCGAGATTGTCATGCGCAATACCAATTCATATTTTCAGTGTTTAGGTAATTATTTATTTATTTATGTAATGCAGCCAACAGGAAAATCCCAATAACAGGCCACAGAAAAAAAATATACAAAAAAGAAATAAAATACAATTGAAAATACATAGCATATCACACAATAAAAAATTCGACTGATGACCAGTCCTATACTTCCCACCTAGTAAATATTTGCAAAAAATAAACACTCTTTTTTTATTCTTTGAAAAAAGGCATGGCTCTCTTTTTTTTTAGTGATCTACTGATGGCTAGCTTAATATAGCAAAAATCATGGTTATACCTTGATTTACGTACAATTTTTATTTTTTTAGTAAAATATTTTTTTCTCGAAAACTGTACATTTTATAGAAAAAAATATTTACATTTTTTTCATGTTATAACATCTAGAATTCATTTATATTTTTACTTCCCACCTCTACTATGGTAGGGAAGTAATGGATTCAGTCCGAAAACAATATTTCGAGATTTTAACAGATTTTCACGTTTTGAGACCCTAGCAATCGTTTAAGATCATTTTCTGACTGATGTCTGTATGTGTGTGTGTATGTGTGTATGTGTGTATGTGTGTGTGTATGTGGTCAATTTTTCGCCTTCGATATCTTAAGAACGGAACAACATACGGGCATGCCGATTGTTCTATTGTGTTTATCAGCCTTTAACTTAGATCTGATTAGATTTTGAGTCAAATCGGTTCAGTGGATCCTGAGATATTCAAAAAAACGTCCTCAATGTCACGTATTAACATAGGAAAAAAAAAATATAAATGAATTCTAGATGTTATAATATGAAAAAAATGTAAATATTTTTTTTCTCTAAAATGTATAGTTTTCGAGAAAAAAAATATTTTACTAAAAAAAATAAAAATTGTACGTAAATCAAGGTAACCATGATTTTTGCTATATTAAGCTAGCCATCAATAGATCACCAAACAAAAAAGAGGGCCATGCTTTTTTCAAAGAATAAAAATTAAATTGTGTTTTAAAGACCACCAACAGCTAAGGTTATTTGGGCCTAGTCAAAGAATAAAAAAAAGAGTGTTTATTTTTTGCAAATATTTACTAGGTGGGAAGTATAGGACTGGTCATCAGTCGAATTTTTTTTACCTATGTTAATACGTGACATTGAGAACGTTTTTTCTAATATCTCAGGATCCACTGAACCGATTTGACTCAAAATGTATTCAAATCTAAGTTAAAGGCTGATAAACACAATAGAACAATCGGCATTTCCGTATGTTGTTCCGTTTTTACGATATCGAAGGCGAAAAATTGACCACATACACACACACACACACACACACACACACACATACAGACATCAGTCAGAAAATGATCTTAAACGATTGCTAGGGTCTCAAAACGTGAGGATCTGTTAAAATCTCGAAATATTTTTTTCGGACTAAATCCATTACTTCCCTACCATAGTAGAGGTGAGAAGTAAAAATCATTCGCCATAAAGTACTATAAAGTACTATAGAAAGAAAGAAATATATTTCAATATGTCCTCAACTAGAAACAGTGTCGCATTTTTTGATCATTCTATTACATTTCTAATGTAAAGAATATATTGCTAGATTTACAGTGCAGTATATAGGATTACGTCAGCAAAACAATTAGTTGCTGCTTTTGAGAGTGCGTATAAATATGACACGAGGCGAGGCTCTGTCTTAATCTTACAGTGGGTGCCAATTGTTACTTTGCTAGAAAATGAAACAAAAAATTCTACAGTTTCAATTGTTGCATGCGATGATAATGAATAAATTAAAATTTTATGGTAAAAAAAATATATACTACTACATAGAGAATACCACCGAGTTCAATAACGTTTTCTTTGATGTTTCACATCTGTCGGGGGTCCCGAGACCCACACCCTTTTTTTTCTCTATAAAGTAATCACTATTTAGACAGTTTAATCGAATTTTAAACGTACTAGAAACTTATTTTTGGAGTTTTCATTTCGAACCATAAAATAAAAACTACTTGGCAAGAAGCTATGCAAAAGTCAATGAATTTCATTACATTTGTTAGATGACTATTTTCATAAAACATCTTGTATAATGCATAATATATTACATAAATCAACAAATTAATAAACAAATAATTGAAAATAATTAACGGGAAAAAATAAATAAACAAACCATATAATATAATATAGAATAGAATATATATTTACCAATACCTTCAAACATACTTACCTTAATTTACAAATGTATAAATCTAAGTTATCTTCATATATTATAACTATAATATGTTACTATAATTTGTAGTGCTAGTGGCAAATGCCGATGCACATGTTGTGTTAAATAAAAAAAAAAAAAAATATATTACATATTATATTATGCACGATTTAAATTGAATATCTACATTGCCAGCTCGTTGTATGAATTTTAAATGAAAAATGTCATCATTTTAAAACTTTATGTATGTAATTTTGTACACGTGTACGAAACAATAATGCATTTTATATAAGTTAATTTAACTGCATGTAAACCTTATACACCTTACATCTTACGTATGCCTATATACAGTCCTCCCATCTTAATTTTTGGACGAATTGAGTTAAAGAGTTCAGACAAAGTCGAGATAAAATCATATCACATAAACTATCTTTCGAGGAAGAGCCGGCTAATTTTTATATTGGAATCTTCTTTTGTCATTTTGATAGGCGTGGTCGGATGTTTTTTTGTTTCCCTAAAACTTGCCTGCATTTTACTCTCATAACTAGATAACGGATCTTTGGATATTTTTTTAACGAGTGTGTATAGAGACAATATTTACCTAGGGATTTTTTTATTATTTGCCAGGATTCATGATATAACAACACACACTGTTTAAATTTCAACTAGCTACCTCTTACCGTTTGTGACGTCTGACATTGTAGACTCAGTAGGGTTCCGTTCAGAGGTACGGAACCCTAAAAAGAAAATGTGTTAGTCTTTTTGTTCCGATGGTGCTATTGGTGCAATTAGATTTCGGAAACAAAAACGGTAAAGAGTTTTTCGATTCGGAATTTTACAAGAAAAATCCTCAGTATTACTGCTGGGACACCCTGTATAGTGCACAGAGGTCACATTATCGGTTAACATCACATTCAAAAAACTTTTTAACAAAAAAAAGCTCCTTCAAAAAGCCACTAAAAAGAGAAAAATAATGAAATTTGAGGTCTGCGCCAATTTAATAAAATATGAAGTCGGTTAAAATAATATCTTCTTTTTAACCAACTTTTCTTACGCTGCCTGATGTGTCAAAAAGTGACATTTACCTTAAGGAATCACACGCCGTTACTAACTTTTATTAAAATCAGCCGAACTACTGAACCGATTTTGATGAAATTTCTATGGGACCAATCGGAAAGTATATCCTTTCAAATAAAGAAAAAATTTCCAAATCGGTTTATAAATGACGGAGTTACGAGGTAACAAACATAAAAAAAATTCACAGATTTCGCAATACTTGCAACCATCGAGGACATTGGAAATGATAACAGCATATATGAAACATAATTAGCTGTTTATTATACACACAATATTTATCAATGCACTGTTTAGTTTTGTCAGGAATAACCCTATTATTCTTCTGTTATATACGCGTTCACTTTTGCTTGATTACATAACTTTTAAATGGATTTTTCTACAGTATTTATTAACATTTGCTCAAAAATAACACCGCAGATCGTCGCAAATACCTCTCAATTAACTAGACATGATATAAAACACATTTCGAAAAAATTGCACTTGTTCAATTTTGCATGATTGCTCCTCACTTGATCGCGACACCGTTGTCTTTTGGCCTTGAACGAAAACTCGTAACTCTGCCCCCATATACGAACATAAACATTTCCAATGTTAAAAAATACAACCGAATTGAGAACCACCTCCTTTTTTTGAAGTCGATTAAAAACAGTATGCAATTGATATAAAACACTGTAAGAGTATAATCCCAAGATGATAAATTTGTTGATAGCTGATCTCTTCCGTCGTGCATTTTCGATACTGTGTCGTCACACAGGTTACAATACATCATCAGTTAGCATCGCATGCAACAACAGTATTTCACATCAAAGACTGTAATCCCAAGATGATATATGGCGTTCTGTGACACCGGCTGCTAGCTAAGACAGGTGATCGATAATCCAACAGATATTATCATTCAGTTCAGTTAGTCGGCTTTAGATTGAACCGACTTTATATCACATCTCGTGCGACAGGGCTGCATAAAATAACTATCTTCGTGTAACAAAACTGTTTTGAATTTGGCGGAATAAAATTATTTATTTCAATAATCAAAAATGTATACAACAATATACATTAATTTTATTAACAATGAAAAGTCAATTTCAATAGTCAACACTGAAAACACTCAATAGCGCTGATTTATTTCCCGTACACGTTGTCCGTTGTTCCGTTCTCTGGTGACTGCTGTACTTATATAGCGGTTGCAGCCCGACCCCCCCACGCTCGTCGCGCTTTCTGGAACATTCTCGTGTCTTCGCGTATCTGCCACGCCTACACTGCATTGTTATTTATTCCAGAAGCATCGATTGTTGCCAGTGGCGTATCGTCTGGGTTTTTCTTGTTACATTCGGAATGGAATCAGTGAACGAAGAACGGGTATTCTGGCTAGTCTAGCTAGTCATATAAAGTTTTTGTGATTATACATAATAATGAAAATTTTTCGTTGGAAAGCAGCCAATTATATAATTGATTCTAAACATATTGGAAAAAATCATTTTACCAACCATAGTCACAGTCAGGATTCTAACCTAAACCTTTCCACTTTCGCGGCGGAATGAGCTTACATTACCGTGACATGATTACTAATCTAACATTCTCTTTATATGTTTAGGAATCAATAGATTTTCACCACATGCGAGTGTTAATTCGATATAGCTATGTTATAGAAGTGAATCTTCGTACTAGCGAGAGCTCAACATGAAAGTGAAAATTATTATAAGGAGAATGTTAGATTAATAATCACTCGGTCGGGAGTCCGGGACCTGCCAAACTGTCCGTTCAAAAGATGTGTTCGCCCAAGGGAGGTGTTAATTAAGTGATATTTCGCTGTAAATGTAAAGGGGTACAAATGTAAAAAAATTCCTAGACGATTAAAAAAAATCTCTAGAGCTAGGGATAAAATCCCTAATATAGCATCACTGGTTCCGTGATCAATGGTTTGTATTCCAGGCGTAGCACTACCAACCTTGTGTTTATGGGAGAAGAGAACAAAGCCTCAACGTCGATCGATAATTTAATTGATACGTGAAGCGGCCTGTAATGACTACCTCATTAAATACCACAATACTGTTTTAACATATGTAACGTAATAAAATGATGTCATCCTTTTTATAAACAGAGTTCATGTCTTTCAATAATGATAGATTGATAGATGATGGAATTGATTAATTTTATACCTAACAATCAACTATGAACCCCTTGTAATATGAACGTGTATTAAATATAACCGTATCGGCTGTATTCATCTTCTTGCTTTAATTACAAATTTAATTATATCTCAGGTCAAATGGCAATACTGCTTATGTCGAATATAACTACAGAGAGATTTTTAGGGTTCGAGATTTTGTTCCAAAACAGAACCCTTATAATGAGACGCTATCTGTCTGTCACAGGCCTCTAATTTCTAAATGGTCAAACTTAGAAACTTGAAATGTGGTATATATCTAGAGTATAATGGTATACACAGATATTCCAGGAGTCGCTTAAAAAAATGTGACCTCTGCGGCCAATTAAGATAATTTCAGCATGCGCTGGAACTATTTCGCTCAAAATCTATTCAAATCTAAGTTAAATGCTGACAAATACTTATATTTAAAAAAGTTTTTGGTGGTAGGTTAAATGACAGACAAATTTAAGGTATCATTATTTTATTACTACAGCATATGAACATTAGGCCATTTCGATAGCAACTTGTTAATTCACTACTTAATTGGTAATGCAACTCAATCGAGCTGATAATTTTGCCAGCAATTATCTAAAGTTGCTCTTGATTGAAATATCTACGCTAAATTACGAGATAATCAGTTGATATGTAAAAGAAACAAAATATCTTTGATTTTTTTAGAGCCAAAACATTTCCGGACATTGCGTATTTTGATGCCTTTTACAACCTCTATAAATTTGGCACAATGTTTATGAAACACCCGGTATATTCGTACGTTGTTTCATTTTTCGATATCCAAAGAAAAAAATTTTATCACCCAGAAAGAGCGACCTCTTAGAAGGATAACGTGTAAGATCTAGTGAAAATTTTCGGACTGATATCAATATTTCCCTACCATAGAGAAGTGGGAAATAAAAACTAAATAAGATTTTATTAGTGTATTTGCCATATGGCACATACACTATTGGCGTCGGTCGGATGGCGGGACCTAGGGGTCGGACCAAAATTTCTCGACGTTTCATAGCCTCCTGAACACTTTGGCACCATTTTTGAAAATGTCTGTTTATATATATATATATATATATATATATATATATATATATATATATATATATAGTGTGTGTGTGTGTGTGTGTGTGTGTGTGTGCGGGCTATAACTTTCGAAAGAGTAAATTGATTTTGACGAAATTTGGTAGGCACGTTGAAATCCATCACCGCACGAAGCCTATTTAAAATGGGCCTAATCGGACCATTTTTAGGGTGGTTTTTAGGGGTTAAAAAATGTTTTTGGGTCCAAAAATACCGAAAAAATTGTCAGAATCGTTTTAAAATTGAAATTTAACCCTTTAGTAACGATTAAAACGTGTTGCTAAAATTTTAATAAAATCGGCCCGACAGGACCGGACTTACAAATTTTATGAAAACACTAGTTTGCGGATAGTGCTTTACTTACTGAAGGGTGTATTTAATTTGGTACCGAGGTTGCATTGATAAAAATATTGAAATTAAGAAAAAAAATATTATTTTAAGGGATGTACTAAGGGGTCAAATTTTTTATTTTGTTCAAAAACAAACTTAAGTTCACATAATAAAGCCACAATGCCAGTATTAGCAAATACACTATATTGTCGGCAGGGTTTGGCACTGCGACCCGAGTTTTTTATTCATTATTGTTTAAAAATATAGTAAATGTTGTGTTTTAAAAATGCGAGATCACTGTTATGTAATATACCTAAAAATACTAAAACTATAGGTTAAACAGCCGTATTTCTTTTTTGAACATTGTCAGTGTTTAAAAAAAAATTAATTAATAAAGTTGAGACTAAAAACAGCTGCAAACGTCGGGTTTCGTATTCACATCCAAGTCTAGACCGTACAATTTTAAACTTAGCACAACATATTTTTATCGTTTTTTTAATGTTTCCACAGTCGTTCAAAGAAAAAGTATTTTTCCGATATTGCAAAGCTTCTGGTCTGTAAACGACAGACTTGCATAAAAGTGTCGATATTTCTACAAGTTCCATAAAAATTACATTTTTGCATTCTACACAATAATGTCCTTACAGGTATGTATTATACAGAATGATAAAAAAAAATGTTGAGATTCGAGTGTGTATATAAAATTTTAACTACTAGTCCAGGCATATTAGACTTTTTAAGAGAAATAATTAAATTACTATGGATTTTTTTGAAAATGAATCCTTTAAAGGGTTAGAAATAAGGTATTCAAAAGTTCCAACCTATACCCTAAACCAAACTTAAGTCTCTTTTGCAATAGCCCAGAAAATTCAGCTTTAAAATTTTTCAACAGTCTTCCTGCTGAGCTGAAGTCACTTCCTTTCCCTAAATTTAAAAGAAAGTTAAAGACTCTTCTAATTAAAACATGTTTGTATTCAGTTAATGAATTTTATTCAATTAATTAGAATTATTAAATATTTTTGTACGACGAATCTTGGCTCACTGCTATATTGGACAATAAATATATTCTATTCTATCGTGGATGAAACATCCCCTTTTGGGCGAGAAACTACCCCTGGAGGGAGTTTTCCTCATTTGTCTTCTAAACCGTTCCTTGGACGAAATTATGTCATATGACAAAAATTGTAGAGAAGAGTTTTTTCTACAAGGTGCATGTCCTACAAATGTTTTTTAGTGTTCTTCACGGAATTTTTTGTTTGACAATCACGCGCTAATTAGTCACCTTGGAAACCAATGGCTAAACTTAATGTCCTTTTCAACATCCGTATTTATTATAATACTTTATCCAATATTAAACTGAAAAGACATATGTTCATAAAGAAATATCTCGGAATTTTCGCAAACTTTTCCTGCCATAAATTATTAAGATAGGAAGTGGAGGGGGTGGTGGACAACGTTTCTTTTTGTCGGCGAGCTCAAATTTATGTTCAATATGCCAGAGGGCCTACCATAAAAATGTGCCAGGGGTCCCAAATTTATAGTTACGCCAATGACGTTGACATGTATAATCTGGGAAAAATTTCATTATAAATGCTTGTCAAGGTCAGCATAAATTTTTCTATAATAGACTGTATTTCTGACTACGGAGCGTTAGATTTTATTTATTTATTGTAGATTATAGACGCGTCGACAACTTAGGTCATTAGCGTCTTAAATACATTAAATAACAATTCCCTTAAAACTAAATGACATCACAAAAGAGGTGGGATTCGAACTCACAACAGTGTGATCCGGGCTTCATGAGAATAGCCGAGAGTGTAGCGGCGCTGTTGTTTACATGGCGTTGCTATAGTTCCTCTATTACAAGTCCCCAGTTCTCGGGTTCTAGCCCGAGAGCTGGTAAAAGTGTCAATTGGATTTTCAATTTATTATTAAAAAAAAAATTGATATATGATGAATTGATAATATGAATTGGTGCTAGGCCCAAATAACCTTAGCTGTTGGTGGTCTTTAAAACACAATTAACAATTAACAGTGTGATCCAAAGGCCGCTACGCTAACCGTTACACCACACTGTCCTCACGGAGCGTTAGAATCATTTGGTAGTTCACCTGGTATATATTTCAAAATGTTACGTTGCACAATTTGAATATAATAACATCGAATAACATTTTTCATCAGCGGCACTCAAAATGATTAAGTAAATGTAGTTTGGTATGTGCATGTCTGCATCTATTCAATTTCCATATAGTACATCTTTATTATTGTACGAATGCAGTTGCTGGGAGCGAAATGCACTAAAACAACTAAATAGAGTCACAAGTTTCTCTGTTGCCAGCAAAATGTCTACGTAAATAATTATATGTACTCCTTAAGAGGCTTGCACACTACGTGATTCTTATTTTTAAATTTTGAAGATACTTGTCCAAATAAAAGGCATCTGTTGAAATCTATACCTTTCCACATCTACGTGCCAGTTTTTTTTGTTTCAAAAAATGTTTAATGTAACCATGACGTGCCAACATGCACCGCAAAAAATGTAGTGTACAAAAAAATTAGATGAAAAAAATTATTTCGATAATGCATTGTGTGCTATGAAACTCTCGTCGACTTGTCGTATCGATCTCATAATATATGTTATTTGAATGATAGTCAAATTTTTTTGACGGTATCTAAAAAAAAAACCTCCTTCAAAAAGCCACTAAAATGAGGAAAATAATGAAATTTTTGAGGTCTGTGCCAATTTAATAAAATATGAAGTCGATTAAAAAGTATAGTATAGTGATTAATATCTTCTTTTTAACCAACTTCATATTTTATTAAATTGGCGCAGACCTCAAAATTTCATTATTTTCCTCATTATAGTGCCTTTTTGAAGGAGGTTTTTTTTTTTTGTTAAAAAGATTTTTATTTTTTACTTTTTAGTGTCAAAAAGTGACATTTACCTTAAAAGAATCACACGCCGTTACTATAACTTTTATTAAAATCAGCTGAACTACTGAACCGATTTTGATGAAATTTCTATGGGACCAATCTGAAAGTATATCCTTTCAAATAAAAAAAAATTTCCAAATCGGTTTACAAATAACGGAGTTTTGAGGTAACAAACATTAAAAAAAATACTACCGAATTGAGAAGCACCTCCTTTTTTTGAAGTCGGTTAAAAATAATTGTAAAACTTATTCAAATTTCAACAACGTGTCATAGTCTATGCGTAACATACTACTTCCATCCATTTATTTGCAATGTACATTCATATAGCCATGTATATGTGTAATACATACATGCAATGCGCCGAGACTGTGCCGGGTGTGTGATGTGACTACCAACTATAACTACTACTCTACCACTAGAAATACTAACTTGTTCTATATCTAGAAGAGAAGAAAGCAATAACGAACACGCGCGACCGACAAGTCGTTATAAGCGAGAGAGCGCATCAGTTTGCCTGCTCCTCCCCGAAACACCCGTCCGGCAAATCGCTAATACGGTACGTCACTCGCCCATGTCTCATTTGAAATCGCTTACCGAATTTATTTGCTAAACAGTAACTGTGTTGTTCCTTAGAATTTTTGAAGTTATACTTCTTTTGGCGCGTTATGGAAAAATGATGAGAGTGAATTTTTACGTTTAACACCAATGAAGTTAGTCGATAGTAACACTATGAAGTTAGTCGATTTATTTATTTTATTTATTGTAAATTATAGACGCGTCGACAACTTAGGTCATTAGCGTCTTGTTTACATCAAATAACAACTCACTTAAAACTAAATGACATCACAAAACATCCATGAGCGAAGGCGGGATTCGAACCCACGACAGTGTGATCCAAAGGCCGCTACGCTAACCGTTACACCACTCTGTCCTCTGAAGTTAGTCGATAGTAACACCATGAAGTTAGTCGGAAGTTCATGATTATAATACCCTATTGCCACCAGTCACAATGTGACAAGAGCGTTTTCAGTTTTGAATAACATTAATGAAAGCTATTGCTATACAAACGCTCGTTTATGCCGCTTTCGAAATAATGAGTTCGTACTCCAACACCCGTACTGTTTACATTATTAAAACCTTCATCAATTGTATTTAATATCTTTATTTTATTGTTTTTCATGATTATAATACCCTATTATATATTTATTTTATTTATTGTAGATTATAGACGCGTCGACATCTCAGGTCATTAGCGTCTTTCAACTACATTAAATAACAATTATCTTAAAACTAAATAACATCACAAAACATCCATGAACGCAGGTGGGATTCTAACCCACGGCAGCCCAGTCCAGAGGTTGCGGCACTAAGCACGCTAACCACTAGGCTATACTGCCCTCCCCCTATTATATAGCACTGCTATGTAAGATGTTCGTGATGTAACGGATAACACCGCCGCGTCATGCGCAATAGGTCTCGGGTTCGAATCTCAACACAAACATGCTTTTTTTAAATTAATAATTAAATATAAATATAATTTATTAAATTAAATTAATTTATTTAATATCTTAATTTTATTATTTTATCGTCTTTATTACAAACCCTTAGTACTGGCACGCGGGATAAAATTTTTGAAGTTATTTTTGTTTTGTAGACAGATAAGATTAGCTTAGATTGTATAATTATAGAAGCACTACAACGCAATGGAACTAACTACTAGGTACCCGATCTTACACATTTATTTATTGTAAATTATAGACGCGTCGACAACTTAGGTCATTAGCGTCTTGTTTACATCAAATAACAACTCACTTAAAACTAAATGACATCACAAAACATCCATGAGCGGAGGCGGGATCTCAGTAAAATGAAAACTATAATTATAACAACGGTGTCCTGTTACGTTACAAATGGTTTTTGTGACGTTAGAGCCGGGTAGCCGGTAACAACATGGCTTTAAAATATAACAGAATGTCTGATGTAACGCGATTTTAGGTAGCAGGGAGACACCCAGGCTGTACCATTAAGCGACCATGGGATGACATTGGTCGTAACATATTTCCATATCGCCGCGATGAGTGAGCGAAGTGCCCAGTTTGGTTGGCTGATGCTTGCTGTCTCCCGACTTTCTTTCCTTTCCCGTACGTACGTTGTGTGTGTGTGTTGTACCATCGAACAACAGCAGTGAACTAACGCTGAAGCCAACGCCTACTCTAACTTCTTACACTCCTCATACTGACAATTCTCTGCACTGACGGAATTGGCATTAAAACACAGGTACCTACTTATTGCATTATCAAAACGTGTTATTTATCAAACACACTCTTTTCAAGGCAATTTATCCTCCAGGGGGGACATTTGGATGTAGTTGTTATCGCAATTGCATTCCAATGTTCTTTGGGAATTAGCGCTCCCAGGGACCCGAGCTCGTACCAGTCGGTTTGTGTATGCCGGCTGACGGATTTTAATACACAAATATGTTATATTTTGTTGTGTTGAAGACGCTAATGACCTGAGTTGTCGACGCGTCTATAATCTACAATAAGTAAGTAAGTTCAAGGCAATTTAGTTAAATTCAATACACATTTTGTATAATGGATGCTATTTTGGAATTTGCCAGTTATTTGTTACACTTATTTGATAAGCAATTAAACGTATTTTCATTTCAAAGGAATCTATAATATACCGTATGTCGCCATTTTCAGTTTAATGCTACTGCAGCTCCATCTATAGATTAATATTGGCACAAACGGTAACGGCCACTGATTTATAAAGTATTTTAAAAATTACGCGCCAAATGTGCGTAGCCACACTACAATAACGATTTGCTGAACGTGTCCCTATTAACGCATTATTTTAAAGATGGAAGACGAATCAGCAGCAGTGGTGTATTATATTATGATTGTTATTATTATATAAATTTATTAAGTGACGAAAATGTAACCACGATCATCCACTAACTAACGCACAATAGCCCTTCGATGTGTCAAAAAAACCCGGCGTTTCGCAAACTTTTCAGTTTGGATCTTCAGGACTTGACAACAGCTTCTTCAGTGCTTGAAGTATATAGAAACTGTTTTTTAAACCCTGAAACGTCGGCGAAAAGAAGATAATCAGAGCCGAGTCAACCCGGAAACAAGTTTTCTTTGGGAAAAAAATGTTTTATCCAGGTGTGCAAGCTTTCTCGGCCGGCATTGTTCAAGTATTCATGGTTTCCGGGCTTGTAGGCCGTGGTCCGGTGGTATTTCTACCTGACATTTCGTCTACAACTGCGGTAGACATTCTCAAAGGCGATGTAGCAGCGGTCGAAGTGTCCTCCTTGGCGGCTCACAGGTCAGTGTGTCAGTGACTGGTGTCCTCCCTTCTTTTATGCCTAGTACCAGTGTGTTCTCTGTTCGGTCGTAGTCCGTCTCTCTGTTATTGGTCAACTGCGCAGTGTGTAGTGGTGGGGGTGAGTTCTCTACTCGGTCGCATTCCGTCCTTGTACGATTGATCATTGGTTTTGTATGTCGGAGTGCTGGTGTCCAGGTTTTACTGAGATTGAGGCCTTCATCTTTTCGGTTGAAATTCTGTGTGTGTTTTTGTATTTCTATGGTCTCTCTGTATATTCGTGGGTAATAACTCAACGTTCTGTCTATGGCTCGGGTTTCTTCAAAGAGGATCTTATGATTGTCCAGAGCCAAAGTCTGTTCGGCTATGGCAGATTTTTCTGTTTGTCCCAGTTTACAGCTTCTCTTGTGCTCTGCTACGAAACGAAACGAAGCATCAACACACGTATAGCAGAGCACAAGAGAAGCTGTAAACTGGGACAAACAGAAAAATCTGCCATAGCCGAACACACTTTGACTGTCAATCAAATGACATACTATATTTACGCAAAAATGTCAAAAACTCTAAATCCGTCCCAGTATGCATTTTGTAAACAACAAGGTCATACGGATATACATGGATACATTGAAATACACAGCGGGGCATCACATAGCCACCCTGATAAAACTTAGCAAATAAACAAACTTCCATTAGTTAGACGTAGCATTATGTCATCTACAGCGACAGATTTAGTTCACAGTTGGTACGTGTGTTGGTACTACTGTTGTACAGTACAATACACAGTTACGACTCTGGTGGTTGTGCCGTGTACTATACCCCAAGAAGGGGAATGGGTGAGGTAGAGACGGTTCATCATGTTTAATTCTGCTCTAATTCTAACTGCCGTAATACTTCTTAACGATATAGAATATAATTGTTGTATTAATTAATGCTAAATGTTCGCATAATGTATATGTGACGAGTATTATGACTTTGTGCGTCTGCGCAGTAAATATATACTAATGATTTAAATTTAAGTTTTCTAATTTCCGTTTCGATGTGCTACTGAATTAATAATAATATGTGAATGTTTCACAATAATATATTCTAGGTATATTCCCATTGATATCTCGAGTTCTGATATAGACATGATTTTTTTTTTCTATATACAGGGTGCTGAATTGCTTTGCGGGTAATAGAGATTTTACAAGTAAAATCATGTTTATGAATTTTCCTGCGTCCCTAATTATTTTAGGAAAAATATCTTCGAATAAAAGTTTTAGAACATAAAATTCTGCATCTAAATCATTAAACAAAATTAATTTTGCATGCTTTGTAACTACAGAAATTTGGAAAGAGGTTGTGGGAAAGAGTTATAAATTAACACATTCTATAAATGTTTTTTCCTGTGAGATAAGCGTCTCGATTTTATATTTTCAATATTCACCAGTAATAAATATCTACTTTTCAATACCTAAATTATTGACAATTATTGAAAAAAAAAATAAACTACTGGTGTGTTGAAATGACAAATTCAAGGCATTTGTCTTATGTAAAATTATAGTTATTATCTTTTTTATATACCATCATTAAAAATGATTTCTTTCTAAAATAACTATATTCTTTTAATTCGGGAACAATGGTGATTGGAGAGAAAAATTTGAAATAATTATTTAACACGCTAAAATTATAGAATTGAGTAATTTACAATATTCTGATTCTCATTCACAAAAACATTTTTTAGAGATATTTTCTTCTCTTATAAAGTAACATCATTAAAAGTGACCCCTTTCTGAACTTGTCCACCCTATCATTTCAGTCTGAAAACAACCGGTGTTTGGAGAGAGAGATTGACCTGTAATTGATTAACGGTTTAACGAGGTAAATCATCTGCTAATCCGATACGAATATTCGGCCATCGGCCGTCCAATTGCGCAGTGTCAGGCGTGGGAAGAGAGTTGGGAAAGTCGCTATGCAGGGAGATAACAAAAAAACACGGTTACTTTGAACTGCGTGTACGCTGCTGATGTTACATATATCATGAATACAAAACAGGGGAGTTATTTGGCAGACGTGTACATAGTAAGTTTATATTATTTACCTGGAAGCTTATGAGGCTTATAATTAATGAAATCATTGGAAAAGTTTGAAGAGAAAGTATGAATGATTGTGTTGTTGACTAATATTAACTTCCAGGTTGCTTAACCAACATCGAGGAAATTGTTTTTATAATATTATAATAATTTAAGAATATAATTCGGAGTATTGATAATAATTAAATCGTGTTAATAACGTTAAGTGGATATAATCAATTTTGTACATTTTCCTGTCTGAAAACTGATCAAAATTTAACATTCTGTAAGTAACACTTCAGTAACTAAGTAATTGCTTAGTTGATCCATTTTTTTTGTCAAAAAAAATTATGCATTTTTATCAATTTTTTATCACTTTGCCTATTTATTTTTATAATTTTGTGTATATATTGTTTATGAGAAATATTAAAATATAGATATAAACAATAAATAGCTTATTTAGTTTTAATCTTGAATTTTGCTCATTTTATTAAAATCTCTCTTGTTTAAGAATGGTTTCCAAACATATATTAAGGTTCTAATTATTAATACTCAAGAAGCCTCTCTATCTTAAATTTCGTTTTATCGCGAATTTTTTGGTGTTTTAGATACTTAGACCAAAGAAACCTTTTCTATTTACATCTGTCTGTTTGGCATCACTCAATGAAACTTTGATCTGTTACCAATTAGTTCCCAAAATCGTGTCCATCGTGATTATAAAAACTCGGGTCGCAGTACCAAAACCCTGCCGACAATATAGTGTATTTGCTTATACAGGCCTTGTGGCTTTAATACGTGAACTTAAGTTTGTTTTTGGACAAAATAAAAAATTTAAGCTCTTAATACATCCCTTAAAATAATGTTTTTTTCTTAATTTCAATATTATTATCAATGCAACCTCTGTACCAAATTAAATACACCCTTCAGTAAGTAAATCACTATCCGCAAACTAGTGTTTTCATAAAATTTGTAAGTCCGAACCTGTCGGGGCGATTTTATTAAAATTTTAGCAGCACATTTTAATTTTCACCGAAGGGTTAAATTTCAATTTTGAAACAAATATGAGAATTTTTTCGGCATTTTTGGGCCCAAAAACATTTTTCAACCCCTAAAAAACACCCTTAAAATAGTCCGATTGGGCCCATTTTAAATAGGCTTCGTGCGGTGATGTATTTCAACGTGCCTACCAAATTTCGTCAAAATCAATTAACTCTTTCGAAAGTTATTGACCGCACACACATATATATATTATATAAATATGTATATATACATATTATATAAATAGACATTTCCAAAAATGGTGCCAAATTGTTCAGGAGGCTATGAAACGAGAAATTTTGGTCCTACCCCTAGGTCCCGCCATCCGACCGACGCCAATAGTGTATGTGCCATATGGCAAATACACTAAAAATAGGATATTTTTAATCCGACTATGCTTGGATTAAATTCTTGTCAAAACTGTAATTTAAGCGAACAAAGCCAGTATTTACCAAATGCTTCAGTTGGGTCACATGTCGATTTTCTGTTGTGCGAGCTGTGTATGTGGTTAGGTACGCCTGCGATCAGTGAAGGAGTAGCAAGAACTCTATCGACTCGTGGTGATAATGGTCGAATTATTCCGTACACTAGCAAGAACAAGCCCCAACACAATTGCTGCTAGTTGGTGCTGCAGGCTGCAGCGAAGCATCGACTTCGTTCAGCCAGTGGCAGTCATCACCATTATGTAAATTATATATCATTTGCATATTTAAGGAACAATTTAAGGAGCATAATTCTCTCTCAGTGCTAATGTTCCACTTCATAGATGTGTGTCTGATTGTCTTCTGTCTTTCTCACTTTATTCTGTATCTTATCATCTCTCTTTTTCTCATTCATTCTACTCAAATCATTTTCACTCCTCCCATTTCGTTGCCTTAACGAAATGGAAACTATGAAATTAGGAATAAGATATACTAGCAACATTTGTATGTATGTGTTGCTTGTTTTAATATGATCTAAGTGCGTCTTCGACTGTGTATTCCGTTGCAAAGACTCTACATAATATAAAGAGACTTACAACTTCTTCAAATATATCTGTAAGTGTACTTTTGAAAGAAACTGTCAACTCAATCAACTTTTTGGAAATTGACGAAGTACAACTATCAATTTTTTTTAATTCATCATATTTCAGTTCTTTACTTCTTCTCAGTGCATATAGCCAAATCGCTGCGATTTGTACTTTAAACTAAAAAAAAAATTTAAGATTAAAAGAAAAACTGCACGTGCCTTTAATCATAAATTTATTTTAATATGTCAATAGTATACATCATAATGTAGAAAGAGGTGATCATTCTTTTTTTATACTGAAGATATAAAAAAATTAATAGAGATATAATTAATGACTACTTAGATGTCAAATACTTTGTATTTGGTGTCTTCATTTATTAAATTTATAATCTTTAAATAGTTAATACTCTTTGAATTTATAAGTCCGCATAAATAAAACTATTTTAATTAGTTACATATTTGCAAGAAAAAAGTGCGAATTCTTTTCTTTAGACGGTGGAATCAGGGCCGGTTCTAAACTTCTTTACTTACAAATATTTTAGGTAAGTAGTAAGTATAAGTTTTCTTATTTCTTAATTCAAAATCAGTTTTTTCATACCGGTATAAAGCAATGTTAAATTTAAATCATATTCAACCGCAATAATACAAATAACACTCCTTAATACACAAAAAAACCAAAAAAAGTTAATTTTTGAAAAATGGTTTGAGGCGTCATGGTGAGTTTTACTGTATCGGTAACAACTACCTCCAAGAGCTCAAAAATCTACTTTTGGGTACCTATATTATCAATTAGTGCTTCGAACTCAAAGCGCTTGAAAATAGCGGGAAGTTCCAGGGATGGCCTGCAGGGTCAACCGATTTACAGATTTTTTCTGTCTCTGATCTTATCTTAAGAAAATTATATTTTAAGATACTTACATCTGCATGTTGGGGCGAATTTCATGTTTAAAATAAGAAAAAGTTTGTGACAGTTTATTTGATATCCTTAAGGCCGGTTCTTCGCGAAAGTATTTAAGTATTCGGCAAGCTACAAAGAACAAAGAAAAAAACTGTTTAACAAGTTAACAGCTTAAGTACTGGTAGTAATGATTGTCATTTTTATAATATACACTAAACAAAAGTAATGTGAAAGACGTTTAACCTCAGTAAATAAATTTATCATTATAAAATGATGAAATATTAATGTTGTTTATGATCAATAAAATAATGATTGATGTTAACGCTTGACCGCAGCAGGTGATTTCAAGTGGCATGTTTTTGTTACGTAAGGTTTATAAAATGGCCACTTCAATGTTCTCTGTACCAGAGGTTATCAACATGTGGCATCATTGTTACTGCCCAAAGTATATCCAGGGAGAGTACCACGGCTAAATGAAATGCCAGTTGAATCCATGGATTAAAGTGTAAAACCGAATTCGCTCAGACATGCTGCGCAAGCGATCGCCATGTTCTTAGCAGGCACAGCTGCCAGTTCTGACTCGAACTGTCGTATCAGTCGTGTAGTAGCTGTAGGATTAGCGCGCGTGCGCACATGATGTTTTAAAAATTGGCTGACAAATAAGTTGGAGTTTCCCTTCTTTGTTTTTACACTTTACTGATTTTTTGCCATACCCACTACAAAATAGCTACTTTCCATGTATTTACACCGGCCTGTATTGGTCATTTAACAGGCAGACGTGCTAAAAGTGTTTTCATAACATAACTAGTGCGGTAAGTAAACGGTTGCCATAGTAACTTATGTTTATTCGCTCTATCCGCCCGCTATTACATACTCACGCTCTGCTGTGAAAGTAAAGATGGCGACGCAAATGAAGTGTCAATTTTTTTTTAAATACTAAATATGAAGTGAATAGTAGGTATATAGTGGGTATGGCAAAAAATTCCATATATTTCTAGTGCGTAGTGATATTTTGACTCGTGGCTGCAAAAACTCGCTTTCGCTCGTTTTTACATACTGTCACAACTCGGCAGTAATAGACCCCATTACGACACTAGAAATACAATCTACTATTAATAATTGCCACAAGTCTGTTTCTGATACAACTGCGTAAATACCTATTATATGCAGTTCAATTGTGTATGATGTGTATACGGGATTTGGAACAGGAATGGAGCCTAGAGATGCACAGCACCGTTCTCGTACATTTAAAGGGAGTCTATTGTACTTATAATGAGAGAAATCTGTTGTGAAAGTTTGAATTTCTTCTATAAAATCTAAAATAATTGCTACAGAAAAAACTGGAACTATAAAAACCAGTGTTTTAATATGATTGTGTATCAGTTCCCATCATGCAGAAATAAAAAAATTCAGTCAATGATAGTTCACTAAAAGAAATACATTGTGTTTATGAAAAGTTCATGGAGAGGAAGAAAACTTCATATAAATAACAATATATGAGTTAGGTAATTGTGGACAACAATATAATAATTATTAATTAATTCAACAATGAATTTTTAATACACAAGGCATCTACTAGGTAGTGAATAGTATTTCTCAACATATCAGTCAACCAGCCGGAAACTGGGAATTTCGGGTTCGAGACAGTGACTTCTGATTTTTAGGCGCGATCTTAGCGAAGCTAGAAGCGCCTATATACACTCGCTTTGTCTGTGAATCTGTGAATCTGTGAATCTGTGAATCTGTGAATCTGTCACGCTATTTTGTGTCACGCGTACAGCCCAAACGGATGAACCAATTTTCAAAAACTTTTTTTTGTTCGATTCCTCTCGGGGTCTATTTGATCCTAACGTCGCCCGATTTTTGAATTTTGGCCCCAGAGGGGAGCAAATTAGAAAAAAACGGTGTTTTTTGCTTATAGTTTGCTCAATTTAAGTCAGATCGATTCGAAACCTGTCTTAAACGAAAGAGCAGAAAATTTTAGATAGATTTCATGTATAATATTGTGTCAAAACAGTTTTTTTATACAGATTTATATGATTATTAAACTAAATAAATGCGACTTTATCTAATAAATCGCGAACTTGTTTCGGTTGTCCTTGTCTGTTGCACAGTGTGATATGGATATTGGAAGATAGCGTATGCCCTGTCTTATATTGCATTATTTCAATATAGTTATTCAATTTTTTGACTGCTGATGTTTGAATTTAAGTTTAAAAACCCTGGCCTACTGTGTTAAAATGACGTGTAACTAATTATTGACGTCGATCGGATCGGACCAAAATTTCTCGACGTTCATCATACCTTCCCGAACAATTTGACTTTCTCTGTCTCTATGTCCCTTTGTACTTCTGAATTTTCACCCACTTCCCGTGAGCCGATTGAGTTGATATTTTGCACACATGTGTAGCTCCGGTGACAATACAATATTATGGTAACTAGCTGACCGGCCCGGCTTTCGTCCGGGTGTAAATCGTACTTTTGAATTTTCACCCACTTCCTATATCCGATTGAGTTGAAATTTTGCACACATGTGTAGCTCCGGTGACAATACAATATTATGGTAACTAGCTGACCGGCCCGGCTTTCGTCCGGGTGTAAATCGTACTTTTGAATTTTTACCCACTTCCCATGATCCGATTGAGTTGAAATTTTGCACACATGTGCAGCTCCGGTGACAATACAATATTATGGTAACCAGCTGACCGGCCCGAGTTTCGTCCGGGTGCAAATCGTACTTTTGAATTTTCACAGGCAAAAGGTCTTTCTCCGGTAACGTTTGGGATAAATGTAATAAAATCAGGAAATAAAGCACACTAAAAATTATTAGATCCTTTTGAAAATTAATATTTGAGAGTTTTATAGCATACAAAAAAATTAAATGGTGTCAGATTTCGAAATGGCGGCCATATGTACTTTTTTGTAAGAATTATCAGATCCTTTTGAAAATTGATATTTGAGAGTTTCATAGAACACAAAAAAATAAAATGACGTCAGATTTCAAAATGGCGGCCACATATACTTTTTTGTAAAAATTATCCGATCCTTTTGAAAATTGATATTTGCGAGTTTTATAGGACACAAAAAAATAAAATAACGTCAGATTTCAAAATGGCGGAAATATGTAGAACTCCTTTCTAAAAATTATACGATCCTTTTAAAAATTGATATTTGAGAGCTTCATAGGACACAAAAAAATAAAATGACGTCAGATTTCAAAATGGCGGCCGTATGTCCTTTTTTGTAAAAATTATCCGATCATTTTGAAAATTGATATTTGAGAGTTTCATAGGTCACAAAAAAATAAAATGATGTCAGGTTTCAAAATAGCGGCCATATATACTTTTTTGTAAAAATTATCCGATCCTTTTGAAAATCGGTATTTGAAAGTTTCATAGGACACAAAAAAATAAAATGGCGTCAGATTTCAAAATGGCGGCCATAATATGTACTTTTTTGTAAAAATTATCCGATCCCTTTGAAAATTGATATATGCGAGTTTTATAGGACACAAAAAAATAAAATGACGTCATATTTCAAAATGGCGGAAATATGTAATACTCCTTTGTAAAAATTATCCGATCCTTTTGAAAATTGATATTTGAGAGTTTCATAAGACACAAAAGAATAAAATGACGTCAGATTTAAAAATGGCGGCCGTATGGACATTTTTGTAAAAATTATCCGATCCTTTTGAAAATTGATATTTGAGAGTTTCATAGGTCACAAAAAAATAAAATGATGTCAGATTTCAAAATGGCGGCCATATATACTTTTTTGTAAAAATTATCCGATCCTTTTGAAAATCGGTATTTGAAAGTTTCATAGGACACAAAAAAATAAAATGATGTCAGATTTCAAAATGGCGGCTGTATGTACTTTTTTGTAAAAATTATCCGATCCTTTTGAAAATTGATATTTAAAAGTTTCATAGGTCACAAAAAAATAAAATGACGTCAGATTTCAAAATGGCGGCCATATATACTTTTTTGTAAAAATTATCCGATCCTTTTGAAAATCGGTATTTGAAAGTTTCATAGGACACAAAAAAATAAAATGATGTCAGATTTAAAAATGGCGGCCGTATGTACTTTTTTGTAAAAATTATCCGATCCTTTTGAAAATTGATATTTGAGAGTTTCATAGAACACAAAAAAATAAAATGACGTCAGATTTTAAAATGCCGGCCATATGTACTTTTTTGCAAAAAGATCCGATCTTTTTGAAAATTAATATTTGCGAGTTTTATAGGACACAAAAAAATAAAATGATGTCATATTTCAAAATGGCGGTCATAGGTATATATTTCTTTGTAAAAATTATCTGATCCTTTTGAAAATTGATATTTGAGAATTTAATAAGACACAAAAAAATAAAATGGCGTCAGATTTCAAAATGGCGATCAAATAATAACTTTTTAATTGTATTATTTATATCTTTGATAAATTCGGTTTTATATACAATGCGTAAAAAGCATAGCGGGTGTCTTACGACACATCATGACTTTTTTATTTAGCCGGTTCCGAGTAACGCTTAATAGTCAACCGTTGCTATGGAAAATTGTTTGAAAAATTCACTGTACTATTTTTTCTATGTAATCCAATACATATTTATATTAGGTCTTATGGCTCATAGCCTACTACAAAATTATAAAACTTCTCAGTGTTATTTTCCCTATGTTCAATAAAACCGTTTACACACAGTACCTACATGAATATCGCGCCTTGTAATTCTTGAATTACTTGTATGCTCCAAAATTTTTTTCTTATATATCTTATAACAATCGTTTGACGTTTAACAATCATGATGGCATAATATGCTGACTGATAGTTGAGAAATACTATTCACTACCTAGTGGATGCCTTGTGGATTAAAAATTCATTGTTGAAGAAAACGTCATTATTATGAAAAAAAACTATTGTAACAATGAAAAAAGTTAATGGTTAAAAGTTTTCATTTTTGCAAGGTATCTTTTTAGTCAGTGTATTTCTAAAATAAAAAAAGGAATTGTATTAAATGTGCTTTAGGAATTATCTGGTTAGGAATCGCAGTAAAAAAGAAGACCAGATTTATGAATTGACGTTTTTAATATTGTATTAAATCAGGAAAGATTAAATCAGTATAATATAATATTTCAAGTGGTTGTATCGTCATAGGAGTTGTTTGATAAAAAAGGGGCTAGTGTTAAGTGTGCCTTGGCCACAACTTTTCGACACGTTGAAACGACCATTAATCAACTGCCATCTTCAAGTAGCTCTATCGAAACATTTTTTACGTAAGGCGAAAAAGTTGTTTGCAACAACAAAATCTGTTACAGACAAACCAAAGATAACGTGTTTCTAAAAGTTTGCACTTCTAGTCGTGATGGTAAATCATTAATTCTTACTACTTAATAGTTTTGTGTATTTTCTGATATGATATTAAATTTAAAATGAGGCAAATGCCTATATAGTTTTTTTTTCTAATATACCATAACATAATATTAGGTATGAAGTATTAGAAATACCTTGAATTATGTCCGTCTTGTGACTTTTTGTGAATTTACACTACGCGTTTCAGTAACGAGTTGCCATCTTCTAGTGTGGTTAATTATTAATTATACCATAACATTTTGCATACTTCTTAATAAAAGTAAATTTGAAACGTTACAAATGCTTTGTTTCTTTTTGAAACAGTTAGTTGTATACCTAGTACAGTAGTACCTATATTATATACTGTAGTTTTGTACACACATCGTAATGTAATTAAATTTGAAATGTTGAAAATCCTTTTTATACGTATACCTACTTTAGTTTTTTACACACTTCATAATGAAATGAAATTTACAATGTTGCCTATGCTTATTTTTACATAGTCCAAAAGTCCCTGTGTATTTTTAGAGAATTAGGTGCATTTGAAAAAAATCGTAATGATAAATAATAATAATAAAATTAAGAAAAATCGCAGGCTAGTGGACAAAATATTTGATTTATTAAATTTTATTATAATCACGATGGACACAATTTCTAATATAAATAAACAATAATATACATAATTATAATATGCTCTGATACCGTTATGCTCAAATTGTCCAGCATAATTAAAATTTTCCAAACCGATGGATTGGACGTGGGGGACCTATACTTTGCGTTTTCTAAATTTACATCAATTAAATTTTTTTGTGGGATTTCATAAAATATGACGTTTATCTATCGCAGAAAAACTCAAGATTTAAACTATATCTTCGAAATGGCATCAATGATAGTTTATTTACTACAAATTGCAATGCTGATAAACAATTAAAACAATTTGTCAAATTTTTAGGACTACTATGTGTCCATTTTTTCTAAGACGAAATCTCGTGAATGAAAAATGATATCGACTACATTAGGGTACCAATCGACGCGTATTAACGTAAATATGATCTGAAAGAAATTTTTTCAAAATCGGTTCAGCCGTTCTTTTTTCTTAACCAAATAGACTCCAAAAAAGTAGATTTTACACAATATCTCGCGAATAAAAAATTATATCGACTTCGTAAGGGTGTCAATCGAGGCGTGTTAACGTCATTTTGATTCGGCATAAATTTTAAAAAAAATCGGTTCAGCCGTTTTTTTTAAATTATTGTTAAAAAAAATAATAATTATGTTTTAATGATTAAAATGATTACTTTTCTGTGTAATATCTAATTTAATTATTATTATTAAATATTTATCAAACTGGGAAGTTCGTCGTGTGGACCTCAAGGGTCGCACTTTAGTCCTAATAAACGACCCACCTCACGGCTTGTTCTTATATAGTATTGATTTTCACAATAATTCAAAACATTCGAGTTCGGATTTGTTTTCGTGAATTTACTGTATCACAATTACATTAAAAAAAGGGTGGATGACTGATGTACAGATCAAAGGCTACTTATGTGTGATTTGACTGCTTCGACTCGTATTTAGATTTCTTCAATTTTCCGTATTATCTCCTTTTAAGAACCTCCAGAATAAGCCGGTATCATTCTTTAGAGATTTCCATTAATGGAATAAATCTGTGATGAGACGACGTTTCCTGCATGATAGATAGGTATTATGTGTGTGTGTGTGTTATATAGGAGTTGATTTAGTTGACTTTTGAGTGAAGCACTCATAACTTACCCTTTCCTCTCAACCCGTCACTCCTATCCCTTCAGTGTCGTGTTATCAGTGACTTGACATCAGTTTGATGCATTCAAATCCAAGGCAATGCTTTAACGCAAAGAGAACTTGGAGTCTCAATAGAAGTGGTATATAGGTTTCTCGGTCTAATAAATGTTTACATGTTATATTGAATTAGAGACGTGCGGACTATTTAGAAAATTATTTAGGTTAAATTTCATCGACTTATAAAGAAAATTTAATGAGAATATAATCATACTTTAAAAAGTACTGCCTGATTACATAACATTTTTTTATGATAAATAATAGTTTTATACGGCTGAAATGCAATTGAAAAATTTTTTTTCGTTGCAAAGCAGCCAATTATATAATTGTTTCGAAACATATTGGAAAAAATCATTTTACCAACCATGGTCACAGTCAGGATTCTAACCTGAACCTTTCCACTTTCGCGGCGGAATGAGCTTACAATACTCAACCGTGACATGATTGCTAATTTAATATTCTCCTTATATGCTTTATTTTTAAACATTTTGGAAAAAATCATTTTACCAACCATGGTCCCAGTCAGGATTCTAACCTGAACCTTTCCACTTTCGCGGCGGAATGAGCTTACAATACTCAACCGTGACATGGTTGGTAAAATGATTTTTTCCAATATGTTTCGAAACAAGCATATAATTGGCTGCTTTGCAACGAAAAAACATTTTTTTACATTTTTTTATATTTTTTATTTCACAAATAAATTGTATATATTATCTGTTAAAAACAATGTTACTATTTACTATTAATGTAAGAATATACAAATATGTATATTATTTTTTTTGCTATTCGTACTTTTTTTATAAAAATGATTCCCAAAGGAAAGTATAACCCATAATCACCAATTTTCATTCTGTTATTTTATTACAAATTTTAACTCTACCTATATAGGTACTATAGTCAATTTCCAAAATTTAAGATAGTGAGTCATACACATACTTAACTATTTATATAATCGGCACAGTTTTTATGCATGCATGTGACGCGTGTATGCAGACGCGTTTGCTTAATGCTTATACATTGTTTCATTGCTTTTCCGCTCTATTAACCTTGTTACGAACTATGCGTGACTTACTATTTTAAATTTTGGAACTTGACTATAAGTAGATATATAAATACAGGGTGCTGAATTGCTTTGCGGGTAATACCTACGGATTTAACCCGTAAAATCAAATTTTTGCAATTTCCTGCTTCCCTAATTATTTTAGGAAAAATATCTTCGAATAAAAGTTTTAGAACATAAAATTCTGCATCGAAATCATTAAACAAAATTAGCTTTGCATGCTTTGTAACGGCAGAATTTTGATATGAAAATGTCAAAATTACCTCAAAAAAAGATAGCGATAGCCATGGAACTACCAATTGGAGGAAACGAGAGAGAGATTGTAGGTCATCAACGTTTAAGAACGGAACGAATTTGTGACGTTCACGCGAGTGAAGGCGCCACCAAAATTTTAATAAACTAATTTATAAAATGCAATTTGGTCGCAGAATAACTCAAGAATAACTCGAAACTGTAGACTAAACAGGCATAGCTCAATAGGCATATATAAATGCAACATATAAACCACTACCACCACCATCGCTAAGGAAGCTCTTTCAATCGTTCGCGTCGTATAAAGCTTCAATCCAGTTATTACTGAAAACCTACTCACTCACACATAAAACACACATATGTAAAATGACTGATCCACAAATACAATATCATAAACACATACACGTACAAACAATGACAGCCTCACACACACACACACACACACACACACACGTCTGCACACATTTATATTTGCTAGTCTAACTGCAAATGGGCTTACGTGGGCATTTTGATAACATTTTTCTGTCTTTATCGCTATTTAAAATTTTGTGTAATTAATGCTATTGTTACGAAACCGTTTTCTGAGTTGGCGGAATAAATATTTATTTACAATAATTAAAAATATAATAACAGTAAATGCAACAACGAAAAGTCAATTCTAACAATAAAAAAACTTAAACGGTAATTATTGAACTAAACGAGCTACTTAAATAACACTTAACTAATAACTATATATACAAGGATTATTTATTTGTAATTATTTATGTCACTGTATTTATATCAGATTTATTTCGCCACTGTTACAGTACAATCTACACTGACTGACTTCCGTTGACTGGTCAATATTTATTTCACTACTGACTGATGGCACGACTCACCACGACACGACACACTCATGTTTATATACCTTCGTGCGGTGTTCGCTCAGTGCGTCCTCGTATCCTCTAGCATTGTCTGGAATCTTCGATACCATTCCACGCTTTACTACTGTGACCTTTCTTTCTCGTAGTTTCTATTGGAGGCAGTGGCGTAACAGCTTGGGGTTTGCTACAGTACATATCATATTTGATTTAAAAATGTGACATAAATAACTTTGCCTTGTAAGCAGATATATCGGTGTTCCGCAAAGCTTAGCGACGTGGCCCATATTATATAATGTATTCTATACATAGACATATATACACAGCTGAATGACAAAGAGTTGGGTTAAGATTGATGGTTATTTTTCATACACAAGCACACGCAAATACATTCATAAATAGACAGAAGAACGAGGAGTCATGAACCTGGTGTTAAAGTGAATAACGACACAACAAAATATAAGGCGTTGCTAGATATTATTTTTTACATATTTCTTATCAAGATGAATTCGTAAAGTTCAAAATTCGAATGAAAAGTTTAAATTATTTTGATTTTGGTAGAGTGTAAAAAGTATTTTTAAGCAACTGTATTTTTTTTTTTTTAATTTTAACATAACAGTTCTTCTTTGCATGTAGAGATGTTTTTAGTTTGTAGTTTTGTAGTAATTATTAAATAGCAAATTATATATTTTTATACCTACCAAAAGAATGTTTTCTGTATAATGTATTGTAAGAAATAAATTGTTGTTTCATTCTTTATTATTACAAAAAATTACAAGTGTTATTGTGTTATATTTGCATAGGTTACATATATTTGTCTAACTCTTGGTTACCTATTCTATAAAACGGTTCATATTTTTAAGTACATATACTTATATTATTTGTAACAAAATAAAGTTATTTCAATTTAAAATTACAATAGTCATGACATATGATTCGAGATTGTATTCAAGATTTACAGTTAAATATTCAATCCTAAATTGAGCATTCGGTACTAAAAATTAGTGTTGTTATTTGGGATATCCGATAGTTTCAGATTGTTCCAGTTATGAATATCTTTATAATTATAGACTTTTTTAAAGAATAGTATAACTAAAAGGGAAATAAAATAATAAATACAATTTCAAACTTTATTTTTAAGATATCACTTAATAACTCCAGTCAGGGTTGCTAGGGATATTTTATGGGTTTGGGTTATGGATACAGATATGAAATTATTTCGGATATCAGATTCTTTCAGTTGCGGTTACGGAGCTCCATAACATCCCTGCTAAAAAAAATATATATTTCTTTAAGCATTTATCTTCAGTTATTTATTACACTTTTCCTCGGTCAGTAATTCAGTAAGTCAATCTATGGGGTGAAAAAGGACTACAAGATTCCGGCGATGAAATTTATTTGATTATTCCTGTCCGAGATAATTTCGTTCCAATGCAGAATCAATGTTTCCTCATCGCAATCGCCATTCGGTAGTGTAATATGTCGTATAAATACAGTTATGATAACGCAAGCAACTCTCTTTATTCCATTCACCGACACATTCCAAAGACTTGCAAATTATGCTTGCCTTGCGTATCTTTTGGTTTTGCATTATATTCAAGATCTTTAAACTGACTTCGGTTTTGATGTCGCGTACCGCCCTTACAAAAGAACAGACGGTATCTCATTTTTCCTTACATCGCTGCCAAGACGATTTATACGCTCCATTCAAATAAAGCTGTTTTGGTAAATTAAATAATTCATATTTGAACATTTTACTTCTGGGTTTAAAAAAAAAAACTTAGGTTAAATTGGAGTTTCATGCTTTCACGGCCGGTAGACATCTTGGTAGCAAGTGTTTCCTGGCTAGGTAGCCGTGGTCTATTGGATTTTACTCCGTACGTTTCGCCCAAAGCTCCGTTGGGCATCTTCAGTCGACCGGCAAGAAGATCATATCGTATTGCCAATCGCCGCTCAAGATGCCCAACGGAGCTTTGGGCGAAACGTACGGAGTAAAATCCATTAGACCACGGCCACCTACCCCGGAAACACTTGCTACCAAGATGTCTACCGGCCGCGAAAGCACGAAACTCCAATTTAACCTAAGTTTTTTTTGATCTTCTTGCCGGTCGACTGGTCACCAGTCGACCGGCAAGAAGATCAAATTGCCAATGGCGTATAACCATAGACAATTACCACAACCATAGACAATAACAACAAGGCGTATGTATTAGCCTAGCGGCACAGGCGAGAACTAATTGTGCCAACACGGCACACGGTGAATGGTCTCCAGGCGGAAATGGAGGGGATTGGATTGGGGCATTCCGACGAGCGGCGACGCGCGTTCCACACGTGTATAACTACGTAGCTAATAAAAGTGTATTTTTACGGACATAATAAAACGGTATAAATAATTTCCGTAACAATTATATTCCCCATTGCTGTGCACCATGATCTAGCACAACCTATGTAAATAATTTGGCAGTTTGAGGGTGCTGGTATCCTAGAAAGATAGGAACTAATCAGTCAGCGGCGTCAGTGCCTATTACCCTTAAATTCTGTAGTCTTGTGTTTTTTTTTGTGATTGAAATTGAAGATAAAAGATGACATAGTTACCTTGTAAAGTTTTCTGAAAAGAGTACCGGCAATAAAAATTTGAACAACACTGTTATCCTGTATGAATGAGTAAGAAATAATTTATTGTATCAATAATATAATCTAGATGAAGACCGTAGATTTTAAATATGTATTTCTCCTAGACCCTTCACTCACATTTTCTGCATAATGCGAAGAAGAGAAAAGAAAATGTATAAAATGTTTATTTCCCCCGCACGCTCATTATTTTTCCGAAGAAAATCAGATAGCATTTATGTTTGTGCGTGGTATATTGGACAAGTGTGCATATCATTACATGAAGATTGCATAATATATACACAATATAACACAGGGGTACAAGTTGGGAGTGTTGTACAGTGGACCATCGATCGAAAAACGTGGCAAAAATTCTTTAACTGCTTTACTGAATACGTTGACATTCTTTGAAAATGTATATACAAGAAAGAAAACAAATCATCAAAATAATTGCAAGAACACTTAGTCAAAAAGATATATGTAAGCCTTTTTGATATTGTATAATTTGTCTCGCTGTATTGTATAATACTGTATCAATGAAAATGCATTCTTCATACTTATAATGAAAATGGGTTTCCTATAACGGTGGTTTATTCTTCTCAAAGAATTTTTCATAAACACAGTATACTTCTTTCAGTAAACGAAATTTAGTAAATATTTTTTTCAGAATAAGCAATCTCCAAGATTAAACAGTATCCTTTCATTGTAAATTAGCGTTTTGGATTTTCTAAAAAAACGTAAAATTGATCTTTGGAACATATTTTTCAATGTTTAGCCAAATCTGAGTCAGCAAGGAAAATGAGGTGGATCGAAAAATGATACAGGATTCAGGAATGAAGTCATGTATATGAACGTGCGACTTCTTATGGAATGTTGTAAAATTGCATTTTTGACCAACTTTTTAATGTATCTACCATCTGGCCCAATGCGCATTAACAGGGAATATGGAGCGGATCAAGGGACGATACATGAATGAACATGCGAGTCCTTCTGAAATATTGTAAAATTGAACTTTTTGGCAAAGTTTTTCAATACTTGGCCCAACGTGTGTATAGACAAGGAATTAGAAGTAAATCGAATGAAGTCCTTTATGTATATTATGAACGTTTGAGTACTCCAGGAATATTATAAAATTAGACTTTTGGCAACGTTTTTCAATATCTGGCCCAATGTGCATTAGCAGGGAATATGGGGTGGATCGAGGGACGATACAGGAGTCCTTTATGTTATGACATTTCCATACGTATGCACGTTATAACGTAATATGTACTTAAGGAACTACGACAGACCCGTTTAAAAGCGGAATATAGTGATATTAAGGAATTTCTTTAAGGTAATTATGTTTAATGATTTGTAAATAGTTGAAATTCATGACGTAAATGACTATCTATTCAAAACCATTTCAATTTCCCGTTCAGGTTCTTACTTCCCATCATGCAATGCATTATGTGTAATTTTACTGGAACTGAAAGTACATTTTTATAATGATGGTCTCTGTTGGTATTGAATAGACATTTTATAAGTATTATATTAATAGACATATTTCTTTTGTGGTTTTGACTATTATAAAGAAGTTACGTTGTCGCATTTGCGGAAAATCTATGGGAGAGCAGTCTTGTTTTTTGACATTTTAGTCCAAAAACTTTGAAACTAGGTACGACTTAGACGTGAACATATTTAGCAGCATGACATTTCCGAGATGTCTATGACTAATGAGCCATTGTTTAACATTTTTCGAATTTATAAAAAAAAGTACTCGTAATCATATCTCTCTAAATATTTTTTTACTAGAAGCTGGGTTCATATTAAGTTTAACCAAATTTTTTTTGTAATTACACACTGTTTATTGTTTGATGATATATAATATTTGCTCAATTTTTGAGGTTGTGTTAATTTTTCTCATATAGTGTTTACCTACTAAAATAATATAAGGTATACAATTAATTTCATATTTATTATTTAATTTAATTATATTATACATACAATCACTTATGATTATATTTCAGATTTAACCTTTTTATTGTAATAAAATGTTATCACCCTGATGATGACAAATTAAGTTGTCGAAACGTGTAGCGCAGTTTTTAATTTTTATTTTAAAACATATCTTACAAATGGACGTCTTATAATTTTACAACCCTATACATTATTTAATGTGCAAGAAGACATAGGGGTTATCTATTAAAAGATATATATTAAATTTCCACCCGAGCGAAGCCGTACAGGGGGCATCTAGTTTATAGATAAGCTGACAAATTGGTTGAGGCTTTCGCGGCCAGTTGATGAGCTGGTGCTATCCTGATTCGGGTCTATAGACCGTCGTTGGTTGGAATTGCTTCCTAACGTTTCGCTAGCACGAGTGGTGAGTAGGGGTCGACAAGACAAGAATTCTTGTCTTGACAATAACTTCTTGTCTTGTCTTGAAAAAAAATCAAGAAATTTTAAAAAATCTTGTCTTGACGTTTTCTTGACATCTTATGTCTTGTCTTGACTCAAGAAATTTCAAGATCTTGAAATTTCTTGATAACCGGTGACACCGTACATGGTGATTCCTCGCCGGCGAACATTTTATTGCGTTGCGTGCTAACACGGCAATCTGGTGGTTCCCCGATCTTTATTTGTTTTCTGACGAACGCAAATAACTCAGTATCTTGGAAGTATGAAATTGAAAAATACTTAAATGAGCCTAGGACAGAAAATTCTGAGAATATACTTGATTGGTGGAGAAGACACGAAAATATCTACCCGTCGTTATCGAAAATGGCCAAGGATTTTCTCGGAACGCCAGCAACATCTTACATTTGTAGGTACCTGCGGAAAGGCTATTTTCAAGACCAGCTTTAGCAATAACAAAGCCAAGAAATCGGCTAGGCGTTGACTCCATAAGAAGTCTTATGTGCCTTAATTCATGGCATATATATGTGTGTGTGTGTGTGTGTACACGATAACTCTCGACAGACTTAATCGATTTAAACGAAATTTGGTACACACATTGGAACCCATCACCGCACGAAGCCTATTTAAAATGGGCCCGATCGGGCCATTTTAAGGGTAGTTTTTAGGAGTTGAAAAAAGTTTTTGGGCCCAAAAATACCGAAAAAAATCTCAGAATTGTTTCAAAATTGGAATTAACCTTTTGGTAGAGATTAAAATGTGTTGCTAAAATTTTAACAAAATCGGCACAACAGGACCGGACTTACAAATTTTATGAAAACACTAGTTCGCGGATAGTGATTTATTTGCTGACGGGTGTATTTAATTTGGTACAGAGGTTGCATTGATAATAATATTGAAATTAAGAAAAATAATATTATTTTAAGGGATGTATTAAGGGGTTAAATTTTTTGATTTTGTCCAAAAACAAACTTAAGTTCACATAATAAAGCCACAACACCTTATTAGCAAATACACTATATTATTGTCGGCAGGGTTTGGCACTGCGACCCGAGTTTTTTCATTTATTGTTTTTAATTTACATTTTTGTGAATCGGTCTAGCAAAAAATGTGTTCAATAAATTAAAATAATACGTTATGTTATGTTAAAATATGTTATCTTTTTCACAAATAAATATACGTTTTAGCGTTTTCATTGTTAGTCAAGATATTTCAAGATTTCTTGTTTTCTTGACAAGAAATCTTGGTATTGACATAACATTTCTTGTCTTGTCTTGAAATCTAAAATTACTTCTTGTCTTGATCTTGTCTTGAAATCAAGACAAGATCAAGACAAGATCTTGAAATTTTCAAGAATTTGGCGACCCCTAGTGGTGAGCTTCTTCAAAGGTCCTTCCATCTCCGATGCTGGATGTAAATTTCTACATCCAGCATCGGAGATGGAAGGACCTCTGAAGAAGCTCGCCACTCGTGCTAGCGAAACGTTAGGAAGCAATTCCAACCAACGACGGCCTATAGACCCGAATCAGGACAACACCAGCTATAGATAAGCTGTTTCGTCACAGGTCTGTATATGATTTTAATATCTTTTTTACATTCGAATATTTTATAACGCAGAAACAAATACAAAATAAAAATTTGTATGTATCGTTGGTAGCATTAATTTGCACATTAAAGTTTTAAAATGTAAACAGAATTTGCATTGAAAACGTTTAATTTGAAACTGGGTTAAGAAGAAGAAGATGACAAGAGAAGCTCTCTCTGTGCCGTTCTATTCTGTTATGCTTTGCTCCGGGAAACAGGAAAACGGCAGGAAGACATGTAGAAACTGACTGGCCGCTGCTATTAAAATACTTAGCGAAGATTTAAATTGTTTCTCGCTATGTTTGTTTAGCACTCAAACGTGGCTTTTTCAATTTATTTGTATCGACTTTTGTATATTCGCATTTATTTATTTTGAACTCTAATAGTGTCATTGTTTTGCGACATTTGTGCAAAGTAATAGCTTGCATTAAAATTCTACGATATCCCTATATTATTAAACGAGCAAATCTTGTATATATGTACCTATATAAATATTTTCTCGAAAACGGCTCTAACGATTTTGATCAAATTTACCGAAAAGGGGTTTCGGGGGGCAAAAAATCGATCTAGCTAGGTCTCATCCCTGGAAAAATTCGTTTTCTTATCGATTTTATCATTTTAAAAAACAGTTTTTTTAACGTTATAAAACAGTGTCGTATGGTGAGTAGGCTTTGGAAAAAACAAACTATTTTCATTATTTATGTCAAATTACTCTGACAGTCAATCTTTAACTTATTAAAATAATCAGTAATTATTTGAAAAGTAAAAAAATAACAACAATGAAATCTAAACATAATTATACTTACATAATTATGTTTAGATTTTATTGTTGTTATTTTTTTAACTAATATTTAAATAAATAGGTATATTACTTTTATATTACCTATATAAAATATGTAGGTACATACGTTATGTAGTATGACGTATACTGACGTATAATAATATTATCTACTTATAGGTATGTAATTTTTTTTTCTTAAAAACGACTAACGATTTTGATGAAATGGGAACTTTAAGTACTATCTTTTTTAACTCATCCGAGCAAAACTCGGTCATCCAGATATTCTAAAATTAATTCCGCAATATTCAGTAATAAGTCCTTGGTGTAGGAACCAAATACATAGCCATTTGGCGATCATTAAAGCTATAGTGCATATGTCAGTCAGGGCTACCAGACTTCTTTTTACCACCAGATGGCACCACTAGCAAGTAAGTTATATTATATGTCACTTTGATGTCAGGTTTATATTTTCTGCTACCTTACTTCCCACTAGCGCTATCTAACGAATACAAAATATAAGGTAGCCCTAATTTTGAGATATGGAAGATTTTATGTTAATCAACACAAATAACAACAAGCCGTGAGGTGGGTCGTTTATTAGGACTAAAGTGCGACCCTTGAGGTTCACACGACGAACTTCCCAGTTTGATAAATATTTAATAATAATAATTAAATTAGATATTACACAGAAAAATAATCATTTTAATCATTAAAACATAATTATTATTTATTTTTTACAATAATTAAAAAAAAAAAACGGCTGAACCGATTTTTATAAAATTTATGTCGGATCAAAATGACGTTAACACGCCTCGATTGACACCCTTACGAAGTCGATATAATTTTTTATTCGCGAGATATTGTGTAAAATCTACTTTTTTGGAGGTTATTTGGTTAAGAAAAAAGAACGGCTGAACCGATTTTGAAAAAATTTCTTTCAGATCATATTTACGTTAAGCGTCGATTGGCACCCTAACGTAGTCGATATCATTTTTCATTCTCGAGATTTCGTCTTAGAAAGAAATGGACACATACATACGTACGTACGTACGTACGTACGTACACACACACACACACACACACACACAGACATCTTTCTAAAAGTAGTGTAAAAATAGTGTAGTGACCTTGAAACAAAAATTTTTTTCCTTTTTGATTTCGATTTTCGGACCCATTACAATAACTTCCAATGGGAAGTTAAAAAAATAGAAAAAAATCTTTTGTATAGGTAGAGCATTTTATGTAAAAAAAGGACACACTGACCTGTGAGCCGTCAAAGAGGACACTTCGACCCCATGCCACATCGCCTTTTGAGAATGTCTACCGCAGTTGTAGACGAAACGTCAGGTAGAAATATCACCAGACCACGGCCTACAAGCCCGGAAACCATGAAGATTTGGATGGAGGAGTTCATTCATTATATTACAATGCGTAGTGCTTCTGGAAAGGTGCAATTGTGAAATTTCACGTATTGCGGGATGGGTTATCTTAATTGAACGCAAATTTTGATAATAAACTTGAACGATTTCTAAGCATTATTGAAAAATGTATCTTTGCTTGATGATTTGTCAAAACTAATTGCATTTGTTTAAATATACAAAAGGAAAAATAAATTACAGTTTACAAATGACGTCATTTTTAAACTGTATCACTCTTAATGGGACATCCTGTATTAAGATAATAATTAATCACCAGTCGACCGGCAAGAAGATCAAATCGTATTGCCAATCGCCGCTGAAGATGCCCAACGGAGCTTTGGGCGAAACGTACGGAGTAAAATCCATTGGACCACGGCTACCTAGCCCGGAAATACTTGCTACCAAGATAATTAATCACTTCTAGTATCTCCCTATTTTTTATAGCTTCAAATACCTTAAATCCTTTCGTTAAATTTTTCAGTGAATCCCAGGATGTGCGCCCCTTTTTTAAAGTAGGTACAATTTGAATGAGTTGGCCCTACAATGCATTTTTACGTTCCTCTATTTTCTTTTATATGCACGATTGCGTGCAAACAAGACGTTGTAATTAAAGAAATAAGAGATAGCATTAAAGAAAACTGTGCATTCCATAATAATATTACCGTTTGTATGTGCTAATGTCGTTTATGCTTAGACTCGAGCAGTCAGAACAAATTTACGCTGGGGATTTAGTCGTAAAAATTTATTGCTGAAATGATTGGAATATTTTAAAATAATAATTATAGTGCATTGTTAGAAATATTAACAACTACAGTAGAGCGTCTAATTGCACTGAACAAAATAAAAACAACAATGAAAATTTTCATACATTTTTAATTATTAACTATTTCACATTACCAAGTCTTCATGGTTTCCGGGCTTGTAGACCGTGGTCCGGTGGTATTTCTACCTAACGTGTCGTCTACAACTGCGGTAGACATTCTCAAAGACGATGTGGCAGCGGTCGAAGTGTACTCCTTGGCGGCTCACAGGTCGGTGTGTCAGTGACTAGTGTCCTCCCTTCTTTTATGCCTAGTACCAGTGTGTTCTCTGTTCGGTCGTAGTCCGTCTCTCTGTAATTGGTCAACTGTGCAGTGTGTAGTGGTGGGGGTGGGTTCTCTACTCGGTCGTATTTCGTGCTTGTACGATTGGTCATTGGTTTTGTATGTCGAAGTGTTTTTCATATTAGTATATAAACAATCAGGTACCTAATTGTTTTTTATGAAAATAGTTTTTTTTTCTTTTCGATAAATTTTTGATGAACAATTATTAGTATATTGCAATACAAGGTATGAAACTTAGCGACTGCAACCAGTGTGAAGTTTGCTGCCCAAGGTACGCCTTCAAAAACGAAAAACTATTACTGAAACCTTTTTTAGAAATTTTTCTTCGCTCAGTACTCAACTCGATTCGAAACAGTTCGTCATTTCATTTAATCTACCAACTACTGGTCTTTCTTGAAGATCGATCAGCAAAGAAAACGATCCTTTTTTGTTTTAAGATTACTCCGTTCCTTTTTAGGGTTCCGTTTCTCAATAAGAAAAAACGGAACCATTGTAGGATCACTCGTTTCTCCGGCTGGCTGGCTGGGTGTCCGTCAGTCAAGACCCATTTTCTCAGGAACGGATAGAGATATCAAGTTGAAATTTATATGAAATACTAAGGTCTACGGTCCCTTAAAGGTGTAAAGAATTTAAGCTTCTAGGTCAATGCATTCAAAAGATACGGACATTTTGTCATCTCATCAAAAACCTATAGGGTACTTCCCGTTGATCTTATCGAATCAAGAAATTTAGCAAAAAGCAAGGTCTTGCAGCACAAATAAAGTGGGAAATCTGAAGATCACAAAAATTTAAAATTTAAGGGCGTCCTATATAATCAGAAAAATTAAAGGGAGTCCTATACCTATTTTGATATTCGCAAAATCACTCATCAAAACCTATAGGGTACTTCCCGTTAACTTAAAATCATGAAATTTGTCAAAAAGCAAGGTCTCGTAGCACAAGTAAATGGAAAAATCCAAAAATCACAAAAATTTAAAATTAAAGGGGGTCCCCACACATAAAACGGAAAAACCTTTTAAAGGCTGTATCTTTGGAACCGTAACATGTAGCCGGTTGAAATTTTCACAGAATACGTCTACCTAATATAATTGTTGTAACGGTACGGACCTTCGTAGCGCGAGTTCGACACGCACTTGACCGCTGTTTTTTTTTTTTTTTTTTTGTTTACAACACAACTCGGGTATATTTTCTGCTCGACTCGACGATTCAATACTTTGACAACTCGATCAGTACTTCGTAGATACCAAAAATAAATCAATCTTTATTATATAATGAACATTATCATACTGTAAGAAGAATCTTCTATTTATTTATTTTTAATAAGTTTTACCTAAGAATGTTTAATAAGGGGTTAAACTTTTTAACTTCTTCACTTACTGGAGAGGATATGAAAATCATGTTCTAGAATTGTACATTAACTTTTTATAAAGTTTCTCTGTAACTATGATAAATAGTATCTATACGTACACACATTACAGACGGATTCACAGTGCTTTAACGAATTTTCATTAAAAGAGACCATCGTTTCGATCTGGAATTCAATTTTTCTAGAAATAAGAATTAATAATTTTAGAAAAATTGAAATCCAGATCGAAACGATGGTTTTCTTAATGAGGGTTCTGGAATATTGCTGGATTCTACATCCAGCATCGGAGATGGAAGGACCTTTGAAGAAGCTCGCCACTCGTGCTAGCGAAACGTTAGGAAGCAATTCCAACCAACGACGGCCTATAGACCCGAATCAGGACAACACCAGCTCATCAATTGGCCGCGAAAGCCTCAACCAATTTGTTTACACTCTGTGTTAGGTATACTATTGGTATACAGATCCAGCGTAAATTCGAGCAAACTGCATTACCTTTCAAGAATTCATTCTGATGATAGAAACATCTGTAAAAAATGGGTATGTCTGTATCTCGGGTACAGACACATGACGTGAATACCGTTAAATGCAGATAATTGTATTATAGTCCATCTACTTTTATTGATCTTATAAAATATTGTTCGTAAAACATCATAAAATATCTGTATCTAATTTTATTTTTTTATATTTTAAATAATTGCAATTCAATACCTACCTATTTATTTTCATTATAAAAAAAATAAAAATATTAAAAATTTTGGGGATTCGAACCTGGGCTTGTTTAACCTGTCAGTAGTCTAGTACTTTACCACACAGTCACCTGGCTTATGGCAACATAGACCTTAACAAAGATATATGTGTTTTGTTTCACAAGACAACTACTTCCTTCTATTTCCGTAACATCCAATATTTCTCTAATGCCACCCCAGTGTGGGACATTCATTATTCACGTCAAAAAAACTGTTTTCAACTTAGGTAATCACCATTTTTCTAATTTCATTCTAAGCCTAGATAAATAGGCCCCTAGCTAGTAATTAATAATTTCCTCATTTGAGACATTTATTTCCTATACCATACCAATTACCCATGAACTAATGAATGGTAAAAGAATTTATTTGTATTTTTATAAAAGTGCAAGATCTTCTACTATTTATCTTTTTGTTTCTTCTATGTGAACTCGTCTGAATTCAAACTTAAAAACTTCCATTGCATATTTTATCACTATATCTTCTTGCTTAATTAGTCAGAACTAAGTTGCATAAAAAGACTTGAGGATATTAAATATTTACTTGTTGTTTTAGTTCAGGTTTGTTTGCACTATACAGTTTTTTCGAGAACACAATAAAAACAGAGAATCTAAAGTAAAAATTTGATTTGTATTTTCTGTTTATATACCGTAAATTACCAAATATTGGTCTAAACGTCGACAATAGAGAATGAAAATTTAAGAACCGGTATATACACAAAAAATACTTAAAAACATATAAAACACGTGTGGTGTGTTTTTTTTTATTTTTACAAGCTTTTATTTAACTTGCAATGTAAGTTAGTTAGTTAGTTAGTTTGTGTGTTTGTTTAGGTCAAAACTTGCAAGTCAATTTTGAACGACTTCCACGTACCCGATCGATTTGAAATTTTGTACACATATGTATTCTCGATGACAATACATGAATAAAACGTTTTTAGAAATAAATTCAACCCCTAAGGGGTTTAAACAGGGATGTAGGGTTTTTTTTTGACTAATCAACGCCCAGGCTAAATCGCCGCAGCTAGAAACTTGAAATTTTGAAAGTTGGTTCCTTTTCTGACGTAAGCATCCACTAAGAAAGGATTTTTCGAAATTCAACCCCTACGGGTGTCAAAGGGGGATAAAATTTTGAAAGACTAAAATGAACAAAATAAATATTAGTAAAAAAAACTTTTTAGAGACAAACTTTTATTTAAATGCACTAAAAAACTAATAACTTAGGTTCATAATTATATAAGCGTGGGTCGTGACTAATACCTAAACTATCATAGAGTTCACGACCCACGCTTTTATAATTTATGAACCTAAGTTATAAAAAATTATTTTTTCTTTTTAGTGCATTTAAATAAAAACTTGTCTCTAAAAAGTTTTTTTACTAATATTTTTCTTTCAATATCACCTAATGATGTCCTATATATGTTAGGACGAAACTAGTAGTGATTTTATAATATTTTTCATATGTATTTTCTTAGTCTGTATTTTATTAAACAATCATTATGTGTCACATAATTCAGGTTTGGTTAACAAATCCCATTTCCCATTAAATCTCCCCAAATTCAATATTTCCCCTTGGTGTATGTTTTCAATTAATCAACGTTGTAAAGTTTCGGTGATTGTAAATAAGAGTGCGTTAGAAACAAATCGTCCCCAAAGTGTCACTAAATTTGACACACAAAACACAGCGCCTATAAATTATTTATTATATTGGTATACCTGTGTGTCTCGCGTGCATGTTTTGTTTTGTTTGTTTATTGGAAAATGTGAAAATGAGTAATCGATTTTCAATTGTGCTAAACTCATAACGTTTATTTCTTTTTCCTCAGCCATATTCTAGTATGTACTGGCACTTACAAGTTACAATGCTCCAATTTAAAGTCAGAAGTGCAAATTTCAAAAACAACGTTGCACGCGTGGTGGCCTAAAAATATGTAAAACATCATTGACATGGCAGATAAATGATTGCAGATTTGGCGATAGAGATTTTGAGGCCCAATATACTGATTGACATAAGTGCAAGATTGGGATAAAATTTGAAGGTCACGTCACACAGTGCAGTGACTCAAAAATATATAAAACTTCTTTAATGTACTCTTTAAGTATTTGTAACGGCAGACTTGGTTACATAATTTTTGGTATGAAGTGCAAGATGGGGTGTCACTGGACATCAGAGTCTCACAATTAAGGTTCCAATCATTTTGATACGGAACCCTAAAAAAGGTTGGTCTAAACGAGACTAAATATACTAGCGAATTCAAAGACGGTGGTTCATTTTTAAAACCGCCAACAGCCAAGGTTATTTGGACCTGGCACCAATACATTTTTTCAATTTATTATTTTTTAAACACACATGTGAGAAATTTCAAATACGGTATATTAACAATGAGATAAACAATCAATATGATTAATTCCCTAGACCGTAACTAAATACCAGGGGTGTTACGAATATTCGCATCCGCATTCACATCCGCATCAATCAATGCGGAGTTTTTACGGATGCAGATTCACATCAACAAGTAACTACATGTAAAGAAAGTGGGCGGAGCCAGAGTGGCACGTGCTAAAAATATGATTAAATAAATAAAAAGTTAAAAAATTGATTTTCAGTTATTTATGCACTTAAAATTTAAATAATTATCCTTTTAAAATCCCAAAATCCGCATCCGCATCGCATCCGCATCCGCATGGCATCCGCATCCGCGGATGTGAACTTCTAATAATCCGCATCCGCATCTGCATCCGCGGATGTCTAAATTATTACATCCGTAACAACCTTGCTAAATACATAAGAATATCAGACGACATTATCGCCATGGTATTTATATAGAAGGCTGTATAGGAAAAATGTAAATGCACCGCCGGGATTCGAACCCAGAACTCCCGATTTCGCGTCGGGAAAGTTTCCTCTTACAACACAGTGCCCGACAGTGATTATTTAATCTTTCCTATATATAGCACGATGTACCCCAAATCCACTAACTGCGAGAGCTATTAATTGTATAACAACATTACAAATTATTTTTTAATAATAAATTGAAAATTCAATTGATACTTTGATTAGTTCTCGAGTTATAACCTGAGAATTGAGGGCTTGTAATGGAGTAATCACGAAAATGTCATATTATATAAAGAACGGCATTGCTACACGCTGAGCTATTCTCAAGCCTACGAAAATTGGTGATCTCGTTTTTCGTTGATCATCATGTACCTGTGATAACTATATAATGTAGGTGTGTAATTGTGTATGTAGTACATTACATTAATCTACAAATTGAATATGTATATGAATTACATTATCTCAAGGGAGTAGTCTTTAAGTTAATTAGCTGTGAGTTGATTATATTCCAATACACTGCAGACCGAACATTAAATGATGTTTGTTATTTAACTAAGCCCTGGTGTTGTTATAAAACCATAATAAACTGGTTCGAAGATAAACATATGTACCTACGTAATTTTAAAGATTTAAATTTATATAGATATAGAGAATGAAAATCTGGCTTAATATAATTAAATATGTTTGTAACTTAAAAAAATTCGACTGATGACCAGTCGTATACTTCCCACCTAGTAAATATTTGCAAAAAATAAACACTCTTTATTTTTTATTCTTTGACTAGGCCCAAATAACCTTAGCTATTGGTGGTCTTTAAAACACAATTTAATTTTTATTCTTTGAAAAAAGCATGGCCCTCTTTTTTGTTTGGTGATCTACTGATGGCTAGCTTAATATAGCAAAAATCATGGTTACCTTGATTTACGTACAATTTTTATTTTTTTTAGTAAAATATTTTTTTTCTCGAAAACTGTACATTTTAGAGAAAAAAAATATTTACATTTTTTTCATATTATAACATCTAGAATTCATTTATATTTTTTTTACCTATGTTAATACGTGACATTGAGAACGTTTTTTTTAATATCTCAGGATCCACTGAACCGATTTGACTCAAAATCTAACCAGATCTAAGTTAAAGGCTGATAAATACAATAGAACAATCGGCATGGCTGTATGTTGTTCCGTTTTTACGATATCGAAGGCGAAAAATTGACCACATACACACACACACACACACATACAGACATCAGTCAGAAAATGATCTTAAACGATTGCTAGGGTCTCAAAACGTGAAGATCTGTTAAAATCTCGAAATATTTTTTTCGGACTAAATCCATTACTTCCCTACCATAGTAGAGGTGGGAAGTAAAAACAAACATTGAAAAAATATATATTTTGAAATGTTTTCTCAAGACGTAGTCCTACGGAAAACACTGCGATACAACCAGACCTGAGACCCACCCAATTTTTTTTATCCGTAAAAAAACAGTTGGCTCATTCAGGTACACGGTTTTATAGATTTTGCATGAAAAGTTATCGAAAATATATTGAATTTTCATATTATATTAGTATTCGACTTTATAACGAACCAGTTTCAAACACCCATTGAAAATGACGTAACATAATGCAACACTGGAAAAATTCATTTTCAACTATATGTCACCATCAGGATTCTAACCCGAATCTTCCACTATCGCGGTGACACGATTAAAAACAATCAATTGTTTACATTATGAAGTATTTATAACTAATATTTCACATCATGCGCGACCTGATTTTAAATTAGGTATTGTTAGATATGAACCTTCTCATATACGAGTGCTAATGTTATAGGTGAATGTAAGATGAAATATCCATTTTTTTAATTAAATGCCTGAGTCACAGATGTATTCCTATTTTAATCTGGCAATATTCAATCGGAAAATCACTAATCCTTTGACTAATTTATACTATATATCAGGGGTTCCCAATCTTTTTTTTACTGCGACGCCCTTCAAAAAGAACATACGTCCTGTGTGTAGCTCTAGCAGACAATAAAATTACTTTAATAAAAGTCCAAAGAATATAGAATATTAATTATTATTTATTAGATTCTAATTCTAATAATTAGAAAACATAAAAAACTACAAATAATTATAATTAATGAGATGGATGAGCTTGCTTTTCTGAGCATAACTTCTCAAATCGGGGACTCCCTTAGGATAGCGCCGCAACGCTCCAAGGCGTCGCGATGCACAGTTAGGGAACATCTGCTATATATATTATATTATCATAAAGTTGTGATACTTTGATCGTATGAACATTTTAACTGTATCTATGTTATTTTGTGGAATATGATAAAATTAATCGATTTAAAACCCCTTATATATCCACCCCATATTATTCACATAACAATTAGAGGTGAAAATAATAAATATCTCAGACAGCTAGGCTGCCATGATTTTTGAGCTATGCCTATATCTAAGAAAAAATCAAATGACCACTGTCGGGAATTGAACCCGAAACTCCCAGTTTCCGGCTAGGCGAGATACCGATTTCTCCACAGTGCCCGAGAGTGGAAACCGATCCTTTCTTATATATAGCAATTTCAAGTTGAAAACACACTACATGCGAGAGTTGACTATTCAAATAAACTGCAAAGCATAGTACAGCTATTAAACAGTCGAATCACTATACATGCGAGAGTTAACATTTTATAAGTTTTATATAACATAATAAACTCGTTAACATTTTATAAGTTTTATCAACTTAATAAACTCGTTAGGCTGGGATGCCTTAGGTTTTACCTATAGATAAACAACGTTTTGAGTTCCTGTGGACAGTAATTAATTGGTATATGATAAAATCAATCGATTTAAAACCCCTTATATCCACACCATATTATTCACATTACAATTAGAGGTGAAAATAATATAATTAATTAATAATAATAATAATAGAGGTGAAAATAATAAATATCTCAGACAGCTAGACTGTTATTTTGTAATTGTAAATATTTCTTTCTACAATACGAATTCACTTTCATTACAGTTTCCAGACAACTATGCTTAGGGTGAAAAGAAATGGTCACCGTCTATATGCTGCCATTAATGTTACAAAGCTTTATAAAAAAAATGCCGGAACTAGAATCCGATCTCAGATTCGATTCTCGGCAGTTACTGGCAACACAGTTGTCTGGAAAAAAAGAAAAAACTTTAAATTTACTCTTTTCATCCATTAAAAACATTTCATATTGATAATTTTGTTTTTCAGTTACGACACTAGAGGCAAACAAGGCGAACGTCCTGCGCATTGGAAGAACGACGAAATGCTCGACAATCGAGCTTTCTTTCGCATTATGACGCATCCGTCGACTTTGCTTATCAACAATATCAGTGAAAAAGATGAAGGCGATTACAGATGTCGCATTGACTTCTTCAAATCACCGACTAAGAATAGCATTGTTCGACTGGCAGTTATCGGTAAGTTGTTTATTATCTATACTGGATATAGTCCTATCAATAGAGACATAAAAAGGAACCTTACCTTGCAAAGAGTCTGGAAGGAAAGTTGAAATTCCTTATGGAATAGCCATTAAAAAATTCATTGACAAAGATGATGCACGGCGACACGGGCCGATAACGACACGACATACCCCTTGGAGTTCCCATTAAAAAAACCTCCTTCAAAAAGGCACTAAAAAGAGGAAAATAATGAAATTTTGAGGTCTGTGCCAATTAAAATATGAAGTTGGTTAAAAAGAAGATATTAATCACTATACTATACTTTTTAACCGACTTCATATTTTAATTGGCACAGACCTCAAAATTTCATTATTTTCCTCTTTTTAGTGCCTTTTGAAGGAGGTTTTTTTTTTGTTAAAAAGTTTTTAATTTTTTACTTTTTAGTGTCAAAAAAAGTAACATTTAAGTACCTTAAAGAATCACACGCCGTTACTTACTTTTATTAAAATCAGCCGAACTACTGAACCGATTTTGATGAAATTTCTATGGGACCAATCTGAAAGTACATCCTTTCAAATAAAAAAAAATTTTCAAAATCGGTTCATAAACGACGAATTTATCCGCGAACATACATAAAACATAACCACATAAAAAATATATACGGTCGAATTGAGAAACCTCCTTTTTTTGAAGTCGGTTAAAAATAGCACAGATTAAAAGTATTCTCTACCGAAAGTTACCCCTGCACTCTTCATCTCAAAGCCTTTCACCTCGCCTAAAAACTGTTACAGCTCTCCCGACGCTATTTTTAAAGTTAATTGGTTCTGAATTGAATTGTAAATTATAGACGCGCGACAACTGAGATCATAAGCGTCTAAGTTAATTGATTCTGGTAAACGCCATATGGAGAACTAAGAATTACAGTATAGATCATATATACAAGTGAATTTTTTGAAAAAAGTTTTGGCTACGTCTGAAAGATTACGTAATTAAGTTGTAAGTTTTTTCAGGAAAATACTTTTTAATATTTCGCCTAAAGGGTCTGTAATGTGATTTTCTGGTCCTTCATTTAGCGTTTACCGGAACCCTTTAGCTTTAAAAATAGCATCGGGAGAGCCGTAACCGTTTTTAGGCGAGGGGAAAGAATTTGAGATGAAGAGTGCATAGGAGGTAATTAGAATATTCTTAATAAATCACAGGGGCGAACTCTAAAAGTACATTTCGGCACTCCGTGCTTTTCCCATGGCCAACTATAATTATATGTCGCCTACTCGCTAGTATCGAGTGTCCAAGACGCTAATGACTTCTGTTGTCGAGCGTCTGTAATTTACAATTCATTCATTCGAGTGCCCAAAATGTACATGTGTTCACTGAGCATAACATAACAAGTATTTCAATATTGTGTACAGAGATGTAAGAAAAGTCATCAACTCCGAGCAAAATACTGAAATTTAAGGTAGTTGTGCTACAATAACATCCAAAAGTTTCGTTCATAATACGCTGTAAAACAATAAATAAGTATAGTGTTAAATGTAAAAAAATTTTGTTAGAGATTGTACCTAAACTGTTGTTCACATAGTAACACATATTTCACTTAGTTTGTTCGCTTGGATTATATAAAAATGTCAATCTTTTCTCATAAATTGTTGCACTTTGCGTTATTATATCTCAACAATAAAAAGGTCAATAATTTTTGGATTTTCTTTTTTAAACTCAGAACAAAAACATCAATGAACAGTTAGTTTTTTGAAAATTTCTGACTGTTACTTTTTTTTTAATTAAAATACTTGTCAAAAACACAACCTTTGCTATGCTCTCCGTGTTAATTATCCGAACTTTAATTAAGTTTACCTCGAGTTAGAGATGGTCAATCAACTTCAAATTTTAATGGTATTTGTATTATAGTATCCTTAATGAGTATACGAAAATTTAGAATTTTCTGACACTATGCCCATAGCACGACAACTACCTTAAGTGAAAAGCAGCTATTTTATAGTGGGTATGGCAAAAAATACCATATATATCTCGTGCGTAATGATATTATGACTCATTATACTCGTCAGTAATATGCCTCATTACGCAATTAGATACACAATCTTCTATTGTTTGGTTGAAACAAATTATTTTAAATAACTGCCGTATTTAGTTCGGTTCGTCTAAATGTTTAATTCTAAATATACCAAATAAAATTATATATTTAGCTGATGCCTACCATTTTCAAATTTTTGGTGGACCTCAATCTGGGGCCCAGAATTCAAATTAAAACATAATATTTTTATAACTTTGTACGTGTCTATTGATACGCTCGCGCTCGCTCATTGTTACTACCATGTATAAGGAAATATTTTATGGGGAAAAAGACAGGAAAAATTACGTTTTTGGTACTGGACAATCTTGAAAAGTTAGGGAGGTTTTTCTTCAAATATTGTATAGTCGCTTGTAAAATTTTAAAATCTTTTCTTTTGACGTTGAAAAAAGAAATTAAAATTTTATTTTGTGCGTAAAACGGGCATATCCTATTTAATAATAATTATCAGTAAATAAATTACATAAATAAATATAACAGCAGTTTCATATTTTTATAAAACTATAGTGTAAATAATAAGATTACTAACTTTTAGAAAGTTAAAAAAATATTTTTGAATTAAATTCTGGACTTAAAAGGTCCTCAAACAAAAGCCCAAACAACATGGAGGGCTTCTGTTTTCGAATATCTATGTTGGCTGAAAATATAAATGTTTAGAATGATAGAGGCTATTAGAAAATCAGCCAATTTGGCCAATTGACTGCTTTTCCAATAAATAAACAAAGGTTTGAGTTCTTGTGGACAGTAATATTAGGTAAATGATAAAATAAAACGATTTTTAACCCCTTATATCCACAACAATATTATTCACATAACAATTAGAGGTGAAAATAATATATATCAGACAGCCAAGCTGCCATGATTTGTAAAAGCTATATCTAAGAAAAAATCAAATGACGACTGTCGGGACTTGAACCCGAAACTCCCAGTTTCCGGCTAGGTGAGTTACCAATTTCTCCACAGTGCCCGAGAGTTATAACTGATTCCCTCTTGGGCACTGTGGAGAAATTGGTAACTCACCTAGCCGGAAACTGGGAGTTTCGGGTTCAAGTCCCGACAGTGGTCATTTGATTTTTTCTTAGATATAGCTTTTACAAATCATGGCAGCTTAGCTGTCTGATATATATTATTTTCACCTCTAATTGTTATGTGAATAATATTGTTGTGGATATAAGGGGTTAAAAATCGTTTGATTTTATCATTTACCTAATAATGCTTTTCCAATGAAAACGGACTATTGGACAATTTATAATGGAAATTTATAATGAGAAAGAACTATTGGAAAAGCTAGTAATTAGCCAATTTGACCAATTGACTAGTTTTTCCAATAGTCCTTTTCCATTATAAACTTCTTGTCTTACTAACTCAATACTATCATTAATATTTGGATGCACCACACTGAGAGCGGCAGTTTTTATGATGAAATATTTTTTTTAGTAAATGAAAAACCTGTAAATAATTGTGTTAATAATTAATAAATATATTAATAAATACATTTATTAATCAATTTCTCAATAGATTTGAATATTTTGAAAAAATGATTATTTTCGGCTTTTAAAACATTACGCAGTTCAGTATAGAATAAAGCCGCAATGACTATTAGGTACTTAAATGGCTTCGTTAATATTTTTAATCTAATTAGAGACGCTTAAAAATTTCTTTTCGCCGTTGCAAAGTTTGAAATTGCTTTGAAATACTTAATTTAGTCTTCTCAGTACCTTGTTATAAAAAGTAAGCCTTGTACATCGTCGCTATGGGCTTCTTGAATAATTCTTTTTCTTCTTTTTCTTTTTTAATTGCCACTTCTTCAGTTACAATTCCAACAATAAATTTAATTTGTCTTTCAATTTATAAATTAATATTTTGTACAGAGTATAAATATTTTTCTTGTTATTGCATCGCTGTTTTCATTAAGTAAGATATCTCTTAACTATTTATTAACTATAGGAAAATACATTTTATTCAACACATGCATGCTTTTAGTGTTTTTTCATATCTGTTTTGCGAAATAACCGTTTATTGACTGGTGACGTCATGATCCATTATGAAACGCTTTTCGGTGATATTTGAGAAAGCAGCATTCATTGTAATGTTATAAAATTAATAGCTCTCGCAGTTAGTGGATTTCCGGTACATCGTGCTATATATAGGAAAGATTAAATGTTCACTATCGGGCACTGTGTAGTAAGTGGAAACTTTCCTGACGCGAAATCGGGAGTTCTGGGTTCGAATCCCAGCGGTGCATTTACATTTTTCCTATACAGCCTTCTATATAAATATCATGGCGATAATGTCGTCTGATATTCTTATGTATTTAAATACGGTCTAGGGAATTAATCATATTATTTGTTTATCTCAAATAAATCTATATTAATTTTTTACTCCTACCTAAGTCCTATTTTTATTATTGTACGGAACCCTTGGTGTGGGAATGTGACTTACACTTGGCCAGTTTTTATAGTATTGTAGCAAAACCCCAGATGTTACGCCGCTGGCGACAACAGAAGCATCGAGAATAAGTAACAATGGTGAGGCGTGGCATGATATCGAAGACACGGGTAACCACCAGAATATTCTGGAAAGCGCGCGGGCGTGCGGGGTCAAGCTGCTAGCTCTATATAAGCAGGGGCAGTCACCGTAGTGGTAGAGTCGTGAGACAGTGTCGATTTGAAATAAATACAGCATATAAATTGTTCAGTGTTATTAAAGTGCTTCAGTTCGATTAGGAATCACTGTCCGTTATTATTATCGTTTGATTGTTAGCATTGACATACAGTTATTGTATTTGAATTGCTGTTACATTTTTAATTATTGTAAATAAATAATTTATTCCACTCACGTAAGAAAACAGTTGTGTTACAGTATATTAGTGGGGATTTTTGGCGGAAATTCCACGCCATGGATGGAAATATACGAAATAATAGCGATTAAAGAAACAGCGTTTGATATGAATTGTGACCGCAGTAAAAGATAAACAAAACACACTCAGTCGGCTTGTACATGTCGTGTCTCTGTGGGAATGATTACATGAAGTTGCGGAAGAGTTGCGGCATCTTATATAGCAGGATTGTCGTGTCGTCTTCGGGAGTTATAAAATATGCATCGGGTTTTAAGAGCATGCGATGTATAATCGAACACATGATAAGGGTTCTTCTTACTACCTACCAACTTCTGTATTTCTGTCATTCTCTAACTTACTGTATATATAATATCACCCATCTCTTTCGCGCGTATACAAAGAGAACTTATATTAACAGTAGTGGCTCGTCAACGGGACTATATAATATTTTGTTTCACGCATGCGTCGCGTCGTTACAGTAAAATATAATTTTTGTTCTGCTATTTTTTTGAAGTTATACTTCTTTTGGCGCGTTGAGAGTAAAATTTTAGCAGCTAACGGAAACAGTTAGCATGGCAACGGAAATGACGAAAAATCGCCAGTGTGAAGTTGGCCTCATAATATTGAAACGGATCACCCTGTATATAAACGTCAGGCAAGAATTCCGAGAAGCGGTGTCTGCTTACTGAACAACGAGTAACTGCACGAACATTCTGAAAAATGCGAGAAGCACTGGGCTCCAGTCCACGCAGCCTATATAAATCAGTGAACAGTGAATCGCGCAATCAGTCAGTGTAGATTATACTGTGACAGTGTTTAACAGCGAAATACATCTGATATAAATAGTGCGTCTGATATAAATACACCTGATAAAATAAATATTAGCGTAGTTAATTGTATATAAGTTATTGTTTACTTGTGTTGATTGTTAGAACTGACTTTTCGTTGTTGCATTCATTATTATTGTAAATAAATATTTATTCCGTCAACTCAGAAAACAGTTTTGTATCTATTATAGGCAAGTATGTAGTCCATAGATAAGAGAGTTATATAGATAGCCCACTCTATCATGAATGCTCTGACCCTTTTAGTACTGACTGCAAAAACTTATGGCGCTAGTGTGCAACCATAGATAGAGTAGTATAGATATCCCACACTATCCTTTTAGTACTGATTACTGCCACTATGGAGTATGGCGCTAGTGTGCCACAATGAAAGAAGCGGTAATTTCAAATATTTTACTCGTATCTTTAAATTTAATTTTCCTAGAAATGACGTACAAATTGAAAAGGTTAATTAAAAAATAAAAGAAATGTTTTTTTTTCAGTTTTATTACAATTTTTCATAATAACAAACTATATTAACATTAAAAAAATAACATATGAATACGAAATAAGTCACTGAACTAAATTATTATAATATTATCAAGTCATGTAAATATAAAATAATACAATAAAATATTAATAATATAGTTTTCAGAATTGTTTCATAATAATAATATTGATTTTCACGGCATCATATTTGCAATCTTCAGAGAAATGAGCTTCGCACACTCGGACATTTTTTCGGACTCGATTTTTAGGACTATCAAGGAAATCCCTACGATTGATCGCAAAAATCCTCTGATGAAATCTCTGTAATTAAAACATAATTTTAAGTATTTTAAACACTTGTCAATCCCAGATTTTTAATATTTTAAACATCTATAAATATTATTATTTCATTCAAACAAAATATAACGACGTGGAACTTGAATAAATGTGATTATATGATTTTTAAGTTATAGTATCTTACTTATAATATCATAGTCATAGATAAATAAATTATTCTTACCTCAGTTTCCTTAGGAAATGAATAAAATGTAATCTTCCCACTATTAGCATTATTGCAATTGGGAACACATCACTTAAAAACTATTTTTTTCACTTTTACAAAACACGAATATAATGACTGCATCAGTATACAATGAAACACCCATTTTGACAATGACGTAACATAATACTGTAGTCAGCTATGTTATGATGCCAGTCATTATGCATTCATTTAATAATATACTACGTTACCTAAGATATTGTGATCATTAATATTCAAAAGTTAGCAGCGCCAATAATTTCGGTTTTTGCAGTCAGAACTAACATGGTTTGAGCTTTTCTATAAGAGTGAGCACACCATGATGTAGTCGTCGCTAGCATTAGTCATGCATATTATTTTGTTCTGTCGTTGTCTATTTTTCTTGTCATTGTCTATGTTATGTAACCATCTGTAATTGGAGCTTAGCTCTGTTGATTGATGAAATAAATAAATAAATAAGTACAGTGACTGCTAAGCTGTCTGCAACAAGGTGGGCAGTAGTCGTGCGTTTAAAGACGTCAAGCCATATGAATTCTACATGATAACAGGGTTCAAGCTCACAGTTGAAAGAATATGAAATATTTGATTTTTTCTTTTTTTTAAGGCCACCAACAACAAGGGCTATTTGGGCCTAGAACTATTTCATATTTTCAATTTTATGTTTCTTAATAGTTTTTTTCTTTATTATTAAAAATAATAAATTAAAAAACATTAAATTTATACTATTGAATTTACATTAAATTAAAATTGAATTTTACTTATTTCTTTAATTTAGCAATTGCTCACTAGAGGTCAGAAATAGTAATAGATTTTTAATTTCGAAATCTGTCACTAAATATCGCTGCTAGTAACTTATTTTTAATTATTTTATTATAGTTAAGTCAGTTGTCACAAGATGTCAAACTAATAGAATAGAATAGAAATTTATTAATCCATAATACAATTATACGAGGATTCGTCAAAACACCTAATACAAATCGGTCCACTATAAAATACATTTTAAATATAGAAATCATCAATGTTATAAAGACATTGACTGACTAAAGCTGCCTTTATTACTTTTTTAAACTTATTAAAATTCAAAATTTTAATATCATGCGGCAACATATTAAACATTTTTAAAGCATGATATTCGGCGCTATTATTAAATAATGTCATTGAAGACTTCGGTAAAATTACATTAGAATTATTTCTAGTGTCATGTCCATGGACAGCCTGAAATGATATTAAGACTCGTTTGACTATTACTAACTCGTCAGTAATATACCTCATTACTACACTAGAAATACAACCTGCTATTTCATAATAGCAAACATGTTCAAATATAAAAAAATGTGGTGTTCTTGATTGGTTGAGTTACAATGAGACCCGTTGGTTCCAAGTGCTCATTTATTGCGAATTGCAATCCGCCACTGCTAAGGACTTAGAAAAATAGACCAAAATGTCTACGACAGTGGTTTTGCCTTGTGGTGATTGGTGACAGAACTTTAGTGACGAGTCGTCAGTGGCTGACCGTGTTGTTTGACCGTGCGAATAGGAAGATCGGACGCGGAAACTTCCTTCTGAGTGCTTTTCAATTTCACGTACCGATTTTACGCTGTGAATATTCCTATGATTTACGAACAAATTGGGCAAGTCCACCCTTGCACACACTTTAACTACATTCAATAATAGGTAAGACTTTAACTTTTAATAAGACTTTTGACCTTTTAGTACAAAGCCATTGTGCAAAAATAGTGAGGTTTCGCTTTTACTGTCGGTACATCCAACACGGATAAAATACTGTTACAAAACTGTTTTCTGAGTTGGCGGAATAAATATTTATTTACAATAATTAAAAATACAATAACAATAGATGCAACAACGAAAAGTCAATTCTAACAATAAAAAAACTTAAACGGTAATTATTGAACTAAACGAGCCACTTAACAAATAACTATATATTAGCCACTTAACAAATAACTATATATACAAGGATTATTTATTTGTAATTATTTATGTCACGGTATTTATATCAGATTTATTTCGCTGTTCAACACTGTCACAGTACAATCTACACTGACTGATTCCCGTTGACTGATCAATATTTATTTCACTGTACCGCTTGATTCACTGATCTCTGGTGACTGACCCCCTGACTCACTCGTACTTCGCTTATATAGGTCGCGCAGCCCAGCCTAGTACGTTCTCGCGTTCTCTAGAACATTCCGGCAGGTACTCGTTGTTCAGTATCTTCGATACCATTCCACGCTTTACTACAGTGACCTTACTTTCTCATCGTTTCTATTGGAGGCAGTGGTGTAACATCTTGGGGTTTGCTACAATACAGTGTGTAAATTTCGCTAATACTGAATATTAAAATTCAAAAGTAACCACAAAATACGTTGGGCGATGAAAATACTAAACCACTTAATAATTTTTCTCGATGTACGTTTCGCTAACCATGTTCGCATCATCACACCAAAGAATTCCATCCCTCGTCAAAAGATTCATGGATCCCTAAACTCGAAATGCAGGTAAAAAAACTATTTGATGGTATCGAAAAAATGTCCAAAATTCGATATAAAACGGGGTTTCGCTTTTTGACCACAAATAGGTGTATCTTTTATCTATAGTGATTACATATTATATTTGATTGCTTTTCGACACGTCATTTTTTTACGTTTGGTGCAAAGTGTGATATATTATGTCTATATATCTGTTTAAAAGAGTGTCACATATAAAATATACAGTGTGTAACAACATGTTATTATCACACCCTTTTCTGTACGTGAATATAATCTACACATATAAAACAGTTCCGTGACTGACTGACTGACTGACCCCAAGATGTTACGCCGCTGGCAATAATAGGTAGCAAAACCCAAGATGTTACGCTGCTGGCTGCGATGGAAGCGTCGAGAGCAGGTAGCGGTGGTGAGGCGTGGAATGGTGTCGAAGACACAGGTAACCGCGAAAATATTCTGGAAAGCGCGCGAGCGTGCTGGGTCAAGCTGCTCGAACTATATAAGCGAAGTACGAGGGAATCAGGAGCCAGTCGTGAAACAGTGTCGAGTTGAATTTGCGAACATAAATACAGTATATAAATAGTTATTGTTCAGTGTTATTGAAGTGCTTCACTTTGTTTAAGAATTACTGTTCGTTATTATTATTGTATATAGTTGTTATTGTTGCATTTTATTGTTATCTATTTTTTGTTAACATTTAATTCTTGTAAATAAATAATTTATTCCGCCCACGTAGAAAACAGTTTTGTTGCAATATGTTCTTAACTATGAAAGAATTTTTAGGAAATCAATTCCTAAGGGGCTGAATTGGGTCAAAATATGTGTATAGAGAATCGTATTCCCAGCATGTATCAAGTTTAAACTTGGTATAAATACTCTTCAAAACAAATAATAAAACACGTATTTTAGGGGGGAAAGTCTAAATATACGTGAGCGGAGCCACGGGTAACCGCTAGTATTATTACTTATAAAAAAGGACAAGTTTCTTTCACTGTTTAAAAGGCTACTTTTTCCTGAGTATTACTAGCGGCCCGGTCCGGCTTCGCCCGGCTGCTAAGAATTTATAATTTATTAACCCCCCTGCGAGAAATTCTTCCCCTGCGAAGCGAAGTCGTGCTGGTGGTGTTTATAATATTAGTAGGATTTCGCCTATACGCTAAAATGCAAAAGAACTTCTAAATTAGCGCGTACAAACACATTAGTATACAGGGTGTATCACAGGATTGAGAACATAGAAAATAAATGAGTGCAACAGGGAAGACATAAACAAAATGAATAGCGTGACAACGATAGAATACGCATGGCTATAACTCAACTAAATTAATTATCATGGTTTTAAGCATGAAAAAGGGCACAGCAATCACTGATCCTAACTAATTTGCACAATGGAGTTTTCCCTATGTTCGGTTTTCTGTGGTACACCCTGTAGATAGAATAGATAGGTAAAAAAATCCTACAACCCCGTTTTACTCCCTTTGGGGTTGAATTTAAAAAAACTCAAATAGCCTATAACTTTCCCAGATAAACCGGCTAACTAACAAAAAAAATTCGACTGATGACCAGTCCTATACTTCCCACCTAGTAAATATTTGCAAAAAATAAACACTCTTTTTTTTTTTATTCTTTGACTAGGCCCAAATAACCTTAGATGTTGGTGATCTTTAAAACACAATTTAATTTTTATTCTTTGAAAAAAGCATGGCCCTCTTTTTTGTTTGGTGATCTACTGATGGCTAGCTTAATATAGCAAAAATCATGGTTACCTTGAGTTACGTACAATTTTTATTTTTTTTAGTAAAATATTTTTTTCTCGAAAACTATACATTTTAGAGAAAAAAAAATATTTACATTTTTTTCATATTATAACATCTAGAATTCATTTATATTTTTTTTTACCTATGTTAATACGTGACATTGAGGACGTTTTTTTGAATATCTCAGGATCCACTGAACCGATTTGACTCAAAATCTAATCAGATCTAAGTTAAAGACTGATAAACACAATAGAACAATCGGCATGCCCGTATGTTGTTCCGTTCTTGAGATATCGAAGGCGAAAAATTGACCACATACACACACACACATACACACATACACACACACACACACACACACACACACAGACATCAGTCTGAAAATGATCTTAAACGATTGCTAGGGTCTCAAAACGTGAAGATTTGTTAAAATCTCGAAATATTTTTTTCGGACTAAATCCATTACTTCCCTACCATAGTAGAGGTGGGAAGTAATTAAATACCGTGACGGTTTAAGGTCTGGTCAAAAAATATTTTTGATACATCGGTTATAAATATGAGTGCTATAAGTATATAGTAAATTGTCACGATGCCATATTGAAAATCGGTTTTGTGGAAAACATTGTCATGTTTTGAAAAATGCACGTTTTATTGGTATTGATGTGACAGGCGTTATTTTGATTATGATGACATCCTGTTGAACGATTCGTGACATCGAATTTCTACACGGTACCCATTTCTGATTCCCCTCACCACCCACTGCTTCCTTTGTACCCCTGGTTTGTGTACATGCGTCTGACTTACATGTATGTGGTTGGTATAAATTGGGCTGTGAAATTGAGTTTAGAATATCAGGAGATATAAACTGATAGCGTTTTCCACTCAGCTATTTTCAGTGTGCACTAAAACTTGAAAAGAGCACATTACACTAACACCGAATTTGTAACGAAGCAATTCTACACGGAGTAACAAGGGAAAAAAATTCGACTGATGATCAGTCCTATACTTCCCACCTAGTAAATATTTGCAAAAAATAAACACTCTTTTTTTATTCTTTGAAAAAAAGCATGGCCCTCTTTTTTGTTTAGTGATCTACTGATGGCTAGCTTAATATAGCAAAAATCATGGTTACCTTGATTTACGTACAATTTTTATTTTTTTTAGTTAAATATTTTTTTTCTCGAAAACTGTACATTTTAGAGAAAAAAAATATTTACATTTTTTTCATATTATAAACTATAGAATTCATTTATATTTTTTTACCTATGTTAAATACGTGACATTGAGAACGTTTTTTTAAATATCTCAGGATCCACTGAACCGATTTGACTCAAAATCTAATCAGATCTAAGTTAAAGGCTGATAAACACAATAGAACAATCGGCATGCCCGTATGTTGTTCCGTTTTTACGATATCGAAGGCGAAAAATTGACCACATACACACACACACATCAGTCAGAAAATTATTTTAAACGATTGCTAGGGTCTCAAAACGTGAAGATCTGTTAAAATCTCGAAATATTTTTTTCGGACTAAATCCATTACTTCCCTACCATAGTAGGGTGGGAAGTAAAAAATGTTTTTTTCTACAGACTCTAGTTGTTATCTTTAAAGCAAACATTGTAATAAGTTTTTATAAACCTTATATCAGCCACTTTCTGACGAATCGGTCTCTTCTGAACCGACTCGAAGCTTTTAGAAAACACAGTGTAGTTCCACGCATGTTATAGAAAGTTTATAACATTTCTGTGCGAGTGTAAATTCAAATTCATTTATCACACAACATAATAATAATTGTATGTCAGTTTGACAAACAGCAATCAAAGATGCATTTATGCAGTCGTTATGTGACTTCTGTGATTAATTGTGTTTGACTTCTTTGCTTTGCATGTACCTACCTCTATGTATCGTACACCTGTCTATGTTTTGTATTTTTGTATTATGTTGTGTAACCAAAAGGCAAAAATGATTATGTCAAATTTGTGGTAAAATAATAATAAACAATAAACCACACGGGTAATACCCAAAACTCTTCTTAAAATACTTCAGTTACAGCCTATAACACATATATACAGTGGGGTTGATCCACTATTTTGAAAGTGGTTGTTTTTTTTACGGATTATACTGTAGGACCTGGAGTATAATCCGTAATTCCGTAATTCATTATACACCTAGAGTCTAGGTGTATAATAAATGTCCATTGTGGGTAGGAATTTTGAAGCATTTATTATTTTTTTTCAATAATTTAATTTTACAGTAATTTAAAATTGCTGTTAGTTAGAGACGCGTGCCATTCAAATGGCGAAATATGGCTGAGACAGCGTTGTGTTGTCAAATTCCGTAATTAATTAATTCCGTATTAATTTCTCAGCAAAAACGTCAGAAAATAATGTGTAACAATAACACTATAGATATTTGAACGTATGAAGGTAACAAAAACACTAATTAAACACGCTTCTAGACGCTTGACGGGCGCTTGACAGTTGTAAATACAACAGTGTATTTTGATTTCTGCTGGCTTTTATTGGTTGTTAGAATGCAGACGCAAACATGGTCTCATAACGTCATCCGACCAAGAATTTTCAACTTTATTATTTTTTAAAACCTAAAAATTCCGAGAAAAATTGATAGCCTTGAATCAAAAACACGATCGATAAAAAAAATATAGGGGTCAATCCCATTACAATAAACGTCGTAAATCCTTCTACTAAGTAAAGTTTAAATATTTTCGAGAGCCCTCGCCTGGGGAACATCGGTGGGCTGTCATTTTTGGCACAAATGCAACATTGAAACATGATAATCGGTCATGATCTTGGTCTGCTGACCAAGGAGGATTGGATATAACTGAGTTGGCGATTTGCGACGCATTTCTGTGACATTTTACCGAGCTCCCCTGGCACACATTTTTGAAGGGGCTCCAGTAAAACTGTTTACAAATCAATTTTTTTCTGAAAATGTAGAAAAAATTACAAAAAATAGACGTAGACTGTTTAGCCACTTGACCACTATAATGTTGTGTACAGTACGTACAGTTAACGCGGCTGACCATGCCGCAACCTGTTTACGTACACACGTATATAAATCATGTTCCATTTGACGTTCCCAGAATACAACAAAAAATATAAAATATTTACTTGTGTTACCGGTAGCACGCTGTATATTACACTTGATACTACATCTGTATACAGGCTGGAACTAAAGTTTTATTTATTTTCAACGACTAATTAAAGAATGAATAGATAGCTTGGCGGAAAAATTAGTATAATTAATAGAAATATGTCGTAAATGTTTTAAAACTTATTTCGAATATAACAACTTAATTTTCTTGAGACTATCACAGTTTTTTTATCTACTTAATTTTTACTTCAGGAGAAACGGGATACAGAAGAAAATAAATTATAATTTAAAAAAACTAAAAAACACGCTTTAATGAACTAAAAAGTAAAAAATAATTAATTTTATTGTAAAAAAGCGTGGGGTGCTTTGTATCATATTTTCAGACTACCCCACGCTTTTTTACAATAAAATTAATTATTTTTTACTTTTTAGTTCATTAAAGCGTGTTTTTTAGTTTTTTTAAATTATAATTTATTTTTGCTTTTTAGTCCTGGAGATTCTGGTCAGGATAATGGGACAAACTTATGGAATTATTGTATTGTAATCGGTCCTTGATAAGTGTGCAAAGTTTCAGTTCAATCTGAAGTTTTTTGCTTTTTTTTTAGTCCTGGAGATCCTGGTCAAGATAATGGGACAAACTTATAGAATTATTGTATTGTCGTCGGTCCTTGATAAGTGTGCAAAGTTTAAACTAAATCTGACCGTTCAAAGTTGGTCAAAATCAAGTTCAAAGAAGTCGGTTACAAAAGGACAAACAAGCAAGCACGCACGCAAGCCCGCACGCAAGCCCGCAAGCTCGCAAACATACAGGTGAAGCTAATATAAGCGTGTTAAAAATGCGACTGAATAGCTAGTCTTACATTCATTTCTGTATAATATTTTTGTTATATATCAATGTATTTTTTTATGGAAGTAATAAATTATTATTATTATTATAATTCCGACCTAAGTAGTGAAACTAAAATCATAGACATCTTGATTAGGCAATTACAAATTATTTCTGGGCAATTTTTTAGAAGACATTTTTTTCTCCAAATTTGTACATTTAAAAAAACAAAACAATAAATAACACTTAACTAATAACTCGTAATTATTACCACTACACTAGTATTTATTTTATCAATCTATTTATTTATATCACGGCACTATTTATATCACTGATCCACCGTAGACTTGACTGCGTGACTCACCGTTGACTGATGCCCCTCACTCACTCGTACTGGCTGTTTATATATGCTACGTGGCGTAAGCCTAGTGCGTTCTCGCTTTCTCTAGAACTTTCGCGCAGGTACTAGTTGTTACAGTAAGCAGACCCCGTTTCTCAGAATTCTTGCCTGCCGTTTATATACAGGGTGATCCATAACAAAATAGCATAATATTTCGGAATCATTCAAACGACATAAGGCTTTTTGATTTTAACCATTTTGCTATAAATGAATAAATATCGGACATTTTTTGGTTTGACATGTTTGTCAAGAGCTGCTCATGATAATTATTAGCATTTGGGTCCTTTGAAGTATATTTAATTATTCATGCACTTCTTTTATGTTGATAAATAGGACATGAACATTAAGACATGATATAAATTTTCTGACTCTCTCAAGTTGCAAACCATACACATACTGTTTGGGTCCTAAGAATACCTAAATACTTGAAACGAAATTACGAACAGAGATTCCATTAACATTTTATACATAATTTAATTGATAATTTTGCTTTAGGCGCGCGCCACTGGTAGGAAACAAATGCGAACGCGATAAATTACTAAGTAGGCTGTAATGTACATAAAAACATAATGTTTTAATATTTTCTGTATTTTTGATTTATTATTATATTTTAACCCTCACACATAATATTTTATAATAGGAATGTATATTATCCAGAAATAAGCTACGTCATACCGCCAGAAGCTTCACATTTATGTTCATTGAATTATCTAAATTATTTTGGTTGCTGTAAACATAAATTATAAAACCGACGTACGATTTTTTAAAAAGTTATTTGTATATTTTATTCGTATAGGTACATACTCAAGAATTCCTTTTTATTAGAATGAGTTACTATTTTTTTTAAGTAAATTGAAGTAAATTACTAATGGCTTCAGTGTTTACAAAAATATTTTTAAAAAAATTCTCTTCATTTAAAATGTTGAATATGTTCTAAAACATATTTTATTAATTTCTAGTGTAAAACTTTTAATGTAAACTCTTTTAAAATGCAAATGTTTTTTTAGTTCAGCCATTTTCATTTTTCATACAAACTCTTTAAAATAACTTGTTCATTTTGCTAATGCCAATTAAACCAGCACGTGAAGCAAAAAGCTTACGGGTATATGAGGTGACACAAAAAGTTATCCAAAACATTAAAATCGGTGAGTAGCTGTTCCTCTTTGTACTTTTGAGCTTAATTGAAATCAGAATGAAGTGGTCTATTAATATAGGTAGCACAAAACAAGCCGTGAGGTGGGTCATTTATTAGGACTAAAGTGCGACCCTTGAGGTCCACACGACGAACTTCCCAGTTTGATAAATATTTAATAATAATAATTAAATTAGATATTACACAGAAAAAAAATCATTTTAATCATTAAAACATAATTATTATTTATTTTTAACAATAATAAAAAAAAAGGCTGAACCGATTTTTATAAAATTTATGTCGGATCAAAATGACGTTAACACGCCTCGATTGACACCCTTACGATGTCGATATAATTTTTATTCGCGAGATATTGTGTAAAATCTACTTTTTTGGTTGGAGTCTATTTGGTTAAGAAAAAAAAACGGCTGAACCGATTTTGAAAAAATTTCTTTCAGATCATATTTACGTTAATACGCGTCGATTGGCACCCTAACGTAGTCGATAACATTTTTCATTCTCGAGATTTCGTCTTAGAAAGAAATAGACACATCCGTACGTACGTACGTACATACGTACACACACATACACACAGATACATCTTTCTAAAAATAGTGTAACAAAAGTGTAGTGACCTTGAAACATAAAAATTTGTTATACATTTTGATTTCGATTTTCGGACCCATTACAAAAACTTCCAATGGAAAGTTAAAAAGTACGCGCTACTGGTGTCAAAAGTGAATACCAGTTGAAAACGCTATTACATCATTGACGCATAATTATGCTCCTTTTGAATCGGTGCTTGTTTGAATTCGCCTATCAGATGAGCTTGAAAATCGTACGATACGATTATGCGCATGGAGTTCACATGAATATTTATTTGCGCTGTGTGAAATGTTATTTCCAACCGACGATTGTGGTTTTGTGATATCAGATTAGTCAGTGGCGGATTTAGGTTCGATGCCGCCCTTTTTTTCTATGTAAAAGTGATTGTCAAAATTATATTATGAGTTATTTTTTTCCACATATTAGTTATTTTTCCACAGTGTAACAGTGAGAGAGAAAATAATAAAATTCAATCTCACCGTTGACGGAAAATTTAATCAATTTTGACTTTCCAGCGCCCGGGAAAAATGTTTGGATTCAGGCGCCTTCTTAATTTTGCCGCCCCTCAATTGTTACCGCCCTAGGCCCGGGCCTCGCGGGCCTACGCCTAAATCCATCACTGAGATTAGTTAAATAAATATATAATTTTGTGTGAATGATATGCAGCACCTATATTAATTTCATCCATAATAGAGTAAACTAAACTATTAAAAAAGCGCTACATTCCTTTTCCGCATTTTCTGTCAGTTGCGGCCGGTGTTCTCGTAGAACTCTGTACTAAAAATAGTAATAATTTCCTCGTTCGTTTTGCTTCTCCACGTTCTTTACTCGAACAGTTGTTGTGATTTACACAGCCATTTGTCATGTTCGATAAAAAGGTCGCTTTAAAGGTACTAACTAGTTATAAATGATGACATTCTCCTTATCAAATGAATAAGTAATATGATTTCTGTTAGTAATGTCCAGTGTTATAAAATATAATTTATTTCGAAATTAAATTATCTCTATGCAGATAGTACCTACTATTAGTCATTATTAGTCATAATTGATATGTCGACAGCTAAAGAATAATATCCGAATATATCTCGTTAAAAATGACAGTTAAAAATCATAAATCAGTTATACCGATAAATTGATTATCGAGTTTTGAAACATCAAGTCTTGGAATTTTAATTAGAAACGAATAATTCAATAAAAGAAACATTAAAATAATAAAGTTACATTTTTTCTCGATTTGAAGCTGGATTTATATCCGATTTAACGTTAGGTTTATCAGTTGAAGCAAACTCATCTGATATTGTTGAGGTGTCATTGAAAAGGGGAGGAAAAAATGTGGCTTGTTGTATAAGTATCGGTAAATTCTAAAGGACAATCAGTTTAATTTAGAATAAAGTGTTTTATTTACAGCATAAAATTATATACATCAAAATTTTCAATACATTTTAAGTACATCAAAAAGATAGATCTTTCTCAATTTCATTCACCTATTTATATGAGAGTAACTTAAATGCATTCATTCATACATATTCACTGTTTTTAAATTTAATTTACATTTGGGTCGTAGCGTTCAATTAACCTACTAGATAGATTTAACCTATGTAGTAGGTTAACGATATTTTATACTGAAAGTCTTTGAATTTCTTTTCTTTGGTTAATTTCCTGAGAAAAATCTCCCAAAAAAAACCCAGACGCTGCATAACACGGTAAACGAGAAAAAACAAATTGCAAATTTAAACCCTTTCTTGCCAGCTGCATTAATCATTCTTGTACATTTTTTCTACCGTAGTGTATAAAAAGTGTGCGTATTTTCGGTCGGATACGAACGATTTAATGTTACATATTGTCGTCTCCACTTCACTCCACAGTCATACGATATCTGTATAGTAGGAGAAACTCATAGTATATAACAAACGGAATTCCTTCGAGCGAAAAAGTTAAATGGTTTATCAACAAGTTCCTTGGAAACGAATGGTTTGCTGGTGAGGTTGGCTGCCACGACTGTCGACCCTGTCGTTTGTGGGGGCGGCGACCGACACTCTGTGTGAGAAATGTCCCATTTGTATGAAACATATTGAAGTGTGGGGACGGCGCGTCAGTGTCGGCTCGTTACACTGGTCAAAGACTAGTGGGAGATTGGGAGCTAGAAATTGAACCTAGTTCTCTGTTTATTCACATGAGAAATGTATCAAACATATTAAAGTATAGGGAAATGTCAGAGTTGACTACAGAACAGAGAAGAGTTGACGCGCGTTACATTTTATTTTCATGCTGGTCAAAAGCTAGCAGGAGATCAGGAAGAACAGTTATCTGTTTATTCACATGGGAAATACCTATCTGTGTTCAGCATATTAAAATGTAGGGATATGTTATAATCTACGTGCATTACGCTTTATATTCAGCTAAATGCTATAGGGAGATCAGGAATTAGAACAGTTATCTGTTTATTCTGTTTATTCTAAAAACCGGTTTGGGAAAAATTTTAATTCTTGGTATAAATGATGAAATTCGCCATGTTTAGATCGTTTTCTATTAATAGGGTGGACATGATAGCTCCTACCCAAATTTGTATTTAAAATATACCACTTTGTAGCAGAAGAACACAAATATTCGTCTTCGCTATCTGACATTTCAAATGCGATTTAAGCTTGTATCAATGATCGTTGTGCAAACCTATAAGTACTTATAATTTCAGCCACCATCTACCATACATGCTACCATCTAGAATCCCAGCTGCGTACTGCACGTACCTTAATACTCGGTAGTCAGTTGCTCGGTAAAACTTGGACTCGGCTCATCTCTAATTTAAACCGTTATTGTGACTGTCATTTGTCAAACAAAATGATTCGCCACTGTTTATTATTATTATTATGTTCGGAGGTTGGTGTTCGCCGTTTTATTGTATTGACTGTTTTACACCGCCCTGGAAATAATGTCGTCTCACTTCGTTAAATTTCGCACGTTCATGCCGGAAGGCAGCAGCACAAATTATTGAACTTTGAGCGATAAATTAATTATCAGAAATCCTCCATTATTTTTGTTCGAAAGGCCTTACATACAAATATTGCAATAAAACAGTTATTTCGATGATATCATTTTACATGCTTTATGTCAAGAAAGTTGAGTCAAATAATAATTATAAATACTAATATAATATAAAATTAAAACAGGATCTCTGTCTATAATTTACGATTACTTTAAATGCAAATATCTTGAAAAAGGTTACTCCTAGCCACTTTTACAAAGTATACCTTTTTTACGGAAAAATGACGGAAAAATCAATTTTTTAATTCAAAAAAATAGTACGAGTGCGTACAAAAAGTTATGATTATTTGAATGATTGAAAAGGTGTGTAAGTGGCGCCCCCTACAAGTAAGAGCCATACCAAGGTCAGATTTGAATTTCTCATATACCAAATTTCGTTAAAATGCCTAAATTATTTTAAAAGTTATTTAAGAAAATCAAAAATAAAAATTAAACTTTGACACCTTGTATCTCTTTTAATATCAACTTTCGGAATAGACAAGTTTGGGTCTATCGCAATATTTTTTTATAAAGAATCAGCTGTTACTTTATGTCCCATTCTTTTTGGGACACCCTGTATATCATAATATGTACTTAAGCCGTTAGTCAAGCTAAACTATTTTTCCTTTACCATTACATTGATAGTAATAATTACATATTATTTGAACCTTTTATCATTCTCAGACTAGATTTGATAAACATGATATAATTATTATTAAAATTTAAGGCGTGGTTATTATGTTTAAATTCAATATGCGATATAATTATAAATATAATAAAATTCCTGCAAAAAGAAATTGTTTCAATTCCTGTAACTCTTTTATTACTCAAGAGTTTCTTTACAAGCTTTTATTAAACTTCACATGTTTGTATTTTTCGGTGTTGGTCTTGGAAATCAATTTTGAACGGCTTCCATAATTGAAATTTTGTACACATAATGTATTCCCGATAACAATACATGAATCAATCGTTTTTAGAATTAATTAATATTAATATTAATAAAAGAACTTAAGATAACGTTTTATTGAAATGTACTAAAAATGAAAAAATAATTTTTAATAATTATAAAAGCGTGGTACGTGACTAATAAACTATTACAGAGTTTACAGCCGACGCTTTTATGATTATAAACGTTATGTTAACAAAAATTATTTTTTCCTTTTAAGTACATTTCATTAAAAGGTTGTCTTTAAAAAGTTTTCTTTTTTACCTTAATATTTGTTTTTAAATTATAACAGGAGAAACAATGGTTCGGAGAAATTTAATTAATAAAAATATAACATTTAACTAATTTCTTTAAAAGTTTTTATACAAACTTGAAAGTTAGGAAAAAGAATGGAAACTAATGAATTGTATATAAATTGCACATATTTTCCCTGCTCTCAATCTGGAGTTGCACTTCTGCTGTTTAGGTACTAATGCCAACATTTTTTACTGTATTTGCCATATGGCACATACACTATTGGCGTCGGTCGGATGGCGACACCTAGGGGTCGGACCAAAATTTCTCGACGTTTCATAACCTCCTGAACACTTTGGCACCATTTTTGGAAATGTCTGTTTATATATATATATATATATATATATATATATATATATATATATATATATATATATATATGTGTGTGAATATGTGTGTGTGTGTGTGTGTGTGTGGGCTATAACTTTCGAAAGAGCTAATTGATTTTGACGAAATTTGGTAGGCACGTTGAAATCCATAACCGCACGAAGCCTATTTAAAATGGGCCCAATCGGACCATTTTAAGGGTGGTTTTTAGGAGTTGAAAAATGTTTTTGGGCCCAAAAATGCCGAAAAAATTCTCAGAATCGTTTCAAAATTGAAATTTAACCCTTTAGTAACGATTAAAATGTACTGCTAAAATTTTAATAAAATCGGCCCGACAGGACCGGACTTGCAAACTTTATGAAAACACTAGTTTGCGGATAGTGCTTTACTTACTGAAGGGTGTATTTAATTTGATACCGAGGTTGCATTGATAAAAATATTGAAATTAAGAAAAAAAATATTATTTTAAGGGATGTATTAAGGGCTTAAATTTTTTATTTTGTCCAAAAACAAACATAATAAAACCAATGCCAGTATTAGCAAATACACTATATTGTCGGCAGGGTTTTGGCACTGCGACCCGAGTTTTTTTTTTAATTTTCGTTGTCTTGCCAGTTTTTCGCAAACAAATTATTCATAACATCCACACAAACTGATTGTAACTGTAGAATATAACACAACGTATAGCAACTGAATGTTGCATTTATGAAGATTAATGCACTGAAGGGAACAGCCAGCTCACAACAGCGTACATGATCCTTGCTTGGATTTGTAAAAAGAATTTCTGCTTGAATAGTGCAAGCGAATAGCTGACAAGAAATTCCATAAGGGGCAATCCATAAATTACCTAACGCATTTTTGAAGTTTTTTACCTACCTCCCCCCTCCCCTACAAATTATCAAACCCCCCTCCCCTACAAATTATCAAACCCCCTCCCCTACAAATTATCAAACCCCCTCCCTACAAATTATCAAACCGCCCTCCCCTACAAATTATCAAACGGCCCTCCCCTACAAATTATCAAACCCCCTCCCCTACAAATTATCAAACCGCCCTCCCGTACAAATTATCAAACCGCCCACCCCTACAAATTATCAAACTCCCCTCCCCTACAAATTATCAAACCCCCCTGCCCTACAAATTATCAAACCCCCTCCCCTACAAATTATCAAACCCCCCTCCCCTACAAATTATCAAACTCCCCTCCCCTACAAATTATCAAACCCCCCCTCCCCCTGATATGGAGTTACGTAACGTTTTTTTCAATAAAGAAAAAAAATCAATATTTGATAAAAATGCGACTTTTCTTCTCGTCGCGGTCGGCTTGTGCAGAGAAAAAAAATGTAAAAATATGAAAAATTATCTCCCCATATTCGATTTGATTCAGCCCTAAAATAGAGTATTTAAATACTCTCAACTCGACTCAAAAATCAAAATCTACTCATTGTACAATTATGCATACCCTTATAGAAAGCTATGTTTTTTAACTTCCCGCTAAGAAAATTGAAAATTTTTAAAAATAGGGAAGTTAGGTATTGATTTCACTCCGATTTTCGAAAATCGAGTTTTCATCAGATCTCGACATTTTGTGATCCTAGGAAGCTGTTCTGACTATTTTTACGATGATGTCAGTATCTCTCTCTCTCTCTCTCTCTGTGTGTGTGTGTATGTAAACCTTTCCTAACTTTTGAACGGCTTAACCGATCGAATCGCGATTTGTGGCATTCAAAAGGGTTCTACTGAACTTAGATTTCCTGAAAATTTGAACCGATTCGGCCCAATAGATTTTGAGAAATTCTAAAAAAACCGAAAAAAAAAAGTTGTTAAAACGATGTTTTTTCAAAATAACTTCTAGAATATTGTACCGATTGATTTCATAATCTAATCAGCTCTTCTCCTCAGAAAACTGCGTTGAATGCCGCTAAGCGGATCAAAATCGGTTAATCCGTTCGAGAGATATCGTAGTCAACAGATTTCGAAAAAAGTGTTTTTCAAAATAACTTCGAGATTTCTCAATCAATCGATTTTGTACCTCTTACAATATTTTTAGAGCTTAAAAAACTGCGTCGAATGCCGTTTTAAAGATCAAAATCGAACAACGCGTTCAACAGTTATAGCTTTTCAAAAATTAAAATAGTGTTGTTATCAGCAATTTTTAGATGTTTGAGCTCGAAGAGCTCAAAAATCTACTTTTGGGTATATTATCAAGTGCTTCGAACTCAAAGCGCTTGAAAATAGCGGGAAGTTCCAGGGATGGCCTGCAGGGTCAACCGATTTACAGATTTGTTTTGCTAAAATCAGTACGTAAATCATAATATAGTTTGTATAATCAACAAAATCTGTAGGCTAAAAATATGTTAAAAATAATAAATGAGTGAATACAACTCAATTATACACACAATCGAGTATATAATATTCCTTCTTTGTTCAACTTTCGAAGACCAAATATTATTCTCTCTTTTTAACTTATGTAATTTGAACAACGCGTTCATGTAAGTGCAAAAAAATGAGAAAGAAAACTTGTATCTTCGGAGAATAATGCAACAATTCTCTAACTATTCTAGACTTACAGTTTTTCTTTCTTTTTTTCTTTTTATGATCGTAATCTGTTGTGCACATCTACTATCTTCATGTGTTTTTTGTTTTTGTTAATTTAAACGTTTCGATGTAAAAGGTGTGTTAAAAAAAATAAACCTGGTAATTTTTCAGACTGTATAAAGAATTAGTAATGAGTAGCCGAAAAAGAAAATGCAATTTTGTTAAATAATATCATCAAAATTTTATTTAAAAATAGCCGTTAATTCAATGTTGACCGCCTTGACATCAGAGAACTTCTAAAACATTATTGCGGGGAAATTTAAATATGTATTTTCTTACTTGCATATTAAAAAATGCACTTTGCGTTAGTGTATGTATGTATGTGTTGTGTATGTATTCAGTCTGAAAATGCCCTGTGCTGGGCCCTGATAACAGAAACACTCTAACTACGGCCCTGTGTTACTATAACCAACGTCATTGTCGATTTTGTCACATGAACGTTAGTATTATTTCTTAAGTACCGTGTCCTTGAATAGACTCAAAAGTGTTATATTATTTTACTAGCCGTTACCCGTGGCTTCGCCCACGTATTTTTTGATTTATGATTTATTATCCCCCCGCGAGAAATTCTCCTCCTGCGAAGCGAAGCCGGGCTGGTGGTGTTTATTCGCTCGAATTTTATAATACATAACTCACTCGCTTCGCTCGTTCGCTCGGATTTTATTAACACATTACTCACTCGCTTCGCTCGTTCGCTCGAATTTTATTAATACATTACACACTCGCTTCGCTCGTTCGTTTGAATATTAATTATACATTACTCACTCGTTTCGCTCGTTCACTCGAATATTAATAATACATTACTCACTCGCTTTGCTCGTCCGATCGAATTTTATTAATACATTATTGCTCACCTACGTTATATAAGGAACTCCTGTGCAAAATTTCATCCTTCTAACTTCAAAAATTATGAACTTCCATACAAACTTTCATCCCCTATTTAACCCCTTTAAGGGATGAATTTTCAAAAATCCTTTTTTATTACTCATCTATGTTATATAAGGAACTCCTATGCAAAATTTCATGCTTCTAACTTAAAAAATTACAAACTTCCATACTAACTTTCATCCCCTATTTAACCCCTTTAAGGGATGAATTTTCAAAAATCCTTTCTTACTACTCATCTACGTTATATAAGGAACTCCTGTGCAAAATTTCATGCTTCTAACTTCAAAAATGACGAATTTCCATACAAACGTTCATCCCCTATTTAACCCCCTTGGGGGTTGAATTTCGAAAAATCCTTTCTTATTGCTCACCTACGTAATATAAGGAACTCCTGTGCAAAATGTCATGCTTCTAACTTCAAAATAAAGAACTTCCATGCAAACTTTCATCCCCTTTTTAACCCCCTTAGGGGTTGAATTTTCAAAAAAAAATTTCTTAGTGCTCACCTACTTTATATAAGAAACTTCTGTGCAAAATTTCATGCTTCTAGCTTCAAAAATGACGAATTTCCATACAAACTTTCATCCCCTATTTAACACCCTTAGGGGTTGAATTTTGAAAAATCCTTTCTTAGTGGGTGCCTACGTCACAAAAGGAACCTACTGTCCAAATTTCAAGTTTATATCTTCAGCGGTTTGACCTGGGCGTTGTCTGTCAGTCAATCAATCAGTCAGTAACGGAACTATTTTATATATATAGAAGATAGATAGATTATTACGTTGAGCACATGCCAAAATAGGCATATATGGATAGCACAGTTAAGATACATTTATTCTATCAACAAAAATTTGTTTACAGCAAAAACTGAGAATATATTGTAGGTATGTATGGTGGAAGAAAAGGTACATATATGGTGGGAGAACGTATTGATTTATGACGAAGCAGGTCAAGAATGATGAATACGTTTAACACAAAAAATTGGTTACTTTAAATTAAAAAAATTCATTAATAAAAAGTATTTAAAGTAATTTACTGTGCTAAGAATATAAAAAAATTTTGGAGCATACAAGTAATTCAAGAATTACAAGGCGCGATATTCATGTAGGTATTGTGTGTAAACGGTTTTACCGAACATAGGGAAAATAACACTAAGAAGATTAATTTTGTAGTAGGCTATGGCCATAAAACCTAATGTAAAATATCTATTGGATTACATAGAAAAAATAGTGCAGTGAATTTTTTAAACAATTTTTCATAGCAACGATTGACTATTAAGCGAAACTCGGAACCTGCTAAATAAAAAAAGTCATGAGGTGTCGTAAGATACCCGACAGAAGCTATGTTTCTTACGCATTGTATATAAAACCGAATTTATCAAAGATATAAACAAATAACAATACAATTAAAAAGTTAATATTTGACCGCCATTTTGAAATCTGACGCCATTTAATTTTTTTGTGTCTTATTAAACTCTGAAATATCAATTTACAAAAGGATCGGATTTTTGTGTCCTATGAGACTCTCAATATCAATTTTCAAAAGGATCGGATAATTTTTACAAAAAAGTACATACGGCCGCCATTTTGAAATCTGATGTCATTTTATTTTTTTGTGTCCTATGAAACTCTCAAATACCGATTTTCAAAAGAATCGGATAATTGTTACAAAAAAGTACATTTGGCCGCCATTTTTAAATCTGACGTCATTTTATTTTCTTGTGTTCTATGAAACCCTCAAATATCAATTTTGAAAAGGATCGGATAATTTTTACAAAAATGTACATACGGCCGCCATTTTGAAATCTGACGTCATTTTATTTTTTTGTGTCTTATGAAACTCTCAAATATCAATTTTCAAAAGGATCGTATAATTTTTAGAAAGGAGTACCTACTACATATTTCCGCCATTTTGAAATCTGACGTTATTTTATTTTTTTGTGTCCTATGAAACTCTCAAATACCAATTTTCAAAAAGATCTGATAATTCTTACAAAAAAGTACATATGGCCGCCATTTTGAAATCTGGCACCATTTAATTTTTTTGTGTCCTATGAAACTCTCAAATATCAATTTTCAAAAGGATCGGATAATTTTTACAAAAAAGTACATATGGCCGCCATTTTGAAAAATCTGACATCATTTTATTTTTTTGTGTCCTATGAAACTCTCGAATATCAATTTTCAAAAGGATCGGATGATTTTTACAACAGAGTATATGTGGCCGCCATTTTGAGAAATCTGACGTCATTTTATTTTTTGGTGTCCTATGAAACTCTCAAATATCAATTTTCAAAAGGATCGGATAATTTTTACAAAACAGTTCATATGGCCGCCATTTTGAAAAATCTGATGTCATTTTATTTTTTTGTGTTCTATAAAACTCTCAAATATTAATTTTCAAAAGAATCGGATAATTTTTACAAAAAAGTACATATGGCCGCCATTTTGAAATCTGACGCCATTTTTTTTTGTGTCGTATAAAACTCTCAAATATTAATTTTCAAAAGGATCGGATAATTTTTACAAAAGTGACGTTACACTACTTCGTGACGTGACGTTTCACTTTTTATTATTTAGGTCCCCATCTGAAACGTGCGTTAAGAAGCATAGCTTCAAATAAAAATAGGTAAAAAACTTTTAAGTTAAACGGTTTTATAAATGTTTTAAAAAGAAAAAAATAATATTTAATTTAGGTTCATACGTATAAAAGCGTGGGTCGTACACTCTATGATAATTTATTACAGTCACGACCCACGCTTTTATACTTATGAACCTAAATTAAATTTTATTTTTTTCTTTTTAGTACTTTTATAAAACCGTTTAACATAAAAGTTTTTTATCTATTTTTATTTTTAATTTTTTAGTGTGCTTTATTTCCTCAGTCTGATTTTATAACATTTATCCGATCCACTGAAACGTTACCGGAGAAAGACCTTTTGCCTGTGAAAATTCAAAAGTACGATTTGCACCCGGACGAAAGCCGGGCCGGTCAGCTAGTTATCATAATATTGTATTGTCACCGGAGCTACACATGTGTGCAAAATTTCAACTCAATCGGATCACGGAAAGTGGGTAAAAATTCAAAAGTACGATTTACACCCGGACGAAAGCCGGGCCGGTCAGCTAGTTACCATAAATTGTATTGTCACCGGAGCTACACATGTGTGCAAAATTTCAACTCAATCGGATCACGGGAAGTGGGTGAAAATTCAAAAGTACGATTTACACCCGGACGAAAGCCGGGCCGGTCAGCTAGTTACCATAAATTGTATTGTCACCGGAGCCACACATGTGTGCAAAATTTCAACTCAACCGAATCATAGGAAGTGGGTGAAAATTCAAAAGTACGATTTGCACCCGGACGAAAGCCGGACCGGTCAGCTAGTTATCATAATATTGTATTGTCACCGGAGCTACACATGTGTGCAAAATTTCAACTCAATCGGATCACGGGAAGTGGGTGAAAATTCAAAAGTACGATTTACACCCGGACAAAAGCCGGGCCGGTCAGCTAGTTACCATAATATTGTATTGTCACCGGAGCTACACATGTGTGCAAAATTTCAACTCAATCGGATCATCGGAAGTGGGTGAAAGTTCAAAAATACGATTTACGCCCGGACGAACCGGGCCGGTCAGTTAGTTTACCATAATATTGTTTTGTCACCGGAGCTACACATGTGTGCAAAATTTCAACTCAGTCGGTCGCAAGATTTGTAACAAATATACGGGATCAAGCTAAATAAAACCACCGTTTAAAAACAATGCATCACCTACTTATTTTTGCGTGATGCCAGAACATACGTTTTTATTTGAGAATCAGTTCGGTTGCTTTTGCGCGATGCCAGAATATTTTAAAACTCGCAGTCGCATAAGAAGTTATTTACTTGAAAAAAAATCATGTAAATCGGATCAGTGGTTCTCGAGTTATAAGCGTACAAAGGGACATACAGACAGAGAATGTCAAATTGTTCGGGAAGGTATGAACGTCGAGAAATTTTGGTCCGATCCCTAGGTCTCGCCATCCGATCGACGTCAATAATTAGTTACACGTCATTTTAACTCAGTAGGCCAGGGTTTTTAAACTTAAATTCAAACATCAGCAGTCAAAAAATTGAATAACTATATTGAAATAATGCAATATAAGACAGAGCATACGCTATCTTCCAATATCCATATCACACTGTGCAACAGACAAGGACAACCGAAACAAGTTCGCGATTTATTAGATAAAGTCGCATTTATTTAGCTTAATAATCATATAAATCTGTATAAAAAAACTGTTTTGACACAATATTATACATGAAATCTATCTAAAATTTTCTGCTCTTTCGTTTAAGACAGGTTTAGAATCGATCTGACTTAAATTGAGCAAACTATAAGCAAAAAACACCGTTTTTTCTAATTTGCTCCCCTCTGGGGCCAAAATTCAAAAATCGGGCGACGTTAGGATCAAATAGACCCCGAGAGGAATCGAACAAAAAAAAGTTTTTTAAAATCGGTTAATCCGTTTGGGCTGTACGACTGATACAAAAAATCCGTTACAGATTCACAGATTCACAGATTCACAGAATCACAGATTCACAGATTCACAGACAAAGCGAGTGTATATAGGCGCTTCTAGCTTCGCTAAGATCGCGCCTAAAAAACGGAAAATTACTGTTATTTGAATTCCAAAAGACGCTTAATTAAACTATACGTGGTGTAGAGACTAATAACACGCACACTAAAAACAAAATATTTTTCAATGGACAAAGTTGCTCTGGATCTATTTTCTACATTATTTTCCTACGGGTACAAAACGATCTACACTCTGTATATCTTTCGTCGAAACATGTGGCGGGTATTTGTATTATATTTATTGACATAACAGTGGAAAATTTTATATAGACACGTATTTTTCACCACAAAAATACTCACTGAAACAACAATTATTATAAACAAGTAGGTATTAAATACACAAATAGCAAATGTAAATAAATAAATAAATTGAACAGTAATACAAATTATATTCTGTGTAAACTTATGTTGTATAATAAACAGGACGTCCGTTAAGTCATTACATTTTTTTTTTAGCTATATATAGTCAAGTTCCAAAATTTAAGATAGTGAGTCATGCATAGTTAATGGAGCGGCAAACCAGTGAAACAATCATAAAAACGTGGTGCCGCTTATATAAAGAGGGAGATATAAGTACATGACTCACTGTGTTAAATTTCGGAACTTGCCTATAGGTACAAGTTGAAAATCTTGAAATATAAACACTTTCTCAACTCTCGGACGTGCATACAAGTCGTATCCAGACATATGGCACCCTTAAATTAGAGATGGTTGAGTAGACTCTAAATTAAAGTTTAGACCGACATTTGCGATCCTTAAAATCGATAATAAGTTTGGAAAAAAAAGACTCTGTGATACATATTTGCAGTATTCCAATCATTTGATCTAGAGCCACAGAAGTCTTTCTTTCAATCTTTTTATCTAAACTATAAAGGCCTAAAGCCTTCTGACTCTCAGGTCACGATTAAAATTGAATAGTATAATATTGAAGTGTGCAAGCTTTCACGGCCGGGCATAGAAATACATAAACACACACAGAATTTCACCCGAAAAGATGAAGGCCTCAATCTCAGTAAAACCTGGACACCAGCACTCCGACATACAAAACCAATGACCAATCGTACAAGGACGGGATACGACAGAGTAGAGAACTCACCCCCACCACTACACACTGCGCAGTTGACCATTGGCAGAGAGACGGCCTACGACCGAACAGAGAACACACTGGTACTAAGCATAAAAGAAGGGAGAACACCAGTCACCGACACACTGACCTGTGAGCCGCCAAGGAGGACACTTCGACCGCTGCCACATCGCCTTTGAGAATGTCTACCGCAGTTGTAGACGAAACGTCAGGTAGAAATACCACCGGACCACGGCCTACAAGCCCGGAAACCATGAAGACTTGGAGTATAATATTGTTTTGGAATAATATGTATGTATAATGTAAGAACATTTTGAATACATTTATCACTAAAGACACAGAACTAATTGAAGAACCGACCTCAAAATGTATAAGAGGGAAAAAAAGTACCTCCAGAGACAATTTGTTTGCGCCGAAAACTTTTTCTTTCGTTCTACACACATACTTACTTATATATTCCGTTTATAAAAGTTAAATAAAGGACTTTAGTAGCGGTAATTTTACCCTCCTACGTTTAGTTTTTAAAAGAATAAACATTAAAAAGTTTTGAGAAGTACTACCAAAATGCGGTATATGTATTTGTATTTTCAACAGAAATTTTTATTATTCAACTACGTGTAGCATTAAAAAATAACGATATACATTTATAATTTATTACGTTAAAATATAAAGTTAATTGTTTTTATTCTCAAAAGTGCTACGAATTTCAAAAAATGCTGTACGGTAGTATAATTCAACTAATTTATTTATAAGTATTATATAATATCGCTCAATACAGATTGTATCAAATTAAACCTGTGCATAGGGAATTCTGTGTGTAAGACAGGATCGATACATAAAGCAATAAGTAAGAATGAGATAAATGATAATAGGATGTTACGTGGTTACTGTAAATAAATAATATTTATACAACCTAATAGCGTCATCTTTGTTTTTTCGCTCCTTCTATGCTGTAAAAATGTAAATCTTTTATCAGTTTAATTTACAGTAACCACGTAACATCTTATTAGCCATCATTTATCTCATTCTTACTTATTGCTTTATGTATCAGTCTCTTTCTTACACACAGAATGCCCTATGCACAGGTTTAATTTGATACAATCTGTATTAGAAAAACAACTCAAAAAACCAGCGCCGAATATTGTCTAAAAATGTTCAATCATAATATTAAAAATCTGAAGATTATCAAATTTAAAAAAACAATAATTAAAAGCAGTTAACATTTTACGATTTTAATATTTAATATACAAGGTGTCCTCAAAGACATTTAACACATGCATATCACATTTTCCTGAGACCAAAATAAGCCGATTTAAGCAAACTTACCTTCTTACAAAATTACTTAGTTTGAGCGCTATACAGCCCTGAAGTTACAATTTGGAAATCGTTTTTTTATTATAAATTTAAAACCGCTTGTGCGATTTTGATAAAATTTGGCACGTTGACATAGTTTTATGGAACAAAAAAACCCATATCATAATTATGATTAATATTAATCAATAGGCGTAGAACTCGGGTTTTTTAATATTTGAACGTTTCAAATTTCTACGCCAATGGAAGAAAAGGGGTTTAAGTATAAAATTTAGATGCAGTAACTTATTTGCTACAAAAAAGCTACTCTTAATAAGACTCGATTACTCTCATGACTTTTAAGAAATTTATATTTAGTTGATCAATAATAATACGTTGATAATAATAAGTTGATCAATAAACAAATAAGATGGTCATGCTTTTTTCTAAGAATAAAACTGGAGATAATGAAGAAGTTATGCAAAGAGTAAATTAAGTTTCTTCGTCGTATAAATCTTTGTATGCGTGAAAATGGTGGACACTTTGACCAATTTTTATGACATATTTATTTATTTCTATTCCTGTTTTAGTACCTAACTTTATTCATTTTGTAAAAATTGCTGCGAATTATTAAAATACAAATTTCTCAAAAACCTTGAGAGTAATTGAGTCTTGTTAAGAATAGCTTTTTGTAGCAAATAAGTTACTAAATCTAAATTTTATACTTGAACCCCTTTTCTTCCATTGGCGTAGAAATTTGAAACGTTCAAATATTAAAAAACCCGAACTCTACGCCTATGGATTAATATTAATCATAACTTTGATATGAGTTTTTGTTCCATAAAACTATGTCAACGTTCCAAATTTTAGCAAAATCGCTCAAGCCGTTTTAAATTTAAAACAAAAAAACGATTTCAAAATTGTAACTTCAGGACCGTATAGCGCCTAAACTAAGCAATTTTGTAAGAAGGTAAATTTGCTTAAATCGGCTTATTTTGGTCTCAAGAACATGTGGTAGGCGTGTGTTAAGTGTCTTTGAGGACACATTGTATGTATATTCCTGTACGAATCGAATATCTGTTTTATGGATTCTACAATTTAAAAATGGGCATATCGTTATGGAGCGAATGTTTTATTTTTGATTAATATATTCTTAATTATAATATTAACAATCATTTCACTTGGTGTACCTACATTTTTGAACAGGACGTGCTGTATAATTTTATATTAATAATTTTATATTTAGACCTGTCTATAAATGGGTACGTACGTATATACGTTGTAGACTAGCTGGCAGTATCTGAACATTACTTTGAACGTTCCTTGAACCAGCAGGGTGGTTTTTAATATAACATAGAAATATTGTCTAAATTGAAGGAAATTGATAGCCGTGTGCACGATACTGCACGGCGCTGAAGGGATGTGTGTGTGTGTGTGTGTGAGTGTGTTAAGGGAAGGAGGGAGGCCAACGTACGTGGGTGGCAGCACACGGCAATATGTGCGGTTAGATGATGCGTTACTCTCTATGTGTTCGGGTAATATCATATATCTACACGCTATTATGTAACATGCATAGGCTACAAAAAATATTGTAGTTACGAGGAATTCAAACTAGAGTTGTTTTTTGTTTGCTTTCAACTGCTGTGCAGCTGAACGCTTAAAGTTTACATCAGGGAACGCGATAAGGGTTGAACTTTGTATTAAAAACTGTTCTAATGCTTAGCTTTAGTTAGTAATAGAAATACATATATTTAAAAAAATTGAGATATTCTAATATTAAATTCCAAGAACTGAAGAAATTTGGAAAGGATACGATTTAATACATTTGTAGAAAAACTATTCCGAATGTTATGATAAAAAATAATAATTCACAAGATGAAAATGGTGAGCATCAAAAAAATCACCACCCTGTATATGTACGTATAAATAAAAACGTTAATTTATTGAAATTAATTGAGTATATTTAATTCTAATTATTATTTGCTAGGATTCATGCCATTACACATAATCTGTAAAATTTTCAACTATAGCTACCTCTAAAGGTACCTGCAGTACGCAGCTGGGATTCTAGATGATAGCATGTATGGTAGATGGTGGCTGAAATTATAAGCGCTTATAGGTTTGCACAACGAATCTTTGATACTAGCATTGATACAAGCTTAAATCGCGTTTGAAATGTCAGATAGCGAAGACGAATATTTGTGTTCTGCTACAAAGTGGTATATTTTAAATACAAATTTGGGTAGGAGCTACCATGTCCACCCTGTTAATAGAAAACGATCTAAACATGGCGAATTTCATCATTTATACCAAGAATTAAAATTTTACCCAAACCGGTTTTTTGAATATTTACATATGGAACCTAACACTTTTAAATACGTCTTAGAAAAAACTCAAAACAAATTAAATAAAAACTGGCAAAATTTCATTTATTAAACTAGTCACATCCATTCCGAAATTTGTAACGGCCATTTGACAGTTGTCACACGTTGATTGTAGTAGTCAGCGCGCTGAAAGAATGGTGAGATACATTCTTGAATGTATACCAGCTCTTATAACAGTGCTTATACCTGCTACACTCACTGTTTCGTTATGTCGCATATATGACAATGCATTAATTTAAGCAAGCCTTGCTATGATCTACGCTACCATCTAGAATCCCAGCTCCATACTGCACGTACCTTTACCTGTGACATAGAGCCTTGTGACAGACGGACGCGCCCGACAGACATCGTAGGCTCAGTAATAATAATAATAATAATAAATTTTATTCTGATGATGATAATAAAGTTCAGTTCGGAGGTACGAACCCTAAAAAAAGATTTATTTTTCACGAATACACGACACGAACATAATCAGTCATCCTGTTATTAATTTTGATACTATTGAATATACCTATGCAGGGCCGGACTTAGCGAATCTGACGCCATGGCCGAAATTTTTTAGATATCCCCGCCCCCTCCCCCAATATAGAATGGAATAATATCTTTATTGTGAACTTCAATAGGTGTACAATAACGTCAGAAAGCAAATATGTTTCCGATTTGTTTCAGTAATTCCAACTTTGCCCCTCCCCCATAACTGTATCTATATAATTTATAGAAAGTTTATATTTCGCTCAAAGTTAAGTTAAATTATTATATTTTCACTGTGTTTCGTTGTTGTCGAGGTATTGTGCTGTAAATTGATGTGTAAATATCTATAGTGAACCCCTCCCTCCAAATTTCTGCTAGAGTAATTCGGTAAAATGTTGCAAAAGTGACCCAAAGCTCCACTCTCAGGCTTCAACTACATTCCACGTTTATTGGTCAGTTGTAAAAAAATGTTTGAGGTTATTTGTAGCTGTTATCGTATTCGGACTTGAAAGTCTACACATCTCTTGACAGTACTGATGATTCAGTGCTAGGTTGCAGGACGCATTGTCAGAAAATCTGTGTTGACAATAATCTTAGATTGTGATCATATAATTAGTTTTTTTATATAATATGCAGAAACAGTCTAATCGTTGTTGAACTTTTTGTTTTGTAAAACAGACTGTACTCACTGCAGAAAGACAAATCGTAAACTTACGACTTTGACGATAAAAATGTCGATTCCCGGTCTCGGTTCATCTCGTTAATTATTTTTGATAAGTGTACTATTTCGTACGCATTACGTGATATATTATTACTTTTCTCAGTGTGTTTGTATAAAGAAAAGTGATATGTTTTTTTGGATCAACGCTGACATTAATGTGTTTTATTCAATTATATAATATATAATTATAATTTACTTTCAAAGTCCAAAGTCCTTTATTACTTCAGTTGTTGGGCGTTTATAATCTACATTGTGTATCTATCAAAAATTAACACAGCTTATAAAATTTCGTAATAATTTACATGCAATATGAAGGGAAAATTATTTTCTGGTTTTATGATTCAGTGTTTTTTTTAAGCTCAAATTTTACATTGATTTGTTATAAGGTAAAGCATTTTTTTATTTTTGCACATTATGTATATCTAGTAGATTTCGTGTCCATATTTATATAATTAAAGTAGTGAATTCGCAGGTATGTAGACAGTAAATACATACATACATTTCTTTATTTAAAATTCCAGCGGATATGATAGCGTCGTACAATAAAAATTACATTAAAAAAATCATCAATGGTGTAATAATAAAACAGATTGTTTTTTCAAAAGTACGACGTTTCGTTTATTGATTTAAACTTTTTCAAGTACTTTATACTGGCAGTAAAAAATTAAAACTGTTTTATTATTTACTGTCCACATACCTGCGAATTTACTATTTTAATTATGTATCTCCATCTTTATTTTTTCGATTATATAATTATTAATGTGATTGCAATATCCTTGGCGGCTCACAGGTCAGTGTGAGCCGCCAAGGAGGACACTTCGACCGCTGCCACATCGCCTTTGAGAATGTCTACCGCAGTTGTAGACGAAACGTCAGGTAGAAATACCACCGAACCACGGCCTACAAGCCCGGAAACCATGAAGACTTGGAACAATGCCGGCCGTGAAAGCTTGCACACCTGGATAATTCAATGTTTGTAATTTCTAGTGGCTTATTTTTACGCGATCACCCGGTAGATCTGTCTACGTGTATATATTATATAATTTTTCCAGTTGGTGTAAAACGATTACATCATTATAGTTTATTGACGACTATATTTCAGTTGGTTTTAGTCTGTTTAGCGGAAACGTCTAAATGGAATTCCGCCGGGTACCATGTTGTACCATGGCGAACTACCGCCATGGTTGGCCTCTGTCAATTCCATATTTCTAAATATTGATCTTCTATATATATATTCGTATGTATTTTACATTTATGTACACGTAAATTATTTCTATATGTTACGGTTAATGTTGTTAATAAGAATAGTGGACTTAATTATTAATATTGAGATTTTAATCGATATTTTTTAATGATAGGTACGATAAATTTATGCCCAGCATTTTCGTTAATATTTTTAAATTTTACTTTTAAAAATGTTAAAAATATTTTTCTTGTCAAGATCTCTAAATCTTTATAATCCAAAATAAATATTTATGCAACAAGTGGCTTAAGTGACGAATTAAACGACGCAGTTGTGATTTTGCGATACGAGTCTAATTCGGCTCGGGCGGTAAACTCACACTCATTCTGGTATAAATGCAACATAACCTTAAGAGAGTGCTGTAAAATCGCGGCTGTCCGATTCGTCACTTTAGCCACACTTTACATACAATATTTTTTACAACAACTGCTTCAAAAGTTCAATTTTAAGCAAATAAAACACAATTTAGATAAATATTTTATTAGTGACATTATAGCACAGTAATCTTTAAAGTACCACTTTACACACGCGTGTTTTAAAATAAAACAAAACGGTATTACTTTATAGCACTGAGTGCGTAAAATTTTACTTAATGCACTACAGCAGAACCTTTCGTAAAAAATCACAGAAGAAACAGTACATAGGACTCTTAAATTGAACTTTTGATGCAGGTGCTGCAAAAAATATATTGTGTTATGACCATGTTTTATTTTCATCAATATAATTTTGACAGAATCCCTTCATTGTTAAATTTCGTATTTAGGGTGAACATAAAATAAAAGTTTGGAAGTTGGGAAGTGTGTTCCAAATCTAACAATTTATCAGTTCTTTACTAGATTTTGTATTTTTACCACTATTCCCCTATTCGTATTTACAGTGAGGTACATATTTTGTACTGTAAGTATTTAAATGTACACCTTTAAAATATAGTTATTGTTAAAATAAGTTTTTGGTTAAATTTTATTTAATGTAAAAAATAGTATATTATAAAATATAGCATATTTAATACTGCCGTGCTAAGACGAAAGGTCGTAACTGACAAAATTTGTGATTTTCAGATTTTGGTATACTGACAGAACTAACTATATAAATACATTCCAAATATACCAAAATCTGAAAATCACAAATTTTGTCAGTTACGACCTTTTGTCTTAGCACGGCAGAATAGCTCTAGACTCTAGACTTTAGAGTCTAGAACAATCTGTAAAGATAACATTTCTTTCATAATATTTCCTATTGTTACAAAACTGTTTTCTGAGTTGGCGGAATAAATATTTATTTACAATAATTAAAAATACAATAACAATAAATGCAACAACGAAAAGTGAATTTTAACAATAAAAAAACTTAAACGGTAATTATTGAACTAAACCAGCCACTTAAATAACACTTAACATATAACTATATATACAAGGATTATTTATTTATAATTATTTATGTCACTGTATTTATATCAGATTTATTTCTAACGTTTATTTATGTCGGTCATTTACTCAGTTACTTCAGTACTATTTATTTACATCCACTCCACTATTTATATCACTGTACTGACTGATTCGACCGTTGATTGACTAATATTTATATCACCGATCCACTTGATGGCACAACTCACCATTCACTGATTCCCTCAACACGACACACCCGCTGTTTATATATCTGCGTGCGGTGTACGCTCAGTGCGTCCTCGTATTTTCTAGCGTTGTCTAGAATCTTCGCGTAGGCACCAGTGTATTCAACGTCAGACACCGCTTCTCAGAATTGTTGCCCGCCGTTCATATACAGGGTGATCCGTAACACTATCTTTTCTGCACTCGCACTGTGCTATAATATTAATGTAAGAAATATAAAAACACTGATGTATCGACAAATCTAGGCAATTTTCCAATAAATAATATTCGGTACTGTGATTCTTGGTCCTTAATTTGGCGTTTACCCGAGCCATTTAACTTTAAAAATAGCGTCGGGAGAGTTGTAACCGTTTTTAGGCGAGGGGAAAGGATTTGAGATGAAGAGTGAATAGATGTGCTACTAGGGTTATAAATATTTCGAGGGCAGTATAGCCTAATCGTTAGCGTGCTTAGTGCCGCAACTTCTGGACTGTACTGCCGTGGGTTCGAATCCCACCTGCGCTCATGGATGTTTTGTGATGTTATTTAGTTTTAAGATAGTTGTTATTTAGTGTAGTTGAAAGACGCTAATGACCTGAGATGTCGACGCGTCTATAATCTACAATAAAATAAATATTTCTTTGTTTTTAAATGCTTGAAGTTGTTACTAGTTTTACATTGTAAATTTATTTTCATGTGCCTTCCTTAGACCTTACTTACAGTATACACCGGCACATCAAAACAAAATAATGAAACGAAATTACATTTTAAACAGAAATCGAAAGTTGCAAGAAATGTTCTAAAAGGAAATATATTAAAAGGAAATTACTTATATCCTTTTTTATTCGCTCAATCAAGTTTTTTGATGATTTATACGTAAATTTAAAAATACATCGCTTCATTTTTGACGTCTTATCGCTTTTTGATTCCTGGTACGAAGAAAATGGAAAGTGTGCTGTGGAAACAACAAAAGGTGCCATTTATATACTCTTCACGATTGTTATTATAGGTACAACTTGTTGGCGGAAATTTAAAGTATAAAAAAACCATTGCCAAATATCAGTTGTTACGAGTAAATTATTACTCTTATATATAAGATGTAACAAAGATCGACTGTCAGAAAGCTGGGCGATAGAGCAATCGGCCAATTGTAATCGGCTAATAGTAGACTTGATCACGCATGGACCGTTTTTGACGGAAAACGCCTTAAGGTACCATTACACGGCGCGTGGAGTGACACGCCTGGCGTGTGGAGTGCGGAGTGACACGCCGGTAACTATTACACGGCGTGTGGAGTGACAAGTTTCGCACCAGTCCGCTCCGCGTGTTAAATAGCTAAATCACTACTGAATTAAACACAATAATCTCGCGCCAGGCGCGTCACTCCACACGCCGTGTGATTGCCTATCCGAGTCTCCCCACTCCACGCGCGGCGTGTTTCCTTTGAACTGTGCAAAATTTGCCGCCAGCTCACGGGACTCGACACGCCGCGCGAAGTTCGTCGCGCCGACTCCATTACACGGCGTGCGGAGTGACACGCCTGGCGTGTGGAGTGTCACTCCACACGCCAGGCGTGTCACTCCGCACGCCGTGTAATGGCACCTTTATACCGCGGGTATCTTTAGAAATTCGATGTTACAATTTTTGTTTACTTTCACCAAGAACCGTGTTTGACTCGGCAGTATAGAATGCAATGCTACAGTGTATTGTGTTTGGCTAGGTGGCGGTGGTATGCTAGTGTAACCTCCTGTGTTACCACCGTCGCAGGGAGTCCGTGTAAAGAAAGTGCAACATATAACAGTATAATGGCCTACACGAAGAGAGTGTACACTACTCAACACGATGCTAGTGTTACACTCGTGCAAAACTACGCGCCACTGGTGTCAAAAAGTGCATACCAACTGAAAACGCTATTAGTATTCCATGTTAAGGTAGGACGCGCAGTGCAATTAAATGCCGCGACGAGTCACCACTGTCGGTCGCATCCCGCCACTATAAGCCAGGTTAAGCCCTGACCCGGTTATTATTGTACGGGTTGATATATAGCGACCATTAAATATCTGTCAAGGTGAATATCACACACAACCTGCAGTCTCTCGGTGTACTGACTAATGCAAGAGATGTAACAGCATCTAAAGCTAACACAGACACCGGAATTAAAATGTAGACGTTGACTAATAATTGTAATAATTTTTTCGTCTGTTTGTTTCAGTGCCGCCACAGAAGCCGACCATTTTCGACGACAATGGCAAGGAGGTGCCGTCGCGCGCCGGGCCCTACGTCGAGGGTGGCGAAATGAAACTCACGTGCATGGTTTCCGGAGGTAAGTAAAATACAGTAATAATATATACCTAGGTAGTGGCAAGGATAACATTTACGTTCTATGAACATTTTAAGAATACAAGAATAAATTAAAATAAATAACAAGCCGTGAGGTGGGTCGTTTATTAAGACTAAAGTGCGACCCTTGAGGTCCACACGACGAACTTCCCAGTTTGATAAATATTTAATAATAATAATTAAATTAGATATTACACAGAAAAGTAATCATTTTAATCAATAAAACATAATTATTATTTATTTTTAACAATAAATAAAAAAAAACGGCTGGACCGATTTTTATAAAATTTATGTCGGATCAAAATGAAGTTAACACGCCTCGATTGACACCCTTACGAAGTCGATATAATTTTTTATTCGCGAGATATTGTATAAAATCTACTTTTTTGGAGGTTATTTGGTTAAGAAAAAAGAACGGCTGAACCGATTTTGAAAAAATTTCTTTCAGATCATATTTACGTTAATACGCGTCGATTGGCACCTCAACGTAATCGATATCATTTTTCATTCTCGAGATTTCGTCTTAGAAAGAAATGGACACATACATACGTACGTACGTACACACACACACACACAGACAGACATCTTTCTAAAAGTAGTGTAAAAATAGTGTAGTGACCTTGAAATATAAAAATTTTTTTTTCCTTTTTGATTTCGATTTTCGGACCCATTACAATAACTTCCAATGGGAAGTTAAAAAAGTAGGTGTGTGGATATAACCACACGACAGAAGTGAAAACTTATACAGGGTGCTGAATTGCTTTGCGGGTAATAGGGATTTAACTCGTAAAATCAAACTTTTGCGATTTCCTGCTTCCTTAATTATTTTAGGAAAAATATCTTGTAATAAAAGTTTTAGAACATAAAATTCTGCATCTAAATCATTAAACAAAATTAATTTTGCATGCTTTGTAACGGCAGAAATTTGATATGAAAATGTCAAAATTACCTCAAAAACAGATAGCGATAGCCATGGAACTTGAACAAAATGATGACGTTTTAGCTGTCAGAATAATTTCTAATTTTTTTGTTCAAGTTTCATGGCCATAATAGCTATCTGTTTTTGAGGTAATTTTAACATTTTCATATCAAATTTCTGCCGTTACAAAGCATGCAAAATTAATTTTGTTTAATTATTTAGATGCAGAATTTTATGTTCTAAAACTTTTATTCGAAGATATTTTTCCTAAAATAATTAAGGAAGCAGGAAATCGCAAAAGTTTGATTTTACGGGTTAAATCCCTATTACCCGCAAAACAATTCAGCATCCTGTATATATATTTTAAAATTAGAAAATCAGAAGTTTTCACTTCTGTCGTGTGCTCATAAGCACACACCTACTTTTTTTGGTGTCATCTATTAGCGCATTTATGAACTAAAAATAATTTATTACTAAAATACTAAAATTATATTTTTAATTTATCCCACCTTGGTCACAAAAAAATTATAATTAGGTATTGTCAAAGAAAGAATATAACAAAAATTAAGAAATATATAAATAAATATCATGTAGAATTTAGAAAAAAAATACATCAAAAATTCTACGATGCCACCAGGTTTCGAACCGAGGTTCCTATGCATACAACGCAAATACGCTACCTACTACGCTATTGGTGCAACTGTACGGCGTGCCGTTTTTATGATATAAGTTACAAGTATGTCAGCCGCGTCACCTTTGGGTATGCGAACGTGCGAATGCGAACGCGAACGGTTCACTTTATTTCACTACCCAGGCAAAGAGTGCCTAACGCGCCTAAGGAAGTTTTCACTTCAAAAAACAGTCCCGGTACATAAAACATTAATATTTGAATACAGCGATGGCTAAATATCACCCCAAAGATGTTGACAGGTGGCCAAGACGGTGGCTAAATATCACCCCAAAGATGTTGACAGGTGGCCAAGACGGTTAATATAGCAGTAGCTCTAGGGGGCGACAAATTTCAATATTTTTACAATAGTTCTAAAGGGATATATTTTTAGAATCAGTATAAAAATGATCGAATCTTAATACAAAATATTTTTTACTGAAATTTCCGGAAAATAGCTACTGAAATATTTATTAAAAGGACGAGATTCGTTTTCCTATTGTTAATATTATTCTTTTGAAACACGGATCGTACAATAAAAGTTATAAAGCGGCAAAACTCATACCGAAGAGTAATTCAAACATAAAACCAATTTGTAATTCCCCCATCGTCAGTATTTGTAACGAATTCATCATTCAAATAGTAGCATTGTGTGTGTATGGCCTAGTTTACATCGATAAAAACTGTGTGCGCGTACCAAGTTGCTGTATTTTTAATGTTAACGGAATAACTAGACTGGAAGTATTTTTTGTTTTTTGATGAACCTTAGGTTTGATAGTCGTGAATGTATACAGATTGTATCAAATTAAACGTGTGCATAGGGCATTCTGTGTGTAAGACAGAGATTTATACATAAAGCAATAAATAAGAATGAGATAAATGATCGCTAATAGGATGTTACGTGGTTACTGTAAATTAAACTGATAAAAGATTTACATTTTTACAGCATAGAAGGAGCGAAAAAACAAAGATGACGCTATTAGGTTGTATAAATATTATTTATTTACAGTAACCACGTAACATCCTATTAGCGATCATTTATCTCATTCTTACTTATTGCTTTATGTATCGATCTCTGTCTTACACACTGAATACCCTATGCACAGGTTTAATTTGATACAATCTGTATATGGCGAAGGACTGGAAACAGATTTGTTGCTTACTCTACATATATGTGTGGGCGTTAAAGCAAATCCCTTCTCAGAACAGCAATTATCTCAATATTTCTGCAAAGCAACCAATTTGATGTTCTGAAAAGGCATACGCTTCAACGCCCTCGCAAAGTTGTATGAGACATATTGTTGCAGGCAAGTATTATTTAAACTAAGTATATTTCTTGTTGAATTTCACTACCAATAATATAGGTAGTAGGTACCTATAAAATATGGTCTTTTTGTTTTTCCAATATAAAAGAAGATCAGCGAAAGATTTCATTTTTTTATAAATAGAAAAAAATTAAAATAAATAATAAAATATAAACACCTAAACTTTAGGTGTTTATACTTTATTATTTATTTTAATTTTTTTCTATTTATAAAAAAACTAAATACGCTTAAAGTAAACGTCCGATATATAAATCAGATCAATAAATCTTATTCAACATCAACGAGTAACATTTTTGAAGTTATACTTTTTTACGGACGTTATGCGCTTGGCTTCAGAAAAAACGTCACCGTCAGGCGTCACCCATTACCACTTTCATTAATTTAGCAGCTTATTGTAAGGTCTTCGTGGGATAGTGGCTAGAACGGCCGCTTTATACGCAATAGTTCCTGGGTTCTAATCTCGGTGCAGCAGCATTAATTATAGTTTTTTACTTCCCATCTCTACTATGGTAGGGAAGTAATGGATTTAGTCCGAAAAAAATATTTCGAGATTTTAACAGATCTTCACGTTTTGAGACCCTAGCAATCGTTTAAGATCATTTTCTGACTGATGTCTGTATGTGTGTGTGTGTATGTAGTCAATTTTTCGCCTTCGATATCGTAAAAACGGAATAACGTACGGTCATGCCGATTGTTCTATTGTGTTTATCAACCTTTAACTTAGATCTGATTAGATTTTGAATCAAATAGGTTCAGTGGATCCTGAGATATTAAAAAAAACGTTCTCAATATCACGTATTAACATAGGTAAAAAAAATATAAATGAATTCTAGATGTTATAATATGAAAAAAATGTAAATGTTTTTTTTCTCTAAAATGTACAGTTTTCGAGAAAAAAAATATTTTACTAAAAAAAATAAAAATTGTACGTAAATCAAGGTAACCATGATTTTTGCTATATTAAGCTAGCCATCAGTAGATCACCAAACAAAAAAGAGGGCCATGCTTTTTTTCAAAGAATAAAAAAAGAGTGTTTATTTTTTGCAAATATTTACGAAGTGGGAAGTATTGGACTGGTCATCAGTCGAATTTTTTTTGTTTAATACATGTACTAAGCTCCTGGTGGTCACCAAGCCGACGTAACGTACTGTAATACCTATCAGTAAGGGTAAGGGAGAACGACTGTCCTACTCCTGTCTTTATGTTGACACTTCCCCACAAACACATGTCGCGCAACAAAAGTTAGAACAAACCATTTACATCACAAGAGACAATGTCTTGTGCACTGTTTTACGACTTTTACCGCAAGCTGTGCTAGTTGTCAGAAGTCCCCGTTCTCCTCGCGACAACAAATTCAACCCCATGGCGTCCCACCACCAACAGGAGCCAAGCCCATCACAATACTTTCCTCTCCTTTACTCTTCAGGTAATGCTAATAGTTTGCGTTATAGATAAATCGTTGGTTTGATACCTTTACTCTACAATGGCTATTACATTTTAATATCTGATTTAGAACCATATTTTATATATTTAAAAATATATAATAGCAATTACAACCTTTCGTAAGTCTCAAAATGTCTCTTTTTTGTTTGGTGATCTACTGATGGCTAGCTTAATATAGCAAAAATCATGGTTACCTTGATTTACGTACAATTTTCTTTTTTTAGTAAAATATTTTTTTTCTCGAAAACTATACATTTTAGAGAAAAAAAATATTTACATTTTTTTTATATTATAACATCTAGAATTCATTTATATTTTTTTTACCTATGTTAATACGTGACATTGAGAACGTTTTTTTTAATATCTCAGAATTCACTGAACCGATTTGACTCAAAATCTAATCAGATCTCAGTTAAAGGCTGATAAACATAGTAGAACAATCGGCATGGCCGTATGTTGTTCCGTTTTTACGATATCGAAGGCAAAAATTGACCACATACACACACCCACACATACAGACATCAGTCAGAAAATGATCTTAAACGATTGCTAGGGTCTCAAAACTTGAAAATCTGTTAAAATCTCAAAATATTTTTTTCGAACTAAATCCATTACTTCCCTACCATAGTAGAGGTGGGAATTAGTAAAAAAATCATAAACAGTAATTCTTAAGCCTTTTAAGACTAATTCATTCGCGACGTGATGCAATAAAATGCAGCTTGAAGCAATTTTTCCACGAGCGGCACGATACAGGAGTAGAGCTACGCGACAAATTTCAACGCTTCGAAGAGCGTTGTTATACAATTTCGCGCTGCCTAATGAGGAATGAATTTTGTATCTTTCTAGGTTGACTGACCTCTATTGAAATTTTTCTTCCAAATCAGCATAACTATCGCTGCAGTGCCACGTCACGACGCTATGTGAAAATCGAGAATATCTCGTCGCGTCGTGTTGCTAGATGCGAATTCGCCATTATAAACTGGGTTTGAGATAGTTTTGTGTCTATCAAATTTGCCAAATATAATACGGCAACGTGTCTAGTTTTGCTACGAAATTACAACTAAATTAATAAAATTTTACGTTAACTCATATGAAACATAAAATATGTAAATGCAGGTTTTAGTTTGTTAAAGTTTGCTGCGTTTCTTGTAAAAGTAATATATTTTATTAGAGATATTATGCAGTCTTATTGCCAAAAATGGATTAAATAATAGTTGAATTATTTAATTGAAAATTGAGTAGACACATGTGGTAACTATATATCTTTTAAATGACGACAAATTCCGTTTAAACTTAATCTGCAGTAAAAACTAAAGAGCTTTGGTGGTTAAACTTGGTACTTTTACTAACTAAAATACATTTTGTGTCTTAAAATTTTTTAAAGTGAAACTTTGTTATTCTCGTTTTTTTCCCGTTCTGTCGAGCGTCACGTCAAGTCTAATCGAAGCAATCGACCAGACTAGTACTCATCGAAAAGCAGCGACGTTTATGTTCATAACTATATTGTACGACTGATTTTAAAATTCATAACAAATTAAGCTGCACGTTATTTCCAAGGCGTATAAAAAATTCACAGATTTCGCAATCCTTGCAACCATCGAGAACATTGGAAATGATAACAGCATATATGAAACATAATTAACTGTTTATTATACACACAATATTTATCAATGCACTATTTAGTTTTATCAGGAATAACCCTATTATTCTTCTGTTATATACGCGTTCACTTTTGCTTGATTACTTAACTTTTAAATGGATTTTTCTACAGTATTTATTAACATTTGCTCAAAAATAACACCGCAGATCGTCGCAAATACCTGTCAATTAACTAGACATGATATAAAACACATTTCGAAAAAATTGCACTTGTTCAATTTTGCATGATTGCTCCTCACTTGATCGCGACACCGTTGTCTTTTGGCCTTGAACGAAAACTCGTAACTCTGCCCCCATATACGAACATAAACATTTCCAATGTTAAAACTAAACCTGTTGAAATATCAACCCGGATCTTTTTCTTCATATCCCAACACTCAAATTTAAAAGAAAAAAACAAATAAAAAGTTCTCCAAGTGCTTTCACATGCTGCTTTGTTGGCACATTGACATGGTATGAATAATTTAGATTGTAGTGTTTTTTTTATTATTTTATTCTTTCTTTGTCGGGTCTTGCCGTCTAAACCACGAAACAAATGAACCGTACAATATCATATCATCAAAGGCAAACACATCCCTTTACAATGCTTGTTTCACTATCAATCAATGTTGCCAAATTGAAAATGAATTCTCTAGATTAGTGTTTCTCAAACTGTTCAACCCAAAATAAATTGACGCAGTAACTCCCCCTCCCTCAAGATCCGATTTTCAAACTCCGGTTATGTGGATTTTTTTCAAAATTATTTATTTGTCGAATCGCGCCTGCGACGTATAAAGATTTAACACATGCGTTGCACACTATACTTTATTCAACACATGCATGGTTTCTAACACATGCATGGTTTTAGACTTTAATTAAATTAAAAAAACAGTTACATAATGAACCATTATGTAACTAGTTACCAGAAGTTACCAGAAATAAAAATGTATGGTAATTTAATAATATAACCATATCGGACATTTTTACAGGATTAAAAGGGATTTTTTCTAAGCATTTGACAACACTGTTACCCGATATAAAGCGGATAGTAGAAGATGGTGGATTGCCGATCAGGTCGAGACAAACGGGGAGACGAGATTCAAGCAAATATTGCTTCATTTTGTGCTCGGCTAGTTTTAATAATACCATCTTTTCTTGTTTCAAAGTGATATGTTTAAATATAAAGATGTTTCGGATATTATGCATGCGTTGAACTTACTCAATCTATGAAAGTATTAGAAATACCTTGTATTTTTACTGCGCCATGGTTTAATTTCTAAAATCGCGCATATATAGCCATAGTCGCTGAGTACGTTATTTTAGTTAAAAAAATCATTGAGTGCTTCCGTATAATTTAACATTTTTGCAAAATAAATCTGAAACATGTGATCATTTTTTATTTATTATGAATGAAGTACCTATCAAAAGTTAACGCGTTTGCAAATTTACGAATATATTTTTAGGATTCTAACATTTGAAAAAATTCGACTGATGACTAGTCCTATACTTTCCACCTAGTAAATATTTGCAAAAAATAAACACTCTTTTTTTTTTATTCTCTGCTAGGTCCAAATAACCTTAGCTGTTGGTGGTCTTTAAAACACAATTTAATTTTTATTCTTTGAAAAAAGCATGGCCCTCTTTTTTGTTTGGTGAGATGGCTAACTTAATATAGCAAAAATTCGACTGATGACCAGTCCTATACTTCCCACCTAGTAAATATTTGCAAAAAATAAACACTCTTTTTTTTATTCTTTGACTAGGCCCAAATAACCTTAGCTGTTGGTGGTCTTTAAAACACAATTTAATTTTTATTCTTTGAAAAAAGCATGGCCCTCTTTTTTGTTTGGTGATCTATTGATGGCTAGCTTAATATAGCAAAAATCATGGTTACCTTGATTTACGTACAATTTTTATTTTTTTTAGTAAAATATTTTTTTTCTCGAAAACTATACATTTTAGAGAAAAAAAATATTTACATTTTTTTCATATTATAACATCTAGAATTCATTTATATTTTTTTTTACCTATGTTAATACGTGACATTGAGGACGTTTTTTTGAATATCTCAGGATCCACTGAACCGATTTGACTCAAAATCTAATCAGATCTAAGTTAAAGGCTGATAAACACAATAGAACAATCGGCATGCCCGTATGTTGTTCCGTTCTTAAGATATCGAAGGCGAAAAATTGACCACATACACACACACATACACACATACACACATACACACATACACACACACATACAGACATCAGTCAGAAAATGATCTTAAACGATTGCTAGGGTCTCAAAACGTGAAAATCTGTTAAAATCTCGAAATATTGTTTTCGGACTGAATCCATTACTTCCCTACCATAGTAGAGGTGGGAAGTAAAAATCATGGTTACTTTGATTTACGTACAATTTTTATTTTTTTTAGTAAAATATTTTTTTTTGTCGAAAACTATACATTTTAGAGAAAAAAAATATTTACATTTTTTTCATATTATAACATCTAGAATTCATTTATATTTTTTTTTACCTATGTTAATACGTGACATTGAGGACGTTTTTTTGAATATCTCAGGATCCACTGAACCGATTTGACTCAAAGTCTAATCAGATCTAAGTTAAAGGCTAATAAACACAATAGAACAATCGGCATGCCCGTATGTTGTTCCGTTCTTAAGATATCGAAGGCGAAAAATTGACCACACACACACACACACATACAGACATCAGTCAGAAAATGATTTTAAACGATTGTTAGGGTCTCAAAACGTGAAAATCTGTTAAAATCTCGAAATATTTTTTTCGGACTAAATCCATTACTTCCCCTACCATAGTAGAGGTGGGAAGTAAAAATTTTACATTCATATTCTAAAGTTTACTGATGCACAATGTTAATGTACAAATGTTGTTGTGAGTATAAGTAGCCAAAATACAGTACGCCCAAACCGGGTTCTGCTTATTTTAGTACACGAAAATAAATTTCATTTTAATTTTTGTCTGCCTTTTATTTTGAGCATTTGCAGATGGACAGGCTGTATAACATTGATAGTTTCGCGGAGGTAAACTATATAAATTAATCTGTCTTTAATACATGAACCTATCGTTGTAAACCGATTACCGCACCCGCACGCACGCAAGGATACCAACAGGCTGTTTCATAATTCTAACGATCGGGTAATTCCCAATCAACCTATTGAACCATTCCTTTCTAAGTAACTAAACTATTTAGTTATATTTAGAGACCCTTTCATAAGGTGACAACCTGGGATTGGTCTACGATTAATATTCGAGTTAACCTAACAATGCTGATTGGTCCAATTTGTATTAAAGAAAAGTATTTGTGGGCGTCACGAAAAAATCTGTTTTAAGTTTAAAATATTTTAATTATTTGAAATTAAAAAAAAAATGTTTACGGGAATTATCACCTCTACCATGTGTGTTATATAATAGTAGTAGTGTGACCAAAAAAGTATGAGGTGAATTTTTTTGTCTTTAAGTAGGTAGTAACTGTCGTGCCCGAAGCTTTGTTAGTACTGTAAAATTTATAGTGGTTGTCGTTTGCACCTTGTCCAGTGGTCTTGTGAATTGCTGTAGCGCGCAAAACTGTTTTTAGTACAGCGTTACCGCTACACTGGTCATACTGTCCACTAAAACTTCCATTTACTTCTTTCATTCTTGTATGGCATATGGTATCTTAATTTGGAGAGCTGCACCTTCTGCTATAAGAATTTTTACTTTATGGAAGGCTGATGCTCGGTATTGGCACCTCTTTGTATAAATTATAGAATAATGACAACGCAAACTAAGCATTTCTATTGATATAAATAACAATGGCATTTGGTCATAAGGGGAGATATAGATAATGTAAGTAAGACGTCTCTATGTCAGTGAACTTAATAAATTAATTTGTAATTAATTAAAAAATTTATATATAATATTGATAAAATAAAACTAGCTATAATTAATAAATTGATAACGTTATTAATTTCCTAAAATATAAAAGAACCTATTAAAAACCAAACTATTACATGGCGACCCTGCCAGTCGGATAAACTATTACATGGCGACCCTACCAGTCAAATAAACTATTACAAGGTGTTTCTCTTTTATATTTTTGACAAATTGCTTAAAAAGAGTTCCAAATTTTACAAATAAAAGTTTTTAAAAATTATTGAAACTTTTTTATTTAAGTACACGTTTTTATTGACCCCCCCCCCCCCCTTCAAACCAAAGTACAATTTGTATCGTTTCGTCGGCGGTCAAGTGATACTATGACCGCCATAGCTGTTCCAAAATGTATGTTCGGTTTTTATGACCGCTATGACAGTCAACCAGTTAATCAATGAGTTAATTAATAGATGAACATTTCTTGACCACACTGTACATATGTACGTTTATAGGTAGGTTTATAATATAGCATGTATAAATGTATTCGTACATTTTCTATGAAATAACGGCAGTCACTTTGCACCAGGTGGCACGTTCTTGAAAATATGTTTGCATAACGTCGACATTTACAAACACTGGCGCTCCATTTAAAATCATACACTTCGTTCAAGAAAATCCATCTAAACTGTAAACTCGTGCCATCTATCGGTATTTTTGAACTACTACTAATAGTAGTTCAAAAATAATGTTTAATGATGAATTCTTTATTAACTTCCCATTGGAAGTTATTGTATTGGGTCCGAAAATCGAAATCAAAATGTATAACAAATTTTTATGTTTCAAGGTCACTACACTATTTTTAGAAATATATCTGTGTGTGTGTGTGTGTACGTAGGTGTCCATTTCTTTCTAAGACGAAATCTCGAGAATGAAAAATGATATCGACTACGTTAGGGTGCCAATCGACGCGTATTAACGTAAATATGATCTGAAAGAAATTTTTTCAAAATCGATTCAGCCGTTCTTTTTTCTTAACCAAATGTACTCCAAAAAAGTAGATTTTACACAATATCTCGCGAATAAAAAATTATATCGACTTCGTAAGGGTGTCAATCGAGGCGTGTTAACGTCATTTTGATCCGACATAAATTTTATAAAAATTGGTTCAGCCGTTTTTTTTAAATTATTGTTAAAAATAAATAATAATTATGTTTTAATGATTAAAATGATTACTTTTCTGTGTAATATCTAATTTAATTATTATTATTAAATATTTATCAAACTGAAAAGTTCGTCGTGTGGACCTCAAGGGTCACACTTTAGTCCTAATAAACGACCCACCTCACGTCTTGTTTAAAATATTTACTGGCCATTTTGTGATGTTGTTAATTTTTATTTTTTTTGTAACGGATCACATTATCTACAATCAGCCATACTATAACAGAGGTATTAATTTGTGTCTGAAATTTCAAACAACATCATATTTCACTATAATATAATATTTTGGGGTATCAAATATTAGTACATGTTGTAAAATACTACCGCGTTCTCTTCTTCTGTCTCTCTTTTACTCTTTCTCTCTGTCTAATTTATTAAAATAGTTTATGTGTTCAAATTAATTTTCCAATAATAATAATAATATTCCAGACGCTTTCATAGTTTTAATTTTAAATATTGTAAGGTTTAATGTGGAATTCGATCAAATTGAGTTTAATACTAATTTATAGAAAATTCAAATATCTACTGGCGTATACAAATCGGCATAAATTCACACCGCCATCTCTTTAAACTATACCTATACTAAGTAGAACGTTATAGACTGGCAACGCCAATGCGGCTTGAGAATAGCCGGGCGTGTAGCAATGCTGTTGTTTACATGGCGTTGCTATGGTTCCTCTATTACAAGTCCCCAGTTCCCGGGTTCTAGCCCGAGAGCTGGTAAAAGTGTCAATTGGATTTTCAATTTATTATTAAAAATAAAAAGGGTGTGGGTCTCGGGACCCCCGACAGATGTGAAACATCAAAGAAAACGTTATTGAACTCGGTGGTATTCTTTATGTAGTAGTATATATGTTTTCAAAAGCAGCAACTAACTGTTATGCTGACGTAATTCTATATACTGCACTGTAACACCGCGTGTGTTACAGTGCACGCCTAAGCCAGAAACGCAACTAAATACACAGCGAAGTATCTATATTACATACCTAAACGTGTATACATATACTTTTGCTTTACAGTACGTTCGTATGTATACTCTCTCTCTTCCCGTGCCCAAGCGCGCGGAAGCCGAGAGAGAGAGAGAGAGTGCCGCAGTGGTGGGGAGAACAGCAGCGAAGGAGCGGACCATAAATTTCGTTGCATATTTCCCCTCACGCGGCTGTTCACAGCCCGACATAAGATGTTTCACATCAAAAAAATGAATTGGTGCTAGGCCCAAATAACCTTAGCTGTTGGTGGTCTTTAAAACACAATTTGACAACGCCAATGGAGCAAAAGTTGACTGATTACAACTAAGACGATTGTCCTGTCATCTATATTTATGAAAAATAAATTAATGTATGTAATAATATATAGTAATTATTGCATGAGCATCATTGTAAGAATTTACAGCGCTATTAAATTTTTGTTTCACTTTAACTTATGTAATGTAAAATTTGTTAGAAAGATGACAACAAATTAACAGGGTTGTATAGTAGTTTACACAACTCATACAATTAAGAATAACAAGCTCGGGACTGCGGCTCGCGTGCGGCTCGCGTACTAACTTCACCCCTCGCGTGTTACACCTAATTGTACTAGTTTTGTACCTTATTACTTCCCACCTCTACTATGGTAGGGAAGTAATGGATTCAGTCCGAAAACAATATTTCGAGATTTTAACAGATTTTCACGTTTTGAGACCCTAGCAATCGTTTAAGATCATTTTCTGACTGATGTCTGTATGTGTGTGTGTATATGTGTGTGTGTGTATGTGGTCAATTTTTCGCCTTCGATATCTTAAGAACGGAATAACATACGGGCATGCCGATTATTCTATTGTGTTTATCAGCCTTTAACTTAGATCTGATTAGATTTTGAGTCAAATCGGTTCAGTGGATCCTGAGATATTCAAAAAAACGTTCTCAATGTCACGTATTAACATAGGTAAAAAAAATATAAATGAATTCTAGATGTTATAATATGAAAAAAATGTAAATGTTTTTTTTCTCTAAAATGTACAGTTTTCGAGAAAAAAAATATTTTACTAAAAAAAATAAAAATTGTACGTAAATCAAGGTAACCATGATTTTTGCTATATTAAGCTAGCCATCAATAGATCACCAAACAAAAAAGAGGGCCATGCTTTTTTCAAAGAATAAAAATTAAATTGTGTTTTAAAGACCACCAACAGCTAAGGTTATTTGGGCCTAGTCAAAGAATAAAAAAAAGAGTGTTTATTTTTTGCAAATATTTACTAGGTGGGAAGTATAGGACTGGTCATCAGTCGAATTTTTTTTTGTGACACATATTTGAAATTCAACTTAAGAACTTTATTAAATTAATGCCAAACACCGTAAATTCACTGACAGCAATATTGACCTTGATACAATTTACTTTCTTACCATACCAACACACTCTAGCCATACTATCGTATGGCGTAAGATATTGGATTATTGTACAGTGACGTCACAGTCTATATTTTACTCACGCCTGCCTATACAGGGTGTTTCATAATATATGCGCAGGACTTCAGGATGTGATAGCTCGTCCAAAAATATGAAAAAAAGTTTCTATTAACTTACCCTCTAAAATGCACCATAAAAACACCCACTACCCCTTCAAAACCTTCACCAATTATGACTTAAAAAAAATTCCGCACAAAACATAGCTTATTATATGAGTAGAAAATGCTTACAAAAGCTGTTTTCGATAAACGGTTCCGGAGATATTCGCAAAAAACGAAATTTTTTTTCAATTTCAACACCCTGTAAATGGTGCATTTTAGAGGGTAAGTTAATAAAAACTTTTTTTCATATTTTTGGACGAGCTTAATAAAAACTTTTTTTCATATTTTTGGACGAGCTATCACATCCTGAAGTCCTGCGCATATATTATGAAACACCCTGTATATGCTATCGTATCACATAAAATATTGTATTATTGTACGTGTGCAATATATATTATTTTAAGCAGCCGACAAGAGGCACGAAATGTACAATTGAAATATTCTAAAATTGACCGTGCAGAATATCATCATTAGTTATCTACGGCTTTCTGACATCTTTGGTGGTGGCACAGCACAGCTTCGCTCATAGTGACTGACAGGTTTAAATATTCATTAATGTATAAACAAAGGGGAACGAGTGTTTTTTATTTTGATTTTATAGGCACATTTTGGCCTCTCACATGATGTGTGTTGTGTGAGGCGTATACAGGGTGTGGTATAGAAAAAGTAACATAGGGAAAATAACATTGAGAACATTTACAATTTTGTAGTAAGCTATGGGCCATAAGACCTAATGTAAATATGTAGTAGATGCTTGATTTTTTTATTTTGCAGGTTCCGGGTTACTTGTTAATAGTCAACCGTTAATAGTCAACCGTTGTTATGGAAAATTGTTTAAAAAATTCACTGTACTATTTTTTCTATGTAGGTAATCCACTACATATTTACATTAAGTCTTATGACCCATAGCCTACTACAAAATTATAAATGTTCTTAATGTTCCAAGTCTTCATGGTTTCCGGGCTTGTAGGCCGTGGTCCGGTGGTATTTTTACCTGACGTTTCGTCTACAACTGCGGTAGACATTCTCAAATGCGATGTGCCACATCGCCTTTGAGAATGTCTACCGCAGTTGTAGACGAAACGTCAAGTAGAAATACCACCGGACCACGGCCTACAAGCCCGGAAACCATGAAGACTTGGAACAATGCCGGCCGTGAAAGCTTGCACACCTGTTCTTAATGTTATTTTCCCTATGTTACCTTTTCTAAGCCACACCCTGTATAGGTACAGCTTTCCGACGCGTAAAACTGTTTTATGCATCAATATTTGAACGTCAGAAAACATAAATCCAAATTAAACTCTCTCAGTCTGGTGAAAAGCAAATTTACAAAATGGCGGTCTTTTTGTTCTTTGATAATGTAATGTGAAAATAAACATATTCATTGTTTTACCCTTATTAAAAAATAATATTCAAATTTATTGGCCCAGAAACAGTTAGTGTTATTTTTGTTTATCTTTATGAAGGCTGAAACAAGGGTGGAAAACAATAATACGTCGTGTTTAACAAAACACTGTATTTTTCAGTTAATTAAGTTTAAAATTGGTTTCATATAAATACAAACATTGAAATATGTAGAGATGTTATACGCACAAAATATGTGAAAACAAAACGTGAAAAAATAATAACAACAAAGTTGCTTTTTTAGTACCACTATATACAATAATATATCTATAGTCTTTCTTACCGTTTTTAATTTGTAGGTACAGATTGACTCAAATTCCATTTAACATTCTTATAGAATTTAGCAATTAGCACCTGTAAACATCTAAAACACAGCTTACACCAGCGATTTCCAAACTGGGAGGCGCAGGTAACTTCAAAGGAAGGCGCAAAAAGTTTAATGAAAATGTAACTTTCATAACACATAGAAAGAAAACAGCTTTCAGTCCGTGGAAGCGGTAGGGTAGGGCGCATTTTGGAGTCATTTAAAAGTTTTGTCTAGGGCGCCGGTATTGCTGAAACCGGCACTGCCTTCAGTGTTATAATTTGTTGTTACAGATTATAACAGTTATCACATTAATTATATATGAATTTACTCTTATATAGAAATAAAAAAGTTAGAAGTGTAAATTGTTTGTTTAATTGAGTGTATCAAATACCGTAAACGCAGTTTTTCTGATGTAAGAAAGGCAGTAGCTACGTACATAATATGTGGTAGGTATACGTGGTATGATACTAAAAATGACGATGAGTACCCGACTAGAATCTGGTATCCAACAGTATACCAACAAAATTTACTTGTCTTCATGGTTTCCGGGCTTGCAGGCCGTGGTCCGGTGGTATTTCTACCTGACGTTTCGTCTACAACTGCGGTAGACATTCTGAAAGGCGATGTGGCAGCGGTCGAAGTGTCCTCCTTGGCGGCTCACAGGTCAGTGTGTCAGTGACTGGTGTCCTCCCTTCTTTTGTGCCTAGTACCAGTGTGTTCTCTGTTCGGTCGTAATCCGTCTCTCTGTAATTGGTCGACTGCGCAGTGTGTAGTGGTGGGGGTGAGTTCTCTGCTCGGTCGAATTCCGTCCTTGTCCATGAAGACTTGGAACAATGCCGGCCGTGAAAGCTTGCACACCTGGATAAAATTTACTTGATTCTTATTGATTCTATGGTAAAATGTCGTGGATTTTCGGCTCCCCCCACGTTAACACAGGGTCCTCGAGGTCGAAAACTCAGATTCTACTCCACAGAGTACCCACAAACAACGTACCAAAATATCATTAACTTCCGAATACTTTCCAGGTAAAAAGTACCTGACTGCTGGACTATAATTGTCATTTTATTTTTTATATTTTGATTTGTTATCCAATATGTATCTATAATATATTTTCATAAAAAAATATTAAAAGCCTTTGGGATTCGAACTTGGACTTAGCGTTTGTAACTGTCGGTAGACGCACGGGTAGCTGGCTTATTGTGTCTGCGACCTTAACATAATTATACATGCTGCGTTTTGTTTCCCATGTCAACCACTTCTAACTATTTACGGTTCATCTAATATTTGTAAAATGCCATCCCGATATGAGAAATCAGACATTATTCACGTCAAAAGTAAAAAAAAATGTTGGTTAAACTGCATACTCGTATATTCGATTCGAGTGCCTGAATCCAAAAATTAACGGGTTTCGTCATCCTTAGTACATACTATGTATGAAATAGGAATGAAGTATACTAAATATATTCTTTTGCAACTCAAAATCTGCTTCGCGCAAAACGTTTCCAATGTTTACAGCAGTGGTGTGGCGCGAAGCTTATTTCCTTTATGTTACAGAAACGTATCGTTCTCTCCCTCTCCCATTCTCTTATTCTCTCTTGTCACCCGCATACTTCTATTTTTCTATAAGATGTTTCGCAATATTAAACCGAACAGTCATCGTACCCTTAAATCTATATTTAAACTAACGTAACTCGAAACTTCAGAAGAAGCGAAAGGGATAACAGATTGAGATGAAACAAAGTGCAGGTCATTTTTAACTTCCCATTGGAAGTTATTGTAATGGGTTCGAAAATCGAAATCAAAATGTATAACAAATTTTTATGTTTCAAGGTCACCACACTATTTTTAGAAAGACGTCTGTGTGTGCGTGTGTGGTGTACGTGTGTGTGTGTGTACGTACGTATGTGTCCATTTCTTTCTAAGACGAAATCTCGAGAATGAAAAATGATATCGACTATGTTAGGGTGCCAATCGACGCGTATTAACGTAAATATGATCTGAAAGAATTTTTTTCAAAATCGGTTTAGCCGTTCTTTTTTCTTAACCAAATAGACTCCAAAAAAGCAGATTTTACACTATATCTCGCGAATAAAAAAATATATCGACTTCGTAAGGGTGTCAATCGAGGCGTGTTAACGTCATTTTGATCCGACATACATTTTATAAAAATCGGTTTAGCCGTTTTTTTTTTAAATTATTGTTAAAAATAAATAATAATTATGTTTAATGATTAAAATGATTACTGTTCTGTGTAATATCTAATTTAATTATTATTATTAAATATTTATTAAACTGGGAAGCTCGTCGTGTGGACCTCAAGGGTCGCACTTTAGTCCTAATAAACGATCCACCTCACGGCTTGTTTTTTTACTTTTAGACAGCAGGTTATATGGAACGCTTTTTATAATTTTTTGTTAACTTTAAATGTACGAATTTTATTTAGTTAATAAATTTTATTTTATCTTATAACTCTTTGCGTGGATCGACACGCACTTGGCCGTTTATTATGGTGTTTTGTAGATTAATATGATTATTTAACGACAGCTTGTACATTTTTCAACCACTTCGATTTTAAAAGGACGCTAAAGTTTTAAAACAGTGTCTTATGTCTCGGAGTGAATGCAATATATTTGTTATGGTTTTATTGACTGCGACCTGCCAACGCCACTGCGTTTTTTTGACACTGTCGGTTAGTGGCTCACAGTTCAATGCGCCGTATTTACCTCCAAAACCTCGTGACGCTCCCCAGTGAAATAGCTTCTTCTATACACCTCCATCTATATGCAGTATATTCTTACTTACATATCTGTAGCTTTTATATATTTTTTATGCATACTGCGTGTACGTCAAATTGTGACACAGCTTTTCTACTTCCTTTTACATATACGGAGTGTAAAGTGTATTTTTGGTTAAAAAAAATGGCGTAGGAAATTGTTTTCTTTTTTTATAAATACCGACTGTCGTAAGATTTTCAACTCTAAAATTATACATTTTTTTGTTCTCTTATGTAACACACATCAGGATCTGCCAGACCGTGATGTCTTTTTAATAGATATTGTAAATTATAGACACACAGAGGTCATAACGCATGGCTTTTTACTGTAATTATAGTAGTCATGGGGAAATTATTCCACATCTAAGTCCACCACTGGTTGTAATGTTTTTTGACTAAAAAGTCGATGTCTAGAGAAATCGGAAGTTAAAAATTCTTCATAATTTACCAGTTTTCATCGGTCTCGGTTTCGTTTTTCATCGGATCTAATGTTGTTCTCGCGTTTGTCTTGAATGTAATGCTAAACCGTCGATGTTAAGATTTTAAACTTGTTCACAATTTTTTCGTCTGACATCCAGGCCCATAGCTAAGTTGCTACACCCCTGATTTTCCCAGTGGTCTTTAGACTTAAATGCTAGCTCGTATTTACAAAAAAGGAAACAATTTTTTATGTGCTAAAAAATCTACAGACTATCTATATTTACGTATTGTCTACGTGAGTAATTATACCGAGTGTCCTTACTCTGTATTCATCACGAATTATAAAGTATTTAATAGATTTCTGTAACCAAGTATAGAAATAAATGCGATTTTTTTTTAATTTCAATAATAACTCATCTAAAATTTATTTAAGTACTTTTTCTGAGTATTTCCCTTATTCAATAAAGATCGACTCTTATATAATTATGTAATATACAACCAGTTTAAGTTCAGAGTATTTAGGGGGCTCCCGTAAATCAATGAGGGGTTAAAAAATTAAGGTAATCATGTGAATAGATTTCATCGAATAGAGTAAAAAAACATTTTTCATTTCTTTTTTTGTCAAAAGTGGCTAATTTTGGTAAATATGTAGTCTTCACAATTACCTAGAATTATAAATTACCAATAAGTTTAATCATCAACGTCAATCTAGTGATTTCTGAGATAAACGTCTCTAAAGTGAATTTCAGAAGAACGTGAGATATACAGGGTGTCCCAAAAAGAATGGGATATAAAGTAACTGCTGATTCCTTACAAAAAGTATTGCGATAGACCCCAACTTGTCTATTCCGAAAGTTGATGTTAAAAGAGATACAGGGTGTCAAAGTTTAATTTTTATTTTTATCATTATGACGCGGCATTTTAATAAGAAACATTGAATTTTTAAATAAAACTGTCAAAATTACCATGATAACGCCGCGCCGGCGTTTTCAAAGCCACCTATGTTCATTTTCAAAATTTGCCCTTTAAAACCACATTGCATCGATTACTTTGAGAGCAAATATCTTGAAAAAGGTTACTCCTAGCCACTTTTACAAAGTATACCTTTTTTACGTAAAAATGACGGAAAAATTAATTTTTTAATTCAAAAAAATAGTACGAGTGCGTACAAAAAAGTTATGACTATTTGAATGAGTGAAAAGGTGTGTAAGTGGCACCCCCTACAAGTAAGAGCCATACCAAGGTCAGATTTGAAATTCTCATGTCAAAAAATCCCCATGTACCAAATTTCATTAAAATGCCTAAATTATTTAAAAAGTTATTTAAGAAAATCAAAAATAAAAATTAAACTTTGACACCCTGTATCTCTTTTAATATCAACTTTCGGAATAGACAAGTTGGGGTCTATCGCAATATTTTTTTGTAAGGAATCAGCTGTTACTGTATATCCCATTCTTTTTGGGACACCCTGTAGATATATCTGCAAGTACGAAACCTTCTGTGCACAAACGGAGTTCGAACTTGATCGATTTTTATTCGGTGTAGTTGCAACTGACCACTGGATATTTAGAATGTGTATTAGGTAATTTTAAATTCAAACTACAGTAGAAGTCTGTCTAACCCTCAAGTAGTTCTTTATTGAATAATTAGATTATTGAAAGTATACGACCACTTTCGACATACAGCCTGTATATATGGCACTTCCATCTCGAGCCACAGTCGAGCCTGTCTAACCCTCAGGTCCGTTTTACATCCCAAAGCATTCGTTGAATAATTCGCCTCGTTTCTTCCTTTATTTTGCCTTTTTCCCACTATCCCTCTCTGTCCAATGTACGGCGATGTATAGGTACCTTACATACATAACACAGTTTACAGAAGCTATACTCCGCATGGTTTTATATATATTTACTTTATACACAGTATAACACGTGAAATCGGTTACTCGCCTTGTTTCAAACAAATATATATATATGTATTCGTGAGACGTGAGACGTGAAGGATAACAAGTAGGTACGGTCAAGGATAACGCACTCCGTATCCTTAGACCGCGATTGGCTTTATGGAAATTTTTACGCGACTTGATTTTTTTATTGTTTTACAAAACTTTCCATCATGATGCCCTTTTTATTGTAAAAATTTGAACTTTTTTATTTATGATTTTAACTGTGTATCATATTAATTATTGGGGCTTGAGAATGGCCGAGCGTGTAGCTATGCTGTTGTTTACATGGCGTTGCTATGGTTCCTCTATTACAAGTCCCCAGTTCCCGGGTTCTAGCCCGAGATCTGGTAAGTGTCAATTGGATTTTTAATTTATTATTAAAAAAAAATAATGAATTGAAAATATGAATTGGTGCTAGACCCAAATAACCTTAGCTGTTGGTGGTCTTTAAAAATACAATTTTTTTTTATTAATTATTGAAAGTGTGTCGTTTAGTTTCTTTTTACTACCTATTCCTTTTTATTGGTATCTATAATAACACGTTTCGAAAAGGAAATCCTTACAGATAATATTCATATTTTCACCGTAATGCTCTAAATAATCAGAAAAATAGTCAACTGTATGTATTACGTTACGAATTTTCACTCCATATTATTCCCAACAGGTCCGGATAAGACCGGAAGGCAACCAATGGACCTAAATAAACCGAGAAATCTTTTTTTTTGGGAGGTGCTCATTTTTGTTGTAAACAAATAGACAAGGGTCTCATAGTCCGGTGAAAGAAGCTAGCTGGTTCCAAAATAATTGTCAATCAATAAAACTACAAATTATTTCAATTTTTACTAAATAAATAGAATAAATCTTGCAAAAAATAATATAAAAAGATTACGATAAAAATATGAATAAAACAGTATATGCGTAATATAGTAATATAAATAGGTAATTTAAATCATTACTTATATAGGTACAATATCCATATTTAAAACGAACATTTTTCATTTTCTGTTTCATATATTTACTACATAACGTTTGTCAGGTCATATTTTTGATAGGTAATTAAATAGAAACAGTATCTATACTTTTTATGTAATGTCATGCATCTGTTTCATTTTATTTAAATTAAAAAATCTCAATCGCGACAAGGACAGCGAAACTTGCACAAGCTTGCATAATTTACTGCACTTCTGTTAAACTTTATCCAGTAGTGCTCATGTAGTCTACCACGGTCTGCCTTGTGGCAACGATTAAAACAGCATTGTAAATGCACAGTTACACGGCGAGTTATAATAATTTTGACCCGGTGTTATAACGAAAACTTATCGATTTTCAGTCACTTCAAGTTTATCTCCATACATATTCAACAAAAATGTTTAGTAAAACTGGTTAGTTAAATCAAACATGTTGTGTAGTTCATAAATACTGCTTCGGTTGTACTCTATCTCTTTTTTATCTTTCTCTATCCTATCGCTTTTTCGTTTCATCGCCTCGCAAATTTACCCTCACTTTTAGAAGTTTCACTTCAAAAACATTTGACGTTATATTGTGTTGTGATAAGAAATTTGTGTGTGTGATCAAAGGCGGCTCATGCTGTTAAAGGTATGCAAAAATATTATTTTTAATACCTATCAAAAAAAACAATTAAATGACTGTTGAACTGATATCATTAATAAAACCATATTCTGAAATGTTTCTGAACTATTGTTCTAGTTCTGTTTCTATTTTGTAACAGAAACTCGATCAATAGAACAGCTGATGTTGTTTATATCGTTGCCTTAGATACCAATCATCATAACATTTTATTATGTCATGATGACTTGTGTGTTCCATAACTTCTTATCTTAGAAACTAGAATTGACAAATTCGCTATAAAAAATAATTTATCTCAGTTGATTGAAATAAAAAATAATTTTCATAGATTTGCTTCATCCAACAAACATTACATAATCAGAAAAATTATGTAGGTACAGATAAAAACTATTCAATTCGTTTAAATCCGTGAAGGTGTTAAAATATTTTTTAAATTTATTTTACGCACTAGATATTATCCCCCTGCGAGAAATTGTCCCCTAGTGAAGCGAACCCGGGCTGGTGGTGTTTAAAATATTAGTAGGATTTCGTCAATACGCTAAAATGCCAAAAAATTGCAGAGTTACGTTTTGTTACTATCTCACAGGAAATATACATTTTTCCGGGATGAAAAATACCTTATGTATTCCAGGACCTGAAGTAACTATTTACCAAATTTCATGAAAATCTGTACAGCCGTTACGAAGCTGAGTGGTAACAAACATACAGACACACCCACACATAATCGCATTTATAATATTATAGCAGAGATGATTGGAAAATATTTTTTATAAGTTTTTCGAAATCCGGAAATTTATCGTCCAAGCAATCAAAACGAATTTATGAAATCATAACGGAACATTCCAAGTTTTCATGGTTTCCGGGCTTGTAGGCCGTGGTCCGGTGGTATTTGGTAGAAATACCACCGGACCACGGCCTATACAAGCCCGGAAACCATGAAGACTTAGAACAATGCTGGTCGTGAAAGCTTGCACACCTGGATATAACGGAACATGTCTGTAATTTGGTTTTCTTGGGTGTTTTTCGAGTATTTTGTATAATCATACGGAAAAAAACTTTTTTAGCATTTTTGTTCATCTGTTACTAACGGAGTTACTTACTCTAAAACAGCTGTACCGTTGTTAAAACACAAATTGGAACCGACACTTTTTATTCGGTAAGCCCGGTTAAAAGACGCGATTTTTACCAAAACAGAAATTGACGTGAACGGATATATTCACGCGAGCGAATCTGCGTTCACGCAAACGAAACTTGAGACAACGGCCGTTTGTATTAAAAATACAGATCTGTTATAGACAATGCTATTTTGAAAATTCACAGATTTCGCAATCCTTGCAACCATCGAGGACATTGGAAATGATAACAGCATATATGAAACATAATTAACTGTTTATTATACACAATATATTTATCAATGCACTGTTTAGTTTTGTCAGGAATAACCCTATTGTTCTTCTGTTATATACGTGTTCACTTTTGCTTGATTACTTAACTTTTAAATGGATTTTTCTACAGTATTTATTAACATTTGCTCAAAAATAACACTGTAGATCGTCGCAAATACCTCTCAATTAACTAGACATGATATAAAACACATTTCGAAAAAATTGCACTTGTTCAATTTTGCATGATTGCTCCTCACTACATCGCGACACCGTTGTCTTTTGGCCTTGAACGAAAACTCGTAACTCTGCCCCCATATACGAACATAAACAATTCCAATGTTAAAATGTTAAAAGTATAAAAAAAGACATTATACCTACTTATTACAATTTTTCAGGGTGGTTTTACAAACTAAGAAACTGATGAAATGATTAGAGCACGTAAGTAATTTTAAAATACAGCATAATAAAAATGTCCCTTGTTAACAAACGCGCTAACTTACAAAGAAATAGACAATAAAAATGTAAAAACTTTTCTTATTTTTACCTCGTATAAAAAACATGTTTATAAAGGTAAAACTGGGAATTGATGTGCAATGATATACAAACAGTACTCAAGAGACCGAGAAACGGTCTTATGGAAGTATTTGCATAACAGTACAATCACGATCAAAACTTTCACATTCCATATATCGATATAACATGTCGGTTTTACAAACCTATCTTATGGCCATTTTTTGGTAGCTTACGTGCCTGTGTGTTACCTCGTATAACGGCACGTTATCTATACAATCTATAGGTACATAATATAATGTTACAAAACTGTTTTCTGAGTTGGCGGAATAAATATTTATTTACAATAATTAAAAACACAATAATAATGAATGCACAACGAAAAGTCAGTTCTAAAAATCAACACAAGTAAACAATAACTAAACAGTAATTACAAAGCAAAACAAAACCACTATATATAGAATAACTCGTACTTATTGCCACTACACTAGTATTTATTTTATCAGTTTATTTATTTATATCACGGCACTATTTATATTACTGATCCACCGTAGACTTGAATGCGTGACTCACCGTTGACTGATTGATTCAGTCACTCGCACTGGCTGTTTATATATGCTGCGTGGCCTAAGCCTATAGTGTGTTCTCGCTTTAAATTTAAAGCTCTACAAAAAAAGGTATCTTAAATTTTTTCCACAAACCTCACCATTTGAAAGATATTGAAGATTTAAGTTTGATTATTTTTAGACAAATTTCATTTTTGTTTATGAATTTTATAACTCGACAAAAAATGACTATTATAAATCTTCAATATCTTTCAAATGGTGAGGTTTGCGGAAAAAATATAAGATACCTTTTTTATAGAGCATTAAATTTCCTACAAAATTCTCTTAAAACATTTTTCTGTACAATCAATTAATGATGAGGTATGAATTTTTTTCTATTGGACTGAGAAAAAAATAAAAAACTGTGATGCGGAGGATCTTTCTATTAAAATTAAGAGCTCATATTTGGTGAGAATTTTTTTAAGGTGTCTAGCAACCCATTTTTCCGTGTCACTTGTAAAAAAAAATAATTTATTTTTTTGACCCACCCTAATATAGAATCTTGTTATAGGTATAGTTTGAGTGCAAAATAATTAATAGCAAATGCTAATTTTTTGTCTTAGTAAATCAATAACTGAATGTCTGTTCCTTGCTCGCTCTGTGGAAAAATACTGTTTTTTTCTGCGCGCGGCAAATTAATTTTCTTTACGTTTTGTGGGTAGTATAATCAGAATCTGACCTTCTCTGGGATATGGAAGTAAAAGCAAAAAATCAGTTAACAAATCAATTTAAAAAAATGCTAATTTTGTTTGACTTATGGCTAATACAATAATTTATTATACTGCTGGCAGAAGTTGAAAACCTCGTGGATAAGTTTTGACTGTGACCGTATTAGGTAGTGCATGTTTTTTAGCCATCAACATTCACAGAATTTTATTTTAGTGATAGAGAAGAACATCTCTTTCGTTTATACGTCAAAAATAGCAGTGAAACAAAAACGTTAAAGATAACTGTATAACGTCTAAATTTTGAACATCTTATAGAAATGAGGGCAGTATAGCCTAGATGGTAGCGTGCTTGGCGCCGCAACCTCTAGACTGGACTGCCGTGGGTTCGAATCCCACCTGCGCTCATGGATGTTTTGTGATGTTATTTAGTTTTAAGTTAGTTGTTATTTAGTGTAGTTGAAAGACGCTAATGACCTTAGATGTCGACGCGTCTATAATCTACAATAAATAAATAAATAAATCTTATAGAAATAATCTCTAAGTCTCTTCAGCACCAGCTCGGTAAGAAATCACAATGAGATCAAAATCGGAATATAAAATTTAATTCTGATTTTTAATGTCTGTCTTCTAAAAAAATATTTTAAAAATTGCAAATAGCTACCTTTGACTGTTTGTGAGATATAGCCCTGTTTTAAAAATTTAACTATATACTCGAACTATAGGGATCCGTCAAATGAGCATATGACATCTGGTGGCAAAAAATTGTACTCAAAACGAGGGAAAATTTTATATGCTAACAGTGCAAATTTATCGTGAAATTGTTTATTACAAAAATAAAACAAGTAAAATAAACAAAAAGTTTATCGAAAATGGAATTCGCGATGTTTTCTAATATCATGGCAATAAACACTGTCAGTTATTGCCTTGTAAAACTTACTTTACACAGAATTATTTTCTAATGAAATGTGGAAAAACTGTATTTATGAATTAAAAAAATATTTTATATTAATAATAAGATGTACTTATTATCATACTGCACTACAATAGTTGAATCCCTGATGATTGACAAATTTATAGGATTAACTTTGTATACAAATATTTTGAGGTTAGTAACTTACCTACTTATTACAATATAACTAATTATGTTGCAGTTATGTGTTAACATTATTCACCTAGCCCAGCCTTAAAGGCGCATTGAACGCGGATGATTAATTTCGTGGAGATTTTCTTTTAATTTTGATCTTTTTAAGCAATATGTCGTAAAGATTACTACTTTTGACAGTTCATTTTGCATGCATTTTTCTCGTTATATTTCCGACATTTGATAATATGCCTGGCTTTGAGAATCTGTTCTTTTTCAACAAAATTCCTTTGTTTAGGATTCGTACCGGCCCAATCACAAATTGCACTTATATTTATGATTTCTTATCACTTTGAAAATCATAAAATTACACGCTAAAGTATACCCTGTATATGAAATTTCCCCCCCTCTGCGCCATGTTTTTTAAACTCCACCTATCTGACGGATCCCAATACTGCAGAAAATGTTCGAGTAAAATAAAAACAATTTCTTTAATGTGACTTTTTAATGTAAATTTAAATCTATGTAATGACGCTATTATATTTCATTGGAATTATAAATAAAGAAATTATTATTATATATTTTTTTAGTAGTTACCTATAAGTAATGCAAAATTTAAATGTTATTAAATAACTTCCTTGTGTGTTGTGAAATAAATTTAAAAATTCTCTAGCACTCAACTAGCAATTTTCCACTGGGCACTCGTTCAGCTTTTTTGTGTTGAAATGGAAGCAGAAAGGCTTTAACATTTTTTGCAGCCACGTATATAGGTATGTATCAGATTTATATTTTTTGTTATAACGTTAGATAATGGAATAAGGTAGGGAAATAATAGGTAGAGGGTTCATTTAAACTTTAATAAAGCACTGACGTTGTACAGGTTTCTCTATCTACAGTTGAGCCATGCAACATTTACAACTGTAATATCATCGATCCACTTGCAGTTTAAACGAATACAGTGTACAGTTTTTTACAGTATACATTGATAGGTGAAGTCAAGCCAACATTTTAGTTCTTCACTATCGAAACCAGATAAATTTTCGTGAACCCCCGTTTACGAATTGTAAACCCCCATTTTTTTGTCACGCCAACGTAGACCCCCGTCGAGTCTCCCGTGGGGGTCCACCTGGACCACTTTGGGAATCAATGCTCTAAAGCAGGGATCGGAAACTGGCGGACCGTGGTCCAAGTCCGGACCGCGGAAGGTCAAAAACTGGACCACCAAAATTTTTTTGAATTATTTAAAAAATATTTTTTTGTACTTTGCGCTACCAAAGTTTTATTTTCGAGTGCTTTGTGGCGGTAACAGGCACATTTTGAAGAACCAATATCACTCAAGATTAACGACCGCCCACCTTGAAACACTCTTCGCATAAGCTGCTCCCCGCGTGAACCTAACTTTAAAAAACTGACTCAAGACCGCAAATGTAATTTCTCTCATTGATTTTTGAATACAATTATGCTTATCTATTGTATTTCATATTATTTTGTGAGTGAAAATTAAAATAAAAAATTAGTAAAGAATATGAGTGATTTTTTTTTTTAGACCTCGATAAAATTTTTTCTACAGTATCCGGACCCCACCTATAATTACTTGCCGACCCCTGCTCTAAAGGCACCCAATGGGAATTTTGCAGTGTGGTTTTACCCACACACCATGCCTCTTTTTATTATTATAACTTAAAAAGTGGACAAAAATAGTAGTTATACGAAAGTGCTTTAAGCACAGTACTATAAGTACCTACTTAAAGCATTATTGCGAGCCCTAAATTCTCAGCAATCAGCACTGCCCAGCTTTAGATACAAGTTAGTAACTCCTGTTGCGACACACAGTAAGTATAGGAAACATTGTAGATTATATAGACGAATGGCAACTGAGGACATTAGCATCAGCATTGCAGTAGGATATTCGAGTTGTGTATGCTGACTTTGGAACGAGAATAGAACTTAAAAAGAAAGGGTAACCGATAACTCAACAATTTACGTTCCCCTGCAGCGTTGTAGTCGCGCACCTAAGTTTACTGTATATAAAAGTCTCTCTCAGTTACTACAAGTCTATAAGAATTCTTCGCGTTAATCTAGGGTTTTTCCATTCCTTTTTAACATTGGAAATGTTTATGTTCGTATATGGGGGCAGAGTTACGAGTTTTCGTTCAAGGCCAAAAGACAACGGTGTCGCGATCAAGTGAGGAGCAATCATGCAAAATTGAACAAGTGCAATTTTTTCGAAATGTGTTTTATATCATGTCTAGTTAATTGAGAGGTATTTGCGACGATCTGCGGTGTTATTTTTGAGCAAATGTTAATAAATACTGTAGAAAAATCCATTTAAAAGTTAAGTAATCAAGCAAAAGTGAACGCGTATACAGTGTGTCCACAGACTCATCCTCAACATGGGGATCTCCGTTGTTATGGGAGATAGAGATTTGGTTAAATGAGACAAAACGTGCATAATCTCCAGTACTACTACCCTGCGTAGTCAAACTTTCCATATTTTGCTTGGTTCGCGACCGACAGTTGAAAAACGAGATTTACCCATTTTCGTTTTTTGTTTATAACTCGCTTATTAAGTAAGTTAGAAAAAAAATATTTTTACTTTCTTAAGGCCGTTTTTTATGAAGATTTCAAATCTCTTTTCCTATTTTTATTTACTTTTATAGTTTTAGAGATACTTGTATTAACTTTGTTTTTTTAAATACACGTCAAAGATGGCCATGACACCATTCGAAAGAGTATTTTTTTCTCTTTAATTTGATATGAGGGTTGATGGATTTATTTTCAAAAATAACAGAGTTATACGTAAAACACTGATTTTTAATAGTAGGCTATGCTAAATTAATTGATAAAACAACAGAAGGCTTAGCAAACAGTTGAAATTCGCGTTGGCTTAGTATAAACAGCTGTTTTGTTTTAGCTGATAAAAGTGTAGTTTGTTGCTAATTTGAGTTTACTAAGTGATTTATTAAATTTACTTTTGTTATCATGGAACCATTTTGTAACAATTAAAAATAAGCGATTTTCAACAATTGATCGTAAAACAGTAGTTTTGTCTTCTTGACTTATTCTCGTTGACTTAGTAAACGGCTTTTTAAATGATCCATAATTTATTAAATTTACTCGTAAGTTTCTGTAAATAGACGAATGAGGTTGTCTTCATTCTGGATACTGATCGAAGTACATTTCTGCAGCTCTGGTCGAATTTTTGTGACATAGAATGTAACAATGTAACATTGTTACAAAATGGTTCCATGATAACAAAAGTAAATTTAATAAATCACTTAGTAAACTGACAAATTAGCAACAAACTACACTTTGACAGCTAAAACAAAACAGCTGTTTACTAAACCAACGCGAATTTCAACTGTTTGCTAAGCCTTCTGTTGTTTTATCAATTAATTTTGCATAGCCTACTACTAAAAATCATTGTTTTACGTATAACTCTGTTATTTTTGAAAATAAATCCATCAACCCTCATATCAAATTAAAGAGAAAAACAATCTCTTTCGAATGGTGTCATAGCCATCTTTGACGTGTATTTAAAAAAACAAAGTTAATACAAGTATCTCTAAAACTATAAAAGTAAATAAAAATATGAAAAGAGATTTGAAATCTTCATAAAAAACGGCCTTAAGAAAGTGAAAATATTTTTTTTCTAACTTACTTAATAAGCGAGTTATAAACAAAAAACGAAAATGGGTAAATTTCGTTTTTCAACTGTCGGTCGCGAACCAAGCAAAATATGGAAAGTTTGACTACGCAGGGTAGTAGTACTGGAGATTCTGCACATTTTGTCTCATTTAACCAAATCTCTATCTCCCATAACAACGGAGATCCCCATGTTGAGGATGAGTCTGTGGACACACTGTATAACAGAAGAATAATAGGGTTATTCCTGACAAAACTAAACAGTGCATTGATAAATATTGTGTGTATAATAAACAGTTAATTATGTTTCATATATGCTGTTATCATTTCCAATGTCCTCGATGGTTGCAAGGATTGCGAAATCTGTGAATTTTTTAAGTTATTAAAAATGTAAGGAATGTAACGATTTACCTAATATATGAAATAAAAAAAAACGAACATTTCAATTTTCCTTTCTACGAATTAAAACAGTTATAAATCTCGGACGTAGGGAGTTTTATAAATTATCATTACATGAAAATAAAAAGAATTTCACTGCTCTATATAAATATCCTGTGATTTTGTTGCTGGGCGCTGTAAATGTTCGAATTGAGTATATATACGTATTGGTTCATGGTTCATTATTCTGGTCTATTTAAAATTAATTGGAGGACTTTGAATTAAACAATAATATGAACTTAATCGAAAATTCTCCGTGAAAATCCAACGCGAATTCTGATTGTTTTCTTAACCCCCGACCAAAAAAAAAGACATGTTATGTGTTCGGATCGTGTGTTTTTAAATAAATTGAATTTCCATAAATGGTTACTACCTACTAATATTTTTTTACTCAGCTTGTATGTTTTATTTTCATTAAATTTGTTAACAAAAGCATTTTCTTTTTGTTTGTAAAATGCATTACAATTTCAAAAATTAATAGTTTCAGGGCTAAATGGGTTAACATGGGGTTCTAATTTGAACACTAACTTCGTAATCATTTTTAATTATCCAATCGGTATATTATACAGATTGTATCAAATTAAACCTGTGCATAGGGGCATTCTGTGTGTAAGACAGAGATTGATACATAAAGCAATAAGTAAAAATGAGATAAATGATCGCTAATAGGATGTTACGTGGTTTCTGTAAATTAAACTGATAAAAGATTTACATTTTTACAGCATAGAAGGAGCGAAAAAACAAAGATGACGCTATTAGGTTGTATAAATATTATTTATTTACAGTAACCACGTAACATCCTATTAGCGATCATTTATCTCATTCTTACTTATTGCTTTATGTATCGATCTCTGTCTTACACACAGAATGCCCTATGCACAGGTTTAATTTGATACAATCTGTATACTATTTTAAAATTATTTCAATAAAAGCTTGTCTTTTTTAATTATTTTGTATTTTTAGTATTAAAACATTAATTGATTGAATATGTGGTAGCTGTTCAAAATTGACTTGGAAGATTTGACTTGAACATACTAACATACTAACAATGCAAGTTAAATAAAAGCTTATAAAAACGTTTCGTGTTTGGATTAACATTATTTGTAACTGCAATTTTACTCAGTGCTTGTTTAGCGTCTCGTGGCTCGACTTGTATAAAGAAACAAAATAATGTAACTAAGCTTTTGTAGACGGGGCAACGGTCCGTTTTATCGGGGCTTACAAATTTACAAATATATGCAGAAAGGCGTAAATTCTACATCATTAGTGGAATTAAATGAGCCCGAATATCATTCGTGTTGTAGCATTATAGAAAGAATACCGAATAAACTTCGATAAAAAACACCCCCTAAATGTTTTCCAATGAATTGAATGTTTTAAAATAAGAGAGTAAGTGAAAGAATTAGAGACAAAAAACGACAGAGAAGAAATGTGTAAAACCTTTTGAAATAATTCAAAGTAAACTCAAATACGTGTCTTTAGCCTGGAGGTGCTTATAAAAAAAGCTCATTATTTTGCCTTAGCAGAAGACATTGTTCCTGTCATGAAAATTTCACTCGTACTTTGCTAGTCTCGCGAGCAGCGGATACGGTAGTGGCGAACGTCGGTGGGGTAGGGGGGTGTTGACGACGACGACGATGACGGTGGTGGAGATCAGGTCGGTGGTACGCGGCGCGGCGGTGGCGACGGCCGGTGCAAGGGGAGAGGTGTTGCAAGAGAATAGACGTTTCCTGCGCTGTGACGGGAAACGACCCGCACCCCACGGATTAAAAGGCAAAACACAGCGGTAGGAAATGTAATGGGGCGTGAACAATATTTCACCGTGTGCTGCTATACTCTACTCTGTTCTGCTGCACGGCATCCCGGCTACCGCCACGACAGTCGATGCCCCTAAGTCCTCGCCAACAACGGCTTGACGTTCTCTTCTGCTTCGTCAATGTTCCTCAGGCTTAGTAAAAACGTGTATACGGAATTCCTGCCGATTCATTCATTCATTCATATTTTCTGCTTCATAAACACTTTCTAACTTTTTTTTTTTAAAAAAGCTACTCATATCGTAGCTAATGTCCTCATAAAGCTCTTTTCTCTGCTTAATATATCTTGAACTTTTCATTCCGAAAGATTTTACAATCAAATGTCTTTTAAATTTCCAACGGAAAATTAACGATATCTGCCTTTCATGAATATTTCAAAATAGTATCAATGCGTCATCACGACAAGGTTTTAGCGCTTTTTAATGATTTGAAAACATTTAAGTATTATCGGAATTCATGACTCATGGTCAAGCTGTCATAAAAAATATTTATGATGTTTTTAAGCCAGAAGTTTGCCACTTCTGATGTCTAAAGTCTTATTAGGGGTTAGGGAATATCACGACGCTAGTTTATTTTTTGCTTATATTTCGTTTGTTTTTCTTATCCTCGTTAAAATAAGTTTCGTTGTCTTATTCTTTATAACGTCACATTTATAGAAAGTAGAACGCTAATTTGTGTGCACGGAGATTCTATAACCTACTTAGGTACATAACTATTATGAGCTGGAAAGCTGAATTTTGGCATATTTTATCCGCAAATGCCAAAGGGTGTGAATTAGATAATATGTTTTACTAGTTTAGTTTACAAAAGAAGGTAATAAAGAAACCAAAATAATGTTAGTAATTTTAAGATATGATTGAAACAAAGCATTAATACTTTTGAGTTGGGTTCTGAGCCTCCAATAATTCATACTCAATTCCGGAATTGGTTTCGATATTTGGTATGAACTAATTCCGATATCAAAAAAGGTCTACAAAAAACTGCATGTAGAAGAATTCTTTTTTTAAATTTAAATTTGTTTATTGGCATAGAAAATGTTGAAAGAAACTTTGAGAGTCAAAAATTTGCAAACAATAGAAATCAGCATTATCAACTACTAGTAATAATTATGAATAATTCCAATATTAACCTTAAAAAACTTATACTTTATATAACTCTAGAGGGAACATCAATCACTGGTAAAAAATCTATATTAAAGCCCACTTTCGGGTCGACAAATTAAGCAAACATTTGTTAATTTATACCCTTTCAACCGACTTCAAAAAAAGGAGGAAGGTTCTCAAGTCGACGCGTATATTTTTTATTCCTTTTTTTTCATTAGTAATTTCGACATTAATTTTTTCAGTTCTGGAATGGATATGTTTAAAAAATTTGTTTGAATGATTTAATTCGAGCGAGCTCAATTAATACACCAATATCTGGATGACCGAGCTTTGTTCGGATGAGTTCAAAAAAAATAGTACTTAAAGTTCCCATTTCATCAAAATCGGTCGTTTTTAAGATAAAAAATTACATACCTATAAGTAGATAATATTATTATACGTCATACTACATAACGTATGTACCTACATATTTTATATAGGTAATATAAAAGTAATATACCTATTTATTTAAATATTAGTTAAAAAATAACAACAATAAAATCTAAACATAATTATGTGTCGTTTAATAATATAGGGATCTGTTGTTATGCATTAACAATAAAGGTGAGACAAGTAATTGTGAATTGGCATTTAGTGGCCTGCGGAACGGAGAGCCAACAGACCTCTATATGTACGTACATACGACTTGAACAGGGAGCTTATATAACATAAAAGTATCTCACCTTAGATAATCCGCGACCTAATTATGGCATCTGTGTTCTTTAGTAATTACGAGTATTTATTATATTATATAATCTTTTTATTAATGTCTTTCTTGTTTCACCGTTCTTACTTACGTCAACAATGCAATTGTTGATTGTTGTGTCAGTTTTAATTTTACCCTATAATAAGCCCTTGCGCTGAATGAAATTATAATTAATGACTTTCTTAAAACATTGTTTTCTAATTAAACCCTAGAAAATTATTGCCTTACAATGATTTATTCTATTTTAAATAACATTTTATATACTTTGTGCCTTATTTTATAATTATTTGGAAATTTTAATGGTTTTGATTCATTTATATTAGAAATCGTGTCCATCGTGATTATAATAAAATTAAGCAAAATCGCAGGATAGTGGACAAAAACGTCTTACATTTAATTTAATAAATCAAATGGTTTTGATACATTTGTAGATATAAATTATTATTACTAGTAATCCTTGTTTAAGAAGTACAAGAATAATGAATTGAAAATATGAATTGGTGCTAGGCCCAAATAACCTTAGCTGTTTGTGGTCTTTAAAACACAATTTAACACAAGAAGTACAAGGATGTTGAGTTGTGAAATTTTTGTTAATTTAGTTGTAATTTGTCCAAAAATGAATAATTATATTTACTTTCGTTTATTCACTTTCATTAGTGAATTACAATTTGATTACCAGACAACTATGTAGCCAAGACTTGCCATTAACGTTATACGAAAGCTCTGTTTAAGAAAAATATTTAAATGCCATTGCCGGGATTTCGATAAAAAATCATATGTAAATTATATGATATAACTTCAGTATTACGTTTGAATTGAGGTGTCTTGTTAAATAATTATTAACTTAATAACGAGCTTAATAACTTATAAATGTTTTATTCTTTTCAAATCTGGTAAAATAAACTTTATACTTAAGTAGGTTTTGGAAACTTCATAGAGAAATATTTTCATATTAGATATTATATGAAGCATTAATTTAAATAATTTATTAGACAAATATCTGTCAGTCAAAGTAAGTTATGCGTAAAATATTAATGAAACACCCCGTCTAGACTCCGGTGATTTATCTAATACAGCCCATATTACCCCCACATAATATGTACTTTCATACATACTCTTAACGTGTGCTTAAAGGTACATAATTATTTAACATTTCTCGTATGTGCATGGAAATGGGTAAGTGTTCATTTCAATCAGCCCTTTTTGTAACAACACAATATTGCTTAACAAAAATACTTATGATGGGTTGCAGAAAGTATTGTCAAACAATTATTTTTTGACAATGACCTTAGATTGTGATCATATTGTTAAAGTTTTTATACATGCAGAAGCAGTCTAATGTTGTTGTCAAATTCTCTGTCATGTAGAACATTACATTGTACTTACAGAAAAACAAATGATTAATCTACATCAGAGGTTCCCAAACTTTTTTTTCTCATAGACCACTTTAAAAATTTTGCTGGTTCCGGTGGACTCCCTGCAGCTACATTTCTACCATATTCCCAAAACTCGACAAAAAATGTGAAGATTAGATCTAACTATGGAAATTTGCGTTGCGGCTGAGTTCCAACCACGAATTAACAGTTTTCGAAAAAAAAAGTGAGAATTGATTGGTTAATTAATTAATTGATTGTGCTGTGAGTGGATGTCAAAAAAGGAAAGTTGGCCAATCAAAAAAGTGATTCCATCCAGCTTTACTTTTTTGACATCTACTCACAGCACAAGAAATCAAACAATTCTCACTTATTTTATTTAGAAAACTCCCCATTCGGAGTGGTTTTTACAAGTAACAGTCGCTGAGCTTCTTAAAATATTTTCTGCCTACATTGATAGGTGAAGTCAAGCCAACATTTTAGTTTTTCACTATCGAAACCAGATAAATTTTCGTGGACCCCCGCTTACGAATTGTGAACCCCAACTTTTTTGTCACGCCAACGTAGACCCCGTCGAGTCTCTCGTGGACCCCTGGGGGTCCACCTGGACCACTTTGAGAATCAATGATCTAAATAGAAAAAGATCGTTTTTCAAGCTAAATTGTGATTAAAAATGCGTAGAAAAATGTTGGTTCAAAGTTGAAACTCAAAAAATACCTGCACTGATTTTGATCAATTTATTTGTACACAGATTTTACACGGCCAGAATGAGACAGATAATGTAATAAATATATGGGTTGTAGTACTGGGCCATGATGTTTGGCGTAAATTGCGTTATAGTCAATTGAAAGAAAAAATAGAGGTGTTATCTATTTTAAAAATGTATTGTGTAGTCGTTTTAAATGTAAGACAAAATCCAATGGCATTAGATATTTAAGTTAGACGCGAGATCATTCCAAAGACTTAAAAAAAATCGTTTATATACTCAAAAATACAGTACTGGCTACTTTTTGGTTGGATATGTTAGGTGAAGATTCTCTAAAGGCGCAGAAAAAAATTATTTGCCAGTACATTTATTTACTCTTTGGCTAAAAAAGGATCCTGTTATAACGTTAAAAGCTGTTGTGACTTGCGTCACGGTATTGCTATTTGGAACAAATTACTGTGTAGATACACTATAAAGCTATTATGTATGTTGTACAGCTGAAAGCTGCCATGACTTCAGTCTGCAGTTTGAGATTGATTGACACGCGGTAACAACTATACAATTGTATGTAGCACTTCCGCTACTTCCGGATGAAAACGATTTAGATATATGGGAGACCTTTTGAATAAAAGTTCTGTTATATTAAATTGAAATATTGTTATATGCTAATTCGCCATTTTAAATTGCCTTATAATTGTTTTTCGACATTTATGTTTGACGTGTATAAAAATAAAATTCATTTCACTTTCAATTGATGCGAGAAAAAATTTACATATATTATAATTTACAACTAATAATTTTGTTAATTGAATAAATAATGATATTTGAACGACGTATATTTTTGTTATGGAAAGTAGAATTTGTATGGTAGAAAAAGTTCAGTGAACCTAAACTTTTTAAGTGTTGAATATTAAGCTGATGAATGTTCATTGAGATATATTGTGTTTATGAAAATGTAATTGAGAGAAAGAAAAACCATTTTTTCTCCTACCTAGGCCGAAAGTTCGTACTTTCGTCCCTGCCAAGCGGGAACAATGTCGCTCTTTATTCCTGTGGTACGGACAAGTGCGCGTGCGCAGTAGTACTTATGCCGGCTCTCACGCACCTACTTCTGTCTCCTACACATTAAAATTATTTCCTTTAATAATTTTAATAATAAAACAAAATAAAAATAATAATTTTAATAATTTTTTTTTCAATTTTGCGAACTTTCGGCCTGGCAGGAGAAAAAAAGAGTATGCGCAACACGGGAGGAAATTACTACATTTCCTCCCTTGTGGCACAATGTACTATTTTTTGCCAAAATCAAAGTCTAAAATAGATTTATTAGTTATATTGACTAGCCGTATTGTAACTCTCACTCCTAGGAATGCCTAAAAAGTAAAACATCCCAATTAAAACACTAAAGTATTTTGGAGTTTGGACTTCGACCAAAACGAGTAGTTGTTGGCCGTAATTAACTAGTCGTTCCTAGGAGTGCCCGCACTCCGAGCTTTGGCCATGACACGAATTCAATGATATAACGTATCCTTTTTGATTATTATTTACTTCTTTGAAATAAACTTGATAATCTACTCATAAGTATATCTATTTACTTTGAAAATCTTCTTTTGTGGTCTATCATAGACAAAATTTTATACTAGAACAACCTGAAATAAATACATTTAAAAAAGTTTAAAACCCGAAGTTGTGCTAAAATTTATCGTTCTAAATGTTTAATCTAATAGTAACTAAAAGTTACGATGCACATATTTTTGCACATTTAACATTATTAATTATAAAATATACAATTCACACCAATAAGTTTCTAAAGTGGAATGCTATTTAATTAACATCCAGTAATTATGTACCTACGCAGTTCATAAAAAAACAATAAAAAATGCGTACTTACAAAGTACACTCTTTGTCATATTTTTTATTGAAGAATGTTTTGTTTTTTTTCTCCCGAGAAATCCTAAATCAATCAATTTGTAATATTCTTGTTAAAATGTAAAATCAAATAATTAATATTTTATTATTTCTGTGATGAATTCGGGGTATTTGATTATTAAATTCATTGTTATTGTTTTCATTGTCTGTTATTCTATAGACTGGTACAGCTTGTGTTAACAATATGTAAATATTTGGAAGCCTGATAAGTAAAGGAATTCAGGAAAATTCCCACCATTATTATGCCTACTATATACACGGAAAATTGTAGACTTGTACTTATTAGAGGAAGGTTGAATAATTTTCGTTTATTAACTGCATTTCTCATAAAATCATGACTGGCTGCAGACAAAAATAATAAATAAATAAATGTTCAAAAGTTTTTGCCTATTTTTCGTGAAATAGATAGGACTTCAAAGTTTTTAATTCAGTGATCAATGTAGTATTCCTTATTAGGCTCGCCCATTAGTCTAGGGCCTATTTTCTTTAAAAATTAAAAATTTACCGTTTATCGAGAGCCGATAATGCGTCAACGCGATGCTTATGTTTGGTGACGTCACAATTTTCTTTAACATTTTGTAACTAATGGTGTTATTGTGTATGGTCAATGTTACAATTTACAGCACTGTGGAATTGCTCTCATATTGACTTATGCAATACTAAATTTATTAAAAAGTGACAAAAATTTAACAGCACTGTAAATTACATTGACCATACATAATAATGTTACCGAACTGTTTTCTGAGTTGGCGGAATAAATATTTATTTACAATAATTATTTACAATAATTAAAAACACAACAATAATAAATACAACAACCAAAAGTCAGTTCTGACAATCAACACAAGTAATTAGCACTTAACTATATACAATTGACTAAGTACACTAATATTTATTTTATCAGGTGAATTTATATCACGGAACTATTTATACCACTGTATTTATATCAGATTTATTTCTAACGTTTATTTATGTCGGCCATTTACTCAGTTACTTAAGTACTATTTATTTATATCCACTCCACTATTTATATCACGGTACTTGACTGATTCGACCGTTGATTGACTAATATTTTATATCACTGATCCGCTTGGTTACACGACTCACCATTGACTGCGTATTCGACACTACACTGACTGCCTGACTTCCTCGCACTCGCTTGCTTATATAGACCGCTTGACTTAGGCACAGCGCGTTCTAGCGTTCTCTAGAATGTTCGTGCAGTTACTCGTTGTTCAGCAAGCAAACACTGCTTCTCGATTTCTCTACCTGACGTTTATATACAGGGTGATCCGTAACAATAATTTAGCGTCATAGTGTTACATGAGTGATGCTTTGAACATTATGATATTAGGACGTCAGCATTGTAAATGCCTTAAAAGAACAAATTTTACGACATTAAATTAACTTCTGTCTTATTATTGATGCGTACCTATAACCCCATTATTTTGGCTTTATTGCAAATTATAGACGCTCGACAACTGAGGTCATTTGGTTTATTAATGTTAAAATGTATTATTGGAGGCAAACAATTTTCATATAATTGGCAACACTGTCCGTATGCTTGCAGGAATAGATATATTACAATGTAATAAACAGTTTAGCAGTTAAGTATGCATTATTATGTAGAACTGTTAGTGGCGTCGTGACGGTGTGTTCCGCGAGGCAGGCGCACGCCGCCGCCTCTCGCCTACCTCGATCTAATCTAAACCAGAGATCAGATGATAATAATTTATAGGCAACAATTAAACGCGGAAGCATTGTACAGTCCCAGTGAGTATTTAAATCACTAACGCGTGTCGAATCATAAATCAGCTGTTTTAGCAACAACTCACCTGTACGCTGCACTGCTGAACTGTACCGCTGTCATCCGGATATAGCGCTTTGTTAGCTGCTGCCGGTTGAACGTTACCGCAGTACATTAGTTTATTCAGAAATTCGAAGTAAACAATGCAAGTTATATTAAATATGAACTAGAATTTTAGAAATAAACAAATAACTTTATGTAAACAAATTCTATCATTTTTAAATTAAAATCTGGTTGAAGAATGCATGTAATTTAAAAGGAGTATAGGTAAATAAAAATGCGCATAGAAGTTATAACTAACTTTGTTATATTTTCTATCTTTCATATTCTTTATTATAAATAATAGTTTTATACGGCTGAAATGCAATTGAAAAATTTTTTTTCGTTGAAGAGCAGCCAATTATATAATTGTTTCGAAACATATTGGAAAAAATCATTTTACCAACCAGTGGTCACAGTCAGGATTCTAACCTGAACCTGGAAAGATTCAGGTTAGAATCCTGACTGTGACTACTGGTTGGTAAAATGATTTTTTCCAATATGTTTCGAAACAATTATATAATTGGCTGCTCTCCAACGAAAAAAAAATATTCCTTATTGTATTTTAGTTATATTAGGTTTCATAATTTAACAAAAAACATTTCCACATGTCCGGTATAAATGGACCTAACCGCGACGGGTCTAATTTTTGCTTAATTAAAAAATTTTTCTCTTTTCATTAAGCTTTTTTACAACAAAAATCAAACTAAGATTGAGTTTTGTTTGGCACGAATTTTACTAACACAGATGAGTAAAGTATGTCCGGTAAACCAATAAACCATGTAATGTCGAATGACAATTTTTCGGTCCTATCAGCATATTTCCCGAACATGGAACATGGAAAGTGCGACCCTTGAGGTCCACGCGACGAACTTCCCAGTTTGATAAATATTTAATAACAATAATTAAATTAGATATTACACATAAAAGTAATCATTTTAATCATTAAAACATAATTATTATTTATTTTTAACAATAATTAAAAAAAAAAACGGCTGAACCGATTTTTATAAAATTTAAGTCGGATCAAAATGACGTTAACACGCCTCGATTGACACCCTTACGAAGTCGATATAATTTTTTATTCGCGAGATATTGTGTAAAATCTACTTTTTTGGAGTCTATTTGGTTAAGAAAAAAGAACGGCTGAACCGATTTTGAAAAAATTTCTTTCAGATCATATTTACGTTAATACGCGTCGATTGGCACCCTAACGTAGTCGATATCATTTTTCATTCTCGAGATTTCGTCTTAGAAAGAAATGGACACATACGTACACACACACAGAGAGAGAGAGAGACATCTTTCTAAAAATAGTGTAAAAATAGTGTAGTGACCTTAAAACATAAAAATTTGTTATACATTTTGATTTCGATTTTCGGACCCATTACAATAACTTCCAATGGGAAGTTAAAAATGGTATTTGTAGCAAAATTTGTTACGAAACATGAAGCGAGTTTTCCATAAAAATTTTGGATAACACTTCTACCATTTCATTCATGTCTTGGATTAAAGAAATTTTTTCTCAAAATAATTTTTAGCCATGCATTTCCGATTCAGTTGTATTTTTAACATTTCGAGTTTTACAGAGAATTTAACGATGTTGTTTGTTGCAGGTCGACCGGAGCCGGTGGTACGGTGGTGGCGTGGCGAGAGTCTGATTGATTCAACCGACAGGACGACATCGTTCCACAACGTGCGCACAAACGAGCTGCTGATCCGCAACCTGAAACGCGATGACCAACACGCCACGTTCACCTGTCAGGCGTCTAACAACAATATCAGCCAACCAGTATCGGCAAGCGTCACCATCGAAATATACTGTGAGTCAAACACTTTTTTTATTTTTATTTTTATAATGCAATAGTCTTCCCCTTTAAGTTACTCCCTACGAGAATTGAGACTACAAACAAAATAGCGATTATGTAATGACTAATAACTTTGTGGGGTTTTAAATGCATCAGACAAGGACAAAAAATTGTTCTCTAACGCAAAAATGTGAATGACATACGTTCATTATTTACACTCACCCGACCTAATTTTTGAACTTAGAGGATCCGTGGGATGTTTATCCAGTTAAACAATTTATTAAAAAAAGTGCAACAAAGTTCTTCAATAACTTAAAAGAGTGCCCCGGTGCAGTGCACTTTAATCTCGGAAGTAGACCTGGTGAGCGACGACTCAAACGGAAATTGTCAATTGACCTAATAAACTAATTATTTGGTGTTAACAAAAGTCAAAAGAAAATTATCTCTAAAATAGTGTAGTGCAGGGCATCGACCCTTAATGTGATTCTATTATTATATAATTTCAACAACTTTTCTTGTAATTTCTATAGCAAAATTACAAGAAAAGTTGTTGAAATTTCGAGGGTTAAAACGTAGAGATTGCGGAGATTATGGCAGGGTGGGCCAAGGCAGTTTAAGGTGGGCCGTGGCCCACCCTCTGGCGCCGCCACTGATATTTAATTAAGAGCTTATTTAATAGAAAAATGTTTACAAGCTTTTATTTTCTGTTTTCGTTGATATAAAATGAAATAGATATAAGCAAATGCCTAAAACAATTTCTATAGAACAATGACCCCTCATGTAGGCATCGTGAATCCTGGAAAGCTTGTAAAAAAATTACAAGCTTTTAATAATCTGTTTCGATGTTGGACGTCGGTATATAAAATTTGGGAAAATTTCTACAATAATTCCTGAAATAATAACCCTTCGGGTAGGTGTCATGAACCCTGAGGGTCTGCATGTGCAATCTGAAAGCATCGACTGTAGGTATATGCGCTCTCTGCCGTGGACATGCAATAATAACCACATTGCGCCGTGAATAATAATTATGTTTTGTTTAGTATTTCTGTGTCTATATATTATGATTGTGGATTGTATGTCTCGTTTCTTACGCAATTATACAACTGTTATTGTAACTTTAATGATCAACCGCTAGCTTTATTATAACGAACATGCATAATGCATTGCATATACCTATTAACAATGACGACTACCAAGTACCGATTGTTCGACTCTCGGTCGGTCGTATTAGATCTAGGGGAAATTTTCGATTATCTGGGAAATTTTCCAGAATATGCATCGGATGCTAATTTTTATTATTTATTTTATCAATTTGACACAAATAATACTAAAAAGGTAGGTTGTATAACTAACAACATAAAATATGCATGCGTATCTTCATTATCTTGGTTAGTCTTAGATCTCCTATAATAAATGAGAAATGTATTTAGCTTTAGCCGTAAAATACCTATACAATTTTTAGTGTGTTCCTTGTAAATTTATGTTTGTTTGTTCATGTTGTAATAATAATAAATATAAGTATATTTAATTATACTTTAGTGAGTTTAGTGTACAGATTTATTCCATGCCTTTTTTGCCATTTTTCTTACGTGGCTGAACTAGAGAGGAAAATAGCTATAAGAAATTGGGATAATACTCACTCAAACAGTAGAACTAAAACATAATCTCAAATCTAAAATTAAATATTTTTAGGAAAATTTTTATTTATTTATTTATTTTTTTTTTGAGAAATTGTATATAGGTTTTTGTGAAGCTATGATATCTAGGAAGAGTCAGGGGAATTTTTCAAGATTTTACTAGAGAAATTAAAGTTTTGCACCTGACATAACTGCCGTACGTACTAGGGTACTGCATCAGGTGTGACTTTTTTTAACGTCGACCCGCGTGCTTTACTCTGCAAATATTATGTAAATTCAACATTGAGCTTCATCTTCGGTTCCCCTAGGCTCCAAAAAAGTGAATGGACTCCGTCTTTTAGTTATAATTCCCAATCATATGTTTGATCATTTTTATCAGATACATATTATGAAAATTAGAAACAACGTTTTCCATTAATTTTTTGTCAAATTTGCGCAATTTTCTTTTTAACTTTTATCTAAAATTTTCCGCGTCCTGTAATGTGCTGCCTAATCTTAGCATATTGATAAATTCGGCCCTGGAACCCGAAACTTGGTACCCTAGATCAACTAGTATCCGACCATATTAAAAATATAGAGTTCTTCTGCTCCTTCGTGTTAAGATAGGGATCCCGTCCCGACAATTACGCGAGTGAATCTACTGACAAAATGTCAGTGCGAGCGAAACCATATGTAAAAATTAGTGATTAATATAAATTTCATAGTGTAACAAAACTGTTTTCTACGTGGGCGAAATAAATATTTATCTAGTATAATTAACAAAATAAACGCAACAACTATATGTCAGTTCTAACAATCAACACGATAATAATAACGAACAGTAATTCTTAAACAAAGTGAAGCACTTCAATAACACTCAACAAGACGCTAATGACCTAAGCTGTCGACGCGTCTATAATCTACAATAAATAAATAAACACTGAACAATTACTATTTATATACTGTATTTATGTTCGCAATTCAACTCGACACTGATTCACGACTGACCGCCTGACTCCCTCGTACTTTGCTTATATATAGTTCGAGCGCTTTCCAGAATATTCCGGCGGTTACTCGTATCTTCGATATCATTCCACCCCTCACCACTGTGACCTTCCTTTTATTGTAGTCAGCGGCGTAACATCTTGGGGGTTGCTACAATAGTATTTAATGAAATACATTTGATTCGAAATCATGAATAAATACTGTCCTGGTCAAAGTTGAGTGTATGGTTACTTTACCAATCATCCAATTTCAATTAATAAAACAGAATAATTTTAAATCATTAGATGACACAAAGTTAATAATATTGAGTGTAATAAATTGTTGAATATTTAACATGTGACTATATTCAGTTGAATATTCAAATTGTATAGGCGTGAACATCGTACAGTATGCATTAATGGGCTTCGGCCTGCTGGCAATCGTCCAAACGCGTTTTTCCTAAAATCGATAACATTTAATTTAATATTCTTTATATACCTAATAGTTAAATTTACATATTGCTTCGTATATATTGCATATCGTTAGTTGTTAGTGTGCAACTATATGCAAACAATATTTTTATTCATAAGTTTGCACTATAATTAACAACTATCGCTACACTCAGATTATTTTCTCGTTGAATAAATTGTTTAATCAGTCAGCAATTTACTTCAAATTGTTATTTATTTTTTCTTTGTAGGAAATCAGTTATAACTGTCAGTTATCCTTACTAATATTATAAATGTGAAAGTAACTCTGTCTGTGTGTCTGTTACCTTTTCACGCCTAAACCGCTGAACAGATTTCGATAAAATTTGATAAGGAGATAGATTACATCCTGAGGAAGGATATAGGCTACCTTTTGTCTCGAAAAAAAAACCGGCTTCGCCCGAGTGAAACAAATGGTCTCAGTGAACCGATTTCCAATTTTTTTTCACTGGAGATATTCAATAATATTGTAATTTATAGATGCTTGACAATTTAAGAAAAAATAATCAATATGATCCCAATAATACCTATCGTATAAGCAACATTTTCTTTTAGTATAAGTACATGCATAACGTCATCCTGTATTGTAACTTTTTGATTACTCCGTATTTTATCGCCGAATTTTTTATAGTTACCTACCTACTCATTGTATCTTGAAATATACAACTTTTCTTATTTGTTCTCTTTTTTAAAAATGTTAGATAAGTTTTATATTAGCCTAAATAAACTAGATGTGTGAAAATTAAACGGAAAGATGTTCGAAAAGTGTCGATTCAAACTAAAATAAAATTGTACATAATGTTACGTAATCCATATATCAAATTGTTAAAAAATAATTAAAGTGTAAAATTAAGGTAATTAAGTTGGAGATTTTTCTTTTAATTACGTTTTTGCGTTGTTACGCTTTTAATTATCTTCGTATATATTATACCTATGCACATTGAGGTACAATATAAGTATATTATAAATGGTGGACAAAAAATAACAAAAATTATAATTCACTCGGTTCATATCCATTTTTTAATGAATTTAATACGGCTCATGGATTCTTGGATTAAAATAAATTGTTATTGATTAATAACTATTTTATTTATCTTCGTACGACGTTTCGTCTCTTTCGAGACTTTATCAAGTACTCAATAACGAGTCATTAATTATCAAAAATTATACTTAAAATACCAAGACATGAAAATAATAAACTATAATTATAGTAACGTCGTTCCATCCTTAATCAATAAAATAAATAATTTTAAAAATACCAATAATGCAGTAAGAAAACAACTACCCTTTCTTTCTAACTATTCTAACCAAAATTATAATATTTGTTTTCTTTGTTATATTATAAACATAATGTTTTATGTTGAATTTTTTTATTATTATTTTTTTTATATTATTTAAACTACCAACCGGGAAAAATACAGAAATTTAGTTCAAAAAGCGAATCTCTTGAGAGACAATTTTGCATTTTATAAATTTTACCTTTCGGTTAAATCTAAATAAAAAAACTTGCAAATGGCGTGGTTTTCGAAATTTAAAATGAAAAAATATAGTATGCAGATTTTATTTGGTCGCCCTTTATAGCTGCACATGGTTGGATCCCTGTGGAGTCATTTTTTCATCCGAGCCGTACATATAGACCCTCTCCTGTGACGTATATGCACCAGATTAAAAGCAAGTATTATTTGTTATGTAGCTTGTTATATTTGAACAGTATTTAAAATCCGCCATCATTTTTCTCATTTATACTTCACTGCAGAGCGTAAAAGAAATTCTGTGTATCTGAATCGGCAAATCTCGAAAACTACTGAACGGATTTGAATGCGATTTTTACCACACGATAACTTATGTCTTGGGGAAGGTTTAGGTCTGTACTAGTTTCTCGGCCCGGTTTCGCCCGAGTGCAAATCGGATTATAATCAAGCTTACGTCAAAAGCGATTGAAATACTTAAACCTAATTAATATTAAATAACAATATATGAGTTAGGTAATTGTGGACAACAATATAATAATTATTAATTAATTCAACAATGAATTTTTAATCCACAAAGCATCCACTAGGTAGTGAATAATTATTGCTGACTGATATGTTAAGAAATACTATTCACTACCTAGTGGATGCCTTGTGGATTAAATTCATTGTTGAATTACTTAATAATTATTACTAATTAATATTATTCCCGCAATAGTAACAATATAAGACGCGGGCAGTTAATTATAAATTTGAGCGCGAACGAGCGAAGCGAGTGTGTAACGTATTAATTAATTATAAACTTGTGCAAAGCGAGTGAGTAACGTTTTAAATTACGTATTTCATATTATAGTTTTTTTCATCCGTTATGTATTACCTATTGTTGATAAACGTTGGTAATAAAATAAAAAAATAATATTGCACATGTAAATGTTCCTATATTTCACGTTATTCAGCTATATAATTAATAGTATAATTAATTTTAAATTCAAGCAAACGAGCGAAGCGGTAGCAGAGGTTCACCCGGGTCCCGGGCAAAGTCGGACGAAGCATCTAGTTCTCATATACCTAATTCATGAATAAAAAGAATATAAAATCATGGTTAATTATTTAAGTTACATTTTTTTAGAGGGAACAATTTCTTTTGTGGGCGGTTTCTCAATATAGTGTTACGTAGGTAGGTCTTAGTTATTACTGTCTTATTATAGCTGCCAGTCACGTTCCCTTTTCCGATGTCTATGTCAGTGCCGTCATAATAGTTATCACTACGTTAAATCTAATAACAGGAATGGCTTGGGTTACTTACACCTGGCAGAGGAGAGGGACTCTTCTCTGGCAACAATACTTGTTTGTTATTGGTTATCCGTACAGTCAGATATTGTTCTGCTGTATAGAACTAACTTATACTGTATTCCAAACCAAAGTTTCTCAAACTGTGACGCCACACATTGGTGTATCCCTTACTTTACTGTCTTTTATTATCAACGATTCACCCACCCAAGTCGCAAAAATTATCAGGGCGAAGTTGAATATTGAATAGATGTTTTTAGTGTGTAACGGCAGAAAAATGATCGGGATGTACTGTTCTAAATTATCCAAGAATGTTGCTGGAACCTTCAGTGTGAATATAATAAAAAACAGAATTAACCACAAACACCAAACCATAGTAATTTAATACTCGACGGACGTTTCGCCAACCAAGTTGGCATCATCAGGAGATGATAATTTTATATATATTACTACGATAAATTTTAACACTATAGTAGATTCTCAATTCTCACTAAGTTTGCGACTACGAGACGGGCAGTAACTATACTTATACTTATCGATTATTTTCTCTCTAAGAACTATTCTGATTCCTTTTTAGCATTTACCGAGTAAGTTGGGTGGAACGCACCAAACTCCAGGAGTGTATTGTATACGTAAAAATAATTTAAAACAAGCCGTGAGTTGGTTCGTTTATTAGGACTAAAGTGCGACACTTGAGGTCCACACGACGAACTTCCCAGTTTGATAAATATTTAATAATAATAATTAAATTAGATATTACACAGAAAAGTAATCATTTTAATCATTAAAACATAATTATTATTTATTTTTAACAATAATTAAAAAAAAAAAAACGGCTGAACCGATTTTTATAAAATTTATGTCGGATTAAAATGACGTTAACACGCCTCGATTGACACCCTTACGAAGTCGATATAATTTTTTATTCGCGAGATATTGTGTAAAATCTACTTTTTTGGAGTCTATTTGGTTAAGAAAAAAGAACTGCTGAACCGATTTTAAAAACATTTCTTTCAGATCATATTTACGTTAATACGCGTCGATTGGCTTCCTAACGTAGTCGATATCATTTTTCATTCTCGAGATTTCGTCTCAGAAAAAAATGGACACATGTACGTACGTACGTACATACGTACACACACACTACACACACACAGAAATCTTTCTAAAAATAGTGTAGTGACCTTGAAACATAAAAATTTGTTATACATTTTGATTTCGATTTTCGGACCCATATTACAATAATTTCCAATGGAAGTTATGTGTCAGTTTATTGTGAAAGTGTTTTTGATTAAAGTGTTAAAAATTCCACACACTTAATCAAATCTTGAAAATGCGCAAATATGGTGTTTGTTTATGGTTTTTGTAATAGGAATGCTACAGCTGCTGTTGAAGAATATTGTCAACGGTTTCGACATTAGAAAAACAAATAAAAATCGGAGAGGAACGCTTGAGTTTTTAACTTCCCATTGGAAGTTATTGTAATGGGTCCGAAAATCGAAATCAAAATGTATAACAAATTTTTATGTTTCAAGGTCACTACACTATTTTTATTACACTATTTTTTGAAAGATGTCTTTCTGTGTGTGTGTACGTACGTACGTATGTGTCTATTTCTTTCTAAGACGAAATCTCGGGAATGAAAAATGATATCGACTACGTTAGGGTGCCAATCGACGCGTATTAACGTATATAGGATCTGAAAGAATTTTTTTCAAAATCGGTTCAGCCGTTCTTTTTTCTTAACCAAAGTAGATTTTACACAATATCTCGCCAATAAAAAATTATATCGACTTCGTAAGGGTGTCAATCGAGGCGTCTTAACGTCATTTAGATCCGACATAAATTTTATAAAAATCGGTTCAGTCGTTTTTTTTTTTTAATTATTGTAAAAAATAAATAATAATTATGTTTGAATGATTAAAATGATTACTTTTCTGTGTAAAATCTAATTTAATTATTATTATTAAATATTTATCAAACTGGGAAGTTCGTCGAGTGGACCTCAAGGGTCGCACTTTAGTTCTGATAAACGACCCACCTCACGGCTTGTTTAAATTATTTTTACGTCTACAAAACACTCCTGGAGTTTGGTGCATTCCTTCCGGCTCAACCTGTATATTATATAAATTTAAATTGCCTACTAGGCTACTGTGGTCGTCGTGTTGGATTATGCTTAGAAAAGACGATCGTGGTACGTAAGAGTGGGGACAGTCGAAATCATTAAAAGAGAAGCGGAAGTTCTAGATTATTTGTACATAAACTTAAGGAAGGATACGCAGTATATAGTTTAATGACTGTTACTTTGTACATGGAAAATGATACCAATCGATAAAAAAAGATTGAACTATGGAAAACTCAAGTGATATCTTAAATATAAATTACATTTTCGCGTGATCCATGACAAGCAATCATCTAAAGATGATTAATTTTTAACGTAGATATATCTTTTAAGTAAAAACAGTTTACCAAGCTCTCGTAATTTTTGAGAATGATTTGCTTGTAACGTTTTTAAAAAAAGATAATATAAAGGAATATTTTTTAAATTTTTGCGCCCTTTGCGACTATTTTTTACGATTTCGTACCTCCGAACGGAACCCTATTACTGAGCTTACGATGTTCGTCTGTCCGTCTATCCGTCTGTAAGAGTAGATAGTTGAAATTTTCACAGATTGTGTGTTGTGGTATAAATCCTGGAAAATAATAATTAGAATTAAATAGAAACAAAAATAAAGATAGTTACTTCTTACCACAACAGTTTTATTGATGGATGTACATTTCGAAAGCTATGCTTTCATCTTCAGCAAACACTATGTGTCACGCAATCGGTAATCAGTGAATGGTGAGTCGTTTCATCAAGCGGATCAGTGATATAAATAATGATCAGCAACGGGAATCAGTCAGTGTAGATTGTACTGTGACAGTGTTGAACAGCGAAATAAATCTGATATAAATACAGTGACATAAATAATTACAAATAAATAACCCTTGTTAGTTATTTGTTAAGTGTTATTTAAGTGGCTCGTTTAGTTCAATAATTACCGTTTAAGTTTTTTTATTGTTAGAATTGACTTTTCGTTTTTGCATTCATTGTTATCGCATTTTTAATTATTGTAAATAAATATTTATTCCGCCAACTCAGAAAATACCTATAAGTAAAAAAATTTTTTTTAAAACAAGTTTAAATAATTAAATCAGTTAATTTTTTACTCCTTCCTAACTCCTGATTTTATTATTGTACGGAACCCCTGGTGCGCGAGTTTGACTCGCACTTGGCCGGTTTTTTCTTTTTTAAATTCGCTGCGGTGGCGTTTGACGTTACGGAAAGTGCAAGGTAAGATGGAAGACACAGGTCACAGAAGTGAGATCAGCGAAACGCTAAATGTTGTAGTAAACTAACCTGATGGGTTTATCATGTCTGTAAAAAGTAATCTCAACAATAAGATCCTAAGACAACAAACTCATCCGAGCTTATAAAACTTTTCTCCGTCTCACTTGCCTTTTGTTCAGTGGCGCTCATGAGAACAATGCATTAATTAGGTACTGTAGGTAGGTACATCTACTATACTCTATAGTATACCTACAGATGTTCCAGTAATGGATTTACACATCATACTATGGTTTATTCGTTCGGCCTAATACACGCAAGTATACCGAATAATTTTAAAAAAATGGGTATGTCTGTATCGCAGGTATTTTGTATTAATAAACAAGCCGTGAGGTGGGTCGTTTATTAGGACTAAAGTGCGACCCTTGAGGTCCACACAACGAACTTCCCAGTTAGGTCCACACAACGAACTTCCCAGTTTGATAAATATTAATTAATAATAATTAAATTAGATATTACACAGAAAAGTAATCATTTTAATCATTAAAACATAATTATTATTTATTTTTAACAATAATTAAAAAAAAAAACGGCTGAACCAATTTTTATAAAATTTATGTCGGATTAAAATGACGTTAACACGCCTCGATTGACACCCTTACGAAGTTGATATAATTTTTTATTCGCGAAATATAGTGTAAAATCTACTTTTTTGGAGTCTATTTGGCTAAGAAAAAAGAACGGCTGAACCGATTTTGAAAAAAATTCTTTCAGATCATATTTACGAATACGAGTCGATTAGCACCTTAACGTAGTCGATATCATTTTTCTTTCTCGACATTTCGTCTTAGAAAGAAATGGACACATACGTACGTACGTACGTACACACATACACACACAGAGACATCTTTCTAAAAATTGTGTAAAAATAGTGTAGTGGCCTTGAAACATACAAAATTTGTTATACATTTTGATTTTGATTTTCGGACCCATTACAATAACTTCCAATGGGAAATTGATGATATAAAAACCATGTGTCGCGGCACACACGACAGAAGTGAAACTTATCTTTGATTTATTTTTATTGTGGGTTATGGGATATTTTGTATAGACTTCTTGTCTGTCTGTTTGTACCGCGATTACTCTAAAACGGCTGAACTGATGTTGATTAAACTTGTCACACCAAAATTTAAAGTCAAGAATAGTTTTTATTCGTTTCCACTCAGATTAAGGTTAAGATTTAAAAAAAACACGATTCTATTACTAGCTGAGGCCTGAGAGTACGTGTCTTGAACATTTAGGCTATTTAATGTTTGGTGATTTAAAGTGCTAGCAGTAGAATGACGGACACTTAGGGTAAGGTACAACTTCGTGAGAATAAAGAGACGAGCTACTATATTGTAGCAAAACCCCAGATGTTACGCCGCTGGCGACAATAGAATCATCGAGAACAAGTAACAATGGTGAAGCGTGGCATGATATCGAAGACACAGGTAACCACCAGAATGTTCTGGAAAGCGCGCGAGCATGGGGGGGTCAAACTGCTAGCTCTATATAAGCAGGAGCAGTAACCGGAGAAAAAAAAACAACGAGAGTCGTATCGTGTGACAGTGTCGATTTGAAATAAATACAGCATATAAATTGTTCAGTGTTATTAAAGTTCTTCAGTTCGTTTAAGACTCACTGATATCGTTTGATTGTTAGCATTGACATACAGTTATTGTTATTTGATTTGTTGTTACATTTTTAATTATTGTAAATAAATAATTTATTCCACCCACGTAAGAAAACAGTTTTGTTACAATATTTTGCGACCACAGTGAGTTTTATGAAACAGTTTTATGTTTATGAAATAATATTTTAATTTTAAAATTACTTGCATCTGAGGAATGTTACATATTAATATATGCGTTCTAATATTATAATCTTAGTAAATTATAACGTGTGTAACATAATTACATGGCAATAAATATTTCATGGAATTTTCATTCACATTTTGAATTACGTTGTCTTGTAAGCAGTTTAGGATTTTTGCTTACGCCACTGAAATAATTCCTGTATACATAATATACATAAAACTATGCATACGTATGTACACTACATGACAAAGGAAATTGATATTTCGGCATCTTTTACTGATTTATGGCTTTTTTCTTTGACTATCCTATTTCATTAACCCTTTGATATCTGCGTTTTGTGTAAACTCACGAATATTATTTTTTGTTGTAGTTTTTATTTTTTAAATATTTTATCATTTAGAATAAAAAAATCATCAATGTTAAAATAAAATTGCTTAGATTATAGTCGAATTTGAGTCAAAGTTCAGCCAGCCGTTGCATGATACGCAGTAATGATAAATGGTTTTTATTATAATACCTATGATCTTTTTGCCGGTCACCAGTCGATCGGCAAGAAGATGCCCAACGGAGCTTTGGGCGAAACGTACGGAGTAAAATCCACTGGACCACGGCTACCTAGCCCGGAAACACTTGCTGCCAAGATGTCTACCGGCCGTGAAAGCATGAAACTCCAATTTAGTTAATTTTAATCTACCCAAATAACGTTCTTCGATCTCTTTGAAGCTTAGGGCATTCCTGTCTTCTCGAACTAACAATTCATTTAAATATATTTAAGGCCACCGATTGGCAGGATTATCTTGGCCTATAACCAATTCTTACTTTCAATTTATTTTTAAAATTAAACAGAAAATCAATAGTTGCTTTCGCTAGTTCATTAGAACATGGGAACTACGATTTTTTTCTGATGAAAATTAGACGTTTTCGTAACAAGAAAAGCCCTTTCTAGAGCATACAACACTGGAGAAGGGGCTATTCCCGAGCCCAGCAATAATTATTTCAATTTATTTTTGATATTAAAAAGAAAATCAATAGTTGCTTTCGCTAGTTCATTAGAACATGGGAACTACGATTTTTTCTGATGAAAATTAGACGTTTTCGTAAAACGAAAAGCCCTTTCTAGAGCATACAACACTGGAGAAGGGGCTATTCCCGAGCCCAGCAATAATTATTTAAATTTATTTTTGATATTAAAAAGAAAATCAATAGTTGCATTCGCTAGTTCATTAGAACATGGGAACTACGATTTTTTCTGATGAAAATTAGACGTTTTCGTAAAACGAAAAGCCCTTTCTAGAGCATACAACACTGGAGAAGGGTCTATTCCCGAGCCCAGCAATAGTTCTGTGCATCCTAGTTCGCACAGCACTGTACACACGTATGCATGAATGTGTATACGTAAAGGTTGATACTAATCTGCATATATTAATATTTATTACCAGTGTAATCCATACTTGCTCCCACCTATTCCGCCGTCTTATAGTTGTTATATGCGGGGGTTATATAGCGCGATGTGTTCCTGGAGACGGGACGGAGAGTAGTGTGAGATATAAGGGCGGAGGAGACGGCCCCGGTTATGTGGAGAGCCGTGTTCCTCCAGTCGCAAATATATAACCTGTGAAAACTATACTATAACTTAGCTGTTGCCTACCTTTCTATATGGCCGTATATCATAACACCTTTACTTGTGTGCGCGTTGTATTCCGAGGTGTGTTCGACTATACTTCACTCAGTGTAGGTATATGTCAGTGTATTTATTCATCCAAAATTAGGCTCCTAGAGGAACACTGGACAGAGCCAAGTGGTTACTAGAGATGATACAAAATACTAGGAACAGTTATTTTGGAACAGTTTCGAACGAGGAACAGATTGGAACAGTTGTCAGTTTAATAAAATACCTGTTCCGGGCTGTTCCAATGCTTCGACTGTTTCGAGTAACAGAACGGACATTCTTCTGCATTAAGAAACTCTTGGATTGAATCATATTAAAACTAATCAGTTAAAATAATAATCTGGAGTCATGTAATATTTTTGTTTTTAGTTATTTTTGTTTTCATTTCTTTGTTGATTTTAAATAACGCTTTTTATTTAATGGTAAAATCCATTTTTCGCTATTGATTTTCTGTAAAAGTATATTTTTAATATATTGTCGACAAATTTATTTTGTTTTTTTTTAATAATTAGGTACCTTAAATGAGTAAACTTGAATAATAGAATTAATTCACGAAAAAAATACAAATAATATACACTTCATAATTTCAAATTTTTATACGTTGCATGTTACAAGCTATTCCGAGAATGTCAAGGTTCCAACGTTGGAACTGTTAAAAAGTAACAGGTTTTTGGAACTGTTCCGTAAGCGGAACAGGAACGGAACTGTTATTAAAAAATAACAGTTTGTACCACCTCTAGTGGTTACGTGATAGCCATTTTCTTGTAGCCTAGATTGTGGCCCCCATAAAGGGGGGAAGAGCTGTCAGGGCTCTAGTCTAGGAGACCGGTATTAGGAGGGGTCCGGCGTGGTGGGTCGACCAACTAAGAGATGAACAGTAGACAAACATCGAGGCAGTTGTGGGGAGTCCCGCCAAAGATCCTGGCCTGTAAGCCTGTTTCAGGATGTTGGGACATGGCCTATAGATATTTTATCTCGTCACGGTATAGAAAACCATTTTGAAATAATAGGCCTATTATTTTGATATATTATATCAAAATGGTTTTCTGAAATTTTGTGATGTCTGAGTTAGTAGCAGCATGTTATATAACGTAGCATTGTATTAAAATATAAACAGCCTATCAAATATAACACGCCTAGCCTGTTCAAGAACGATAAGGATATAACTGCAAATAACTCTTCCTTGAAATCTAGAATAGTCGAGTACGTAGAGATGAGTCAGAAAGCGTTTATTTTTTTTAAATAGTGCTAAAGAAAGTTCTGCTGTTTTGTTTTTGAAAATACGTCAATTTAAAACAGTAGGTATAGGTACTTCAATATTCATCACGTCCGAGTGAAAAAGTGATCTCAGAAACTACTGAACCGATTTCAAAATTTTTTTCACAGGTCGATAGGTGATACCTATTTTGCATTAGAGTTTAGGACATAATATTATTTGGCCAGACCGGCTTCGTCCGAGTAATGTATTAATAAAATCCGAGCGAACGAGCGAAGCATATTGGCGTATTGGCAGAATCCTACTAATACCTATTATATAAACACCACCAGCCCGACTTCGCTCCACAGGGTGGAAATTTCTCGCGGGGAGGGATATAACCCTGGTATGTGGTACCTTAAATAAATAAATAATTAAATAGGTACATACATTTTCTTATAATATTACATCTTGTTATTTATTATCATAGTAGAGAATGATGTCGATTTTTTATTACATTGTTTTTAATTAATCATCAAACGTAGACCATTACATCTTTTTAAATAATTTTATGTGGTTATCTCACTTAAACAAAGTGTACATAGAATAACCATTATCAAAATATGGTGTCGGAAACATGACTGAAATGGGGGTTATGTCTAGACACCAGACTGCAGTATATTGTGCTCAAGTTGTATTTGAGCTTCTAAGGTGGAATCACATTAACAAAATGTAAATTCAATTTGGATTAGAATAATCTCTTGACAATGATATCTTGCATGTATGTTGTGACACTCGTCCTTTAGTTTCCAAACTTTGATTGAAGCTGAAAGCGTCATTTCAGCTAAAATACCTACGGAAATTTACATACATTTGTACCTACGACTCATTGTTCAAAAACATAATATAAACTAGTATAACTTACTAGAACTGTTGATTTTAACTGTTTTGATTTAAAAAAGTTGTGGGACCTTCTCCAACGCATTTTTATTAAGAGTATTCGATAGCAGTAAGTTACCCCCTGCACCCTTCATCTCAAATCCTTTCTTCTCACCTATAAAACGGTTCCCGCTCTCCCGACACTATTTTTAAAGCTAAAGGGTTCGGGTAAACGCCAAATGAAGGAACGAGAATCGCACTACATATCCTATAGGCGAATTGTTTGAAAAAAATTTTGGTTACGATCATACGTGTGAAAGATTACGTAATTTCTTAAAAAGTTGTAAGTTTTTTCAGGAAACTTTTTTCAAGTCTTGTCTTGAAAATCTAGTCAAGACAAGAGTCTAGAAAGTCTAGATCTAGACGGCAACACTATAATCTAAATACATTGATATTGGTATAAAAAGAAAGGTTTTGTTGAGAAGATTACAAATAAGATATATGACGTCACGGAAAATTCAATATGGCGGACTCTAGACGCTATTTTCTCAGAATGCAAAAGTAATTTTCCTTCTAAATTAGTGTTGCCGTCTAGACAAGACAAGACTTTCAAAGTCTTGTCTTGAAATATCAAGACTTCACGAAGTCTAAGTCTAGTTTAAAAAACTCTTGTCTTGTCCTGAAAATTTCTAGACAAGACTTTTGCAAGTCTTGTCTTGAAAATCTAGACAAGACAAGACAAGAGTCTAGAAAGTCTACTACCCGGGCGAAGTCGGACCGAGCAGCTAGTGGTAATACATTCTTGTAAAACTAAAAGTCACGTTTCTAAATTGAACACCCAGTATACATGCGTGTTATGGAGACGTGATATTTTTTCTTCACGCGTAGGTGTAAAAAGGATAACATAGGTATATCCTTAAGGAATCTATATCATCATAACTAATAATGATAAACGACGAAAGGATTTTATAACAAAGATTTAAGGCTTGCGTATTTTTTATGAAAGTTTTTCTAATATAAGAATATCATTTTATTTACCACACGCATCGCCTGCAGTTCATATAAACAAAAATAGGACAGAATTGTAAAATATTTGGTAAACATGTTAGATAGCTGTCATTTAAGGGGAAAGTAGACCATTTTAATTATGTGGCTCTATAAACTGTGTTTGAAAGATTTTTTCGTTGGAGAGCAGCCAATTATATAATTGTTTCGAAACATATAGGAAAAAATCATTTTACCAACCAGTGGTCACAGTAAGGATTCTAACCTGAATTTTTCCAATTTCGCGACGGAATGAGCTTACAATACTCAACTGTGACATGATTGCTAAATTAATATTCTCCTTATATGCTTCAGAATCAATAGATTTTCACTTCTAATCTATTGATTCTGAAGCATATAAGGAGAATATTAATTTAACAATCATGTCACAGTTGAGTATTGTAAGCTCATTCCGACGCGAAATTGGAAAGGGTTAGAATCCTGACTGTGACCACTGGTTGGTAAAATGATTTTTTCCTATATGTTTCGAAACAATTATATAATTGGCTGCTCTCCAACGAAAAAATCTTTTAATTACATACAGCCGTATAAAAAAACTATTATTAACTATAAACTGTGTTTGTTTTTGACACGTGACCATTTTTTCAGATACGAAACTGTTCTATTCATTTCAGAACGGGAAAAGTGAAAAGTAATCTTTCGAAATTTACTACTGCAAAGGTGTAGATTGTAAGACACAATATCTACTATAAGAATGACACCGAAACGTCATATCACTCGACAACGGCTGTTGTTCTGGTACTTGAACTAATACACGTCGTCTATAGTACATACCATTAGACAGCAGCAGAGAGGGTAACGGTCGTCAAGCAGACAGTCTGTTGCTAGAGGTGCTAGTGAGGGCGGTACTTTGCCGTCAATAGGCTGATGACGTCACTGTGCCATTCTAAGAATAATCGAGCTGTACAACGACACTTGAAAGAGACATGTGACAGCGACAAGTCTCGTAAGCATCGATTTAATGAAATTAAATATGAATCAGTTCGAAATGAGTAACCTTGTTGTCAGCTTTCGGACGTCTGTCGAAAAGACATCGCGGTCGATACTTCCAAAAGGTCGCCTTAACACGAATCTGAACAAATACGAAGTTTTTAAGTTCCAAATCAGGAATCAGAAACTTTAAAACAGTCAATAAGAACAGAATTTATCCTTGTTAAATAAATGGCAAAATATATGAGTAAATAATTAAATACGAGAGTTATAATGTATTAATACCGTATTTTAGACTTTTAGTTAACGAAATTATAACGTACAACATAAAAAATTAATGAAACCCTTTTAAGTAGAGTTTAAATAATAAGTTAAAGTGGTTAAAAAGTTGTATATAAGTTATGTGAAGGTATGTACGGTATTATGTAATGTAAAGGATGAAAAGGAGAGAAGCAGTACACCCTTACGTATTGTATCAGGGTGCGTATATTAGTTATGTATATACAGCTACATCTTACTCATTCGTGTATTCGAAATATTGAATGACAATTGAAAATAAACCTAATTTTAACCAACTTCAAATAAAGAGCGTTTCAAGTCTTCACGGTTTCCGGACTTGTAGGCCGTGGTCCGGTGGTATTTCTATCTGACGTTTCGTCTACAACTGCGGTAGACATTCTCAAAGGCGATGTGGCAGCAGTCGAAGTGTCCTCCTTGGCGGCTAACTACACGATTGACCAATTACGGAGAGACGGACTACGACCGAACAGAGAACACACTGGTACTGAGCATAAAAGAAGGAAGGACACCAGTCACTGACACACTGACCTCTGAGCCGCCAAGGAGGACACTTCGAACGCTGCCACATCGCCTTTGAGAATGTCTACCGCAGTTGCAGACGAAACGCCAGGTAGAAATACCACCGGACCACGGCCTACAAGCCCGGAAACCATGAAGACTTGGAACAATGCCGGCCGTGAAAGTTTGCACACTTGGATAAAGAGCGCATCAGTTCGACATGTATCAATGTTTGTATGTAGAACTACTGAACCGATTTGAAACATTCATTAAACTTCTTGGACTACCACAAAGGGGATGATTAGTGAGCAAAAAATGCAAAGTATCATCTGAGTAGGGATCTAATGAATTCAAGCGCATAAAGTATCGATAAATCGGTATCGGTGCATTTTCATCAGATCTTCGCAAAAATCGGTATTTGGAAACTCATTTTTTCAGATAAATGTTTGTCCTTCTAACCTTTCTAGCACTATTTAGTCAAAAATTTCTTTAAATTGAGTTGTTAGAATGTTTTTTTTAAAGTAACAAAAACCATAATTTTGTTTTTTGTTTAAAAAATTTCGCAGTGTTCCTCATAAAACCAAAATGTTGTTTTGATTTTTTTTATTATTCGCAATTTTATAAGTAATTTAATTTTACCAAAATAATGAAAATATCATTTTGCTTACAAAATACAAGCATAAATTATTATCATTGGATATACGCCTGAATTTGTAAAGTGTATCCATTCATTAAAGTTTCGTACACAATTTTCAACAGAGCTTTAATAATTTTTTGCTTTACGTGAATTAAAGCTAAAAATTCGAACTTAATGACGGAATCTTTTTTAAAATATAAACTTTTATATACCTAATTATCATAATATTAATGCTCATTTGTATAATTGTTCATTATTTATTTGTTAAAATATTTAACTATCTTTAAATTGTGTGTAACATTTAAAAATATAAATAAAAAGCTGGAGGTTTCGGGTTCAAGTCCCGGCAGTGGTCATTTGATTTTTTCTTAGATATACCTAACTCAAAAAAATCATGGCAGCCTAGATGTCTGAGATATTTATTATTTTCACCTCTAATTGTTATGTGAATAATAAGGTGTGGATATAAGGGGTTTTAAATCGATGGATTTTATCATATACCAATTAAAAAGCTTCTTATTTAAAAAAGCCCTAAAATTAGATTGTCACACTGTTTAGGTGGATCTAGTTATGTCAATTATAAAATAACATATTTATTCAGTGAAAAAAATCCAAATAAATAAAGTCATAACTTTGATCGTCTCATATGAAATGCCTCAATATTACATATTTTAGAGGCCGCATTAAAAAACTGTTCACACCTTCACCCCGGACTTTCGAAGTAGCTGCCAATGTCTTTTCACACACACCTTAATTTTCTATAGCCGGATCTAAACTTAGTAAACATAAAAACGCAACATTAAAGAGAGAAGAAACAAATTTATCGAATAAATACAAATTACATAGTATGTATATTTATATAAGTACTTGTATAATCGAGTGTTCATGTCACCAATGAGCCATTTTCCTGAGAGTAGTTTCTTCAATTATCCACGAGAAGCAGCACTTGTGGTAGGTACAAACATTATTTATTCCCCATTAGTGTCTTGTCATTTTAATGGTATAACTTAATTATTAAATTATTATTATTATTAAATTAAATAATTAAGTTATACCACTAAAATGACACGACACTAATGGGGAATAAATAATGTTTGTACCTACCACAAGTGCTGCCTCTCTTGGATAATAGAAGGAACTCCTTTTAGGAAAATGGCTCATTGATAAAATATACTGTAAAGTGTAAAGTATGGGTGCACAAAAAAGTCGCAGAAAAAACAGTACAGTGGTCAGTGAAACGCATAATTACAACGAGAAGTAATCAACATCGAATTTTTCAATATTCGGCAGTAGGTATAATAATTATTAATTAATTCAATAATGAATTTTTAATCCACAAAGCATCCACTATAGGTAGTGAATAGTATTTCTTAATATATCAGTCAGCATATTATGCCATCATGATTGTTAACCGTCAAACGATTGTTATATAAGATATATAAGGAAAAAATTAGAAGCCACTGTCGGGACTTGAACCCGAAATTCCCAGTTTCCGGCTGATTGAGTTGCCACTTACTCACACAGTGTCCCGAAAGTGAAATCTGTTCCTTCCCATATGTTAAGAAATACTATTCACTATCTAGTGATGCCTTGTGGATTAAAAATTCATTGTTGAATTAATTAATAATTATTATATTGTTGTCCACAATTACCTAACTCATATATTAAGTTATTCGGCAGTATGCTTCGATAGATAAATGCACTTTATTATTAACGTAGTCGTTGAAATAAGCAACCGGTTCGTTGAATTGTTCATATTACTTTGAATTCTTAATATTTAATTTATAAGACATAAAACTGGCGTATAACTTTACGGTCCAGAAATAATTTCCTCCACAGCTACTGCATTAATTATGGGCAATCAACTTAGAAGAGAACGCGCTCTCTCAGCCAGTAAAATAAGATTATAATGCATATTATATAATAATTTAACTGTTCTGTTTAGTTTTCATTCATTCATATAAAAACGGAAATTGAAAAACATCGTTTATACTCGCATTTCTACACATAATTAAATATTTTTAATGTTTCATTTTCCCTTTTATTATAGTTTATTATATAGCACGCTCAACTCCCGGCGAGATGTTGCAGATAGCGAGCTTTTCCTGAATGAAAACATTTATGAAATAATGGCGACGATGATGTTTACCATGGAGGTATACTACGATACAAGGCTCAAAAGCTTCAAAATGCCTGTTTAAGATTTGTTTTTGATATTCCCTATAGAGAACATATTATAACACCTTTCCTCATGCATCATAGTATTTTAAACATGACAATTCGTAGACTTCTTCATTTTTATTCCGTTTGCTAAAAAATAACGAACCCTTGTACCTAACAAGTAGGCTGGTAAAGCGTTTGAATCCTTATAAGATTAGATTTATTACTTTTGAAATTCCATCACACACTACCTCAAGCTTTAAAAAATCATTCTCATATTCAGCCCCTGAATTATTAAACGACCTTCATAACATAATTCCAGGGCATGATTACAATAATTCTAATGTGTTAACTAAAATCGAAAAAAATCTTTTAGAAAACCAACCAATCCATCGGCCAATCTAGGCCTTATTTCACCTCTATTTAGGTCTATAGTCTATACTTTGCTCCTCTTCCATGCTTACTCGGTAGGTAGTAGAAAGTCAGTTCTTTTTAACATTGGAAATGCAAGTGCAATTTTTTCGAAATGTGTTTTATATCATGTCTAGTTAATTGAGAGGTATTTGCGACGATCTGCGGTGTTATTTTTGAGCAAATGTTAATAAATACTGTAGAAAAATCCATTTAAAAGTTAAGTAATCAAGCAAAAGTGAACGCGTATATAACAGAAGAATAATAGGGTTATTCCTGACAAAACTAAACAGTGCATTGATAAATATTGTGTGTATAATAAACAGTTAATTATGTTTCATATATGCTGTTATCATTTCCAATGTCCTCAATGGTTGCAAGGATTGCGAAATCTGTGAATTTTTTTTACTTATAATCTCCTTTGTAACTATAATATATTACCTCTATGATATTTATAATTTCATTATTTGTTTACATTTTTCTTGGAAAATATGAGACACTAACAACAAATTATGCAATGCAAAAATAAAACAGAATTACGTTCTCTTTGTGTTTCATATTAAATTCTCTGTAGCTTTGTTAGCTGTTATCTGATGAACCGTCCATTTTAGTTCTCAGCATGAAAAAATCTTTTTGTAATTAAAAGCTACCTTTAAGTAGAATTGACAGACTCGGTTCGGCCCGGTACGGCACAGAACAATCTACACTTTTAATAAAAAGAACAAGAATAAATTAAGATCCTAGGACCTAGAAGAATGCTGCATTTTCGAGTAATACGGCATAAAACAGAGCCGATAAGGTGCGCGGGTCCTCGTTTCTTCTTGTCTCAATTTTGAACGACTTCCACGTATCCGATCGATTTGAAATTTTGTACACATATGTATTCCCGATGACAATACATGAATAAATCAATTTTAGAAATAAATTCAACCCCTAAGGGGTTCAAACGGGGATGTAGGTTTTTTTTTTGACTTATCAACGCCCAGGCCAAATCGCTGAAGCTAGAAACTTGAAATTTGGACAGTTGGTTCCTTTTCTGACGTAAGCATCCACTAAGAAAGGATTTCTCGAAATTCAACCCCTACGGGTGTCAAAGAGGGGTAAAATTTTGAAAGACTAAAATGAACAAAATAAATATTAGTAAAAAAACTTTTTAGAGACAAGCTTTTATTTAAATGCACTAAAAAGGAAAAAATAATTTTTAATTATTTAGGTTCATAATTATAAAAGCGTGGGTCGTGACAAATAAACTATCATAGAGTTCACGACCCACGCTTTTATAATTATGTACCTAAATTATTAAAAATTATTTTTTCCTTTTTAGTGCATTTAAATAAAAGCTTGTCTTGAAAAAGTTTTTATATAACACATGCACGCTTTTAATGTTTTTTCGTATCAGCCCAATTTTTTTGTATCGAGCTCAATGTTTTTATTATGAGATGTATTTCTGTCAGTGACATTAAATTATTCAATTAAAGTCTAAAACCATGCATGTTTTATATAAAGTATAGTGTGCAACACGTGTGCTAAATATTTATTCGTCAGGCGCGATGTTTTCAGCACTCGTATTCGGCTCGCGATGCTCACTCGCCAAGGCTCGTGAGCGCTCTCCTACTACTCGTGCTGAAAACATCACGCATAAAGATGTATTTAGCACACTAGTCACACAATATACTATTTTACTAATATTTATTAGTTGTATAATTCATATATTATTGGAAGTTTGTAATGCATGAAGTTATGGACGGTTAACGTTTATTATTAGAAACACAATAGGTACACATTGTATAATATGAACTGAATTAATTTAATCTATCCTGTGGAGTATAGACTGTATAATATAGAGTATAGTGGATTATCCCGGCGGCGGCGGGGCAGGCAGTGTCAGCGTTTTTCCCGTTTCAGGGAACGTTTAATACAATAATGTAGAAGGCCATGTTCACAGTAGTTGTCCTACTTTAATTACAGTCCGGGTCAAAATAATAGATGTAGATGTTGACACGGACAAATTATGCGTTGTCGTTCTAACCACCGCAACTTCACCACCATGCGTCGACCGACCCGCCAATGTAATTTAAATCAGCCCCGTAATCTGTCTGTTCCAGCTAGTGTAGGGCACACAGCTAACAGCGCGCTATACTGTGAATGGGCGTAGAGCGAAACTAACAGTGTCAATAACTACTGCCACTATGTCTCCTGACATTGCCGTCCATTCCTTGCTGGCTGCTGCAGCTTCTTCAGACAAGATTTGACGGAGTGGAACAAACACAGAACTCTAAACGCGATTGATAGAGCGTTCAGTGGGACTGTACCGGCTGATCCAAAATTTTCAAAATTAAATCAAATGTCTTTTTTTTGACGTGAATAACGTCTTGGCACTTTAGAAATATTAGATGTAACGGAAATAGTTGGAATACAGAACGTGTATCTATGTTAAGATCTCAAACACTATGTGGACGACAGATACAAATGGCATGCTCAGGTTCGAATCGGAAACCCGAAAACTTTAATTATTTTATTTTTTTTAATAATGAAAATGTATAAGTATTGAATAACAACAATTTTAAAATATAAAAAAATAAAATTACAATCATCATTTTATTAAATATTTTAGGAACATTTGATTTTATAAAAAAATTAAAAGTAGATGTAGTCAATGAATACAATTATTTATCAAAAAAAAAAATGCCCCGGAAATTTATCCCAAAAAAAATGCCCCGGAAATTTATCCAAAAAAAAATGCCCCGGAAATTTATCCCAAAAAAATGCCCCGGAAATTTATTCCAAAAAAAATGCCCCGGAAATTTATCCCAAAAAAAATGCCCCGGAAATTTATCCAAAAAAAAATGCCCCGGAAATTTATCCCAAAAAAAATGCCCCGGAAATTTATCCCAAAAAAAATGCCCCGGAAATTTATTCCAAAAAAAAACGACCCGGAAATTTATCCCAAAAAAAAACGCCCCGGAAATTTATCCCAAAAAAATGCCCCGGAAATTTATCCCAAAAAAATGCCCCGGAAATTTATCCCAAAAAAATGCCCCAGAAATTTATCCCAAAAAAATGCCCCGGAAATTTGAGTTTTGAGTTGAGGACATAGTGGCGATTCTAATGTACTCATTCTTGAGTTTATCTTTAATTTCAATTGCAGTTTTTATTATCGTTGCGTCGCCATTAAAACTTTTTTTTTAATGAAAACTGTATTAAATTGATGCCGGATGTTGCAGTTGAATGTTGACAAGATTGTAACTAACGTCACGTGTAAAACGACAGAATACAAACGTCTGCGAATAGCATAAGTGATGACAGTATAGTAGAAACATTTGAATGTCGAATCTCTAACATTGCTACCACTACAACTGTGCGCCGTGCTGCAGAAGAGCGAACCTAATCTGCATAATGGCTTGTGAATATCCGGTGCAGTGCTACCAACCGAGAACCGAACTTCTGTTACTAATAAATTATAAAGTAATGTCAAAACGCTGCTCTTATGTTTGGTTGGAACGACCATAGTACCGCCATACAGGGACATAGAGCACTGAGATTGTACATCTGTCCTTCTCTATAAGTGTAGATGTGTATTTTGTATATATGTGTATACCGGGTTGCAAAAAATAATGTGCTAAGTTCAGATCGACGACTCCTTGAAAAAAAAAAAAATTCGACTGACCAGTCCGGTACTTCCCACCTAGTAAATATTTGCAAAAAATAAACATTCTTTTTTTATTGTTTGAAAAAAAGCATGGCCCTCTTTTTTGTTTGGTGATCTGATGGCTAGTAATATAACAAAAATCATGGTTACCTTGATTTACGTACAATTTTCTTTTTTTAGTAAAATATTTTTTTCTCGAAAACTATACATTTTAGAGAAATAAGGGTTCCGTTTTTGCCATTTGGCTACGGAACCCTAAAAAGGTAACAACAGATATCTTATACATTTCTGTATATTAAAACCATTACATTATAACTTGTACAGGCTTTTAATACAGCTGGATTTGTATATAAGAAGATAAGAAGAAGATATTATATTGTTACACGCATCAAGAGCATTGGCGCTTCAGTTCGGCTGATGACTGTTGTACTACCGACTTGGGTTCACTGGCGTATAACCATAGACAATTACCACAACCATTGACAATAACAACAAGGCGTATGTATTAGCCTAGCGGCACTGGCGAGAACAAATTGTGCCAACACGGCACACGGTGAATGGTCTCCAGGCGGAAATGGAGGGGATTGGATTGGGGCATCCCGGCGAACGACGACGCGCGTTCCACACGTGTATAACTATGTAGCTAATAAAAGTGTATTTTTATGGACATAATAAAACGGTATAAATAATTTCCGTAACAATATTTTTGGATCAGCAGCCAATGTTGAGAAAAAATAAACACTTCACCACTTCTTCGGTCAGTACGTATAGAATATAGTTACTTGCAGACATATTCCTACGTGTACTCACACAGAAATATAAAATTTTTATGGCTTTGTATAGAAATCGACACTATTATGGTTTATCGTTTACATTCGAGAATGCACTATCGGTAAATGCTTTATGTGTCTGAAAAATGACAAAAAAAACGTTCTACATGGTAACTTCGGTTTGAACAGAAACGTACAAATAACTTTAACAACTGTAATTTAATTTATATGTTACTATTTTTAATTGTTATTCAACCCCTAAGGAGATAAAACGGCGGTGTAGGGTTTATTGACTAATCAACACCCAACCTAAACTGTTAAAACTATAAACTTGAAATTTATACAGTAAGTTCCTTTCGTGACGTATAAGCTCCCAATAAAAAGGTCAACTTATGTGATCGTGCGGAAAAGTACAAGTCTACCGACAGGTACAAACGCCAAGCCTAGGTTCGAATCCCGAACGCTTTTAATATAAGTATAAATAGGTATAATAATAATTTAACATATAAAAAAATAAAATAACAAATATTTTATTTATTATATATATTGCGAACATTTGATTTTAGGTATTCAAGCATCTGTCTGTACCCGCGATACAGTTATATCCTTTTTTGTTGGATTTGCATAGAACTATTTTTTTGCGAATAACCCTGTATTCTATTGCATACGCATGGTCGTGACCTTGGCTGTATGTGTGAGTGTGTGGGGGTGACTTTAAGATAAACGACATTGGCCGTTTATCTATAATATGAGAGATACGCGAGATCACATAGAATTTTATGTATATGTGTTATTTTGAGTTCAGTACTGGTACTCCTGAATCCTGATATTAAAAAAAAGAATATTTGGTTACAAAAGGCGAAAACATGTGAACAACCGAAACTTTTCCAAGCACCGCTTTTCTCAGTAGCTTTTATTACAAAATTTAATTTCTAAACCGGAGACGTGAACGGAAACTTTTGATGTAATGTATATTTGACCTGTCGGAAGTGAATTTTTAATTTTCTTTTATAAAAAACTTTTCGCAATGTGTTTACAGCTAGTGTGGTTTTATATAGACTTTTTCGTTCAGTATTGGGATCTATTCTGCTAAATTAACTGTTTTTGTACAATTTATTTACGAAATATCTATGTTTTTTTCAAAATAGGGTTAATGCGGGAGAGATGCCGCGGTAGGAGAGACGCCGCATGGCTATTAACTTACCTATTTACCATTAATGGATGGTGCTACAAGTACGTATGTTCGTTCATCTTATCTTGACAAGATAAGATGACCGAACATCATCTTATCTTGACAAGATAAGATGACCGAACATACGAACTGGCCGGCGTGGCCTCGCCCGGGTGAAAATCGGGGATAATCTCAGAAGACCAATTTCAAATTATTTTTCACTGTTCGATAGGTGATACTTTGCAGTAATGTATATAAATACATATATAAATCATAAATTCATAGCACCCAAGCGGAGTAGTTATGAAAAAATAAATTAAAACGTTGTGTCTTATTTAATATTTTTAGGAATTGTTGGAAATGAGCACTTCCGTGGCACAAAGGATCAATAAAAAGCAATACTGATTTTATTAAATTTGCATTTTACTAACGTTTCGGTATTCTTCATACCATCTTCAGAGTCTACAAAATAATACAAACGTGGGTCAGTTAATTACTGTTTAGTTATTGTTTACTTGTGTTAATTGTTAGAACTGACTTTTCGTTGTTGCGTTCATTATTATTGTGTATTTAAGTATTGTAAATAAATATTTATTCCGCCAACTCTGAAAACAGTTTTGTAACAATATAAAATGTACAACTTTTTTAAGATAATATAAATAGAGATATAAAAGAATAGATTATAAATGAATGACTATATATATTCAAATAATCTGCATAAGTGACTAGGCGATCCTTTTAGCAATTAAAATAAATTAAAAATTTCAATTCATTCGATGCATATTGCTTACCTCAGATGTAAAAGGTAATTGTTTTTGACAGTCGGGGTCGTTGGGTTCAATAAGTGAACGGTGAAGGTGACGTTTGATATGGTGTAGGCGCAGAGATATATTAAGATTTTCTGTGAGCTACTTATAGCGTTCATTAATCATACGCCGTGTTCGAAAATGATAAATGTTTCATAGTAGTGATCATTTTAGAAATCCGGTTGTTGTGTTCGTCAGCTTATTGAAATTTTGTTAATAGTGGTTAATGCCTGGTATCATAATAATGTAGCGAAAACCCCAGATGTTACGCCACTGGCGACAATCGAAGCATCCAGAACAAGTAACAATGGTGAGGCGTGGCATTATATCGAAGACACAAAAATGTTCTAGAAAGCGCGCGAGCATGGGGGGGTCAAGCTGCTAGCTCTATATAAGTAGAGCAGTCACCGAAGAAACAACAACGAGAGTCGTGAATTTGTCGTGTTATAAACAACGGAAATAAATAAATACAGTGCTATTGAAGTGTTTTCACTTTGTTTGAGAAATACTGTTCGTGTTATTATTAAATAAACAGTGTTGACTGTTGAACTTGACTTTTCATTGTTACGAATTATTGTATATTGTTATTTACATTTTTAATTATTGTAAATAAATAATTTATTCCACCCACGTAAGAAAACAGTTTTGTTACAATAAGAATCCGGTAAACTGGGGCAATAGAAAAATGTTGCTGGTAAGTTCTACAATCCTTACATCTTTCTCAGCATATGTAAGGATAATAGAACTTCCTAGCAATTTTTTTTACCATCCCAGTTTCGTTAAAAAGATAAGTGATAAAAGGATAGTGTTAATCTAGATTTAGATAGAAAACAATATTGGTTGCGTTTTACTTGAAACCCTTTGATTATACGACGGTGTGTACTTGTGTAGGTGTCGTAAACGACATCGATGCGCAGTGGGACATATGAGCTGAAAAGTTGGTCACGGTATAAATGGCTTCAGATGTGAAACATCAAAGAAAATGTTATTGAACTCGGTGGTATTCTCTATGTAGTAGTATATATTTTTTCAAAAGCAACAACTAACTGTCATGCTGACGTAATCCTATATACTGCACTGTAACACACGAGGTTGCCCGAACGCGCGGAAGCCGAGAGAGAGAGAGTGCCGCAGTGGTGTGGAGAACAGCAGCAAAGGAGCGGACCAAACATTTCGTTGCATATTTCCCCTCACGCGGCTGTTCACAGCCCGACATAAGATTTTTCACATCAAAAATATTTTTAATAATTTAGGTTCATAATTATAAAAGCGTGGGTTGTGACTAATAAACTATCATAGAGTTCACGACCCACGATTTTATAATTATGAACCTAAATTATTAAAAATTATTTTTTCCTTTTTAGTGCATTTAAATAAAAGCATGTCTTTTTTACTAATATTTATTGTAAATAAATCTTCTATCTATCTATTTATCTATCTGTCCCACTGTGCGATGTCGTCCTGTAGGCACAGAGACATCGGTTTTATTAAATGCCACCGGCGAACGCACATTTGGCGTCACAGTAAAACAAGTGGCTAAGCTGGTGCCGTGTGCCATATGCACTGTTCGAGTTCTTCCACGCGGAAGTGCAATTCATGAATCCATCCGTAGCCCCTGGACCTGACCCATCCTTCTTCTTCCTCCTCCTCCTTCCGCCGAACCCCACCTCTCGTGACTCTGTTTTTATGCCTCTGCTTTTGGATATAAACGAGACTTCACCATATCTTCTCTTTTCCCGCATATTTCAGACATTTAATTTGTATTTTTCATCGTTTTTTAAACTGTTTTATATATTATATATTTATTCAATCTTGCTTTTATTGCGCATATGTTTGTGCCTTTTGCGTTAACGACTACTTTTATACCGTAAATGTATTAAAATTTAAAGAACCAGGGTGTGGTTTTGTATAGGTACTCAAAAAAAGAATGTTTAATGTTATTTGATAATAACGCCAAATATTACATGAAATTCGCCAAAGTTGGGTTCATAGTTACTTTATCACAATGCTGGTATTTATTTTTGTTTTGTCGTTAATATTATTTTTAAATAGGTATTTGAAAAAGAAAAATTTTTCCCGAGCTTAAGGCAACCACATTGAATCGATTACTTTAAGATATCTTGAAAAAGGTTACTCCTAGCCACTTTTACAAAGTATACCTTTTTTACGGAAAAATCAATTTTTTGATTCAAAAAAATAGTACGAGTGCGTACAAAAAGTTATGACTATTTGAATGAGTGAAAAGGTGTGTAAGTGGCGCCCCCTACAAGTAAGAGCCATACCAAGGTCAGATTTGAATTTCTCATGTCAAAAAATCCCCATATACCAAATTTAATTAAAATGACTAAATTATTTTAAAAGTTATTTAAGAAAATCAAAAATAAAAAGTAAACTTTGACACTCTGTATCTCTTTTAATATCAACTTTTGGAAGAGACAAGTTGGGGTCTATCGCAATATTTTTACTTCCCACCTCTACTATGGTAGGGAAGTAATGGATTTAGTCCGAAAAAAATATTTTGAGATTTTAACAGATCTTCACGTTTTGAGACCCTAGCAATCGTTTAAGATCATTTTCTGACTGATGTCTGTATGTATGTGGGTGTGTGTGTGTGTATGTGGTCAATTTTTCGCCTTCGATATCTTAAAAACGGAACAACATACGGCCATGCCGATTGTTCTATTGTGTTTATCAGCCTTTAACTTAGATCTGATTAGATTTTGAGTCAAATCGGTTCAGTGGATCCTGAGATATTCAAAAAAACGTTCTCAATGTCACGTATTAACATAGGTAAAAAAAAATATAAATGAATTCTAGATGTTATAATATGAAAAAAATGTAAATATTTTTTTTCTCTAAAATGTACAGTTTTCGAGAAAAAAAATATTTTACAAAAAAAATAAAAATTGTACGTAAATCAAGGTAACCATGATTTTTGCTATATTAAGCTAACCATCAGTAGATCACTAAACAAAAAAGAGGGCCATGCTTTTTTCAAAGAATAAAAAAAGAGTGTTTATTTTTTGCAAATATTTACTAGGTGGGAAGTATAGGACTGGCCATCAGTTGAATTTTTTTGTAAGGAATCAGCTGTTACTCTATGTCCCATTCTTTTTGGGACACGCTGTATATATGTATATATTATTTATTATTGACAAGTTTACTGTAGAATACAGAAAGCCAAGTCATATAACATATTTCAATCTCTACAAGAAATCGGTATATTTTAATTTAAGATCGTAAATATGGAACGGTGAACAAATGAATTTAAAGTAAAAATAACAAATGTAATGTTTTCACAGCTGTCTGTTAAGACGTTTGTTTGATTGTGTGTAAGAATGCGAAATGTATATTAAAGGAGCAAAGAAAATTATGAATCATTTATTATTCAAAGTAGGAAAATGATATTTATACGGAAAGACTGGTGTAACGTAAGGACTCATAGTTTAAACTGAGAAACGACAAATGAGAATTGTAAATACGCATAAGCGTGGCTTTTAGAAGTAAGCAACAGTTACAGTTTTGTTGTTAGGGGTTTGATGCTGGGAGTGGCGTGGCGGACATATTATATAGTTCACTAGGGGTAAACCTACCCTTAAGCCTGATGCACACTGTCGCCATTTACGCCCCATTCACACGATCATCATTTCGTTCAGTAATACCTAAAGTATTTTTAAAACACTTTAACTTGATAAAAAACAGGTACCTATGTCTTTATCGCGGGTACAGGCAGATGACGTGAATACCTTCAAACGCAAATAATTGTATTCGTTGACATATTATATATCCACAAATGTTCGTAAAATATAATAAATAAAAATTATATAATTGTAATTTTATTTTTACTTCCCACCTCTACTATGGTAGGGAAGTAATGGATTTAGTCCGAAAAAAATATTTCGGGATTTTTACAGATTTTCACGTTTTGAGACCCTAGCAATCGTTTAAGATCATTTTCTGACTTATCTCTGTATGTATGTATGTGTGTGTATGAGTATGTGTGTGTGTGTGTGTGTATGTGGACAATTTTTCGCCTTCGATATCTTAAGAACGGAAGAACATACGGGCATGCCGATTGTTCTATTGTGTTTATCAGCCTTTAACTTAGATCTGATTAGATTTTGAGTCAAATCGATTCAGTGGATCCTGAGATATTAAAAAAAACGTTCTCAATATCACGTATTTAACATAGGTAAAAAAAAAATATAAATGAATTCTATAGTTTATAATATGAAAAAAATGTAAATATTTTTTTTCTCTAAAATGTACAGTTTTCGAGAAAAAAAATATTTTACTAAAAAAAATAAAAATTGTACGTAAATCAAGGTAACTATGATTTTTGCTATATTAAGCTAGCCATCAGCAGATCACCAAACAAAAAAGAGGGCCATGCTTTTTTTCAAAGAATAAAAAAAGAGTGTTTATTTTTTGCAAATATTTACTAGGTGGGAAGTATAGGACTGGTCATCAGTCGAATTTTTTTATGAGTATTTTAAATTATTATACAATACTATAGAAATGGAATTTGGAATTGTTGAGGTCTGACCAACGTTTGGAACTATACTTTGTCCTCGTGTGAGACAGGCTTTAAGCGCACATATACGTAGAGCGGCTGTATACGTTTGCGGTAGATAACGTACTACGGTGGAAACATTTCCTGTTATATGTTGAATCACGTTGTTGAGGAATGGCCAATGTTTGAAACTACACTCTGTACAATTTGTCCTTCACTACAATTGCTGCTTCACATACAACTGACGTTTTACTCGTGCTAGTTATTATTCAATTTCACTGATAATAAATAACTTAATATAATAACTGCAGCTACGATATATTGTAATATTAATATCTATTCCATTTGAAAACATATTTACATGTATCTAGTTTAAAGTGACCACATTTTCATTGAGACAAAGCGGGACAAATGGGATGAAATCAGAATTACAATTTAGTTATAAGTATATATTTTATTGTATACATTCATATACTTGTACAAAAATGTATTTATTATTAATTATTGGTAACTATAAAAATATTTGTAAAAAACAACAAACCGCACTGTCTAACGGCAGTCCGCACTTATCTGAATTAAGCCGAGACGTAACGACAATGATCGAACACCACCGAGTAAATCTAACTCGGTACATTGCCTAATTTAGTTTACTCTGCATGCATTTTATGTGTTTTTTTATGTATTTTTTATTTCTTTATATTGACCATAATAATTAATAAATAATAAGTAATATATTTTTACAGTACATTTAAAATAAGAAATGCAGATATTTTCTAAAAAGCGGGACATTTTTAAAAATCGGCGGGACGCGGAACACTCCATCAAAAAGCGGGACTGTCCCGCCAAAATCGGGACGTGTGGTCACTTTAATCTAGTTTGTCATAATATGGCTACATTTAAACAAATGCGTTATTTTTATTTATTCATGTGATTTGACAAAATATTTTTTATGTAATGCGTTTAACGCCCGTTTGTTGTTATTAGTCGTAATGGGCGCCACCTGTACCGCTAATGTTCTTACTTTATAATTAACAGTATTGTGATATTTACTTTTGTAGAAACAGAACGATGTGGGAGATTTATAAAATGTTTCAGAAAGCTGGTCAAATTACACATTAAAATAATAAAAAAGACCTTAAGTTAAAATGTCTTTTCGAAAATTTGTCATTATGTTGTAATGCTTATGATGAGCATAAACAAAATGTTTCGGAAAGTTTTGAAATTATTTGGTTGATTTAACACAACAAAAAATGTCTTTTGTCAGTGACTAATAATAATTTCTATTGTAGAAGTACTAATTATTCACTTTCCTTTGGAAGTTATTGTAATCGGTCCGAAAATCGAAATCAAAATGTATAACAAATTTTTGTTTCAAAGTCACTACCTACACTATTTTTAGAAAGATGTCTGTGTGTGTGTACGTATGTACGTTCGTACGTATATGTGTCCATTTCTTTCTACGACGAAATCTCGAGAATGAAAAATGATATCGACTACGTTAGGGTGCCAACCGACGCGTATTAACATAAATATGATCTGAAAGAAATTTTTTCGAAATCGGTTCAGCCGTTCTTTTTTCTTAACCAAATAGACTCCAAAAAAGTAGATTTTACACAATATCTCGCGAATAAAAAATTATATCGACATCGTAAGTGTGTCAATCGAGGCGTGTTAACGTCATTTTGATCCGACATAAATTTTATAAAAATCGGTTCAGCCGTTTTTTTTTTTAATTATTGTTAAAAATAAATTATAATTACGTTTTAATGATTAAAATGATTACTTTTCTGTGTAATATGTAATTTAATTATTATTATTAAATATTTATCAAACTGGGAAGTTCGTCGTGTGGACCTCAAGGGTCGCACTTTAGTCCTAATAAACGACCCACCTCACGACTTGTTAGTGTAGTGTAGAGCGCTTAAATTACGTTTAGTTATGGAAACTTGGAAATGAAAACAATTACACGAATTTACGTAAACTTAATAGTTGCAACAAAACGATGCGTAAAATTACGGACAGAAACTATAAAATCTACAAACGCAATATATTACGTAGTTACGTTTAATACTATAGCTGATACAGTTAAAAATATTTCAGTTATTTACTGAACTATGAAACAACGGTTTAATCACGTCTTAACCCTTGTACGTATGTAGTTAAAGAGTTAACCATGGAGTTAACGTTCAACGTAGTAATTGTTTAAATGCCGACAACTTCACAAACGGAAATTCAGAAATACATTTGTATTTTCAGAGATGCTACTTGTCCGGATTTTAATCCAACAAACACTGCGTACAGCGCTGCTGTGTCATTTAAAGTGAAACACAGTTTACGAAAATGATTTTTATTTAAATTCAGTGTTTAGATTCACCATTATTTTATTTTTTCATTAATCAAGAGCAACAAATCTCTTATACTTAAATCTCTTTAGTTCAAAAGTAGAATGCACTATAGTTCAGAAATCGTGCGCAGGATCCTCGGCAAGAGAATGGAATTATAAACAGACATCCGGTTACATTTTTAGGGTTCCGTACCTCCGAACGGAAACTCTATTATTGAGCTTACGATGTCCGTCCGTCCGTCTGTCACAAGGCACTATCTCACAAACGGTAAGAGGTAGCTAGTTGAAATTTTCACAAATTGCTTGTTGTGGCATGAATTAATTGGCAAATAATAAAAATCAAAAAGTTTAATCCCTAGGAGGACTCCCCATACGTGAATATAATATACTCGTATATCTATTTTATTTATTGTAGATTATAGACGCGTCGACATCTCAGGTCATTAGCGTCTTTCAACTACACTAAATAACAACTATCTTAAAACTAAATAACATCACAAAACATCCATGAACGCAGGTGGGATTCGAACCCACGGCAGTCCAGTCCAGAAGTTGCGGTACCAAGCACGCTAACCACTAGGCTATACTGCCCTCTACTCGTATATCTTGTATGTATCTCTGTTGTTATTTCTGTAGAATGGAACGCTTATAGTACTACTCAAGTATATCTTGTTTCTGCTGTGCTACTGCAGTTCTTTTAGCGCAATGACTAAGGCGTTCGCATGTCATCCCGAAAAGCCGGGTTCAAATCCGACTGACGACACATGTTTTTTATAATGTAAATATTTTCGAATTTTTAGAATAAAAAATTAATTTAAAAATTATTTCAAAAAAATAAATTAAATTGAATTGTATTTTAATTTATTCCTTTCTTAGTTGTACCGAACCCTCTGCGCGCGAGTTATACTCGCACTTGACCGGTTTTTTATATATTCAATTATTTGATTTTGTTTACATTTTGATCTTTTCTCACCACAACAGGTACAGTTATAGTGTTATATTTAGAGTAACTGTGTATAAAATAATAGGTACCAACTCATTTGAATTAATCAAGACATTTCATCGCGATACACTGTTATTTAATTTGATACCAGAGACAGATATCTGCTCTGTACGGTTTATTCAGTCTATGTGGGGGCGGGGGGAGCGTTCTAAATCACTTTGCGTTGTATGTATGAGTGTGTGGTGAGGTAATAAGGGGCTGTACCCTCCCTTTTCCCACATCTCATAACATCATGTATCAGTGTTGTATCTCAGGTAAACCTTCAACTATTTGAAATGCTATTTACATTATAAGTATATTTGTACAGTAAAACTCGTTTCAGATCAATTATACACGGGGTTGACTGCGTGTGTCATTCATATCACTATACTGGAATGTTCCTTCAAATGGTCATTTCCGAATGTTTCTAAATAAATTAAAAAAATGTCGCCGAAATTGCAAGTTCCTATCTCAATTCTAACTAATGCCGCAAAGCCCTCGAATTTTCTTATTTAAATAACATAACAATTTTTGCCACATTAGGGGTAAATTTTTTTCTACCGTAATTTTGTTTTTAAAATTCTGAAACTTGGCAGATTTATTCTTTATGGTAGTATAGGTATTTTAGAATTTTTTTAGGGATTTTTAACGATATAATTTTCGGAACTTCAGCTAGATAACAGACATTTATATTCTCTAATTGTTGAAAAATGTTCACCCAAATATTACATTGTTCAAAATTTCAAAAAAATGTTCTCAAATACCTACCTACTACCATACCTAGGAAATTTTCCAAGTTTCAAATTTTTTAAAACAAAATTGCGGTAGAAAGAAAATTAATCGCAAAGTGCCAAAAATCGTATGTTATTTAAATAAGAAAATTCTAGGGCTTTGCGGCACAGGTTAGAGTTGAGACAGAGACCTGAAATTTCGGAATCTGTTAATTTTTTACCCCTATACCTAACTCCTTATTTTTTGTACGGAACCCTCGATGCGCGAGTCTGACTTGCACTTGACCGGTTTTAAACTATATTATTTTTATTTATTTACCTGACTCAAAATTTCATCAACGTTTTTTTTGTATGTCAATAAACATATTTCGAATTTAAAAATTTGGCATTTCTTCTACATGCCGTATTTTTACCCGACTGCCCCAGAAGGAGGGTAATGTTTTTTGTATACCTTTCTTGATATCGGAATTAGTACTGGAATTGATAAATTTCGTTTTTTTCACAAGGATAGTTATTTTTAAATTCCCATTGGAAGTTATTGTAATGGGTCCGAAAATCGAAATCAAAATGTATAACAAATTTTTATGTTTCAAGGTTACTACACTATTTTTAGAAAGATGGCTGTGTGTGTGTGTGTACGTACGTACGTATGTGTCCATTTCTTTTTTAAGACGAAATCTCGAGAATGAAAAATGATATCGACTACGTTAGGGTGCCAATCGACGCGTATTAACGTAAATATGATCTGAAAGAAATTTTTTCAAAATCGGTTCAGACGTTCTTTTTTCTTAACCAAATAGACTCCAAAAAAGTAGATTTTACACAATATCTCGCCAATAAAAAATTATATCGACTTCGTAAGGGTGTCAATCGAGGCGTGTTAACGTCATTTTGATCCAACATATATTTTATAAAAATCGGTTCAGCCTTTTTTTTTTAATTATTGTTAAAAATAAATAATAATTATGTTTTAATGATTAAAATGATTACTTTTCTGTGTAATATCTAATTTAATTATTATTATTAAATATTTATCAAACTGGGAAGTTCGTCGTGTGGACCTCGCACATTAGTCCTAATAAACGGCCCACCTCACGGCTTGTTCGTTATTTTCTTCATCAAGAATTTATATAAAACACATGAGTTAAAATTGTAGAAAATGACATGACGTAGCTTAATTGTTGTGGTGTTCTGCCAATATCGATTATAAATACTCTTTACTACACATTTTTGAAGTGAATGCAATTTCTCATTACTTTTGTCAGACACGATGTTAGATATGGCATCTGAGACTGTTCTCTGTGCACCAGCTGTTATTTCCTGAAGTAAATGAAACGATTCATGCTATACTTCATCATTATAACCTATTTCAGTACTGAATATTGTAAAATACTACCGTTGCTCCGAGCAAGTGTACTTACAAAATAATAATTAATGGCAACGCTAGTATTGATTCTGAATACACAACAATAGCTGAAATAACTGCACTTCTTTTTTCAATTAAAATGACTGTACCTACCATAAAGTTATTTTTTTACTTATTGCTAATACGTATATAGAAATGTACTAGCTGTACCCGCGACTTTGTTCGCGCGGCGTTTTAGAATTTGAAGGAACGTTCAATCGCTCTGAAATTTTAAAAACTGTTAGATATTAGGTACTGTTTTCTCTATCATTTCTAAAATTTGATCAAATTCCTAAGAAATGAATTTCATGGGTGAACTACAACGTTAGCGCGCTTTGAAATACTCGTGGTGACATCTGTTGGTGAGTAACAGGAATTTTATTGTTTGCGACATACACTCGTGCTGAAAACATCAACACTCGTATGCGGCTCGTGTGCGCTCGCCTACTGCTCGTGCTGAAAACATCGCGCCTGACGTATAAAGATGTATTTAGTACACTGGTTACCTAATATACTATTATTGATAGAATAAAACCCATAAACTCTCAGTTTAAGATCTTTGCCTGATGAAGCTACTGCAGTGCTGTACGAAATGATTGTAATAATGTAAGGTTTAAATTAAAACGTTGTGTTTAATCCCTATATTATTAAACGAGCAAATCTTGTATATATGTACCTATATAAATATTTTCTCAAAAACGGCTCTAACGATTTTGATCAAATTTACAGAAAAGGGGGTTCGGTGGGCAAAAAATCGATCTAGCTAGGTCTCATCCCTGGAAAAATTCGTTTTCTTATCGATTTTATCATTTTAAAAAACAGTTTTTTTAACGTTATAAAACAGTGTCGTATGGTGAGTAGGCTTTGGAAAAAACAAACTATTTTCATTATTTATGTCAAATTACTCTGACAGTCAATCTTTAACTTATTAAAATAATCAGTAATTATTTGAAAAGTAAAAAAATTGTTGTTATTTTTTTAACTAATATTTAAATAAATAGGTATATTACCTATATAAAATATGTAGGTACATACGTTATGTAGTATGACGTATAATAATATTATCAACTTATAGATATGTAATTTTTTTTCTTAAAAACGACTAACGATTTTGATGAAATGGGAACTTTAAGTACTATTTTTTTTTGAACTCATCCGAGCAAAGCTCGGTCATCCAGATATTATATTTAAAATGAACCAAACTCAGAATATTGACTGTAACCCCGCCTTAATATTCGTATATTGTTACCATAGTTTTAATATCAACAAAGTATAATTACTGTAATAAGTTGTGTAAGTTTCTAATGTAGTTAAGTTATCGTGTGTATCTCCTCAATAAATCACTATTATCATATAACTTTGTTATTGAATATTTTCCTGTAATATAAGATCTAATTGATTTACAATCAGTTATTTTCACAAAGTTGGTAAGATGAATGCGTTGAATATAAAAGTTCGCCATTTCATCTTAATCTGCCACGCTGATATTGTAAATAATAAACGCGCGCTTTTAAGTTGACAGCTTGACATTATTGATCACTGTAGCTTTATAGACCATGTACAATACATACAGTATGTCCATTAATAAATGCTGCATAGTTTGATATGCGAGTTAAACAAAAAAATTGTGTTTTAAAGACCACCAACAGCTAAGGTTATTTGGGCTTAGCACCAATTCATATTTTAATTCATTTTTTTTTTTAATAATAAATTTAAAATACAATTGACACTTTTACCAGCTCTCGGGCTAGAACCCGGGAACTGGAGACTTGTAATAGAGGAACCATAGCAACGCCATGTAAGCTAATTAAACGAAGACTAATGCCATCGCCCGTCTCGTTCTATCTCGTCGAGAAGTAGTCATTTTCGTCTAGTTTATCGATACCAAAAAATCGTCTTATGGCTGGTTTATCGTACATTTTATTAACGATGTTTTTTTAATCACACTGTTAAATGGTGCCTTGCTATGGTAACGAAACGCAGCAATGAACACGTAGCTGTCAACAGCGTGATTAAAAAAAAACATCGTGATTAAAATGTATGATTCATTAGTATTTTCTCGAAGATGTCTTTCTCGTCTTGACAGCGGTGAGACCTCGACAATTTAATCTCGATCTCGACTCGAAATATAAAACGGGAAAATTTGTTAATCTCGTCTCGGCAAATTTACAAATATGTGACGAAGTGTGACAGGGGAAAGGCCGGGTCGACAATGCCTGGCTTTTGCGTGACCTACTATGTTGCGGAACAGTCTGTATAGACGTATATAATATCAATGAACGTAAAATTTTCACCCAAGTGTTTTAGCTTTTGACAGATACGATGAAAGCTACTTTTAGACGCACCTATACCATTATATTATCAACTCTTGGAAAGCCCTTTTCAATGAAGAGTTGTACTAAAGCAGCTATACAAATTAAATATGTATTGCGTCTTTTATGTAGAAAATTTCGACGTAGCAAATGGTAACTTGCCAAGGTTGCAGCTTTAAGTACAGATTATACAGGGTGGCTCATTACTAGTGTTCTAATCTCGTCACATTTTTGTGCATTTCGTGCACACCCTATTTTACTAAGCGAATAAATATTTATACCCTTGAAATTGGACAGAATAACTATTCTTACGATTTATACCTGCAGTAAACTTAACTACGTTTGGTGAATTGAATTATCACTATTTATTCCGAGTAATAGTTACCAGGGGAATAAATCAACGGAATAAATAACTAACTAGGCTCGGTGAATACGGGCCTTATTGGGATAAAATATTTTCAAACTCAAGTGAAGGTAAAAATTTTGAGAAATACCTAACATTTGAACTGAAGATAGTGACAAAAAATATGGCATTTAGATATTGATTGTCTATTAATTATATTTGTAAATACAATCATTTGTTTGTTAATTACTAGAAAAAAACTACTGAACCGATTTCAGTAACAATTACATAGGATCCCGGATCTTCCTGAACACAACGAAGTCAAAATCATTCAAATCAATGCCCTATGTAATTTTTAATAAAATCGGTTTACATACATGCATGTGGAGCAGCTATTTTATAGTGGGTATGGCAAAAAATTTGTTACAGTACTTAATAAAATAAAATATTGTTCCTCACTTGTGTGTGAATTAAATTTGGAAGCTATTTTCAGAAAAAGAATAAACTTAGTAAGTATATGAAACGACTTGAACAACAAAATCTACTTTTGTATGTCAAAAGGGTCGGTTAAATCAATCAGTTGAAACAACCACTGCTGGTTGAAAACATCCTTTTCTGAAAGAGATAATTACAGAAACGTGTTAGTAAAGAACTACTGACAAGAATGCTCTCTAAATCAAGTTTCTAAAGCTGTTTCGAATTGATCAAAATTATATCCGTTTTTTGTCTCATAACGGCTATTAAATCTCTATGTCGAATTTTATAACCGCCTAGCTTCGACCGGGTCGAGCTTGAAATATCTGCAGCGCTTCGTTCATTTTAAATAGCCATAGTATCTCAAAAACCCTACCCCCTCCCGTTTCACCCGAACCGATAGTTTTTAAACTTGTATTTCTTTATTTTTTAAGAAGGGTATTTTCCCAAATTTCACGTTTTTATACCTTAAGTAGTTTCTTCAGAGATACACGTATTCTTGAAGAAAGTTTCGGTTTTAGTTTTCACTACCCCTTAGGATGCGAATATGGAAAATTCGTCGAATACAGAGTTTCACAAAAACACTCTTGTCAAATTTCGTGTTTCTAACTCTAGCAATTTTGGATAGTCTATTTTTCAACCCCTCTAGAGGTTAAATTTTCAATAATCCGCTCTTATTGGGCGCCAACGTTATAAAATATAAAGGGAAAACAATCCTAAAGCATCTTCTAGGCTCAGCTGTTACGGCTGTCAGGCTGTGCATTGATTAGTCAATCAGTCAGTCAGTCAGTCAGTCAGTCAGTGATTATAAGTATGTGCACAAACTTTAAGGAATTAATCTATGCTCGCTTTCAAGACAAAACCTTCATATAAGTATGGGTCCGCAACGGCTGTTTTCCAGGGTGTTAAAATTAAAAAAAAAAATTATTTAGGGGCTTGAGAATTGCCCAGAGTGTAGCAATGCTGTTGTTTACATGGCGTTGCTATGGTTCCTCTAATACAAGTCCCCGGGTTCTAGCCCGAGAGCTGGTAAAAGTGTCAATTGGATTTTCAATTTATTATTAAAAAAAAAAAATAATGATTTGAAAATATGAATTGATGCTAGGCCCAAATAACCTTAGCTGTTGGTGGTCTTTAAAACACAATTTAATTTTTGAAAAATTTAAGATTGTTTTATTTAGTTTTTGAATAGCGTCAGCTATTTAACTAAGACTTTGCACAAACACTAATAGACAGTTAGAGAGTACATTTTGCAAGTATAATAATTGTTTTTGGGCGTAGTATAGTTTTTTCACATTTCTCTAACAAGAGATTTAAATTTTTAACGCGTATGTAGTCTGTACATGCATAATTTTCCATAAAAGTTAAATCAAGAAATTTTCTCGAGAACAGTTCATCCTATCAAAATTTACCAAGAGACACTTTTTGTGTATTTTTACCTGCCTCAACCGATAAAGCTTTTAAATTTTATAAGAAATCAATGGCGTGCCATTTTTTATTGAAAATTCTAAAAACACTATCCACATCTATACGCTCATGATTAAATTAAAAATAATTTAATACTTGCAAAATGTAGGTACTCTCCGACTGTCTATTAGTATGCGCAGTTTAGTTAAATGCCTAAGTGGCACTATTTAAAAAATAAATTAAAAAATCTTAGAATTTTTTCAAATTTTAACATCCTGTATCTGGAAAACAGAGCCGTTCTGTCTTAAAATCAATCCTAGATTAATTCCTTAAAGTCCGTTCACATACCTAATTAACACCCTGTATATTATAGAGTTACGATTTTTTTTCTATGAAAGTGACAATTCGTTTTCCGAAAAATTGATCTAAGAAAAACATATTATGTACATATTGTACACATTACCTGGATGAACCCTGTCAAGAATTCAAAGTTGTTATTTATATTAAAATTAATAATTAAAATACAACACTATGCAGCTGTTTAACTTTCAATGTGTGAAATGATTTATAATATTTAATTATACATATTACGCGATTTAAAATGTGTTCGCGCAACTTTAAAATGCAAACAAATAATTAACTTACGTTAACAACTGAAATGCGCTGAAAAAGTTCCAAGAATCGATATCTGAAACGGTTAAATGTTAATGACTAGGGGTTGGCACAGGTATAATTTATATGTACTGGGTGTAGTAATTTTCTGGTCCAAATTATAATATTATATTTTACTTAGAAAAATGGTATAGAATTTTTATTTTCAAATTCATTTAACTGGAAAATATATTGACTGATCCTCATATTGATTACTTTGGAAGAATTTTCAAAAACATTTCCCGTTCTAGACAAATAAAGAAATTATTGCGAATTTTAGACATAAATATGCTGAAAATTTGCAGAAGGCATCGAATAAGTGTTATTCCACAAAAAAGTCCCCTAGCTTCCCTAGCTTGCGTCGTCCGCATTTTTGGAAAGATGGCAGGCTGCAAAAATATATTTTCCCCAAGATGTCACTTCCAGTACCTTCTAGAGTAAAAATAGATATTAGCAAAATTAAAGGGAACAATATTATTTCTACAAATTTGAATACATACGTTTTTTCCAATAAATGATAACTTTGGCTTCAAGGTATCTTTGCGGATCCTAATGGATCCGCTGACCTTTGAAGTGGATCCGCAGTAAAATAAAAGTGGATCCAACAATTTTTGAATTTGAAAATAAAATAAACATAAACAAAATATAAACGTAACTAATATGCAAAAAAATAAAGTTGGTAACTGAAAACTGACTATATAACACACAAAAAAACAAATTAAAGTTGAGGGTCTTTCCTAAAAAAATGTGCTCTTCCAACCCCTTTAAGTGAAATTAAAAGTCGATCATTCATTGTATCTTCAAACAATAATAATAAAAAGTGGTGGAACCTTTGGTGTAAAGATACGAAATGTTATAATTACCACAAAACACCAAACCATACCAAACACTCTTGAGAGTGTTTGTTATGGTTTGGTGTTTTGTGGTAATTATAACATTTCTTCAAGCAATGAGATTATTCCAGGAGTTTTTATTTTATTAAAATGTGACATGATTCTCTCGGTAATGATTGAAAGGAGACTTATTACCAAAAATAATTAGCAGGACCTTTCGACACTCATGGATCCGCAGTAGAAAATCGCTAAAAAATGCACTGGCTTCAGCAGCCGAAATAAATGGATCATGTTCTCTTTTGGATAAGAAGAATGTTCCAGAAATATTTAGATACCATACAGAGCTTATAGACGTATTTATGGGCGATGTAACTGCGTCAAAAAATTGACGTTAGTGAATTTTTTTTCTGGTTGTTCAGAACACGTATCCGATGCTCTCTGCAAACTTTCAGCTTGTTTCGAATTTATTTCGGGTTTATGCATATTTATGTCTAAAATTTCTAAGAAAACATCTTATGAGCTGGTGTTGTCCTGATTCGGGTTTATAGGCCGTCGTTGGTTGGAATTGCTTGCTAACGTTTCGCTAGCACGAGGTCCTTCCATCTCCGATGCTGAATGTAGCATCGGAGATAGAAGGACCTCTGAAGAAGCTCGCCACTCATGCTAGCGAAACGTTAGCAAGCAATTCCAATCAACGACGGTCTATAAACCCGAATCAGGACAACACCAGCTCATCAACTGGCCGCGAAAGCCTCAACCAATTTGTCAAAACATCTTATATTATAATATCGGATTTTGTTACCTTTACTGACTGAGGCTCTGTCGTCTACACTAATGGCTACGATGTGACGTAACTTGTACTCAAACTTACATTTTGCTTCAACATTTCAAGACGCTCGCGTTACTATAACAAGGCGTTTGCAAATGTTTGTTGATAACTGCAATATTGCACTAATGTTGACGACAACTTGGTAATAATTTAGGTAACACTTTACCAAGTTACATATTAAGTAGTTGGAAAACTAGTTGATAGATTATGTATTTAACATAATATTGTTTAAACTGTCTCCACTTTCCCGTATTAACAGTATAGTAGTTGATTTTTCATCTGGATTAAATATGTGAATTGAAACTAAATATAATTATACGGTTAAGTCGACTCGTCTCTAGTTAGTTCCGAGCGTTAAAAAGTTTTACTTTAAAAATATTGTTACAAAACTGTTTGCTGAGTTGGCGGAATAAATATTTATTTACAATAATTAAAAATACAATAACAATAAATGCAACAACGCAAAGTCAGTTCTAACAATCAACACAAGTAAACAATAACTAAACGATAATTAACACTTAATTATATACAATTGACTATACTAATATTTATTTTATCAGGTGTATTTATATCGCGGAACTATTTATATCACTGATCCACTTGATTGTACGACTCACCATTGACTGACTCGTTTATATACGCTGCGTGGCTGAAGCCCAGTGCTTCTCGCGTTCTCTAGAAACTTCGCGTGTCCAGCAAGCAGACCGCTTCTCAGAATTCTTGCTTGACGTTTATATACAGGGTGATCCGTAGCAATATGTTTATAAAAACTATCTATTATCTAAAATCAAATACAAAATGATATTTAGAACGAGGCATTCAAAATAGGAAATAAAAATAGATAGGTGTTTTGCATTTTGTATTTTAAATAAGTCACATCTTTGGTCGCCAATGAATTAAGCCAGACAGTTACGAGTATCTGAATTACTAAGTATACGGAGTAGTATGTAGATTGCGTGATTATTTCTATGACCTTGATGTTCGGAATCATTCAGTTAGGAATGAACACAATAATCACCAGGTAATTGAATATAATAGGTATAGTTTTCCAAACACTGTACTGTATTGAGGTCGAGCGATCGACGCAAGTGGCATGTTTTATTTATGCACAGGCCTTAATGTTCCGCATCATTCAATTACGAACTAACACAATAATTTCCACGTGAACTACATTAAAGTGTACACGTCTCTAAAGAGAAAACTTTTCCTGCCTAGTTTAAAGACTCGTGCTGAGCCGAAGGATATACATGTAGGTGTACCCCTACCCTTACGTACACCAAAACACGTATAACTGTTAGACGGAGAATCCACCGTTCGATTTTCTATGTATCGAATACACACACTAATGCTGTGTTTATCGTACAATTTTAACAGGATGTTTTAACATTGGAAATGTTTATGTTCGTATATGGGGGCAGAGTTACGAGTTTTCGTTCAAGGCCAAAAGACAACGGTGTCGCGATCAAATGAGGAGCAATCATACAAAATTGAACAAGTGCAATTTTTTCGAAATGTGTTTTGTATCATGTCTAGTTAATTGAGAGGTATTTGCGACGATATGCGGTGTTATTTTTGAGCAAATGTTAATAAATACTGTAGAAAAATCCATTTAAAAGTTAAGTAATCAAGCAAAAGTGAACGCGTATATAACAGAAGAATAATAGGGTTATTCCTGACAAAACTAAACAGTGCATTGATAAATATTGTGTGTATAATAAACAGTTAATTATATTTCATATATGCTGTTATCATTTCCAATGTCCTCGATGGTTGCAAGGATTGCGAAATCTGTGAATTTTTGAAGTGAAAACTTCCTTAGGCGCGTTAGGCACTATTTTCCTGGGTAGTTAAAAAAAGGGAACCGTGCGCAATACATGTGACGCGGCTGATATACCTATATCATAAAAACGGTACGCAGTATACTTGCATTCATAGCGCAGTTGGTAACGTCTTTGCGTTCTATGCATAGGAACGTGGGTTCGAGACCTGATGACAGCGTAGAATTTTTGGCGTTTTTTTTCTAAATTCTACATGATATTTATTTATATATTTTTTAATCTTTGTTATATTCTTTCTTACAGACGCTAATGTCCTCTGTTGTCGAGCGTCAACATATTCTTTCTTTGACAATAATTATAAATTTTTTGAAACCAAGGTGGAATTAATTAAAAATACAATTTTAGTATTTTAGTAATAAACTATTTTTAGTTCATAAATGCGCTATAATAGATGACACCAAAAATTAGAAAATCTGAAGTTTTCACTTCTGTCGTGTGGTCATAAGCACACACTCATTTTTTTTAAATCACACTGTTAAATTTTGATTGCTACGTGTTCATTGGTTGCCGCGTTTTCATTTTGGCAAATTGTTGATCGTTACCATAGCAACCATCATTTAACAGCGCGATGAAAAAATTAAATTGTACGATAAACCCAGCATTAATCTTATTTTTATTCTGCCGGATCATGGAATACTGACGTTCCTTGTGGTCATTTTTTGGATTGTCTTCCCTTTAATTAGTAGATATATTATCATAATATAAAAATCACAAATAACCTACAAATACAAAAATTAAATATAACACAAAAGAACGCCCACTTCTATCCCACGTTCATAAATAGGTTATGCGGATCTGTAAAAAAATGACAATTTACTGCACCAAACATTAGACATTAAAATAGACAGTAAATTATTCTCTCTCACAATGTTGTTACTTACACTTTTCCTAGTCGTTCTGAGTTCTTGTAATATTGAATGTCTATTATATGCCAGTACTAATAGGTAAGTTTGACTGTGTATGCGCCGCTTAAATGCTTTCGCATTCACGTAATGAATAAAATGTGATGTAATTCGATAATTCTACTACAGCAGAGTGCAAGTTAGAACATGGGTATTTTTTCAGTCAACTCGTGGATGCCAAATAAAATATGTCTAGGTATATAAAAACAAAACTTGTGGTTTATAATTATTTGTATATATTTTTTTGATAAACTGAAATATCTGATTAATTATTAATTTTAATAACACCGGTTATCATCTACAATGAACAGTTTTTGGACGACGCAGAATATTACATGTGGGATCATATATTTTTTAATTGGTCTGTGAGATAGTGAACATTTTAACATGTGCATTTTTTACACATTCAGATTTCAGACTATGTTAATTAATTGTGAATTATAGACGCTCGACAACAGAGGTCAGACTATGTTGAATTAATATACTAATATCTTATTTAAATCTTAATATAAGTATATAAAGAAGTGTCTTGACTGACTTCATTCAACATCGCCCAGGTTATCTTACGATAAAAATATAGTGTGTGGTAAAACGTTTCTGTCAGTGGCGTAGAAAAAGGCGTGAAACATCGTTGGAATATTCAATTAAAGAAAAAGGCTGAAATTTTACGGTAAAATATTTTTTTATCTACTAATTAACATTTTGTGGAAATATGTCATCACTTAACTTAGATCTGATTAAATTTTGAGCCAAATTAGTTTAGTGGTTCCTGAGATATTAAAAAAAAATTTCTCAGTGTAACGTATTAACACAGGTAATGCATTAAAAATGTTAAAATATGAATAAAATCTTATTAGTTTTTTTTCTAAATGTGCAGATTTCGAGAAAAAAAATGTTTTCTAAAAAAATTGCGCGTAAATAATTTTTTATTTGCCTAATCAAGATGTCCATATGATTTTAGTTGGCCTTTAGTACTAGGTCAACAAGCAAATAAGATGACCGTGCTTTTTACATTAAGAATAATACGAGAATAATATGAAAAAAGAATTGTTTTGTTGGGAAAATTTTCAGGTACGAGCGATTTTTTACTAGGTGGAAAGTATAAAAAAAATTGTAAAATTGTGTTTCAAAGACTACCAACAGCTAAGGTTATTTGGGCCTAGCACCAGTTCATATTTTCAATTAATTTTTTTTATAACAAATTGAAAATCCAATTGACACTTTTACCAGCTCTTGGGCTAGAACCCGGGAACTAGGGACTTGTAATAGAGGAACCATAGCAACGCCATGTAAACAACAGCACTGCTACATGCTCTGCTATTCTCAAGCCCGTGGGAAGTATAATACTGGCTATCCAGTAGAATTTTTTTAATTTGGTATTTTTTGCAAAGGTATGTTTTTGAAATTAAATGTTTATGGCGGGAATAATTTACCAGGGTTTCTTGAACTCGGATTTTATCACCGGTTAGTGGTCAGCTGGTCCTGCGTATGAGGTGACTTGCGAACTGCATTTCTAAGGGGTGAACAAACTGCTCGCTTTGCCTTTCAAGTTTCGATTGTGTGTAGTAGGTATCTAAAATGTACAGTTATCTTGATCAGTGGTGTACGTACATGTACGCGTCGCGGAGAACATTACATTGGCGTGTCAGAACACAGAACTTGTAACACATCACAAAGAGGTAAACAAAGCCGCGAAAAAACTCCACGTTCAAAATTAAGATTTATAACTTGAGCGTAACTCCATGTCTTTTCACATCTATGTTTTTAGACAAAAATCTTTCAAGTAATTTTGTAACATTGAAAATGTTTATGTTCGTATATGGGGGCAGAGTTACGAGTTTTCGTTCAAGGCCAAAAGACAACGGTGTCGCGATCAAGTGAGGAGCAATCATGCAAAATTGAACAAGTGCCATTTTTTCGAAATGTGTTTTATATCATGTCTAGTTAATTGAGAGGTATTTGCGACGACCTGCGGTGTTATTTTTGAGCAAATGTTAATAAATATTGTAGAAAAATCCATTTAAAAGTTAAGTAATCAAGCAAAAGTGAACGCGTATATAACAGAAGAATAATAGGGTTATTCCTGACAAAACTAAACAGTGCATTGATAAATATTGTGTGTATAATAAACAGTTAATTATGTTTCATATATGCTGTTATCATTTCCAATGTCCTCGATGGTTGCAAGGATTGCGAAATCTGTGAATTTTTTTTTCGGCAGACGCTAATGACCTCTGTTGTCGACCGTCTATAATTCACAATTCAGTTCAAGTAATTTTTAAAATAACTGATAAATAATGTTACACGAAACGCTTTACCATTTCTATAATATACAAGATAACTATCAACTGGCCCCGCCAAAACTAGACGGAGTGAGAATATGTAAAAACATTAAAAAAAAGAATTTTATGTAATCTACATTTATACAAGTACCTACTATTATATAAAATTCTTTGTATATATGTATGTTCCAAATGATTAAATCCATTTAACGGATTTCGATAATTTTTTTAAAATGTTCCTTATGATTCCAAAAGTGCTATAGGTTATGTTTTATTAAATTTTTTAAATTAATTTTTGAGTTAATTAATTAATTAAATTTTCATTGGTTCTCGACTACTAACAAAACGCGAAATTCATTTGCATTTTAGCGTTTTGGCGGGATCCTACTAACACCAGCCCGACTTCGCTTCGCTGGGGGAGAGATTCTCGCGAAGGCGGAGGGGGGGGGGTAATCAATCATAAATTATTATCTGTGGAACTATTGAACCTATTTTAAAAATTCTTTCACTAATAGAAAGCTACACTCCCTGAGTGGTATTGGGATCTGTCAAATGGGCATATGACATCAGGTGGTAGAAAATTAGTAATGACACATCTGAGGCCAAAAGGCTTCAATTAACAAAACAGTAAATTTTTTGGAGAGATTTTAAGGCCATGTTATGCAAATTCTTACATAATATTATGTAAACGTTTATATCTCCAATTAAATTTATGTATTATGACATATTTTTCTTCTTGTAAACAGACGCTTACTGTTCGAGACAGGAAATTGTAAAGGCATTTTAAAGTATATAATATTTTCTTCCGGTACATCGAGTCTTCTTTCGATGATTATGAAATTGATTTTTGATCACATTTATATGATGATTTTTATTATTAGCCATTAAAACACAAATAGCTAGGTATATTGAAACACCCATCATGTTCAAGCTACGTATAAAACTTTTAGGTTTTATTATAGGATATATCCTCAAGGGACAATCATAAAACTCAAAACACCAATAAATTTTTAATCGATTGCGTAGATACTGTTACTCTGTACATACAGCAATAAAATATTTTCAATTCATTTTGAACATTTCATATACCATATTTTGTATCTAGTTGTCTTAATATACAATATGGCTCAGTCATGTGTACATTAAATAAAATATCGCAATGATCATAGACGTAACTATAGACATGATGTCATGAATAGAATAGACAAGAGCTGGTCAAAGCACTGAACCTAAGTGCTTGAAGCAACGAGCATCGAACACTTTCATAAATGCTCGATTTATTCAAGTAACGAGCACTTTTGTTTTCAAAAATGCTTAAAAGCATCGAGCACCCACTAAAGTGCTTGAAAAACACTTCCTTGTTGTGCCGCAGTCGGGTAAAAGAGATGAGTATAATATGCATTCATGTTAAAAATGTTTCAAAACATTGTTTTAAGTATCAAGAAGCTTTGTTTCTGTTTACAGACCCCGCAGCAACATTTCAATAATACAACGCAAATATGAATTTAAAAATAATGTTTTTTCCCCTGTTATAAAAATATAAATTTTAAAAGTTGTTTTTCATATTGTTGACTTAAAGGTCACTTCACAAATTTGATAAGGAAATAACAAGATGCTTCTTTTGAAAGTTTTGAAACGAGTTTCTGAACTAAACTTTATAATAGCTGAGAAAAACCTGAACTAAATATCTGTGATATATTGTATTTTCCATCGAAATAAATTAAAAAATTAAACCAAATGAAAATTATTTTTAATGGAATCAAAAATGTTCTGTATAAAAAATAATCTTTTAGAATAACAGCGAATAAATGATTAAAATAATATTTCTGAATAGACATTCTTTTAAGCGAATCGTTTCTGATAAACACAGTTGGTAACGTGATAAAACAATAGTCATTGTAAAGATCTGGTGGGTTTCAACAGTCCTTTGTCTAAGCATCGTTTATGCAGAAACCATGAGTTCACCAGAGGCGTTCAACAAACAAATCGTCAAAACATTCATTTTATTCACTATAATAATTGGAGAGGAATGGAAAGACTGTCAGCGCTCATGGTGGCGAAATTTTAAGTACGTTTTATCCGGATTTATCCAGCCTTCTTGAAAACTATTATTTACGCATGAATTGCTTGAAAGCAAACACTTTATTTCATATATCGCTACAGGATTGTGACAGTTTGAATTTTTAACAGTTTCTTACAAACCATTTTTTATTGTCAAAAAGATTTTTAAAGAAATGTAATCTTGACGTTGTATTATTAGGCCTGTTGCGTCTCTTCTGTGGCGCCGTTCTGCTGGAAAAATGGTATCTACGGAAATGGATGTTACCTTGTAAATTGTACGTCAGTGAATTGTGAATTATAGACGCTCGACAACAGAGGTCATTAGCGAATTCTACGTCAGTGTAAAAACAGTAAAATACTATGATTATGAGAATTTTTGTTGATTGTTTCAGTAATTATTTTTCGCTTTGAAAGTAAATTTGTAAATTATTCGATTGTGTTTAATTGACAAACCCAACTTCTGACATTGGTATAACACGAATGTCAAATTTGTTTTCTTGTATCTATGCATAACGACAAAACTACCCATTTCTGTAATTTTTTACCGCGATGCAGCGCTTTCGTCGTCTGTCATAGATACGCAACGGGCGTTTTTCATACGTAGGAACTTGAAATATTCAATAAGACTTAAAACTTTGCAGTAGTTTCAATGACAATACTATATTCTGATATTTTAACTATATTAATACTCTTATTTATGTTGTAACAAGTTAAAAAATTCGACTGATGACCAGTCCTATACTTCCCACCTAGTAAATATTTGCAAAAAATAAACACTCTTTTTTTATTCTTTGAAAAAAGCATGGCCCTCTTTTTTGTTTGGTGATCTACTCATGGCTAGTAATATAGCAAAAATCATGGTTACTTTGATTTACGTACAATTTTCTTTTTTTAGTAAAATATTTTTTTTCTCGAAAAATATACATTTTAGAGAAAAAAATATTTACATTTTTTTCATATTATAACATCTAGAATTCATTTATGTTTTTTTTACTTATGTTAATACGTGACATTGAGAACGTTTTTTTTAATATCTCAGGATCCACTGAACCGATTTCAGATCTAAGTTAAAGGCTGATAAACACAATAGAACAATCGGCATGGCCGTATGTTGTTCCGTTTTTACGATATCGAAGGCGAAAAACACTCTTATGTTACAACGAACCAAAAAGGACAGAATATATTTCTATCTATTTTATAACATTTAAAAGCGTGGGACAGTTAAAAGAAATATAATATGTACGTTGAGTGTCCCACGCTTTTAAACGTTATAAAATAGATTTTGCTTTTTAGTGCGTTGTAATATAAACGATTTTTTAAATCTATATTTTTTGTTCAAATTTTTTGTGTTTATAATAATATATGTTTTATTTAATATGGCGATGGATGTCTGCATACGCCGCCACTGGATGTCTTGCGTTCGCTGAATGTCAATGCTTTCGTTTCATACCTTTCACTCTTTATCTTTGTTAGTTTAGTGCAACGCCCATTGTAAATGTCCAAACCGCCCTTCCATTTTAAGCAAATGTTTGTGTGCTTGAAAAGTGTAGCTTTCTTTATAAAGCTACACACATACACACAGATACAATCTCTCTCTCTCTCTCTCTTCTCTGTAATAATACAATGAATAGGTCGTTTTTTCATCTCAATTTAGAATAAAATTAAACAAATTACATTTTAATTTTATAAAATTTATACAATTTTGCGTTAACAATGGTTTGATTCAGAACATTTAATGAATAATTGGACAACAAATTTTCGAAGTCTTCAGGTCTTACAATTTATTTTGGCAGGTTTTTTATTTATAGGTAGCTGCTAAATATGCATAACATATCTTATAAAATTTACAATTATCAAAAAAATGCTAGTAAACAGGGGGTTCCGTTTTTTATATTATCTCACAAGACACAAGTATCTCAGAAACCACCGAATCGATTTTGATAAAACTTATTCGTTATTATTCGTAAACATATGAAGACTAGTTACGTCTCCATTTTGATAAGAAAAGAAATAAAAAGAATTCTTACTCAAAGCTATAGACCTATTTATAGACACCCCACATGGATATATTGATTTTTTTACCACTTTTTTGATGTACGGGAGCCTCTTAAATCCAATTCAATAAAAATTAACATTTGTCTGGGTTTGCAGGGCCATCAACTTGAGAATAGCAGAGCGTATAGCAGTACCGTTGTTTACATAGTGTTTTCATGATTCCTCTATTACAAGCCCCCAGTATCAAAGTTCTAACCCAAGAGCTGGTAAAAATATCGAATTGATTTTTATTTTTTAAATTAAAAATAATAAGTTGAAAATATGGTTCTAGGCAAATAACCTTAGCTGTTGATGGCCTTAAAAAAATCAATTTCATTCTTGTAACACTTACTAGGTTAGGGTAAAACAGTTTTTAGTATATAGGGTTAGAAAGCTGTGACAGACAGACAGAATAATGAGAACAATTGGATTCCATTCTTTGGATATGGAACAAAGAATATTAGTGAGAGAAACAGATTTGAGAGAACAAAATTTCAGGAATAATCAAGTATAATATAACACAAGCTATTTAACTTTTGAAATTTGTGTTATCACACCGGAACATTACTTGCGCAAACAACTAGGTATATAACTAGCTCCGGTTAATAAAATACTAACAGGTAGCTAGCTTTATTTAATATTATAGATAAAATAAACAAACCCCTTGGAGTTTCTATTTTTAGTAACGTGTGTGAATACGGAATAATCCGGAATAGCTAGTTAAGGCATACAAGTTAGTATTTATAGCGGCAGATTGGATCCACTGACATTGCAATTTTTATCCTCTCTCAGAGATCTTCAGCCAATTACATACAATATATGTACTTTCAAGAACATTATTCACATGGAAGCCTTTTGGTTCTTATGTCATTCATTCTGCTACATTATGTACAATACAATATGTTATACAGATTGATCCCAAACTTTAAAAACTCGGGTCGCAGTGCCAAAACCCTGCCGACAATATAGTGTATTTGCTAATACAGGAATTATGGCTTTATTATGTGAACTTAAGTTTGTTTTTGGACAAAATAAAAAATTTAACCCCTTAATACATCCCTTAAAATAATATTTTTTTTCTTAATTTCAATATTATTATCAATGTAACTTCTGTACCAAATTAAATACACCGTCAGCAAATAAATCACTATTCGCAAACTAGTGTTTTCATAAAATTTGTAAGTCCGGTCCTGTCGTGCCGATTTTGTTAAAATTTTAGCAACACATTTTAATTTCTACTAAAGGGTTAAAATTCAATTTTGAAACAATTTTGAGATTTTTTTCGGTATTTTTGGGCCCAAAAACTTTTTTCAACCCCTAAAAACTACCCTTAAAATGTTCCGATCGGGCCCATTTTAAATAGGCTTCGTGCCTACCAAATTTCGTCAAAATCAATTAACTCTTTCGAAGCCCGTACACACACATATATATAAATATATACAGGGTGAGTTCGACCACCCGTATCAGTCGTTTTTTTCGAAAAAGGTTAGTCGTAGAGAGTTGTGTCAAAAATTTGTATTATAAAAGCCCTAATAAAGAATCGAATGGTCATAATTTTTTTTTCGGGAAGGTCGGCTTTCTTATTAGTTTGCTCCAGAATGTCCAGAACTCCGGAATTATAAATGTAATGATAGGTCGAAAGTGGTATTGTTGAAAAGATCTTCAAAAAATTAGCAAGTTTTGTACGGATTTTTTTTTTATTACTGCCACCCCTATTAAGTAATATTTGTTTAATTTACTAAATTAAAATGTCATAATAACGAACTTTTTAAAAGTTCGCATTTAAAATCTAGTTACCTATCTATCGATCATTAAACACTGAAGTAGTATAACCAGAAAAGCTCAGTAGTATGTATTAAAGAGTAAATGGAAGATAGTTTGAACACTTGTGACAATGTCTAAGGTTGCTAAATTTTGAATGCCGACTTTGATTGTTATTATGAAATTTTGATTTAATAATTTCAAACGATTGTTACTTTACAGGGGTGGCAGTAATTAAAAAATTTTCCCTACAAAACTTGCCTGTTTTTAAAGAGCTTTTCAACAGCACCACTTTCAACCTATCGTGCTTTCTAAAATTCCGGAGTTTTGAACATATAATAATTTATAATTATACTTACAGAAATTTACAGGGGTGGCAGTAATAAAAAAAATTTTCCTACAAAACTTGCTTATTTTTTAAAGATCTTTTCAACAATACCACTTTCGACCTATCGTTACATTTATAATTCCGGAGTTCTGGACATTCTGAAGCAAACTAATAGGGAAGCCGACCTTCCCGGAAAAAAAAATTATCACCATTCGATTCCTTATTAGGGCTTTTATAATACAAATTTTTGACACAACTCTCTACGACTAACCGTTTTCGAAAAAAACGACTGATACGGGTGGTCGAACTCACCCTGTATATATAAACATTTCCAAAAATGGTGCCAAAGTGTTCAGGAGGCTATGAAACGTCGAGAAATTTTGGTCCGACCCCTAGGTCCCGCCATCCGACTGACGCCAATAGTGTATGTGCCATATGGCAAATACACTAATAATAATGTGCACCAACGTCGATTAAACCGTAGTTACGTAGCTTTACGACCGCGACAGAAGACTTTTGAAACCTTTCGCTTTCGCATGTCTCTGTCGCGTGTCGTTGTCTACCGTCGTCGTCGCAAATTTCGAAAGGGTACTTTAAAAGTTGAAACAAAAATTTATTTTTAAGAAAGCAGAAAGAAATTACTAAGATATGCAGAATTTTTGGTTTAAATTAAAATTTAGCCTAAATTTAGAATTTTTTAAAATTCTAAATTTCAAAAGGGCAGTAGATAGGTGGGTCACTCAGTAGTTTTCGCTGCTATGAAAGGCGACAAAAGAGGAATTGAGAAAGGATATTGGAGAAGTAATTGCAAATAAAAATATTCGTTTCTTTTTTGATAAAAGTAACAATTACGCGAGAAAAATTAATTTAGAAGTATAAAAATTTAATAAAGAATTGAACGTTTAATAGTTGAGTTATTAGTTGCTGTGGAAGCATTTCTAGTTAATTAAATAAATCGTGATTGAAACAGTTCGTATATTTTTAAACAAGATTGAAAATATCATCAGTATACGTTTGATGTACTGAATGCTTCATAAAAGGTAAAGTTGTTCAAGTAGTTTCATTCATAAAACTTATTAAATACATATATAACTACTGACATAATATACGCCGTTTGTATACGGTTTTTTGTTTTTTTACTTTCTTGTTCTGTAGCCAGGGCCGACGCGAGCCTATTTGGCGCCCTGGGCAAACAATTTCTTTGCGCCATCCTCCCCCTCCCTATATTTTCATTTCAATAAAACGTATACACAATTTCCTATCATTATTATTAAAAAAAATTCCACAAGGTTTTACGTAAATTGTTTTTTATTCATCTTTTTCAATTCTTATAACATTCGAAGCCTTATTCCAAGTATTGCACCGATGTTTTAGAAAAAAACGTCCATTTAATTGTTCAGAAATGATTTTGCGAGCTTTTTTCTCTGGAAAACTTCTTATCAATTTTTTGTGGGTCATCAGCGCCGCCTTTATTTCGATGGCGCCGTGGGCAACTGCCCAGTTTGCCCTCTATCATTTCTGAAAATTAGGGATAGTTATTCTGTGATACCCTGTATATGTATATTTATATGTGAATTTGCACGATAACTCTCGAAAGAATTTGAACGTAATTTGGTACACACGTTGGAATCCAACACCGCACGGAACCTATTTAAAACGGACCCATAATCGAACCATTTTAAGGGTGGTTTTTAGGAATTCCAAAATGTTTTTAGGCCCAAAAATACCGAAAAAAATTTCAGAATGGTGTCAAAATTGAAATTTAACTCTAGTAAAGATTAAAATGTGACAGGACCGGACACACAAATTTTATGAAAACACTAGTGTGCGGATACGGATTTACATGTATTTAATTTGGTGCAGATGCACTGATAAAATATTGAAATAATTGAAATTTAGAAAAATTTAATTATTTTAAGGGATGTATTAAGAGGTTAGATTTTTTATTTTGTCAAAAAACAAACTTCAGTTTACTTAATAATGCCGCAATTCCTGTATTAGCAAATACACTATATTGTCGGCAGGGTTTGACACTGCAACCCGAGCTTTTTTGAAAAATGATTTTGGAACATGGAAGTTATGTAAAGTTCTCAATACCGATTTTTAATTGTGATTTACAATAATGTCTGTGCAGATTTTTGAATCATGCTGTATACATTTACATACAGAGACATACATACATCGTGTCTGTTCTTTCAAGCTCTTCTTTCGCCCGTATCAGCTTTATTTGATTTGTTTGATGTGTCTCTGAATGAAAGATTCTCTGAACCGAAGAAAACCCTTTTGTTACAAAGTTAATGTTGACTGAATATGACCTCAATAATATCATGTACAGTTGGACCCCGCTTTGCGTTGAAAGACAACGAAAACTAAATCGACCAAAAAATGAAAACACGGTTTTCCATGCAGAACCGTCGTAATCGAAGACATGTAATAGACTGAGAGCTAGTGACAATTTTTTGGTGTTATTTATTCACGGCCTTATTTTTGTGAGATGTTGAGGGAGGCATATTAAATTGCCCTGAGTAAGGGATTTTGCTAGATAGCGGTATGGGAGGGATGCAGACCGCCTCCAAGATGTAACAAAAAAATGGTCACAATTATTATTGCTTCAAGGCTGAAATTGTTTGTATAGCTTGTCGGTGACCCAATAATGCCATTATAATATTTGCAGATCAATTGGTCAGTACTAAAGGAGTGGCAGATCACCCTAAACGTGTCATGTACCCGACGAAATTTATATTGTTAGTTCAAGGTTCAAATTTTAATATGTTGTTACGCCGACTGTTTTAAGCATATATTTCAATTTGTAGAACAAAATGTTGGTATTAACCCCCTTGCAGAACAATATAAACACCTGGGCGAGCAAGTTTCTCTCTAAGAGAGGGGGTTAATACCGACATTTTGTTCTGCAAATTGAAATATATGCTTAAAACAGTCGCCGTAACAACATTTTGAAATTTGAACCTTGAACTAACAATATAAATTTCGTCGGGTACATGACACGTTTAGGGTGATCTGCCACTCCTTCAGTACTGACCAATTGATTTGCAAATATTATAATGACATTATTGGGTCACCGACAAGCTATACAAACAATTTCAGCCTTGAAGCAATAATAATTGTGATCATTATTTTGTTTTATCTTCCCAAAATCCGTTACTCAGGACAATTTAATATGCCTTCCTCAACTTCTTCACAAAAATAAGGCCTTGAATAAATAACACTAAAAAATTGTCACTAGCTCTCGGTCTATAACGGCACTATAATTTTGAAAATATGAAATTTAAAAAAAAGTTCGAACTCTGTTAAAAATTTTAAGAATTGTTGGAAATGAGAACTTCCGTGGCACAAAGGATCAATAAAAAGCAATACTGATTTTATTAAATTTGCATTTTACTAACGTTTCGGTATTCTTTATACCATCTTCAGAGTCAAATGCTGTCAATTTCTTTCAGTATTTTGTTTAAAAATACCTTTTAGTTGCTGGCCTATATTGCATTTAAAGTGTCGCTCCATGTAAGGGCCAGAAAATGGCCCTAAGAATAAATTCATGAATCTTTTGAAAAGAGCCAAAATCTTTGGTATGAAGACACAATACTGATAAAGTAAACACACAACACCAGGAAAACTTACACTTTTTTCTCGACGCACGTTTCGTTAATCATGTAAGCATCATCAGGAGATGTTTAAAATAGTTTTAATCATCTCAAGATGATGCTAATATGATTAGTAAAACATGCGTTGAGAAAGAAGTGTTTGTGCTTTGTGGTTTCTTTTTTAGTATTCAGTACCTAATATAAGAATAGTAAATTGTGAAAGAGTGATCAGAATACTTACATAAAAATGATAAATGGAATACCCAGACATTTAAATGATGGTAAAATTGTAATGACGCCACTGTTTTAAAGTGTTATATAAATACTGTCTTACGTAAGGGATTTGTCTTTACGTGGAGAACAATAAACTTAACATTTATTATTTCTATAAAGAAAGACTTTTCGTAACATTAAAATCATTCGTCGAGTCAACTCAATTATAAAGCGTATCCTTTATGTGACTGTGGTGTATGTAGGTATATTGTTTTATACTTTAGCTAAAAGCTCGATTTTATTAAAAATGAATAAGTAAACTAAGAGGAAAGAAGGCAGATGAAACTTAACGGCAGTTAAAGAGATCTGACTCTAAATTATAACGCTCATATCCTCTAATGTCGAGCGTCTATAGATTACAATATCTATATCTAAATTATGTACTCTTCCAGTTAAAATCTGCCACACAAATTGTTTTTGTAGTATACTGAAAAATACTTTAGTATTATTAAATATTAATATATTTTTCTTTAAAAAACCGCGCAATTTGATAAATAAAAATCTTATTTCTAAAACCATTAACGAAATGTTAAAATTCTTAATCTGATTAACTGGGTTCAATACCAATAATTTATATTTTCATTTTATTGTTTATTATTATCTTTAATTTTGACTTAAATTCTTAGGTAGGTGGACAAGTACAATAATGAAATAACAAATTTTAAGTTTTGTACAACGTTTTGCTGCCTTATTGCAGCTTCCTGAGGAAGCTGCATTAAATCATAAATTCTTATCTGTGGAACTACTGAACCGATTCTAAAATTTCTTTCACTAATAGAAAGCTACACTCCCTGAGTGATATAGGCTATATTTTATTTTGATAAATTTCTCGTGGGGGGGGGGGTAATTCCTCTGGAATAGTAACAAAACGTAACTATGAAATACTTTTGCATTTTAGCGTATAGGCGGAATCCTACTAATAATATAAATACCACCTGCAGCCCGACTTTGCTTCGCAGGGGGAATTTCTCACGGGGGAGGGGGATAATAAATTATAAATCAAAATAAATGTGGGCGAAGCAACGGGTAACGGCTAGTAATTAATAAATACAGATGAATGCTTATGTTCCTGCTAGGAACACCAATCGAATGATGTTAAGTTATACAATGCAATACTAGAAAAATTTATTTTAAATCTATGTCACCGTCGGGACTCAAACCAGAATCTTTAACTATCGCGGCGGCTAAGAATTTGATAGTTTCGCCAGTTCTTTGACTGAGGGTTTGTAACAGGTTAATCATGGAAATGACATAATAAACAACAACATTTTCATAATTTCGGCTACTCTAATGTTATTTTTCGATAAATTTACGATTCGTAAAGTTTTTTTGTGCTGAGACCAAATTACAACGAATCACTTCTGACGCTACTATTTAAGTCAGAATGGTGTGTAGGTGCGAAAATCGATAGTTTGTCGTGCTTTGATATAAATTAACAGAAATGAATTTTTGGTTTGGAATTTTAAATCACAACGTGTTAAAAACGCGGCACTTTATTTATCAAAACAAAATATTTACACAATGTGTAATAATGAGTGACATAATAAATGCAATCCCGCGTTCATTTACTAATCAAATACTGCACAAATTTTACCTGGTTGTTTCATATATTATACAGGTGACCTAAAAAGGACAGCTGCCATTTTTACCCCATTGCGAAAATGGAAGTCGTTTATATGTAAATATGGATGGTCCCTCGTACAGGACCGATTTTGACAAATAAGGTGTCTATCGATTCTTCTTGGTGCCGTGCGTTTTATAGGTTATATTACATCACCACGGATCCAGCATGATCGATGATACATGAAAATTATTGACTACGGAAAAAATAAATAGAAATTAATATCGTGTAGACTGTAGGGTATCAAATGAAATAGATAGGCGAGTGGATTCCAAAACTAAAAGCGTGATAACTATATCTCTCGGTGGAAAAGGAAAAGATTATAATAGTGTAACAAAACTGTTTTCTTACGTGGGTGAAATAAATTATTTATTTACAATAATTAAATGTTATCAAAAATAGATAACAATAAAATGTAACAATTATATCTCAATTCCAACAGTCAACACTGTTTATACAATAATAACACGAACAGTAATTCTCAAACAAAGTGATAGCACTGTAATAACACTACAATTTATATGCTGTATTTATTTCAAATCGACACTGTCACACGACACTCGTTGTTTCCTCGCCGGCGACTGCTCTACTTATATAGAGCTAGCAGCTTGACCCCCCACGCTCGCGCGCTTTCCAGAACATTCCGGTGTCTTCGATATCATGCCACGCCTTCAACATTGTTACTTGTTCTCGATGATTCTATTGTCGCCATCGGCGTAACATCTGGGGTTTTGCTACAATAGTACTTTATTTCTGATTCCGATTTGAAGAAGACAAATACCCTGGCGCCCCTCCCCATAATCTGCCAATGTTTAGACTTTACTGAGAAGGTCGACGCAAACTGGGGTATTAAAGTACTGTATATAGGTATTTCAACGACATGTGATGTGTGTATAGGTATGTATAATAACAGTTTATGGTGATAAACATTATCACCGGTGATTATGAAGTGACGGATTGTAGTTTGTACTCATCATTTGGCCCCTAAATACGACAGATATAGACGCACGTGAACTTTATATGTGTATATTTATTGTATGTGTGTGAGAGCAAATGCATGTCCCATAAATACCGCGTATTGCTTACGGTTAGGAGTCAGCTTCGTTATGAAGAGCTGAGCTAGAAGGTCAACTAAAATTAAGGCAACTTGATTATAAAAATTGAAAGTTAACTTGGTCACTCGAATACTTGAATCAGAAGATCAGCATGGTAAACACTTGAATCATAAGGTCAATTGAATCATAAGTGCCCATATTCATAGTTAACCCTTAAGGTATGTGATAAGAGTCCCTTCGCTGAGGGTCACTTAAGTGCTGAGGGCACCTTCTTCAAAGGAGCGTTTCATAATCATTTCCTTGAGTGAGGGAAGAATTATAGTAAACCTCCATGATTTTTTCCTTTAGAACAGTTGGTCATACTGCAGACCGATTGTGTTTAGTTGTCATTTTTGATATAAATGCGTGTTTTTCATGTGTTTTACTGTTTTTACTTTTTCGACATACTATCCACCCTTAAGGTGAGGGTGATGTAAGGGCCCTTACAGACGTCAATTTTGAATATGAAACGCATATTCGATTTGAGGGTATGCGTAAGTGTCCCTTACTAGTTAAGGGTTAACTATGAATACGGCCGAAGGTTAACTTAGTAGCAATTGAATCGTAAGGTCAATGTAATGTTCAATGAAATAATAAGGACTAAGGTTAAATTTATTAACAATTGAGGGTCACCTTGATTAATAGTTTATCGTGATTTCAAGAGTTGAATCAAGAAGGTCAACTAGGTAATAAAAAGTTAAGTCATACACTTAATTTGGTTTATATATGTCAATATGGGGTTTATAAAGGGGACTGATAAACATACCCTTTGCATGCCACAGTCTGATAAAAAGTAGAAGTTATACGTCGCATACGTCATAACTCATTACGAGCAATTTGGACAGTTTAACACTTGTACAATGACGGGGGCTAACACACGGTACAGATATGAACAATTGTACGTACATACATAATATGTAGGTACATCGATATAGCCCACCGAGCCTAGCCTGTCTGACTGAATCACAGAATTACGCTTGCATGGTTTTATTGCTTTGATTATGTCCGATGCGTACTCTGTTATCTACATAACCGAACATTCATGTGCATATGCTACTGACATCTACATATATTCACGCGCAACTCAGTTTCAGCAATTTGTAATTCCATCCAAGGGAACCTTACAACTGGACGGTCGCCGATTTTTATCGTCTCTTTTTAGATTTACTTACAAAATTTGTGAGACAAATCGTATTATACCTTGCATATTATTTTGTGTTTATTTATCCTCTAGTTTATCAAGAAATATAGAATTGCTTTAAAGCTGATTTTCTCATCCCTATCTATGTATTTTTTTATTTTCATGGCAGACTTGATGAACTATATTATGAAAATTAACTAAAAGGTGTTTATTCAACACATGCACGCTTTTAGTATTTTTTCATGTCTGTAAGGCTGATATATTATATCTACCTACCATTATGTATCTCTTTTCGATTCTATAATGAAATATGCAGTTACTATAGCAACGAAGTAAATAAATAATGTGTCAAGGCCAATGTTATTTTTGTGAGATGTACTGCTGTCAATGGATCTAAGGTGTTTGACACTAATTCAATTCAAGTATACAACCATGCATGTGTTGTATAAAGTATAATGTGCAACGCGTGTGCTAAATCTTTATTCGTCAGGCGCGATGTTTTCAGCACTCGTATATGGCTAGCGATGCACACTCGCCAAGGCTCGTGTGCGCTTGCATACTACTCGTACTTAAAACATCGCGCCTGACGCATAAAGACGTATTTAGCACACTAGTTACACAATATAAGTACTATTTATTTCCATGGTGTAGGACGTAGGTAATTATTTATAAAAAAAAATTATTTTATACAAAACTGTATTTTTTATGAAATCTCTCCTCTCCTCTCTCTCTCTCTTCTCTCTCTCCTCTCTCTCTCTAAAAATGTTACGTAAAAATGACCTTTTTTTAAAGAAATTAAACAAAGGGAAAGCGAATTGCTAAAAGCGAGTGCATTTCAATTTTCGGTTATACCTCAAAAAAGAAATGTCAAAAAAAATTTTATTTTATTATATTTATATATTTTATATGAATAGAATATATTTAAATGCATGCTTTATACTTTATAAGTATAAAAATTATAACAAAACTCTAGTTAAAGTAATTTTTTAATTTTCCATCTTTTTAATATCTATATATTTCTTCGCGTTCTGAGATTGGGTGTATATCTAAATTTTATAATTTCACGATTTTCAGAAAGAACTTTTGCAATTTAAAGTTTCCAGTGCGATTAATTTGTTGCAGAAACCATAAAGTTAAAAATGATATTTTATATACACCAATTTAAACGTAAATATACATATAGATACCTACATAAAATTGAAAAACTGTGGGACTTCATGAAAAAATAAACTGGGTATGTAAATATTAATTGTAGAAGTGAAGAAGTACACGCATAAATGTTTTAATTTACATGCTAATTAGTTTGAAATTAGTTCAGCGCTGAAGTGGGACTACTTTAAAACCCTTTAAGAGTTTTATAATAGGATTTTATGAGTTTCAATGTAAAACCAATCTGACTTACAGCGTTTGGATTATCTGCTACTATTGATTAAATTCCTTTACGCTAACAAATTTTGAGTGTAAAATAAATTTAAAATAAACACAGTAAGATGACAGCTATAGTACGGTTCCGAAATTATAGAAAGTGGCTCATGCACTTATATTTATACACATATTATTATACACTTATATAAATAGATAAATACAAGTGCATGACTCACTTTCTATTATTTACGAACAGCACTAACTTATATAAATAATTAAACCATAACGATTTTCGTTCCCTTATGACCACACTATAGTCACAACAATTAAGTAGTGAATAATATATATCAGGCGACGCTGCGACTGCCCTGATTGGTTGGCTGTATCTAACTATATATCTACTTACATAATATATTATTATAACTTCAAAATTTTATACCACCTGACCACGGTAGTATACAGGATATTCGGGAAGGAAACCGGAATATTTGCAACATTGATTCAGGAGATCAAAATAAACAAAAAAGTCAGATAATATACATATGTGTCCTAAAATAAGCCAATATAATATTGGCTTGTTCAAATTAGCAAAGTAGCCTTATCTTACAATTTAACTCGTCTGGCATAATTTTATCTCCTGTATTACGTTGACAAATAAAAATGAATCAATTATGCCAGACGAGTTAAATTTTAAGATAAAGCTACTTTGCTAATTACCTACTTATGCACTTTGAACAAGCCAATATCTCCGCAATGGCTTATTTTAGAACACATGTATACCTGACTTTTTGTTTATATTGACCTCTGAACTACATGCTATTGCGGTTTCTTCCCCGAACAGGGCTTGAGAATAGCCGAGAGTGTAACGACGCTGTTGTTTACATGGCGTTGCTATGGTTCCTCTATTACAAGTCCCCAGTTCCCGAGTTCTAGCTCGAGAGCTGGTAAAAGTGTCAATTGGATTTTCAATTCATTATTAAAAAAAAAAAAAATAATGAATTGAAAATATGAATTGGTGCTAGGCTCAAATAACCTTAGCTGTTGGTGGTCTTTAAAAAATACAATTCTTCCCCGAACACCCTGTATAGACAGGTCGACCTCGACTCACTGTAATGGTTAAAATTGATGGGGGTAGGCTGTTTATTGAAGTCAAAATTTTAGTTCATGATAGCGGCGCTACAATCAAAAAGACAAAGTAAAACAAAAAAATTATTTTATTGCAAATAGATAAAAGATTAAAGAAAAGGCGTAAACCAAAGAAAATGCCTAAACAAATTTAAAAGTATTTCAAGTATTTTTACCTCTATAATATTGTTATGTGAATAATATTGTGTGGATATAAGGGGGTTTTAAAAATCGATTGATTTTATCATATACCAATTAATTACTGTCCACAGGAACTCAAAACGTTGTTTATCTATGGGTAAAACCTAAGGCATCCCAGCCTAACGAGTTTATTAAGTTGATAAAACTTATAAAATGTTAACTCTCGCATGTATAGTGATTCGACTGTTTAATAGCTGTACTATGCTTTGCAGCTTATTTGATTAATCGACTCTCGCATGTAGTGTGTTTTCAACTTGAAATTGCTATAATATAGTAATTTCAAGTTTAAAACACACTACATGCGAGAGTCCATTATTCAAATTAGCGTTGGGCGAATACGAGATGTTTTTACAATCGAAACAATCGCAATCGTTCATAATAACAATCGAGTCCACAATCGACTCGGAGTTTGATTTTACAATCGAAATGTTCGATTGCTCAAGTCGATTATTTGCCAGCGAATGAGAATACATATAATCGCGATTCAAGGTTATATGCTGGTCGAATGAAGTCTGACGTTTACGCTACTCGTTCATCGTTGATTCACTGTTCAGTCGGTCAGCATTCGATTACTGCACAATCGACCGACTCGACCACAGTTGTTGAGTGATGAACGATTTATATATTATGTGGCTCTCGACAGTGTACGTCGTCTGTACGATTCAGTACTATGCAACTTAGTCTCGGTGAAATATGAAACAACAACAATCGAGTCCAAGTGAGAGTCATCGAGATGTTTGAACAATCGAGACAATCGACTAAAATATCTCGTATCGCCCATCACTAATTCAAATAAGCTGCAAAACATAGTACAGCTATTAAACAGTCGAATCACTATACATGCGAGAGTTAAAATTTTATAAGTTTTATCAATGTAATAAACTCATTAGGCTGGGATGCCTTAGGTTTTACCTATAGAGAAACAACGTTTTGAGTTCCTGTGGACAGTAAAAAAAATCAAATGAACCCGAAACTCCCAGTTTCCGGCTAGGTGAGTTACCGATTTCTCCACAGTGCCCGAGAGTGGAAACCGATCTTTTCTTATATAATATATAAGAAAAGATCGGGCACTGTGGAGAAATAGGTAACTCACCTAGCCGAAAACTGGGAGTTTCGGATTCAAGTCCCGACAGTGGTCATATGATTTTTTCTTAGATATAGCTTACAAATCATGGCAGCCTTACTGCCTGAGATATTTAGTATTTTCACCTCTATAATTGTTATGTGAATTATATTGTGTGGATATAAGGGGGTTTTAAAAATCGATTGATTTTATCATATACCTTCATTTTTTTATCACGTGTTTTTTATTTGTCTTACATTTGCCTTCTTGAATGTAGCTCCGCTATCATGAACTGAAATCTTGACTTCTAACAAAAATAGGTGACTTAATTTTTTAGAGTTGGAAAAATTGTTTACTATAAAAAAAGCGCTAAAATTATATCATATCAGGCTTTATCATTGAAATACTATTGTAACAATTACGGTAGCTTTTAAAATAAAAGCAACATGACAATTGTGTAAATCAATGCAGTTTTATGATCCGTTTCGGTCATTAAAAGTCTTGTGTATGTAAAACTATATGTCCGCTATTATTTACATTCATTAAACACTGTGCGGCGATTTAACTATGCAGGTACTGAATACACGAATAGCATTCGAAATTGGTTTTAAGTATATTTTCCGGCTTCCATTTAGACTTACAAGTATGATAATGGTAACACAGTGTCTAACACCACGTCGTCACACATAGAAATACAGGGTGTTGAATCGTTTTGCGGGTAATAGGGATTTAATCCGTAAAATCAAACTTTTGCGATTTCCTGCTTCCCTAATTATTTTAGGAAAAATATCTTCGAATAAAAGTTTTAGAACATAAAATTCTGCATCTAAATGATTAAACAAAATTAATTTTGCATGCTTTGTGACGGCAGAAATTTGATATGAAAATTTCAAAATTACCTCAAAAACAGGTAGCGATAGCCATGGAACTTAAACAAAATGATGACGTTTTAGCTGTCAGAATAATTTCTAATCATTTTGTTCAAGTTCCATGGCTATAATATGGAAGATTTTGATGGTGGTTAGTCAGTGTTAGATTAATGGTAATTATAAATGAAGACTATAGATAAAATGTTACATCCACAAACGAAATATTCTTCTATCAAACTTCAAAAAAAAAAACACAAAAACATTAAAGAAATCATTCCGACTCAGGGATTTGTTTTATCTGACTTATGCTGTATACATGTAATTCTTTAAAATTCTTAAAAACGTTACACCATGAAGATCACAGAACTAGAACACGCGATAAGGAAAACAATAGAGCTTCAGAGTTCATTATTTTAATAGGTTAATTAAGTTAAAAATAAAATTGTAAACATAAAAATAGTTGAAGAAGAAAACTTTTCTTTTTCAGATATTTTTGTTTGTATTTTTATTTTCAGCGTACTAGTATTAAACAAGCTGGGTCGTTTATTAGAACTAAAGTGCGACCCTTGAGGTCCACACGACGAACTTCCCAGTTTGATAAATATTTAATAACAATAATTAAATTAGATATTACACAGAAAAGTAATCATTTTAATCATTAAAACATAATTATTATTTATTTTTAACAATAATTAAAAAAAAAACGGCTGAACCGATTTTTATAAAATTTATGTCGGATCAAAACGACGTTAACACGCCTCGATTGACACCCTTACGAAGTCGATATAATTTTTTATTCGCGAGATATTGTGTAAAATCTACTTTTTTGGAGTCTATTTGGTTAAGAAAAAAGAACGGCTGAACCGATTTTGAAAAAAATTCTTTCAAATCATATTTACGTTAATACGCGTCGATTGGCACCCTAACGTAGTCGATATCATTTTTCATTCTCGAGATTTCGTCTTAGAAAGAAATGGACACATACGTACGTACGTACACACACAGACATCTTTCTAAAAATAGTGTAAAAGTAGTGTAGTGACCTTGAAACATAAAATTTTGTTATACATTTTGATTTCGATTTTCGGACTCATTACAATAACTTCCAATGGGAAGTTAAACACCAACAGATTCATTTGCCTCACCCTATATAACGGCAACATTTTTGGTGCACGGTGTACAAACCAACAGTGATAGTGGAACAATGGACTACGGTGAATGATCACATTGCACTAAATGACGTCAGAGGGGTAATGTTATGACGTCGGGGGATCAAATGAAACCGTGTTATAATATTGTTTGTGTACAATTGCTGTCAGTCTATGTACGGAATGTCCTAAAATGGAGGGATTTCCATTGTTTAGGATTGAAATTCTGATAATGTTCATATTATCCTTGCCAAAACAAATGTAACAAGCGTTGCATATTATGATCTAATAATGGCAAAACGGTCACTAGGTATTATTTTAGCATAGCAATAACAACGCTTGTCACTTCTGAAATATCTTAAGAGGGCTTTGTTACCGACGACCAAATACATCATTCCGATTAACACTACTCTGCAGAAAATACTGATAATAAAATGACTGTAATAAACATGCCGTATGGGGTTTAAATATGTAGCCGACATGGATGAAAATAATACTGTGTCGGTATCCCTTGTACCTACTCAAAAAGTAAAAATACGAATCATAATTGCTTTTGAACTTATTAGTGTTGCCGTCTAGATCTAGACTTTCTAGACTCTTGTCTTGTCTTGTCTAGATTTTCAAGACAAGACTTGCAAAAGTCTTGTCTAGAAATTTTCAAGACAAGACAATACTTGCTTTATCTAGATCAAAACTCTTGCCAAAACTTTAGACAATTTTCAAGAGTCTAGATAAACTAAGTAGTAGTATGTAAAGGTTTACTTTACTTACTACTACTAATCTAGACTCTTGAAAATAATCTAGAGTCTTGATATTAGACAAGACAAGAGTTTGTTAATCTAGACTTAGACTTAGTGAAGTCTTGATATTTCAAGACAAGACAAGACTTAAAAAGTCTGCACTTTGTTTCATCTCAATCCGTTAACACTTTCTGTTTGAGCACGATCGCTTTTAATTTTTTTTTGCATAATTTGTTAGTACTATCTATATAGGCGTAAATTTTGTTATTTTTCGTAGAACTTCTGCCATCAATGTGTTTATAAGGGAAATATAGTATACAGTACTGTGAATATGTACTAGATGTCAGCACTTACTCAACAAACTGAAATTATAGCAACGGAAAAGGTTCATTTCAAAACCGGCATTAGTCCTAGAGAAGCTGCGGCTAAGCCCAAGTCACTAATAAACCTATATGGCTGTGTTTTAACATTGGAAATGTTTATGTTCGTATATGGGGGCAGAGTTACGAGTTTTCGTTCAAGGCCAAAAGACAACGGTGTCGCGATCAAGTGAGGAGCAATCATGCAAAATTGAACAAGTGCAATTTTTTCGAAATGTGTTTTATATCATGTCTAATTAATTGAGAGGTATTTGCGACGATCTGAAGTGTTATTTTTGAGCAAATGTTAATAAATACTGTAGAAAAATCCATTTAAAAGTTAAGTAATCAAGCAAAAGTGAACGCGTATATAACAGAAGAATAATAGGGTTATTCCTGACAAAACTAAACAGTGCATTGATAAATATTGTGTGTATAATAAACAGTTAATTATGTTTCATATATGCTGTTATCATTTCCAATGTCCTTGATGGTTGCAAGGATTGCGAAATCTGTGAATTTTTTTGAACATATTATGTATTTATGACATGCTTAACATACTGTCAAATTTTATGCAATGGCATTGGGGTCGAATATATGCGGTGAGCGACCACATTAAACACGTTACAATATTTTGGTGCAGGCGAAAAACAGAGTGGGGAAACCAGATCAACTTTATATAGAGGAGGTAATGTTAATAATCGGTTTTTATCAGCGATATTAACATTTTAGCCAATAATCTCAGTTTCAATACATCAATATACAGATAAATGAAATTGAAGACTCTGGCTGTGATTTTCGAATTTTCAGTTTTTCGTTTGCATTCTCTAATCTAATATTGAATTTTTTTGTCTGTCTGCCTGTCTGTACGAACAGATTTATTTCAAAAACTACTGAATACTATTGACATGAAAGATACACAGCTTATAGATAGTTACATAGTAATTCTTAAACCTTAGACGCTAATGACCTCTGTTGTCGAGCGTCTATAATCTACAATTCAATTCAATTCAATTCTTAAACCAACTTAGTCTTTTGTTCATCAAGATATCTCAAACGGTTGCCAAGATGTGCTGATGACCAGGGATGTAGGTATTGGATTTCATGAAGCGGTTTAGGAATAATAGCAAAGAAGCTGCTTCAGTAAAATTCTACAGGGTGCCATCTATAGTGCAGTATCATAACTCGAATAACGGAGATTATACGACAGCTAATTGACATGAAGAGGGCTTTAGTCTAGGTTACTTTGTAAAAAATTCGACTGATGACCAGTTCTATACTTCCCCACCTAGTAAATATTTGCAAAAAATAAACACTCTTTTTTTTTATTCTTTGACTAGGCCCAAATAACCTTAGCTGTTGGTGGTCTTTAAAACACAATTTAATTTTTATTCTTTGAAAAAAGCATGGTCCTCTTTTATGTTTGGTGATCTACTGATGGCTAGCTTAATATAGCAAAAATCATGGTTACCTTGATTTACGTACAATTTTTATTTTTTTTAGTAAAATATTTTTCATATTATAACATCTAGAATTCATTTATATTTTTTTTATCTATGATAATACGTGACATTGAGAACGTTTTTTTGAATATTTCAGGATCCACTGAACCGATTTGACTCAAAATCTAATCAGATCTAAGTTAAAGGCTGATAAACACAATAGAACAATCGGCATGCCCGTATGTTGTTTCGTTTTTAAGATATCGAAGGCGAAAAATTGACCACATACGCACACACACACACACATACACACACACACACATGCAGACATCAGTCAGAAAATGATCTTAAACGATTGCTAGGGTCTCAAAACGTGAAAATCTGTTAAAATCTCGAAATATTTTTTTCGGACTAAATCCATTACTTCCCTACCATAGTAGAGGTGGGAAGTAATAAGTAACAGATTATATACTTAATTGGCGCTGACCCCCCAGGGGGGACATTGGAATGTGGTTGCTATCGCAAATTGCATTCTAATGTTCTTTGGGAAGTAGCGCTACCAGGGACCCGAGCTCGTACCAGGGTATCAGGCGTCTTGATCCCTGAACAAAATATCCCCGACAAAATATCCCTGACAAAATATTCCCGGACAAAATATCCCAATGACAAAATATCCTCATGATAAAATATCCCCGGACGAAATGTCCTCCATGACAAAATAAACCTGTATAAAATATCTATATGACAAAATATCCTCGTATTAAATGTATTCACAATAGATCGTTCCCCCCACTATTTTTACAATTTTACCACCATTTCCCTGAAAAACAAGTTCCCCGTATTAAATCGTTCCCTCAATAATTTGTTTTAATAGTTCCCTCAATTATTTAAATCGTTCCCTCAACTATTTAAAATTTCCACGATTTTCCTGAAAAACAAGCTCCGCAATTTAAATCGTTCACTCAATTCAGCGTTTTTTTTTCTATAAATAGATTTAATATCAAACGAATCTGGTCGAATTTATTTTTCAAAAATTTCGCAAATTTGTACAAAGAGGGGGATCTTCTTACTTTTGGCATTTTTAAGAAAAATCAAAAATCTCTCAGATACTGTTTATATTATTAGAAATTAAAAGTGCGGGGTGTTGGATTCGATTCAGCGTTATTTTTTCTATAAATAGACTTAATATCAAACGAATCAGATCGAATTTATTTTTCAAAAATTTCGCAAATTTGTACAAAGAGGGGGTCTTCTTGCTTTTGGCATTTTTAAGAAAAATCAAAAATCTCTTAGATGCTCCAAATCTTCATGGTTTCCGGGCTTGTAGGCCGTGGTCCGGTGGTATTTCTACCTGACGTTTCGTCTACAACTGCGGTAGACATTCTCAAAGGCGATGTGGCAGCGGTCGAAGTGTCCTCCTTGGCGGCTCACAGATCAGTGTGCTGCCACATCGCCTTTGAGAATGTCTACCGCAGTTGTAGACGAAACGTCAGGTAGAAATACCACCGGACCACGGCCTACAAGCCCGGAAACCATGAAGATTTGGAACAATGCCGGCCGTGAAAGCTTGCACTCTCTTAGATGCTGTTTATATTATTTGAAATTAAAAGTGCGCAGTGTTGGAGTCGATTCAGCGTTATTTTTTCTATAAATAGACTTAATATCAAACGAATCAGATCGAATTTATTTTTCAAAAATTTCGCAAATTTGTACAAAGAGGGGGGTCTTCTTACTTTTGGCATTTTTAATTTTTAATTGGAGACCTAGCCTTTAACGTATAAATCTGCAAAGTTTTATTAAAATCTGTCCAGTGGTTTTTGCGTGATGCGCTAATAACACGTACACCAGTTACCATTTTATTATATTATGTATATAGATCATCCTCAGGGTTCGGCAGTAAGTTCAGATGCGTAAAAAATCACACAAAGGAAAAGCGTAAACATAAACCCTTTATTAACAGAACATTAATTAACAAAAATGTAAACCAAACGATGTTAAAACCTTTTTTAATCATATTTCAAAGGATATTAAAGAGTCTTATTAAATAAACTTAAAATTAGTTACTTTTATTTTAAAAAGATATGTTATTGTATACCATCTAATAAACACATAATTCTTAATGTAAATTTTTTGTTTAAGTTAACATAATTTCGAAAAAATCAAATGAAGGAAAGATTTTTTTGTGTATTATTAATGTCAGCTGTCTCTGTCCATAGTAATACATTATATTTTGTTAATAATAGTTTTTTTATTATTATATTATTATATTATTATTTTATTATTATATTTTGTTTAACCTTTTTTTTATTTATTTTCAAATTCAAAAATTTGTAATTATAAATCACAATTATTTTTATTCTACACATGCACAATTTTTTCGTGTCAGTAAGGCGGATCATAAATGATCGTTTATCGACATTATAAAATGTTTTTCGATGCTATAATGAAAAACATTTGAAAAACCCCTTACATAATGAACTATTATGTACCTCTTTTCAATGCTATAATGAAATATGGTTACTATAATGAAGTAAATAAATGTTGTATCAAGGCCAATGTTTTTATTATGAATATTATGAAGTATTAGAAATACCTCGTATTATGTCCATCTTGTGATTTAACACGACGCGTTTCAGCAACGAGTTGCCATCTTCAGGTGTGGTTAATTATTTTTAAAAAAACACACATTGAGTATTCGTAACACTGTATAATATTGTTATGCTAAGCACTGTGTATTGTGAAGTACTGATTTAAATTATGAGATATAGGTACTGCTGTCAGTGAATCTAAGGTGTTTGACATTAATTCAATTAAAGTCTAAAACCACGCATGTGTTGAAAAAAGTATAGTGTGCAACGCATGTGCTAAATCTTTATGCGTCAGACGCAATGTTTTCAGCACTCGTATACGGCTCGTGTGCACTTGCCTACTAAATTTGCATGCGTCACAGTGGCGGACTAAGCCCGTCGGAGTCCCGGGGCGGCAGAACTAAATGAGACCCCCGGTCTGCTTAAAAATTGATGTATTTGTAGTGTAAATTTCGTAAAAAATTAATAATATAGATGACAAAAAATCAAAAATTTATAATAAACGTTGGTAGGTAGGTAACCTACCTACGTTTATATTTTGCATACGTACGGGGCTTCCAACTCCCAACTGCCTCTTACTTACTGAATATATTTTGGCCTTGTTTTGGATTTGATTAAGAAGGACTTCTAGAGATTTGGAGGCCCCCCAGGACCAGAGGCCCGGGGCGAGCCGCCCCCTCCGCCCCCCCCCTTACTCTGCCACTTATGCGTCAGGCGCATAAAGATGTATTTAGCAAATTAGTTACACAATCGAACTTTGACTGAAATTTAAGCCACTATAAGTTTTAAAGTACAGACACAAAATCCCAGTCGTACAATTCTAGAGTTCATAAGAGTGCATTTCCTGTCGAATATTCTCGTAGGGATTCCAAAACTGCAGTCACGACTATTTCTGTAAAGAAATATTCCTACAAATGGTATCAGATGTAAAATACGTTTCCTACAGGAATTTCCTATAGTGCATACATTTCAGATCAGTGCTTTGTTTGCAAACCATTAAAATCACTGAAAAGTTTATTTAAAAATAGATATAGTTTTTTTTGAGTTCGGTTTTGTGTTAATATCAATTTTCTAGTGACCTAGAAATCGGCCTTTCGAATTTTCTCCACACACGTTTCTGCCTCGATTATCTGCTTATGCTGCATCAAATTCGCAAACTCAATATTTGCTTTTAATTTTTTGCACTATATCTGTATATTATGTGAACTAAACCTATAGAAATCAGTGGGGTCAGTGTTGGTGAAATCACTATTGTAGTTCTGTAAAAGGTTCTGTTACGAATTTGCTATTATACAGTGTGATCAACAACCACATCTTTCTAAACAACGAAACTCAAGAGATCTTGGCTATTTCCAATGCTGATTCGTTTGTAGTAGATTTAGAGAGAGAGAGAGAGAGATTGTAAATTGTAGACGCTCGACAGCTGAGGTCATTAACGTATTAGTAGGTAGACGTGGTAGACGAGTATATGTGTAAGAATCTAACGATATAATTTTTTTGTACTGACTTCTTCCAAAATCCAGCTTAAGTAAGATTTCGTGATTTTAAATATCTGTGTAAAGTTTGGTCATGACTCATGATTATTATATACTACCTACATCGAAAAGTTCGATTTTGGATAAAAGTGCCAAAAAATTAAATTAAACTTCACATGGTGGTTAATTGTTTTTTTGCTGTTTTTGGATTGTTTCATATAAACATTACCTGTTGTTTTTTTTATATTAGAAATCGTGTCCATCGTGATTATAATAAAATTAAGAAAAATCGCAGGTTAGTGGACAAAATATTTGATTTATTAAATTAAATGTACGACGTTTCGTCTATATATTTAGACTTTTTCAAGTACATTTTTATGTACTTGAAAAAGTCTAAATATATAGACAAGTACATTTTCATGTACTTGAAAAAGTCTTAATAGACGAAACGTCGTACATTTAATTTAATAAATCAAATATTTTGTCCACTATCCTGCGATTTTTCTTAATTCTATTACCTTTTATATTAATAGACATGGAGAATTGCTTCGAGAAATAACAAAACCAAGAATGGTGTAGGTACTTAGCATTTTTCTGTAAAATAATGTTTTCTATCAATCTATCAATTTAATCTCCATAGCCGAATAAAAATTCTAGAAATGTGTTTTTTCGTCTACGTGTTACAAAAAACTAAAAAATAGACGAAAAATCCGCAAGAAAACGAATTTGCAGACATAAGTCCCCTTACTATTTTATATCTTTGTATTGATAGTGATTTTATAATCATTCTACGAAAAGAAAGAATAAACTGTGAAAGCAGTAAGTTTGGTTAAAAAATATTCTAGAGAAAGCATAAAGTTTAGCAAGAGACATAAGTAGGCCAATGCCGTATATGCAGTGATTTATGCGGGTTTTGGTATCCCTGATGTAAATAACTGCACCCAGTCCTTGTGTCAATGGATGTTCTGTATGTATGAGTAAAGAATAACATGGAAGTAAGTCGCTCAAACATTGAGTCAATGTTTGATCAGGCATTTATAAGTTTTGTTTGGTGAGCCAGTGCCGTTGGTGACATTACTACATCAGTGATGCCACACTATTGATTTAATTCTCCACTATAATATACTAGCTTATCAGCAGTGTTCCCCTCTTGATGGAAAAAAACCACTACTCAGTGGCGTAGTTGCAATCCCTCCCTGCAAAAATATGAACCAGTTCACTGTACAACGAGACTGTGGCTACGCATTACTTCGTTGCAAGAATAATTAAGACAATGGGTCTGTGAGTCTACAAAAGTGACTTTTTGACATAGAACGACTTCTTTCCCGACGGTATATACAGCGTGTCCACGAAAGTTCTTTACAAATGGAATTTTTTTGATGTGAAACATCTTGTGTCGGGCTGTGAACAGCCGCGTGAGAGGAAATATGCAACGAAATGTTTGGTCCGCTCCTTCGCTGCTGTTCTCCCCACCACTACGGCACTCTCTCTCTCTCTCGGCTTCCGTGCGCTCGGGCACGGGAAGACAACCGCGTGTGTTACAGTGCAGTATATAGGATTAGGTCAGCATAACAGTTAGTTGCTGCTTTTGAAACAATATATACTACTACATAGAGAATACCACCGAGTTCAATAACGTTTTCTTTGATGTTTCACATCTGTCGGGGGTCCCAAGACCCACACCCTTTTTTTTTTATTAATTATTGGAGCAAAAATTTTTTTCTGTGGAAAAGTTCTGCTTCGTCCAAAACCTCTAAAACACCAAAGAAAATTTTTTTCTTTGTATGGAGAGAGATGGAGGACATGTTGAATTCTGATTTATAATTGTGAATAAATAATTACTTAGCAGTTAGTTATGTTATAATTTTGAATTAAATTTGATTATGTAACTAATTTTGCGAAAATCTTGAATATCACAGATAATTTTTATTTTTAGTAAAATAAAACTTTTTGATTTCCCTCGTATAACTTTAGGTCGAAAAAAATTTTCTCTGGTGTTTTAGAGGTTTTGGACGAAGCAGAACTTTTCCACAAAAAAAAATTTGCATTTTTTGGAAGTATATAGGACTGGTCATCACCGAATTTTTTTTATTAATTTACAATCTATTAAATCCGAGAATGTAAAACCGTTCATTAATTCACTATACTACAGTAGAAACGTATGCGGAACACAGTATACTGTTGGTATGGAACGGGACAAGTGACAAGTTAGGGAAAACAAACAGGGTCGGCGATCGGAGGGTTGGGAAACGGGGAATATCGTTATTAAAACAATGATTTATGTGATATGCACTGGTTATCATGAGATGGCGTGGGTACAGGGAACAGGCAGGTACATTGTTACCGGGATACCAAAATGTTGACTGGATTTAATTGATCCATATTTATTATGTAGATTTTCAATATTTTTTTTACAATTTAGGCTTAGGTAATGTCAGTTTATGTTAAAACATTCTAACATTAGGTATTTTTGATATTATGTAAACTCTATATGTACGTCAAATATATAACTCAGGCCCGAGTGAATTCGTAAAAAGCTAATAGTCCAAGCTCTGACCGTAAAAAAGTCAACGCTGGTCAACTACTAAAATTTTATTATTGAATAATTTATTATTGAAATCGGTGGTAGACTAATTCAATTTTTTTAATCATATTTTATTAACAATATCTCGAATTTAAAATTTATACAGATTATAGAGAATTTACAATTATTATCGTTGTCTGCCTTTCAATTTTTTTTACATACCTGGCAGATAATTGATACTTATCTATAATCTATAAATTTCATCAAAGCCGTATTCGAGATACCTACTGACAAGAAATGGTAAAAAAATTGAATTAAGTCTGCCACCGATTTGATGTTTTACATCAGGGGTTCCCAAACTTTTTTAATTATGACCCTAATTTAAAATTGCAAAAGCCTTCGCGACCCTTAAAAATGTTTTCCCCACAATGTACAAAATAGTCTATAAAAAAGCTTTTTTAGTAAAAAAAAGGCAGCAAATCAAATTTAAGTCGTTTTTTCAAGAATTTAAATATAAAAAAGTACAATAAAAGTAATATAGAAATTGAAAATTGAAAGATTTTTTTTCTGTCATTCGAATATAAATGGTATAATCACGAGATAAATTCTATAATCACGGAAACAGGCCGTGACCCTGAAAAATAAGCCCGCGACCCCACTTGGAGTCGCGACCCCGACTTTGGGAACCCCTGTTTTGCATCATATTATTATCTACTAAATTCAATAATAATATTTTAGTAGTGTTTTCCAGTATAATTTTTATGTCATTATTCTAAAAGGTTGGTGGTTTTCGATCATTTTGCAAAATGTTCGATGGTTCGATGACTACCTGTCTTCAGTGATCACAATCTCTCGGAACCAAAAGGGAATTAAGAATAGTCGAGCGCGTTTCGATGCCGTTGTTTTTGTATGTCGGTTCCATGGTTCCTTTATTAGAAGCCTGTAGTTCACAGGTTCTAAACTAGGAACTGCTTAAAGTTGTAATCGAATTTATTGTTAATTTATTTATTGTAGATTATAGACGCGTCGACAACTCAGGTCATTAGCGTCTTCAACACAACAAAATATAACATATTTGTGTATTAAAATCCGCCAGCCGGCATACACAAACCGACTGGTACGAGCTCGGATCCCTGGGAGCGCTAATTCCCAAAGAACATTGGAATGCAATTGCGATAATAACCACATCCCAATGTCCCCGCTGGGGGAGAATTTATTGTTAAGCACACCTACATATAATAACATATTGAAAATATGAATTTGACACTAGGCCCAGATAACTTTGGTAATTAGTGGCCTTAAAAAAAGAAACAAATTGGTCAATGTAGATTGTAGACTGAAGCAACTATATTTAATTTAGACTTTGAAAATTGGGAATGAGTTACGATGTTAAACTAAGATAATGGCGGTTATCAGTTATCTCATTTCTCTATTTAGTAACGTAATATGTGTAGATTAAAATATATAATTAAGGCATTTAGAGGCATTGTATGTAGGAAATGGAAACTAAACGAACAAAGTTCATATACAAAACCTTCGCGTAATTTATTATCGATAAATAGCCTGAAGATACGTAATTCGGACGTGTTTATTGTAGTCAGTGCGGCGTGTTGCTGCATTACGTTAACCAACACACTGGTGTCTGCCGTGCTTCATAACGACGTATTCTTGCCCTTGTACGCACGTCTCATTATACAGTGTGTCCACAGAACCAAGATATATTATGGGAGAAATTACACAGTAAATCATAACCAGGATCCACGATACCTTTGGATAAATTTACAATTATTAAGCATCATTCAAATTCCAAGTCTTCATGGTTTCCGGGCTTGTAGGCCGTGGTCCGGTGGTATTTCTACCTGACGTTTCGTCTACAACTGCGGTAGACATTCTCAAACGCGATGTGGCAGCGGTCGAAGTGCTCCTCCTTGGCGGCTCACAGGTCAGTGTGTCAGTGACTGGTGTCCTCCCTTCTTTTATGCCTAGTACCTCTGTTCGGTCGTAGTCCGTCTCTCTGTTATTGGTCAACTGCGCAGTGTGTAGTGGTGGGAGTGAGTTCTCTACTCGGTCGTATTCCGTCCTTGTACGATTAGTCATTGGTTTTGTATGTCGGGAGGCCTGGTGTCCATGTTTTACTTAGATTGAGGCCTTCATCTTTTCGGTTGAAATTCTATGTGTGTTTTTGTATTTCTATGGCCTCTCTGTATATCCGTGGGTAATAGCTCAACGTTCTGTCTATGGCTTGGGTTTCTTCGAAGAGGATCTTATGATTGTCCAGAGTCAAAGTGTGTTCGGCTATGGCAGATTTTTCTGTTTGTCCCAGTTTACAGCTTCTCTTGTGCTCTGCTATACGAGAGAGAAGCTGTAAACTGGGACAAACAAAAAATCTGCCATAGCCGAACACATTTTGACTCTGGACAATCATAAGATCCTCTTCGAAGAAACCCGAGCCATAGACAGAAGTGATCTGCCATTGAATGTAACCCAAAATAAAACACACACGAATGGACGACTTTGTGTAACAAAACAGTAACAGAAGAACATTGTTCTGAACCAGCACTTAGACCCGTTACATTATTGCACACAATACGAATATATAACAAACAACAAACACCGTATTATTATTGTATTGTTATTTCAAATATACGCGTCTCTCTGGGCTCTAGTACATTGTACGTATAGGTATAGGTACTAGGGTACTGTGGTTGATCATATTATATTAACTTATTACTCTTACATTCATGGCGAGTTTCACAAAAATAAATTAGCATTGACCAAACGATCAATTATCGTTTGTTTCCATTTAATTGCACGAGTTCAACTTAATCCTACCAATGACTTTAGGACCCCGTGTGACATAAAAAATTACTTTATATAACACATGCACGCTTTTCGTGTTTTTTCGTATCGGTTTTGCGGACCTTAAATGACTGTTTATTGACGAGTGACATCATGATCCATTATGAAACGCTTTTCGATGAAGAATGGAAAAACATTTGAAAAACCTGTTATCTAATGAACATTATGTACCTCTTTTCGGTGTTATAAATGAAATATGGTTACTATGGTAACAAAGTGAATAAATATTGTTCAAGCCCAATGTTTTTATTATGAGATGTATTTCTCTCAGTGACATTAAATTATTCAATTAAAGTCTAAAACCATGCATGTGTTATATAAAGTATAGTGTGCAACACGTGTGCTAAATATTTATGCGTCAGGCGCATAAAGATGTATTTAGCACACTTGTCACACAATATACTATTATAACTTTAATAAAAAATGCATGCAAATTTTGCAGCTCTCATGATAATAATTTAGCATTAATGATATTAGATTAATAAAGCTATCAAGCATTGACGTACCTACTTCATGCGCCGGGGGTTCCATACATAGTCAGTAAACTCACCAGCCTTTTTATATTTATTTATTGTGGATTATAGACGCGTCGACAACTTAGGTCATTAGCGTCTTAAATACAACTAATATTGTAATATATCATTTAAAAACTAAATTACATCACAAAACATCCATGAGCAGAGGTGGGATTCGAACCCATGACAGTCTGATTTAGAGGCCGCGACGCTACCAACTGAGCCATACTGTCCTCCAGCCTTTTTATAATCAATAATAGCTAATGAATGGTAATTGTACTTTTTAAAATTAATTATTTTACGCTAAATCTAAAAAACTAATGAAAATCATACATTTGCTTTAGTTTTCCTGTGAATGTAAATTTGCTATAACATGCCTAGATATGTCTGACTGCTTCTAGTAGTGACCAAATACGTATGTATGAATAATTAATGCTATGTGATATTGAAACAGTGTAATGCAGTATAGTAATAATATATATAGAGGTATAGTAATAATTTATGTCAAACGTCTATACATCAATAAGATGAGAATTGACTAGGACAGGGGTTCCCAATCTTTTTTTTGCGACTCCCTTATTGCGACTCCCTTATTGGATAACAATTTAAAATATAAAAAAATAAAATTACAATTATATTATTTATAATATTTTACGAAAGTTTGATTTTATAAGATAAATAAAAGTGAATGTATTACTTTCCATGACAACAAATACAATTATTTGTGTTTAACGATAGCCACATCATCTGTATGTACCCGCGATACAGACATACCAATTTTTTTCATAAATTATATTCAGTAGGTTAACCCTGTGTCAAATTGTTGTAATTTTTTTGCGACGCCTTTATAAAAGAAAATACCTGTACGTGTAGCTCTAGGAGACATTAAAATTACTTTATTATTCAAAGAAAACTCCAAAGAATATAGAATCTTAATTATTATTTATTAGAAAACATAAAAAACTACAAAAAATATCTACAATTAATGAGAAGGATAAGCTTGCTTTTCTGAGAATAACTCGCTCACTACGTGGCGTGAAGGCGACCTGTGCTTAACGTCTCGCGACTCCCGTAGGATAGCGTCGCGACGCTCCGGGGCGTCGTGACGCACAGTTAGGGAATCTCTAGACTAGGAGGTAATATCGCTTCAGTGGGGAAATCAAAACTCTTACATCAGTCCCAAACAAAAATTGGAACTACTTAACCGATTCTGATCGGATTTTCACTACCATACCTATAATGTTTACTATATATCAGAGAATAGGATAGGTTTAAACGCAAACGAAGCCCCGGTAAAGGCTATAGTCATTAAATATGATGGTTGAAGTATATAAACACCGGAGTTGGGAGTGATTCTTGCTTTATTGAAATATTTGATGCTTGGAAAAAAGAACTCAAAAAACCTCAGAACTCCTAAAGCAGGAACTGCCTGTATTTTATAATGGAATAAGCGGACAGTAGAAGTTGTAATTGTAATTAGTAATCACAATGCAATGACAATACAATGATAAATTCATAATGAACTAGGTATAACTTCAACTAGCCGCCGTCGATAAATAAACGTTCTCAGTTCTGTCAATATTCATATATATTTTTAACCGTTGTGTAATATTTATGTACATTTCATTTTATTATTGTATATATTACATTTAACAGTAATTATTAACAATGAATATTCGTAGGTACGTATGATATTGCGTTTTGTTGAATTTTACATTATATTTCATATTTCCAGTTTATACTTTTTTGTGTGTAATTTTCATGGAATTAATCGTATATATTATAATATTATATTATATTATTAAAAAAATATATGAGAACTGTGGTCGGAATAAAAACAAAATAAAGATAGTTACTTCTTGCCACAAGCTATGCTTGGGCGTCTTCTGCGAACACTGAACTCTGTTGTGGTAAGAAGTAACTATCTTTATTTTATATTATATGATGTATACTTTCATACAGTAGATATGTACCGCATTACAATCGGCTTAGTGTTAGAAATATGTTGCCCCTATCGAATTCACATCCAAATGAAGGGTGCAGAATCGTTTTGCGGGTATAAATATGTAACCCGTAAAATCAAACTTTTGTCATTTCCTGCTTCCCTAATTAATTTAGGAAGAATATCTCCGAATAAAAGTTTCAGAACATACAATTCTGCATCTAAATCATTAAACAAAATTCAATTTTGCATGCTTTGTAACGGCAGAAATTTGATATGGAAATGTCAAAATTACCTCAAAAACAGATAGCGATCGCCATGGAACTTGACCAGAATGATGATGTCTCAGCTGTCATAGAGATAATTTCTGCATCGAGTGGTGTCCTGCCGAGGATTCACGGTCAGACCTATAATAATTATTGTCATCAGTCATATTACCTCTTATTGCAATAAAAAGTTTACTTTCTTGTTATTAAGCTTTTGCTTTATTTAATAACAATATCCGGAAACTATTGAAAGAACTTTTATAAGCGGGATTGTGGTGGGAGAAACGGGGAATTGATCTGCACCTCCACCATCATAACTTAACATTCACTACCGTGCTAAGAAATTATTATCTCTGTTGAATATGCGTTAGCACGGTAGTTTTGCTGGGTTACAGAATGCATTGTCAGAAAATCTGGTTTGACAGTGACGTTAGATTGTGACCATACATATTTCTTCATAAGTCTTTTGAACGAAATAAAATAATAATAATAATTGTAGAATTTTAAATCAATCCTGCTCAAAACATAAAAGATCGCATGAACCGATATTTTGTATAAACTATGTGTATATATATATTTTACAGAGTTTGTTATACAATTTCCCCTTCGAAACAATAGGCATTTTGAGTAAAATTTAGCTTGAAAATCAATCTTTTTCTTTGTAGATCAGTCATTGTACGACAGTACGTTCTACATAATAAAAGTTTGACAACGATATATAAAAACTAATAGGGACTTTTCATTGGAAATTTTTCAAAAGTGACATAATTAACAAATTAAATGTATATTCAATTTAATTTGTTAATCGTATCACTGTTGAGTAATTACTAACTCATTCCGCCGCGATAGTTGAGAGATTTGTTTTGAGCTCGGAAAAAACACTACTTTATTGTCAAATGTCGACAATGTCAAAATAACGTTATGTTGTTGATTTCAGTAAACACTACGGCGCGGTAGGGCGCCATTAGAGATTATAATCCCGAATAGTGTAGTGTATTTTTGTAATCTATATAACAATATTACCTCCATGGACACAAATGAATGTTCGATTAGCTGTCATTGTACTATTATTAAAGCACCGGTACACTTTATTTACATATCGTTTGTATAGTTACATCATGTTTTAATTTATTATTTTCAGTAAAAAATCCGTAATTCGTTTTAATTTACTCACCTACACTGTATTTTATAATGATTAGCACTTTACACCAGTGCTTTTTAAACAGTTGTTCGTAAATAATGAAACAGAAGATGTAAATTATATACTTATGAATCCAAGCCCCGATAACCACTGCAATGGATGGCTATTGATAAAAAAAGGGTGTGGGTCTTGGGACCCCCGACAGATGTGAAACATCAAAGAAAACCTTATTGAACTCGGTGGTATTCTCTGTGTAGTGGTATATATTTTTTCAAAAGCAGCAACTAACTGTTATGCTGACGTAATCCTATATACTGCACTGTAACACCGCGCGTGTGTTACAGTGCACGCCTGAGCCAAGAGAGTGAGAGTGCCGCAGTGGTGGGGAGAACAGTAGCGAAGGAGCAAACCAAACATTTCGCTACATATTTCCCCTCACGCGGCTGTTCACAGCCCGACATAAAATGTTTCACATCAAAAACACTATTTTTTGGAACACGTTATATATTTTCAGAACCGTTTACGAACTCGAGTTTGGAGACACTTATTCAAGTGAGGGTTGAATACATTTTTCAAAGATTATATTTCGGAGATTTAAGACGGAATAGAAACGTCAGATCGGGTTATAATTTTTATTGTAGCAAATCTCGTATCGCGCTAAGCCTCTCTGTTAGTGTAGCAACAGTTATATAATATATTTTCCGGGAACACTTTTTCATTCGGCACTATATCCGCTTTTATAACTCCCATAAATCATTTTTAAAGATCCCTTTAGACATGATTCGGCTTGTTTTTCTTCGATTAAAAGATCACAATTCATTGTAGCTTTGCCCTTTAATATAAAGTGTCGATATAATGTTATATTTATCACTCGTCTGTGTTTTCTCTATGAAATAAAATAAATGGGAATTTATTCAGATTTTCGTTTTATGTACATTTATTTTTCGGAGCAGTCCCTTGCTTATACTGACATTTTATAAATTGCATTATACCGCCAGCATGATTTTTAGGGTTCCGTATCAAAACGGTAAAAAACAGAACACTTATTATACAAGTCCACAGCGCTAAATAACGTGAGTTAACTTATACAGCGTGTCCACGAAAGTTCTTTACAAATGGAATTTTTTTTTATTAATTATTGGAGCAAAAATTTTTTTCTGTGGAAAATTTCTGCTTCGTCCAAAACTTCTAAAACACCAAAGAAATTTTTTTTTCTTTGTTTGGAGAGAGATGGAGGACATATTGAATTCTGATTTATAATTCTGAATAAATAATTACTTAGAAGTTAGTTATGTTATAATTTTGAATTAAATTTGATTATGTAACTAATTTTGCGAAAATATTGAATATCACAGATAATTTTTATTTTTTGTAAAATAAAACTTTTTGATTTTCCTCGTATAACTTTAGGCCGAAAAAATTTTCTTTGGTGTTTTAGAGGATTAGGACGAAGCAGAACTTTTCCACAGAAAACAATTTTTGCTCCAATAATTAATAAAAAAAATTCCATTTGTAAAGAACTTTCGTGGACACGCTGTATAAACAAAATTAATTATTGGATAAAATATGGGCTCACATCGGCTTGAATTTAAAGGTGCGTTCCATTTTGTACGATTTTTCACATTTTACATTCCTCCGACCCTACCGCGAAATTCGGTAAAACCATAGAACACTTTTTTGTTCTCGATAATATTACAAAGAAAACTTAAAAAAATTAACTTGCTATTTGTTTCGGAGATCTGATGATTCAAAGTTTGACTTAAAATGCTTGAAAATCACTGAAAAATGTCATTTTTTCTTAACTATTCGTCTCGAAACTTTTTTTAACAAAGAAAATGAGCTTACAGGTCTGTAACTTCTAAACAATTACCTAATCGTAACAGGTTAAAATTTGGCATGCACATGTATTTATTTGTTCTTCATTCAAGGGTTAGAAATACCTTGTATTATGTCCGTCTTGTGACTTCTTGTGAATTTACATTACGCGTTTCAGCAACGAGTTGCCATCTTCAGGTGTGCTTAGCATCTTAATATTATATAGTGTTACGAATACTCAATGTTTTTTTAGACCCCGGTATGATATTCTATAGGGTTAAAATAAAATGACATGTGCCGCTTTAAAAAAAGCAGTACTTCACGTTCATTTCATTGGTGAAGCAAAAAGAAGAATATATGTATGATCATCAATCGTCATTTATAATGTAGAGTTTTGTTGTAACCAGTGCAATTTACGAAGAGTTGTTATTTTTGATTCGTGATGTTCAGAAGCCGGTAAACTTTATCGTGGATTATGAGATTTCTATAGCTGCACAATGTGGCGTTACATACCTACATTCGTTACGTCTTTGTTATGCCACCAACTACGGTATTTACACTGTGGACCAAAAATTTAAAAGTATCTTAACACTTTGACGACGGGAACAATTTTTCAAAAACATAAGTTTTATACGGTTCTTGTGTCTGGGGTCAAGTGACGATGCATTTTTTAATGACGGCTCTTGACCCCGGCCTCAAGAATGAATTCCAATACTAAAGTGACGATTGCATAAACTAATCAGCTGTAATGTTGGTTTTGATACTTCATACTGGGATTATGTTGGTTTTTTACGGGAGCTACGGACAATAATTTCGTCATTTTTGAAATCTAACAATAGTCTTCATGGTTTCCAGGCTTGTAGGCCGTGGTCCGGTGGTATTTCTACTTGACGTTTCGTTTACAACTGCGGCTGACATTCTCAAAGGCGATGTGGCAGCGGTCGAAGTGTCCTCCTTGAAGGCTCACAGGTCAGAGTGTCAGTGACTGGTGTCCTCCCTTCTTTTATGCCTAGTACCAGTGTGTTCTCTACTCGGTCGTATTCCGTCCTTGTACGATTGGTCATTGGTTTTGTAGGACGGAATTCGACCGAGTAGAGAACTCACCCCCACCACTACACACTGCGCAGTGGACCAATTACAGAGAGACGGACTACGACCGAATAGAGAACACACTGGTACTAGGCATAAAAGAAGGGAGGACACCAGTCACTGACACACTGACCTGTGAGCCGCCACGGAGGGCACTTCGACCGCTGCCACATCGCCTTTGAGAATGTCTACCGCAGTTGTAGACAAGGTAGAAATACCACCGGACCACGGCCTACAAGCCCGGAAACCATGAAGACTTGGGACAATGCCGGCCGTGAAAGCTTGCACACCTGGCATCTGATTACTTATTGAATGAATTGTAAATTATAGACGCTCGACTGATTACTTATTATTTTGTATAATTTGCTTACATTGTAAATTTTCCCGCTACCGCGGGCCAGATTGGTGGTGCTCGCGGGCCGGTGTTGGCTCGCAGGCCGTAGTTTGGAGACTCCTGATATAGACTATATAGATGTTACATTCTTCTGTGTTATACAGGAGGAAGTGAGAGGGATTTAGCGAAGCGGATGGCTGGCGATGGCGATACAACCGCGCGTTGCTGTATTCTGTTCTGTGACTTGAACTCTAATGCTCTCATTAGAAACAACTAAACAGTTCGTGGTCGGGTTGCATTCAACTTAAATTGTGCACATTTTGTATACACACAGCGAGTGTGTATTTATTTTTATTCACAAAATTTACATGCACCTAAAAATTACAATTCTACTCGGGATTATAAAGGCTTAACTGTATTTAAAATGCAATACACATATATAGTCATCCTAGTTTTACTATTTTTAAATGGTTTCAAAAAAAAAATCGGCTCGCAGGGCCAAATCCTGCCGATGAATATACATGCGTTGTACCTAATATATTGGGATACAAGCATCGTGCACTAATAACATTTTCATTCATTCCACGATTCAACATTAGAGCCGATTATTCATGTCAAAACCTACCCGATTTTTATGCAAGTGTGCAAGCTTTCACGGCCGGCATTGTTCCAAGTCTTCATGGTTTCCGGGCTTGTAGGCCGTGGTCCGATGGTATTTCTACCTGACGTTTCGTCTACAACTGCGGTAGACATTCTCACCAGCACTCCGACATACAAAACCAATGACCAATCGTTCAAGGACGGAATACGACCGAGTAGAGAACTCACCCCCACATCTACACACTGTGCAGTTGACCAATTACAGAGAGACGGTCTACGACCGAACAGAGAACACACTGGTACTAGGCATAAAAGAAGGGAGGACGCCAGTCACTGACACACTGGCCTGCGAGCCGCCAAGGAGGACACTTCGACCGCTGCCATATCGCCTTTGAGAATGTCTACCGCAGTTGTAGACGAAACGTCAGGTAGAAATACCACCGGACCACGGCCTACAAGCCCAGAAACCATGAAGACTTACCCGTTTTTTTTAGGTTAGGTATATATTTGTTTGAATAATTGTACGCTAGTTTGTTTAATAAGACCAAAGTTTACGTAGAAAGAAAATAATATAATGTTTTAATGATACAGCAATAGTTCTAACAGTACAAAACAATGGCATTACCTGATCACGTAATGCTTTGTTTTGCAGTCTGTAATTGGTAATATGATCATGTAACCACAACAATGGACGTAATCTAATATTTACTTTATAGCTCATGGCACTGCATTTTATTTTATCGATTTTCTAAATAGTGCAACGTTGCCTGCAGCTCACCGTACTGTATTATACTAGATACGTATTTTGTAAATTCTAGATTCTTATAGAACACACATATTGTGTACCTATTAAAAAAAGAGCGAGTCTTATAGTAGTCGCCAATGATATGTAACATTAACACAACATTTTAATAAAACACTAATCGAAAGCCAGCGTCGTAAATAAAATTGCGGTTTGACATTACGGCCTGTGATAATTACATAATTTGGATTTGATTTTATTATTGATATAATGTTGATATGAACAAAAATTTTGCAAAATAACGACAGTAACATATTATTTATGAAACATATGTATAACTTGAATATTGCTTATTTTCATAAGTACAATAATTCACGGTAATATTTTTGACAACTATTTTCTCTCTGAAGATTAGTATTGCAGTCTAGACAAGACAAGACAAGACTTTCAAAGCCTTGTCTTGTCTTGAAATATCAAGACAAGACTTCACTTAAGTCTTGTCTTAAAATATCAAGACTTCACTAAGTCTAAGTCTAGATTAACAAACTCTTGTCTTGTCTAATATCAAGACTCTAGATTATTTTCAAGAGTCTAGATTAGTAGTAGTAGGTAAAGTAAATCTTTACATACTACTACTTAGTTTATCTAGACTCTTGAAAATTGTCTAGAGTTTTTCCAAGAGTCTTGATCATGATAAAGCAAGTCTTGTCTTGTCTTGAAAATTTCTAGACAAGACTTTTGCAAGTCTTGTCTTGAAAATCTATACAAGACAAGACAAGAGTCTAGAAAGTCTAGATCTAGACGGCAACACTACTGAAGATGCCGACAAAAATTAGCGAAACGTAAGAATTTTAGTAAAATATAGATATATAAAAATGCAGTGTTGATGTTCTTTGGTCTATAAGCCATGCAGTACCTTATGCCATTGGATAAGCAAAGATCAAGATTACAACTTCGTAGATATTTAATAAATAGTATTTTTAGTAAGTATTATAAAAGAGATAAAAATAATCGCGTGGTCATGCTTACATAAAACAAATATTTTACACAAAAGTATAATGCCTACAGAAATCGAAGAGGGAAAGAGTTATCGATTAATTATCGTGCTGCAGAAGTCACGTGATTGTGAGTCACCCCTGACACACCATATTTCTCATCAATGTTCTTGAAGGCTTAGCGGACTTACATGGGGTGAACTGTATGTCCTTGAGAAGTAATCATTAATCAAGAGGATTCAGTCGGGATTGTGGTCGGACCATTCATTTGGTGTTCAATGAGGAGCTGGCTGATGCTGTCCTCAGATTGGTTAGAGAAACAAAACAAAAGTGCATCGCACACAAACTTATAGTATACGTTGAAAACAACGTCGGGGTTATGTGCTTAGTCAACCAGCGTTTTCTAAACTTGTATGGATTGATAGATTGATTGATTGTTTCTCGTGTAACTGCATCATTACACTAGTGCAGTGGTGAAATTCTATTGTTGAAATTTTAGTTAAAATGGCACATCTAATATGAGAGAAAAGATTTAATTTCACTGATACTAATTTTTTCTCGTTTTAGATGAGACATTTTAACTAAAATTACAATAGAATTTCCTTACTACAAATGAATATCATATCATATAGATACATAGTACCTATAATAAAACACTAACGCCCTCCTGTATATGAAATATTTTTAACTTCCCATTGGAAGTTATTGTAATGGGTCCGAAAATCGAAATCAAAATGTATAACAAATTTTTATGTTTCAAGGTCACTTCACTATTTTTACACTATTTTTAGAAAGATGTCTGTGTGTGTGTATGCGTGTATGTACGTATGTGTCCATTTCTTTCTAAGACGAAATCTCGAGAATGAAAAATGATATCGACTCCGTTAGGGTGCCAATCGACGCGCATTAACGTAAATATGATCTGAAAGAAGTTTTTTCAAAATCGGTTCAGCCGTTCTTTTTTCTTAACCAAATAGACTCCAAAAAAGTAGATTTCACACAATATCTCGCGAATAAAAAATTATATCGACTTCGTAAGGGTGTCAATCGAGGCGTGTTAACGTCATTTTGACTCGACGTAAATTTTATAAAAATCGGTTCAGCCGTTTTTTTTTTTTAATTATTGTTAAAAATAAATAATAGTTGTGTTTTAATGATTAAAATGATTACTTTTCTGGGTAATATCTAATTTAATTATTATTATTAAATATTTATCAAACTGGGAAGTTCGTCGTGTGGTCCTCAAGGGTCGCACTTTAGTCCTAATAAACGACCCACATCACGGTTTGTTTCAAAATTATAATCGTTGTGGACATTATTTTATTATCGATACGAAGGCCAAAACAGCAATTTTTACAATTTTTGTCTGTCTGTGCACACATCACGCGGAAACTACTGAACGGATTTAGATGAAATTTGGCATGTTGGTAGCTTATGTCCTGAGTCAACATATAGGATACTTTTTATCCTGGCAATAAGGGAATTGCCGCGGGGTAGTCAAAAAAACTATATATCTCCAGATGGCTCAATGGAATAAAATAAAACCTTTATGTTTCTAGATAGCTAACTAGCGTTGTAGTTCACCCATGGAACACTTTTCTTAGGAATTTGATCAAATTTGAATATCTTATAGAAAACAGTAAGATCTAACAACTGTTAAAACTTCGGAGTGATGCACGTGCTATCAAATTCTAAAATGCCACGCGAACGAAGTCGCGTACTGCAATATAGGTACTTAGTTTTAATAATTGGGTTATTATTATACATAGTTTGTAAATAGAGATATTTTCTGTGGGTTATTTCATGAGAGAGGGATAGAGATAGAGAAACTATTTCACTAAATAAATAAATGCAGTTTCATTGATTAATCATAATTTATATGATATTTTAAATTTTCCAACATGTACCTAGAGCAGTGGTACTCTATGTCACTTTCCGGTAACCAAAAATATGATACGCTAACGAATAAATGTTGCAGGAAATATTAATAACTTGTATTAAGAGTAGAGTGTCTGAATTTATACAATCCATTTAAATATGTGAGACAGTATTTCAGTAAAAAAATAAAAATACTTTTAATATTACAAAATGGCTGTGTATAATTGGTCTTAAAATTACGTAACTAAAGCGCGTTATTATATTGTAAACTGATTAATTCAAATGACGATGCAAAATTGTCAGATTAAAATAGCTTTATAACAAAGGATATTAGTATTGTCTATAAGTGGATTTAACTGTCAACAGTTCATCACGCCGCGCTGACTCGATAGGAAAACAATATGATGTTATTGGTTTTAACATAGTTACCACCTACACAATGTAAGTTCACTTATGATCTAATAATACAAGGTGTAAGCAAATTATAATATCGACAAACTTTTACAATCCCAAAAATACTTAAAGACAAAATGTGTCACTTGTCAATGTCCTAGAGCTCAGGTACGATGAACTAAGTTTCCGGTCCGGCTTTGTTCGGATAGATTTTAGTTTGGCAACGAAATAATCAAGAACAAGAAATTTCTCATATACTTATCATTTTTTACGATTCCGCACCAGAAAGGACCTCTATTGTTGTGCCAATGATGTCTGTCTATACCTAGACCGAATTTTGTGTGTTTGTTCTAGGTAAATTAAAAAACTACTGCTTTGATTTTGATCAGGTTTCCCCTAACAGTGTTTGTTATACATCTGGGAATAGGTTATACTTATACCGTTAGGCTATATTAATTATCTTCGCGCTTCTACTAAAGTTAGTTGAAAATCAGCAATGTATCTCAGATACAGACAGATGAGTGAATACCGTTAAACACAAATAATTATATTCGCTGTCATGGAAAGAAATAGAGCATCCACTTTTAATTATCTTATAAAACCAACTGTTCGTAAAATATAATAAATAAAATAATTGTATACTTATTTTATTTTTTTATATTTTAAATTGTTATCTAATATCTATATATTTTCATTATTAGAAAAAAAAGCCTTCGGGAATCGAACCTGGACATGGCGTTTGTACCCGTCGGTATTTTCGTACTTTTCCACACAGCCACCTGACTTACTGTGTTTGAGACCTTAACATAGATATACATGCTGTTTTTTTTTACATGTTAACCACTTTCGACTATTTCCGTAACATCTAATATTTCTAAAACGTGGCCTCAATATAAAATAAACGTTATTCACGTCAAAACAATATTAGCACGTACAAAACCGCGGGTAAAGGCTAGTTAGTAAATGATGAAGAAACTGGTTTAATCAAATTAATTATAATACACTGCTATACTGATTTAATGCCATATTTCTATTTTCCCCCAGTAGATTCACATAATAGCTACGATACATTAGGGCAGGACGTATCGTGTTAAAATTCAAGTAGCTTTTGAGGCTTCGCAGACCTTGTAAATCCCCTGTAATGCTCTCACAAAAACCATCGGGGTGATAATGTATCCGGCGTATAGACTGAAGCAGTTCTGTGTGCTATACTCCTAATATATCTCTGTCCAGACACATTCAAGATTGCTGGCCCCGCGGTATCAACACCAACGCATAAAGTACACTTTCAGATTTTCTCACCTTTATTCTTTAATTATATACCCAAGTAACTATGTAACATTGTTACATTTTCATTTTAAACATCGAACTATATCGATGCAAGTAATAAAAAAAAATCGACTGACGACCAGTCCTATACTTCCCAGCTTCCCACCTAGTAAATATTTGCAAAAAATAAACACTCTTTTTTTATTCTTTGAAAAAAAGCATGGCCCTCTTTTTTGTTTGGTGATCTACTGATGGCTAGTAATATAGCAAAAATCATGGTTACCTTGATTTACGTACAATTTTCTTTTTTTAGTAAAACATTTTTTTTCTCGAAAACTATACCTACATTTTAGAGAAAAAAATATTTACATTTTTTTCATATTATAACATCTAGAATTCATTTATATTTTTTTTTACCTATGTTAATACGTGACATTGAGAACGTTTTTTTTTATATCTCAGGATCCACTGAACCGATTTGACTCAAAATCTATTCAGATCTAAGATAAACACAATAGAACACAATAGAACAATCGGCATGGCCGTACGTTGTTCCGTTTTTACGATGGCTAGAATTTGATTAAAAAAAATCTAGTCTTACAAAAGATGCATCTTAATGGCCTGCATAACTGGTAAATTTTTTGTATTGATTGCGTTTAAAATAAAAAAGTTATTTAGGTAGTCTCATGTAATGTGAAGCACACTGTATAAACAACGACATCTCTAGGACCCCGGCTATACCTTAAGCGTATTTACACAAAAAATATCTAAAAAAGTCACACCATACCCATTTTTCTTTGAGACTACAGGTGTATTATACGAACCACTATGATAGAATTATTGCTGTTGTTGTTTTTTCCCGTCGCAGCTGAGCTAGCTAATTCTATTATTATTGTGTTTTGTTGCAGTCAAGCCTCTTAGCGTTGAAATAATGACCAGCAACCAGCCATTTTCCGCTGACCGCAAGTACGAGATACCGTGCCAGGCGGTCGGGTCACGTCCGCCAGCAAAAGTCACGTGGTGGATGGAAAACAAGAGACTCGAGAATCACACACAGAAGGTAACTAAAGAAAAATCAATGGTTAACCCTGCATCGTGCTAGTCTTAAATTAATATTATAACTACTGACTTATCAAACTGTTTTCTTCACTTGCAAAATAGTTTTATTATAGGGAGCGTTCGGTTTTGCGCTCAGATCACCCCGAGCGCTCTAATGCGTTCAAATTTATATTAATTTAACATTATTTTATAGATAGATAGATGCACAATTTAAGATAATATAGAGATATATGCTCTGAAAGATCTCTATCCTGGCTCGAATCGATCTGAGCGCATAACCGAACTTACCCAAGATTTAGACATTGTAAATTAGTTCCAAGTCTTCATGGTTTCCGGGCTTGTAGGCCGTGGTCCGGTGGTATTTCTACCTGACGTTTCGTCTACAACTGCGGTAGACATTCTCAAAGGCGATGTGGCAGCGGTCGAAGTGTCCTCCTTGGCGGCTCACAAGCCCGGAAACCATGAAGACTTGGAACAATGCCGGCCGTGAAAGCTTGCACACTTGGATTGTAAATTAGTGTTTAAAAATATCGGTACTTTTATTATTTTTATTATCTTTTAATTTTTTCATTTTTTACAAGTTACATTAAATACTCATTTCAACTAATTATTTAATCAGTTGACAGTTTGACAGATTATACTGCGCCTTGCTGTAGTTTCTACATGATGTTGAGTCTATTTTCAAAAAACTAACAATAAAATGACTATTTATTTAATTTTTAATTTAAATATTTCATATACACGTAATTTTTCACTAATTTCTCCACTGCTTACGTTTATAGGTTATCCATACAGTGTTTAATGAGCTTTCTGAAAAACGATAAAATTTCACGTGTGTAATCAATCTATTATTTTTTTTTTGGGATATTTGAACAGCCACGAGAATACAAGACTCTTTTGATGAAGACATCGCGAAAAATAATTTTATTTATTAACAAAAAAATAATTAAAGCAATGTCATTGCCATCATAACGCTTGAAATTTGTTGCAGCAAATGGCGTCATAGTCATCTTAAACGCTACTTGCACAATCCCTATTGTAAAGAATACTTGCCTAAATACGTAGTTCTATATTTGCATGCATGAATTCTAAATTATAGACGCCCGACAACTGAGGTCATTAGCGTCCATATATATTTGTATGCAAGCCAAAATAATAACCTTATTTTTTATATTATGTTATTATCTAATACGAATAGTACCTACGTACAGATAGTTGTAATAATATGTAATGCATTTTAACTAACGTATATTTCAAGCGAAATTACAGTAAACAAAGTGCTGAAGTACTTAATAGGCCAAAGTTCCGACCCCGGGTTAAAGAATATAGGTACAATGAAAATCACTGATCTCTGACTAGCTGGATAGCTGCTTTTGATAGGAATGGGATTATAATTGGAGGAAGAGTTACGAATAAATGTCTCATTCAGTACCTCAAATGTGGAGTGAGAACGACATAAATTCCACTCTTTACGCGAGACCTATAAGTAGACAAGACGTAAATATTTTGTTTATACACGGAAAGGAGACGTACTGAATTCTTTTAGTAAGCGCCCTAACGTAATACTCTATCCCAGGGGTCGGCAACCTGCGGCTCTTATGATGTCAAGATGCGGCTCTCCAGTTCCATGCGCAAATATTAATAATTATATTATTTTATTTTCAAAACTAATACAAAATATTATACTGCAAAAAAAACTTTAAACAGGATAAAAACACTCAACAGAGAACAGTGAGAACAGGTGGAGTAGAGAGTATACGGACAGCTGACATTTTTTAAATGTGGCAACACTGTTCTGTTTGTTTAGTTATAATCCTAATCAAATACCATAATGTTGAAATAAAAATGTTAGTGGCTCTTTAAAAACTGGGAAATTTTGTAAATTGTAACTTTTGGCTCTTCCGTCTCAAAAGGTTGACTCCTGGTCTATCCAGTTAATGTAAGAGATCAGTGGCGTGAACACAGTCGGTGCTGCCCTGAACCCCGGAATACAGAGAGAGCCAGGTTCAGCGTGTATTCAGTTGGCAGGTAATGATGTGTTCTGTAACATTGCGGTTGGTTACAGGACTCTGCGGACGGCAACGTCAGCACGTCGACACTAGTGCTGACTCCTACGCGCCAGGACAACGGCAAGTCGCTGACGTGTCGAGCTGAGAATCCTCTAGTGCAGGGTGGAGTCGAAGAAGCCACTATTAAATTAAACGTGTTCTGTAAGTATTTACACTGCCGATCTAACACTTACTTTACCGCTACATTTTCTCCCAATTTCGACCTAACTTATACAGGTTCCCCATATTAGAATAACCAATATCTGGATGACCGAGCTTAAAGTTCCCATTTCATCAAAATCGTTCGTCGTTTTTAAGAAAAAAAATTACATACCTATAAGTAGATAATATTATTATACGTTACATAACGTATGTACCTACATATTTTATATAGGTAATATAAAAGTAATATACCTATTTATTTAAATATTAGTTAAAAAAATAACAACAATAAAATCTAAACATAATTATGTAAGTATAATTATGTTTAGATTTTATTGTTGTTATTTTTTTACTTTTCAAATAATTACCGATTATTTTAATAAGTTAAAGATTGACTGTCAGAGTAATTTGACATAAATAATGAAAATAGTTTGTTTTTTCCAAAGCCTACTCACCATACGACACTGTTTTATAACGTTAAAAAAACTGTTTTTTGAAATGATAAAATCGATAAGAAAACGAATTTTTCCAGGGATGAGACCTAGCTAGATCGAAATTTTGCCCCCCGAAACCCCTTTGCGGTAAATTTGATCAAAATCGTTAGAGCCGTTTTCGAGAAAATATTTATATAGGTACATATATACAAGATTTGCTCGTTTAATAATATAGGGATTTTAATATTCGAATAAAATCCGTGCAAGTTTATTGTAGACTACAAGTTTTGTTCAACTTTTAAAAATTACGCCTTCTAAATGATCGCCATCAATTTCAATGTAATTTTCGTCGAAGTAAATGTTATATATTCCTACATTTTCTTCACGAATGTAGTCTTTCAGCCTTTCAATTGTTGCAGGAAGACAAATACTCCCAAAAAAAATTGGGGTATCGTTAGTGACGATCCCATGCCATAACAGTTTTGCGCGTTGGCGCATTACCCTTATTATTGTTACCAAATTGCCGCCGAATGCAGACCAAACTTCTTCAACTGAACCGGTTCCAATGTAGATTTCCAAGAAAAACACATCTTATTGAACTGGATAATTCGTAATAATGCAAAAATGTAAAAAAATTATTAAAAATGTGCACCTATGTTCCCCGCAAGTAGTATGAAACAATGAAATCACATAACACTTTTATGAGTATATTTTTGAATCCCTTGAATCTGTTATCGCCTCAAGGCTCCCACCCCTCAAATCCGACCTTGATAATGTGTTTATTATCTTAGAAAGTCGATAATTTTCCGATATTTCGTTGACCACGCCTGTTCTACACAAATCGATTCGTCTAAATATAACATTGTAAGTTGTAACGCAATATCTTTGCTCTATAAAAACGAAAACGGCGTTAAATTTAAAACATTAATATCTATAATAACAGTTTGCCGATTTTATTGTTACTTGTATATATAGGTATAGATAAGTTGAGATGTAATATCTTTAACCGAAGTAAGTTGCATGTCGTGGAAAACATACGTACTACCTTTATATGAAATTGTCCTGCAGTGAAACAAAAGCTAATTATATTTAGTGCCTGCAATAAATCTTACTTTGCAGGGCAATAAAACCTATTTAATGAATTAGTTCTACCTATGTATGTACATATGTACCTATTCCTTTCGTTCTGCTTTGATGACAGTGTTTCTCAATCTTTACAAGACTTCAGTATATTTTCTTTTTCAATTACAACAATAATTACCCGTTTTAAACAATATTTATCAAGGTGGCCACAGACGTAAACAATCTGGACAAATCAAGGATTTTTTGTAGGTCAGGGAAATTATTATGGAAATGCTAGGTAATATTATTCAAAGTCAGGGATCAAAATATAAGTTTACCGCACGACAAGCTCAACTGCTGAATAGTTTTTTTTTCACTCATAATGTTATCCTATATGAATAATAGATTTTAAATTTGGAAATAAAAAAACTAATAGCTTGCTAAGTTGCTACTTTACGAGAATGAAGAAATTGCGTTTTTGGTATTTGTGGGCATTCTGTTTATAAGATACGAGGAATAAATTTTGGCACAATTAAATTTTTTTTGAAGTAAAGGAACGAAGTCAAATAAAATTTATTGGTATTATTCTTTACCATACCTAGTTAATATAATAACTAGAAGTTCTGTGAGCCATGGTAGACTTTCATTTTCTTAAATATATGTAATTCAAATTTCTATCCCATTTTTATTTATTTAATTTATTGTAGATTATAGACGCGTCGACAATTTAGGTCATTATCGTCTTAATTACATTAAATAACAACTTCCTTAAAAATAAATGACATCACAAAACATCCATGAGCGTAGGTGGGATTCGAACCCACGACAGTGTCTATCCCATTTTTGTTGCTCTATAGTAGCTGCTATTTTAAGAAAAATATTCTAGAAGTTGTGATGTTTAAGCTGATTAATTATATAAAAGTCATTACCAATTACGTAATTATATTTCTAGTTAAAAATTCTTGAAATAAAATAAACCAGTATAGTTTTGTCAAGCGAATAAGTATTATTTCTACCTATTGCTATTATTATAAAACCTAATACATATTAGAAGTGTGTGAATATTAAAAGAAAATCGGATACCTGTCAAATACTCGCTCGTTGTGTCGAGTCAAATAGTAAACAAACAAGCGACGTTTTCATTAGCTGGTCGATCTGCAAGAATTAAACCAAGATGAGCTGAAATGGCTGTAACTGAAATAGTTTTAGTAGGTAATGCAAAGAGAAAAATTTTACCGTTTGAAAAAGTTTTGATTAAATTTTAGTGAATTTTCCGAGAAATTTTCTTTTCCACGTCTAGTTCAATATTTGACTACTTGACTCCAGTGGCGGCGCGTGAACATTTTAAATGGGTGTTCTGCAAAGTCAACCTGGAGACTGGAGTAGCACCCCCCCCCCCATTATGCGAGGACCTCGAGAAAAAAAAATCAAAAATACATTTGATGCAATTTTTAAGTGTATTTGTTGATCTGTTAAGTCTGTTACACCAATTTCCGTTCACCATTTGTCACCACCAAATAAAACACACGGAAAACAGAAAAGAGCGTTTTTAATATTGCAACAGCATATCCAATTATTTTTAAAATATAGTTCTTTGTTGAATTGCCGCTTATAAGTTTTTCCACGGCTAGAGCACTGTTTTTCTATGAAAATATCAGGCAAAGGGCGACCTTGTGCCTTCAATTTTAGTTTTTCTTCAAATTTGTAATTTGAAAAACGTTTCACACGCGTGAGGTTATCTATAACATTCATTGTTTGAAATTTTAACTACAATTGAAAACGAATTATATAGCCATCAACACAAACATAATATAGACTGTACGCACCAGCCAGTGTGTGTATGTGTGTGTGTGCCAACAGATAGATATCACCAGTCACTATGTGACGAGCGTTTTCAGTTTGGAATAACATTAATAAGCTATGCTATATAAACGTTCGGATATGCCCGGATATGCCGCTTTTATTAAATTAGAGTTCGTACTACACTACTATCTATACTACCTATACCTACGTGCTGTGCACCCAGAATATCTCTTAACGCGTACAAATCTGTCTCATTCTTTACTGTTTTCGCTCTCTCTAACACACTAATTTTGGTGCAACATATAATGCAGCACGCGTCACGTGCGTAGTGAATTTACTACGGCTGAGGACTGTTTATAGAATATAGGCCCTGCGGCATGCCGTCATTTATAATAATGCTATGTGATGACTTCATAATTATGAAATTTTAAAACATATTATGCAGATTTATAATACAATTTTTTTTTTTAATTGTGCGTTATTTTCTGGCAGTGTGGCAGCTCCGCAGCTCTTATAGAGGAGCCGCCACTGCTTGACTCCACTCAACAGCAAAATCGAGTAGATATTTATAAGCCCGAAAAGAAAAATCCACCATTCGCACATCCTTAAAATATTCCCATTGAAAATTAAAAAGACCGTTCGTTTTAATTAAATAAATGTAAAAAACAAAGACGGAAGGGTTGAGGACCTCGGGTTGAGAGACACTGTCTGCATACACATGTGTTAGTGGGCCAGAAAGAGTTCGAGGTTCGCGCCATAACTTCCTGTGAACTGAAACCGATCTAAATTCATTCAAACAGAAATGCTCGGTTGGTTTATGGCTTGCCTGTGTAAGTAATAATGCTTATTGGAGCCATCACCGGCGTCGGGTAATTGTGTGGAGAATATTAATTACCCGCCGGTCCTTTGATCTTCTACAAATGATTATTTTAACTTTAAAATTATTTAAAAAAAGTATTCACTTATATAAGTTTTAATACAGTGACTGGTTAAACCGGAAAATGCAAAGTTGCGGAAAAAATCTTCGGACACATAATTTGAATACATGTTTGCCCATTTTTACGCCGCGTTTTATAAAATTCGGTGTGTTGATGTTTTGTGATTTTTACGTTAAACTATAAAATTGTTTGCTTTTTTTATAGTTGCACCAATTCTACATCTAGAACTCGGTTCCAATCTCAATCCAGACGACATTGAAGAAGGAGATGATGTTTATTTCGAATGCAAGTGTCACGCCAATCCTAGAGCATATAAGGTTGTTTGGAAACACAATGTGAGTATCTGTTATTTTTCGTCTTTTAGGAAACATTCTGTAGTTAATTAAAAGCATATGTTCAAAATTTAATTACATATCATTAATCTTAACATTATAAGTGACATCGAAAATTACAGTTTCTATAACTTTATCGTTATAAACATTAGAGGATGAAACATATTATTCTTAATATTAATATATAATAATTTAAGAGCTATGAGCGTCTCTAATTTACAGTATCTATCTACCTTAACTCTTGATAATAAGTCATGCATTTTTTGGTAGATTTTTACTAGGAAATCTATCAACTTAAAAATGTCGTAAGAGACCATCATACAGAAATTTATTTTAACCCATTCCTCCCTGATCTTCTGGATTTTTGATCAGTCTAATAGTTTGCGAAAAAAATGTTATCTGTAAAATATAAGGCCATACTTTTGGATAAGACGACGAAAGCAACGACAATTTTCGCCGTTGAGAGTTAGTGCGACGGGCGGTGTAGTGGTATCTGTAGTGGTCTCGCAAGCGTAGATTGCCGGTTCGAATTCCGGCCGGCCCGAAGTATATAAATATTTTGGCATTTTTAGAATAAGAAATTTATTTTAAAAACGATTTAAAAATTAAATCTAACGAAGTGTATTTTAATTTATTACTTTCTTCGTTGTAAAGAACCCTCTGCGCGCGAGTCGAACTCGAACTTGAACGTTTTTTTTTTAAATGGACATCCCTAAAGAACGTACTTACTAAGTGAAAACAGGCAAGTGTTCATTTCTTGCGGCGTTTAATATCTTAACTGTGTTTGATGTGAGAAAGCAAAGCTCAAATGTTCTGTTCTTTCAATAGACAGGCAGAGCCACCATTTGATTGTTTCTAGCACTAAAAGCTTTGAAGATTTCTCTTTGATATATTTCTCTTTAAATTGTCTCTTTTTATTATGTATACCACTATCGAAAAATTTAACTCCGTAGCATATTAACACTGATTACTCGTTTCTCGAAGTGTTTCCACTTTTAACTCGTGTCCATGAAAGTACTGAAATAATTGAAGTAAAAAGTAGCTATTTTATAGTGTATATGGCAAAAAATACCATATACAGGGTGTCCCGAAATAATAATAATCATAACAATTTATTTAAAAGACTGCATGTAGGTACAGTATTAAAAGCGTCAAAGTCTCTGGATCACAGGTATTCGTTAATACTATAAAAAGCAACCTCCAGCAGATAGCTTTTTAACAATTTTTTGAAATTATTTACATAGGCAGCTGATTTTATATTATCAGGCAGCTTATTAAAAATTGTGACACCTAGGTAAGCTGGGGATCTTTTACTTATATTTAAACGACTGTAGGGCACTCTTAAAGTGTTTTTTTGACGAGTATTAATGTCGTGGATATCCGAACCAAGATCACATCTATGCTGGGACACAGAGCTACCACGTATAGTAGAAGTCAAAATAAGTCGATTGGACCCAATTTATTTATATACCAAAATGTACCGTTTGCCAGTGAGAAGAGTTCAAAGTTTGCATAAAATTTTGTATATAAAATTTTGTAATACAATTTTATTAAACTTGTACGAGGAATGTCTGTTAGTATTATTTAAGAACACATTTTTTTCCTTCGGAACTATGCGGAATACGAAATTTTTACAAGAGTAACAAAATGGAGATAATTAATCAGTCTTCTCGCTAAAAAAATTTGAGAACCGTATTACCACCTGTTCTGAAAAAAATGTCAGGGGGTGAGGGTGGTTTTAACCCTTCTACAATTTCTTTTGTGTTTCTTTGGTTACCGAAAGGAGAGTAATCCTCTAAAATGCACTTTTGTCAAATTTCATTCAATTTGTTTCACTCATTTCTGAACAGCGTAGAAAAATGTGCTTTTTTATATAAACTTTGAACTCTTCTCACGGGCAAACAGTACATTTTGGTATATAAATAAATTGGGTCCAATCGACTTATTTTGATCTCTAATATACGTGGTAGCTCTGTGTCCCAGCAATTTTGGCACACCCTGTATATCTTGTGCGTAATGATATTATGACTTGTGTGACTGTTAAAACTCGCTAGCGCTCGTTTTAAAATACTGTCTCGTCAGTAATATGCCTCATTAGGCATCTAGTTATACAATCTACTATAAATATAAAAATATAGATGTAGTGTTCGCTGAAGATGAAAGCTTAGCTTTCGAAATGTACATCCATCAATAAAACTGTTGTGGTAAGAAGTAACTATATTTTATTTTGTTACTATAAATAATTCAAATCGAGTAATTTTCATAGTTTTGCAAAAATACTGAATCTGTTTGAAAGTTGTTACTTAAGCCAGGTCTGTATGCGTCGATATATTATGTTTTGAACAAAAACAAATAATATTTATGTCACTTCGCGTATTAAACAAAAGTCTTTGAAGTTATAATCCTTCATCCCTATTCAAACTTTGCTGTTTAACTTTAAGATTATTACTTTTTAAGTTTTGATTTAACTGCATTCTTTAATAGCGCATAGGTGTTTTTGATGCTTCACGAAAGTAACTCATATAGATTATAAACGCGATACACAAGTGAACTAACGTTTATATCATAAAACAAGGTTAACCTAAGACACTATTAAACTATGGTTGATGCAACGTCGTTTTTCAGCGTCAGTTGATCTATAATTTTACTTATTCGGGAAATTCTTGTCGTGTTTGCTGCCTCCCTGGTTACTTACCTACTTACTATGATATTTTGCAAACCGGTTTCAACTTTGAACTAAAGTGACTAAACCAAGACTAAACGCTTTCAAGTAACTTAGTCATATACTGTCATTAGTAAATGTATAGAACTCGGAAGAAAAAGGTAATCAATTTGTTAAGTACAATATTATTGGTTGTGCTTTGATATTGATTTGCGGAAAAGGAACAACGACAACTATTTGAACAAGTAGATACACTCGTTCCCACGAGGCAAGTATCTACAAGTGACAAATATTTGTAAAGTACACCAATCGTGGGAATACGACTTTAGATCAAATAATTATAACAAACGGTTGTTTAGCTCATTTTACAAAACAGGTAAACAAATTGTAAGTAGTTTCACTGTGAATCCAAACATAACACTGAAACTTGAAACTTGTACTCGGCAACTATTTCTTTGACAAAGTACGAGAACTGTAAAGCAAAGCGTATTATACAACTAATGGCCGATTTATCGTACATTTTAATCACGATGTTTTTTAATCACACTGTTAAATTTTGACAGCTACCTGTTCATTGATTGCTGCGTTTCGTTACCATAGCAACCCGTCAATTAACAGTGTGATTAAAAAACCATCGTGATTAAATTTTACGATAAACCGGCCATAAGTAAGATTTTAGCTGCATATTTTCATCTATTGCAATATTTCTGGTTGAAGTTGTTGCAAGTTATATTAAAATTGAAGAGTTGACAGCTTTGACAGCGTAAATTTCAAAGATTAATGCACTTTTTGTCGTGGAATGTACCTGTACATTCTCTTGTATAAGTGTAATCATCAAAGTTGTAAAAGTTTATCGACATGAAAGTTGATCCTTTAAAACAGAGATACCTCTCTTGCGGAATTTTACGTGATGTTAGAGGAACAGGATGCGGGACGTAACGGGAGGGAGCGGGTTGTATTACAGGGGATGATAGTATCCAGTACAACCACATCTATAGCAATGTATAATAGTGCAGGAATAGCTCTACCCTCAGAGGATTTTGAATTCCACTGTTGGGATTTTGTATCTTGTGAAATCGGTTGTGATACAATAAATTTTAAATTGTATTAAATAATTGCACCAAAAGATAATACTGTTACGGATCATCCTGTATATAAACGGCAAACAAAGAGTTCCGAGAAACGGGAGTCTGCATACTGAACAACGAGTACCTGCCGGAATGTTCTAGAGAACGCGAGAAGCACTGGGCTCCAGTCCACGCAGCCTATATAAATCAGTGAACAGTGAGTCGCGGAATCAGTCAACGGGAAGCAGTCAGTGTAGATTATACTGTGACAGTGTTGAACAGCGAAGTAAATCTGATATAAATACAGTGATATAAATCGTGCAGAAATATAAATAGTTCCGTGATATAAATTGATAAAATAAATAACTAGAAATAAATAGTCCTTGTATATAGTTATGTGTTAATTACTGTTTAATTATTGTTTACTTGTGTTGATTGTTAGAACTGACTTTTCGTTGTTGTATTCATTATTATTGTATTTTTAAATATTGTAAAGAAATATTTATTCCGCCAACTCAGAAAACAGTTTTGTAACAATACGAGCGTTTATTGTTAAAATTCATCAACTTTGGATTCACATTTACTTGTCCAGTGTTCTTTATTCTTTTAGTGTCCGTTGTTAATTATTCCACATGCGTTTGAAAGGTAGATTGCTGCTTTTTTGTGCAGTTAAAGACTGGCTTCTTCCAATTTTAATAATGCTAAGTATATAAATATTAGTGTGATGTCTTATCGAAGTAGAGAAATTTGTAAGTTACAATATTTCTAAATAGAGAGAAAGAGAGCGAGAGAGAGAGATTGTAGATTATAAATGCTCAACAACTGAAGTAATTGGCGTCTATTCATGTCTATATCTCTCTCAAAATTTTATGACTGAATGAGGTTGTGTCTGCTCTGTATATTTTGTGAAATGTTTAGATTTTGATAAATATAAATTTCTTAAAAATTTGTCTTTAAATTATAGCGATGCTTTTTGTTTTTGGTCGCCCACAACGTTAATATATTTGGGAAATTAAAAACAAAACTCATTGAATTATTACAGAACTCTTAACGAGATAATAGACGCTAATGAACTGAGTTGACGAGCATTAATTTCTGTCTTAACGTTGTAATCTGAACAACTTTCTTTTTTCGGCACAAAGTACTTCCGACCAATCCATGGCTGGATTGAATTTGAAAGTGGAATCAGGGGATGAATAAATACATTTTTTGCGTGTGGTTACTTTCGTGATACTCATTAATATACCCATTTGTATTGTTACAAAACTGTTTTCTGAGTTGGCGGAATAAATATTTATTTACAATAATTAAAACACAATGATAATGAACGCAACAACGAAAAGTCAATTCTAACAATCAACAATAACTAAACAGTAATTACACTTAACTATATACAATTGACTATATACCAGGACTATTTATTTCTAGTTATTTATTTTATTAATTTATATCACGGAACTATTTATATTTCTGCGCGATTTATGTCACTGTATTTATATCAGATTTATTTCGCTGTTCAACACTGTCACAGTATAATCTACACTGACTGATTCCCGTTGACTGATTAATATTTATATCACTGATCCGCTTGGTTGCACGACTCACCATTCACTGCCCGATTCCCGTCGACTCGCTGCTTATATACTGGCGCGCGGTGTACGCTCAGTGCGTCCTCGTATCTCTAGCGTTGCCTAGAATCTTCGCGTAGGCACCAGTGTGCTCAACGTCAGACATCGCTTCTCAGAATTCTTGCCTGACATTTGTATACAGGGTGATCCGTGACAGTATCCATACTACTTAAATAAGCTTATTCTGCAGCGTGGCTTTTTTGTTTTCTACGAGCGCACAGGATTGTTAAAGAGATTTCAGTTCGTTTTTACGGGGAAACGTTATCATGAGCTTTTTGTATTCAGCGGGATTTCTCCAACTTCCTGCGTTTTGAAGCATATCGCTACCGAGGTGACAAAATTGAAGTAGAAAAAGTGGATCACAGATACGGTTTCACACAGTTATAGCGGATACCGGCTGTACTCATGAGTGAGTACGTCTGTAATATATATATACATATATATTATATGGATGTGATGACCGAATACAAGCTTTGTAGTGGCGTCCAATAGCCAAAAGGCAGATTCTTGTGCATGTGGCAGAGAGTATGCGTTTTTACACACTTCACACAAACTTCGTGTCTGTGTGACCAGTCTAGGTTGGCCCAAAATCTTATTGAGATCCGCAACGCCCCCAACTCCCAACGTTATTTGACCCTAGATCAATGCATTTCTCTTATTATTAATTACTAACCGTATTTACCCGGCGCTGCCTGGGAATGATCAGCGAAACTAGCATCGAGTGTTTTTGTGTTTTGCGGATATATATATATTTTTAATTTTCGGAATTTTCTAAATGACTATTATATAATATTGTCTTTGTATTCTAATTGACCTAACACAAAAAAATTTAAGAGGCTCTGATGGCTAATGTTGACTCCCCCCTCCAGTGAGAATGTTAAAATCCCGACATAATTATTATGGGACAGCCGTTATATTTGCACATTTATACGTAGATACTCCAGTATTAGTATATGCAGCTCGCCATGCATTCTGTACCGCTCCAAATAATTTACCACTATCACGATCTAACGGAAAAAAAACGGAATTTATAAAAAAATTGATGGCATTTTTTCTCTATCTGTATTCGTATTTTATTGCTTTTTTTTCTTTGCAAATGAAGACTTGGTTTTTATTGCATTTATGTTTTTCATAACTAACAAAAATTAAAGTTTCGTTTGCAAATTGACCGGTTAATTTAATTTTCTTTATTTATATACATTTAGGCCCCTTTAGAGCCTTTATGGTTTTTTCTTTATATCTTTCTTTATATTATATGACACATTTTATTTGTACTTATAACGATTTTATTTTGTTGTGTGTCAATTTTTGATTTTGATTTTGCTTTTATTTTATTGTTTTTACTTTTGTTTTGTTTACACTTTGTATCTTTACAGACACTAATGACCTCTGTTGTCGAGCGTCTATAATTCACAATTCATTCGTTTGCAAATTAATAATATAATAGATATCATAAATCGCTTTCGCTTGCTAATTTATGAAAATAGATCGTAATTAATGAAGTATAATTTTTTTATATTTTCCTATTTTTCGACCGTAAAATTGTAAATTTCAGGATTATAAAAGTATTTAGTAATCCTAACTAATATAATTAAAATATGTGAAAATCTGTTTGTGTGTTTATCACTCAACCACGCTTCAACGCCGCTACGGATTTGAATGAAATTTTGTATGCAAATTAACACATATGCTACTTTTTATCCCGATCGATTTAGTATTTCCCGAGGAATAAGACGAAATTTCATTTTCTGTTTGTTAATAATACATTTTTTTAAGGCGTTCCTGTTTCCACGCGGACGGGGACGCGGGGAAAATCTAGTACGATCATAAAGCCGGAACGCCATATATAAAAATTATATAACAAAGTTACAAAGGTAGATTATAATAATTTATTAGAAAAAGATAATTTCTGTTCTCAATTCTCAGTTGTAAAATTTTTCATTTTTTAATTTAAAAAAAAGTTTTATAGTTAATACCTTCTAATTTACGTTTCGTTGAAATTTATTTTTTACATCTATATTAAAAGAACTCAAACTGTAAGTGGATATTATATAAGGCAAAATAGCGTATGTCAACTTTTCGGTAATAAGATAACTTAAACGATTTAATTATTAATTAATCCATAATATATTATAATAATGCAGTTGCCTATTTTTCACTATGGCAGAATAGAAGCGCGTGTTACTCGAAATTTTCTTTCTTCCTTTCTTCCGATTTTGATGAAACGTAGTACACTATCAAAATATGATACACCTGGACATAAATTATAAGGTTCTTTTTATCCGGCTACGATCGGGTTAAGAAAAGGGTTTTCGGTTTTTTTTAGAGCTTTTTGTACGATGATGGGAGCTTGAACTAATATTATAAAAAATTCGACTTAAGCCGGTTGGCCTTGTGGGCGCAGATATGTATTTTAAACTTTTATCAAAACGGTAAAACATTCCTTAATCTACATCCCGCTTTGATGTTAAATTTATTGAGAAGGCAAAAACAGATTTTGTAAAGTTTTTAAGTTGAACTCCTGTTATTTTTTTACAGGTTTCGTGTAGTTGGTAATAGTTTGAGCTTGTAGTATAGAGGAACTACAGTAACTTGAAAGTGCTGTCAGATCGACGTGATAGCGAAAACACATTAGACACATATGCTTCTCTTTACAGACTCACAATTTGTTATAAAAATCTTGATAAAATACTTTATTATGTACTTTTTTATCTGTCGACTGCAAAAACTGTTCTGATCCTTTTTTCTCAGATTATTCTTTCTAAAAATAACTATGTTCATAAATACATTAACACTATGTGAAGCATTCGAATACACCCTGAAACAGTTCTCCTCATCTATAATTTGTTTTGTTTTTAATCGCGTTAACTTTTATAAGGGTTTACATTACATATCATATCACCACCGAGGTTCGAATCCGAATCCTCCATTTTTGTGCCGGATATACTAATAATTACATCACAGAGCCAATACAAAATATTTAAAAAATATATAAAGTATAGTGCTCTTATTCCAATCCAACTTTTATTTAAAACTTTTTTTCTAATGCTCATAATAAATGAGATATCGCCCGAGACATTCTTAGTAACTCACCCTGTACCTATAGTATAATAATGTTACAAAACTGTTTTCTGAGTTGGCGGAATAAATATTTATTTACGATAATTAAAAACACAATAATAATGAACGCAACAACGAAAAGTCAATTCTAACAATCAACACAAGTAAACAATAACTAAACAGTAATTACAAATTGGTATATGATAAAATCAATCGATTTAAAACCCCTTATATCCACACCATATTATTCACATAACAATTAGAGGTGAAAATAATAAATATCTCAGACAGCTAGGCTGCCATGATTTTTGAGCTATATCTAAGAAAAAATCAAATGACCACTGTCAAATTACAAAGCAAAATAAAACACCTATATACAATAATGCGTAATTATTACCACTACACTAGTATTTATTTTATCAATTTGGTTATTTATATCACGGCACTATTTATATTACTGCTCCACCGTAGACTTGAAGGCGTGACTCATCGTTGACTGATTCATTCACTCACTCGCACTGGCTGTTTATATATGCTGCGTGGCATAAGCCTAGTGTGTTCTCGCTTTCTCTAAAACTATCGCGCAGGTACCAGTCGTTCAGTAAGCAGACCCCGTTTCTCAGAACTCTTGCCTACCGTTTATATACAGGGTGATCCGTAACAATAATATTACATTTTATATAAAATTTTGGGAAATTAAAAATTTAGACAATTATACACAAATGAAATTTAGTATTTACGTAACAAATTACATGGATATGCATGACCCCTATAGACAAAAGCCCCAGAGTGCAGATATTATGCACGTATATCGACTTCATTGTTCAACCATTCCATTCTATAATGGTTGTATTGTTAAACTCCAATATCCTGACTGTATATACTATTGTCTCACAAAGCAATAATTCACATAGCTACTTTACATAGAAACATTACACAGTTGGTGGAATATTAATTCTTATTTAATGTAATCATCTAACCGGATAATTGAGATTAACTTTGACCTTTGTAATTTAGAATAAAACTCCGGAAGTTTTTATTTAAAAAATTCTAATATTATTTGATTGAGCACATACGTAAGGGAGCTGGGGCTAGATGTAGTACTGCAAGAGTAAGTAGTAACACGGGTTTTTTAGAATGAATTTAAATTCTTTGCCGTTATATTTTATACTTAATTTGCTTTTTAGGGTTCCCATAGCTCCGACCGGAACCCTATTGGCTATTACTGAGTCTACGATGTCTGTCCGTCCATCCATCTGTCACAAAGCTCTATCTCACAAACGGTAAAAGGTAGCTAGTTGAAATTTTCACAGATTGTGTGTTTGGCATGAATCCTGGCAAATAATATTTAGAATTAAACAATTATTTAACTTTAATAAAATAATGTTTTTTATTTTACTATACAACACTGAATCATGCCGTACTTGTATACTGTATTATACAGATTGTATCAAATTAAACCTGTGCATAGGGCATTCTGTGTGTAAGACAGAGATCGATACATAAAGCAATAAGTAAGAATGAGATAAATGATCGCTAATAGGATGTTACGTGGTTACTGTAAATAAATAATATTTATACAACCTAATAGCGTCATCTTTGTTTTTTCGCTCCTTCTATGCTGTAAAAATGTAAATCTTAATTTATCAGTTTAATTTACAGTAACCACGTAACATCCTATTAGCGATCATTTATCTCATTCTTACTTATTGCTTTATGTATCAATCTCTGTCTTACACACAGAATGTCCTATGCACAGGTTTAATTTGATACAATCTGTAGAGCGTCTAACATCATCTTTCGATTGACTCAGTTGTCAAAACGTTGAACTGAAGATCTAAAGGTCCGTGGTTCGATCCCGGATTTCGGATCGCAATATTTTTGTTTTATCAAATATTCTATTAATATTATTTTTTTACCTAAAAAATTAATTTAATTAAATTTGGTATGGAAAAATTATGAAACACTAAAAAGAACAAAATAAAATATAAGTAAAAAAAAACCTTTTAAAAACAAGCTTAAATAAAAAAATCTGAATTTTTTACCTAACTCATTATTTTTATTGTTGTACGAAACCTCGTACGAAACCCTCTCGGTGCGCGAGTCTAGCTCGCACTTGGCCGATTTTTTTAATGGTATCGTCATGTATTTTTAATTTATACATTCCTGTATTTGACTCTATATTTGGTTACACCCTGTATATTTAAATTCGAAAATTTTACTAAACTCTCCTCTCATGAGTAGTGTGCAGTGAAGTAAGAAAAAACAGCCACTTCTGATGGCAACCAACAATAAAACTTTTAACCTGCTGAATTATTTATATAGCGGCGTTTCTAGTGGCTCCCTTAGCCCTATCATTATAGGTATAGACATTATGACCCAGCAGAGCAGAGCATCAGAGCACTGCCAGTGAGACATAGACAGAGGTTATACCATAATGGCGGACGGAATTGTCGACGTGACCGAACTATTGTTACCATGACCGTTGAACCTAAGGGTTGTTTATAAATACAGTGATACAGATGATCGCAGGAAAAAAAGTAAAAAAGATCAACTCTGTCACACCGGTAGAAGTGAAACTTACCCTTATAAATTCAATCTATAAATTTTTTCGTAAAATTTAATAACTGCCTTTTTTATTAACCGCGTTTAAATTATTGTAATTGAAATTGTAATTTTCCAGTTAAAATTTACTATAATTGCAAATAACTTTTAGTTGATGAACCAATGTTTGTTTTCATTTATCCTTTCTTTTTCTGAATTTTTTTTTGTTTCTAAAAAAAATACTCACTGAATTTATAAATAAAAATGTCGGAATAGGTAGTAACCGAGATGATAAAATAATGTTTTAAGCATTCGCGTGACGTCATTCCCATACGTCATCCCGTACAGTCAGTAGAACAAGGTATTTCAGTGTGATATCGTCAGTATAGGTTGCGTAGTCATCCATTTCTCTTACTCTGCAAGCTCTATCATTCAGCTGCTCCACCGGCGATTCTCATCCTCCTGAAACTTCTGTGGTCCCTTTGGAATTTCATGTTCCCAAGTTTATAACTCACCTGAACTGTTGAATACTATATTTTGCTGAATTTATTACTTTTGTTAAAATGTCGAAATGTCGAATATTTCTGTTGCTTCTAAATGAACTATACATTTCATTCATATAATGCTGGGTTGCAAAAAGCATTGTCAGAAGACCTAATTTGACAATGACCTTCGATTGTGATATAGTTAAGTTTTTATACATGCAGGAAAGTGAACAATCAAATGTCGTTGTCAAAATCAAGAACAGTCTTTTGAATTCATATATTTTGGTATCCTCGTCACCACTGTTATGTTTTGACTAGGTGATAATAAACCAATGCAATTAATTCATTTTACGAATTGATTTTTTTATTTTAAAAAAATTACTAAAAGGAATCTCCATTGTACAGATGACATATTAAATTAAGTTATAAAATAAGAATAATTTTAAATAACGTAAATTAATTCTAAGTATACAACAATATTAATTGAGTGTTGCCGTCTAGATCTAGAATTTCTAGACTCTTGTCTTGTCTAGATTTTCAAGACAAGACTTGCTTTATCTAGATCAAGACTCTTGCCAAAACTTTAGACAATTTTCAAGAGTCTAAATAAACTAAGTAGTAGTATGTAAAGGTTTACTTTACTTACTACTACTAATCTAGACTCTTGAAAATAATCTGGAGTCTTGATATTAGACAAGACAAGAGTTTGTTAATCTAGACTTAGACTTAGTGAAGTCTTGATATTTCAAGACAAGACTTAAGTGAAGTCTTGTCTTGTTATTTCAAGACAAGACAAGACTTTGAAAGTTTTGTCTTGTCTAGACGACAACACTAAATAGTATAGTTTGTCCAACGAAAGAACGCCAGTCAAGAGTGTGAGAGAAAGGGAGGAGGGAGAGAGGGAAAAAGAGATTGTAGATTGAGTGTATGTAATCTGCAATCGCTCTCTCTTGACCGACGTTCTTTCTGAGATGAAACTATTAGATTACCTGTGGGTTTGATAAAGCGCGGTATTGGTGGTTGACAGGTAAGAGATACCCGATGATTATTATTTTAATGGCTATTTGTCATCTCTATTTCCTATTCAGTATCATCACACGTTTCGTCACATATTACAGTTGACCAGATATCCCGGATAATCTGCGTTCAGCAACGAACAAAGGTGCTTCTTATCTCATATCCTGCGTGTAATCCGCTTTCGCAATTCGAACGAGTTGATCTCAGTTTGAATGACGACGCCTCGCTGCCTACGGCTCCTCAATATACGGTGTGTCCAATCTTTTAATCGTCACGACGGTAGCGATCAGAGCCGGCACAGGGGACTTACAAACCGGGAAATGTCAGGCATTTTACCATATTCCTTAACTCATCATAACTCACTGTTCCAACTCCACAGGTGGGGAATGATACTAATTTAGGTCAAAATTCACTTTTTAAAATTTTACAATAATTTTTCGTTTTGAGGTTCACCAAATCCAAAAAACATATTTTTGGAAAAAGTCTGTTTGCCTGTGATCACGATATAGGTCAGACGGTTGAGTGTATCGAAACCAAATTTTGATAGGATGTTTGATATGTAAATCGGAAAAATTATTACGCAGCCTAAATAAATGAGATATAATTTAGCCTGATGTAATAATTTAGCCTGATGTAATTGATGTAGGGGATAGATAGTTCGGAACAAGGCTATAAATAATGTACAAAGCTGTTTTATTTGCCGACGTTTCGGAAAATGTATTTCCATCTTCAAGTCTCTAAACTGATTGTTAATACAAAATATCAGTTACAAAAGATCGTTTAAATTGGCTTTGAATGAATTTTCGGCCAAATTCGACGTTTAAGTAAGGGAATCCATTGACTAAAGCTTTCGATAATAATAAACTGATGTTTTACATGCAAATATTGTATCTACATTAATTAAATACAGTTCAGAAGTGGATAGTCTGTATTGTGAATCCAGTAGGTTAGATAGACGCCGGCGGACATCGAACCTGTCGTTCCCCGCAAGCTGACATCGTACAGAATCTATTTTCTCTCTTCCTCGTCTTTTCTACTAACGCTTTCTTCTTTACGCCTTTCCTTTAAAGAAGGAAGCGATATCTCTTCTATCCCCAGCTGTACAGGATATTACGAAAGTTTGGAAATATGGGAAATTGCGCTTTTTGATGTACCAATTTTTTCTGATGTATTGAGTTTTTTTTATGTCCAATGCATATAACTTATACTTGATCTTTTTGCTAACTTTTCTGTGCATTTTTCATAAGAAACATTGAATAATTTTTGATTATGCATTTTGAATTTTTTTTTAGGTTACGATATTCATATTGTTACAAAACTGTTTTCTGAGTTGGCGAAATAAATATTTATTTACAATAATTAAAAATACAATAACAATGAATGCAACAACGAAAAGTCAGTTCTAACAATAAAAAACTTAAAAGGTAATTATTGAACTAAACGAGCCACTTAAATAACACTTAACAAATAACTATATATACAAGGATTATTTATTTGTAATTATTTATGTCACTGTATTTATATCAGATTTATTTCTAACGTTTATTTATGTCGGTCATTTACTCAGTTACTTCAGTACTATTTATTTACATCCACTCCACTATTTACATCACTGTACTGACTGATTCGACCGTTGATTGACTAATATTTATATCGCTGATCCACTTGATGGCACGACTCACCATTCACTGATTGATTCAACACGACACACTCGCTGTTTATATACCTGCGTGCGGTGTACGCTCAGTGCGTCCTCGTATTCTCTAACGTTGTCTAAAATCTTCGCGTAGGCACCAGTGTGTTCAACGTCAGACACCGCTTCTCAGAATTGTTGCCCGCCGTTCATATACAGGGTGATCCGTAACAATATTCTTTAAGAGGGAAGTGAAGTGCCTTTTTACAAGCTTTTATTTAATTTCACTTGTTACTATGTCGTTACGTTTTTCTTGAGTAAATTAAACTTTTTTCTCATTTTAATTTTCAATTTTCAGGCGACCATAATTATCTATAACACTTATTTTTCAGAACAAAATTGATTTTGAAAGTTACACGAACTGAAGAAATTGAGCTAACAATATTTTTATTTTAAGTACCTATTCGCAATTAGGGTCTACGAGAAAGAAAAATGACAGCTTCCGTAGTGTTTCTCGTTATGCTCTCGATTTTATTTTATTACGAATAGTCTCGTGATAATGAAAAAATTCGATGTTGAGTTTTTGGTGAATTTATACATTTTCAAATCTTCTGAAGCCAAAAAAGTGATTCAAAGGTCGATTTTATAATGATACCAATTAAACACGAATAACAAATTTTCAGAAATGGAATATTTTAACACCATGGAAAAAGATTTCCAATGATACGAATATCTAAAGAAATTCGAATAATTTGTGGTTGATGTGCTATTATATATCGATAAGAAAAACGTATTTTGCCGTTTCCAGTCAAATAACTTCTACTGATATTTATTTGAAACTAAACTAATTTTATAAAAATCTTTCTTAAAAAAGTTTATTATGAACTAAATATATATATTCTACCCTTAAATGCTGAAGTAGGAAGAAAAACTTTCTGAAAACGAAGTAGGTGTAAAAAATATTGATGTTTTACTTATGTTTTTCTTTTTTCAAGTCTCCGGAGAATATTTTATAGTAGCTTATTCTTTCATCTATACAGTTTATCGTAAATTTTAGTTTGTTTCTAACTCTTCGATGCTTACACCTGATATTTCTTTGAGCACAAAAAAAAATTGGAAAAACATACTGAATGAACAGCAATTTATTTATAGAAAAAAAAATTATGGTTAGCCGATATATTTTTCGACAAAGTTCAGTTTTTACAAGTATAATATATACCTAATAAAACAAAAGTTTTTGACTCTAAAAATAGTTCATAATGAATGTAGGTACGTATTAATAATTAATAGAAATATGAAATAGTTTTATTGAAAAGAATATAATATCTACCGATTTTTTTTTTGTTGATAACTTCTACCTAATGGATGTTTGTTTAAGTATGGAATTTAAGCTCTGTTTAATCTAATATTTAGACATCAAATTATAATTACATACTTTAAAACAAATATCAAGACAGAATTTATGGTATTTATATAAATATTAAACGATCAAGGTCGTTTAAATTTTATATTAAAGAAATAATTGAAATTTTCAAAACTTAAATGCTGTCAATAAATTAAATTTTAACTTTATAGTGTTAGTTATATATCAGGGAATAGGATAGGCTCTATTAACTTTTGACATAACATTTATTTTCGTTTAAAAACCTCAGTGTGATACAATTTGTCAAATATAAAAATTAAATAAAATACATTAAATATATGATAGTACATAATTATATAATAATATGTCATCGCGCTTTTATTGCTGAATTTAGGCGAATGAAGCCGCGGGTATGACTCTAACTATGAAAAAATAGTGGAAAAATTCCTGCAATACAGAATAACTCCCTAAATATAAATTATTATTGTGTTTTTAATTATTGTAAATAAATATTTATTCCGCCAACTCAGAAAACAGTTTTGTAACAATATAGTCTAAGACCTAATGCACTCATAGGGTAACACTCTATACAACCGTGAAATCGGTGTAGCGGTTTTCAAGTAAATAGCTAACCTACAGACAGATGCAAAAAGGGGACTTTATATTATAGGTTAGGATATTGTAGATTATTGATGCTCGACAACTAAGGTAATTGGCGTTTTTATATTAAATTACGAATACCAGGGATACCTGTATTTTATATGGGATTCTTCCTAGTGCTCCTTTGTGGTCGGCGTCCATGGATTACACAGTTATTCTTAAGTAACAATTTCACCCGGGTGGCAATTTTTAGTTTCTTCCGTCTTTAATTTTTTTAAATAATATAATCAGTAGCTTTGAGGCTTCAAATTGTCGAAAAAAAGAAATAATGTAAGTTTTTTATTGTTTTCAATTTCCACTTACCGTATTTTCAAACGTTCATGAGAATTTTAATCCAAACAATAAAATATATCCAAGATTAAACTTTTGCGTCTTCTTTAAAAGAAAAAGAAATGAAACAATTCTACGACACGAACTATTGCTAGAAGCTGTTCAAATATACCTACCGCAATACATATGAACAAGTATAAACTTACAACACAATGTATACATAACAGAATTTCAACAATAGTGTAACAAAACTGTTTTCTCACGTGCGTGGAATAAATTATTTATTCACAATAATTAAAAATGTAACAAAAAAATGTTTAACAATAAACTGTAACAATTATATCTCAATTCTAATAGTCAACACTGTTTATACAATAATAACACGAACAGTAATTCTTAAACGAACTGAAGCGCTGTAATAACACATTATTAATATGCTGTATTTATTTCAAATCGACACTGTCACACGACACTCGTTGTTCTTGTTGTTCTCTCTCCGGCGATTGCTTTTGCTTATATAGAGCTAGCAGCTTGACCCCCGTCCACGCTGGCGCGCTTTCCAGAACATTCTTGTGTCTTCGATATCATGCCACGCCTCATCATTGTTACTTGTTCTCGATGATTCTATCGTCGCCAGCGGCGTAACATCTGGGGTTTTCCTACAATAGTTTTATGTAGGTACAGTACGTTTCTGATTTTGAAGTCATATAGCTATTTAATTTAACATTGATTGTCATACTTACAGTTCACGACACAAATGACTTTTGTTGACGACCGTCTATAATCTAGTTTTTCAATACCTAGGCTGTTTACAGTAACTGTCTGTCAATTATTTATTTATAAGCTAGTTACATATTCGTTTCTAATACCATTTAAATTAATTAATAAAAAGCAAAATAATTATAAGGGCGTTTATGAAACAAAGTTTCAAGCATACGGTGGATCAGTAATATAAATAGTGCCGTGGTATAAATAACCAAATTGATATATAAATACTAGTGTAGTGGTAATAATTACGAATTATTGTATATAGTTGTTTTGTTTTGCTTTGTAATTACTGTTGAGTTATTGTTTACTTGTGTTGATTGTTAGAATTGACTTTTCGTTGTTGCGTTCATTATTATTGTGTTTTTAATTATTGTAAATAAATGTTTATTCCGCCAACTCAGAAAACACTTTTGTAACAATAGGTTGTTTCTGTTGTTTTGTTGCTTCGTTTCACGCACCTGTACTTTACATTCATGGACACACTGTACACGGGTACTGTAATCGTGCATGTCTTACAAGAGAGATAGTGTATGTGTGCCTGGGTGAGAGAGAACCAACTAGTCCCCAGATACAGATGTAATATATTATGAGGATAGTGCATCTCTTCTTGTTCACACAGCTTCTAAAAGCACTTAGGAAGTCTGGTGTCGTCCCTGTTCCTTGTTTTATTCCCTGACCGTGTCCACACGACTTTTAGTAGTAATTATTGCTGTATGCCAGCCAGGCTGGGCGCTAGATGGATGTACAGACTAATAACATTTATGTGTAATAGATTACGTGTCCTTTTATGTAGGTACCTGCCATAGTCAGTTACCGACTGACTCCGTCCAATGCATATCAATTCGATGTTTCATTTCAAGTGATAGCGAAGAGCAAAATTGTTACTGAAAATTTTTCGTTGGAAAGCAGCCAATTATATAATTCATTTGAAACATATTGGAAAAAATCATTTTTCTTATATGCTTCGGAATCTATTGATTCCGAAGCATATATAAGGAAAATATTAGTTTGGTAATCATGTCACCACGAGTTATAGTTTTATGTATACGAGAAATAATGTGAAAAAAAAATGTAATCGAACTAAATTTTATTTTGAGCGCATAAATACATTGGATTTATTTGTAACGTATTATTTTACGTTATTGGGATCCGTCAGATAGGTGGAGTTTAAAAAACATGGCGCAGAGGGGGGAAATTTCTTATACGGGGTATAGTTTTGCGTGTAATTTTATGATTTTCAAAGTGATAAGAAATGATAAATATAAGTGCAATTTGTGATTGGGCTGGTACGAATCCTAAACAAAGGAATTTTGTTGAAAAAGAACGGATTCTCAAAGCCAGGCATATTATCAAATGTCGGAAATATAATGAGAAAAATACATGCAAAATGAACTGTCAAAAGTAGTAATCTTTACGACATATTGCTTAAAAAGATCAAAATTAAAAGAAAATCTCCACGAAATTAATCATCCGCGTTCAATGCACCTTTAAGGCTGGGTTAGGTGAGTAATGTTAACACATAACTGCAACATAATAAGTTATATTGTAATAAGTAGGTAAGTTACTAATCTCAAAATATTTGTATACAAAGTTAATCCTATTAATTTGTCAATCATCAGGGATTCAACTATTATAGTGCAGTATGATAATAAGTACATCTTATTATTAATATAAAATATTTTTTTAATTCATAAATACAGTTTTTCCACATTTCATTAGAAAATAATTCTGTGTAAAGTAAGTTTTACAAGGCAATAACTGACAGTGTTTATTGCCATGATATTAGAAAACGTCGCGAATTCCATTTTCGATAAACTTTTTGTTTATTTTACTTGTTTTATTTTTGTAATAAACAATTTCACGATAAATTTGCACTGTTAGCATATAAAATTTTCCCTCGTTTTGAGTACAATTTTCTGCCACCAGATGTCATATGCTCATTTGACGGATCCCTATAGTTAGTTTTGTTATTTCTTTATCCTTCAGATTTTGTTCTCCTATTTCCTATCACTTTGAGGGTTCGTCGTTATTAATTGCTACACAATACACATTATAACATAATTCTGCCCCAATGCTTATACAGGTGTATCTTGTTATGTTCTTTGGCAAACTGTCTAACTTACATAAGTTCATACGTAAGTACGTGCAGTGTACAACAACAACAAGCAACAATAAGTTTGTTGTTGCTGAATTTACGTCAAACTGAACAGATATTGTGTTATATTACTCTCATTGGTAAACTATTGTTCCGCATGTGTGTTGCGGACAATATTCAAATGACCTATACACATTTTTTGATGTGAAACATCTTATGTCGGGCTGTGAACAGCCGCGTGAGGGGAAATATGCAACGAAATGTTTGGTCCCCACCTTCGCTGCTGTTCTCCCCACCACTGCGACACTCTCTCTCTCTCGGCTTCCGCGCGCTCGGGCAACCGCGTGTGTTACAGTGCAGTAGATAGGATTACGTCAGCATAACAGTTAGCTGCTGCTTTTGAAAAAATATGTACTACTACATAGAGAATACCACCGAGTTCAATAACGTTTTCTTTGATGTTTCACATCTGTCGGGGGTCCCGAGACCCACACCCTTATTTTTTAATTGGATAACAAAATGCGCTTTGACTCTTAGGGTCATTGAGACTGCAAACTGCCAATGATATCAGGAGAGGTCATTGACTTACAAAATTGTTTGCGCATGCCATATTTCAGCAGTGTCCACTATTGTGTGAACGAGATGCCAATCCACTTTTTCTAAAAACTTTACTATTGCCATTTGTTTTCGATTTACTCAGGACAGCACTTAGGAAAAAAGCTCCCTGAACACATTAATGTACTATTAAATAATGGCAAATGCGTTTTTTATGTTAAAATACTTTTAACAAACTTTTTGTAGTAGGTATCAAACAAAAAAGGAGGCAATATTAATTAATTTATGTTTGCTGATGAAAAACGTTTGCATTTTGAAAACTAATATTTGCAAAATTATTCAAAGATTAAAATATAAAGGTGTATTTCAACAATTTTTATCATTTTATACTGATGTGAGAATATATTTAACTCCCATACTCTCTGTTGATATCTGTGTGAGGTAACATACTGTAACAAAACTGTTTTCTTACGTGGGTGGAATAAATTATTTATTTACAATAATTAAAAATGTAACAAAAAAATAGCTAACAATAAACTGTAACAATTATATCTCAGTTTATAACAGTCAACACTGTTTATACAATAATAACACGAACAGTAATTCTCAAACAAAGTGATAGAACTGTAATAACACTACAATTTATATGCTGTATTTATTTCAAATCGACACTGTCACACGACACTCGTTGTTTCCTCGCCGGTGACTGCTCTACTTATATAGAGCTAGCAGCTTGACCCCCCCCCCCACGCGCTTTCCAGAACATTCTCGTGGTTACCTGTGTCTTCGATATCAGGTCACACCTCACCATTGTTACTTGTTCTCGATGATTCTATTGTCGCCAGCGGCGTAACATCTGGGGTTTCGCTGCAATATTGATATGACGCCAAATAGCACTTTAATTATAGCTTTCAATCTCTGTAATTAACATTGACTTAGTATTTTTACATCATTATAATATAAGTTTAAGACAAAGAGATTGTGAATTATAGACGCTCGACATATAAGTTTAAAATTATACAGCTAAGTCTTTAAGCGTATGCTGTTACAGATTAGACCGTAGACTGTAGAGCGTAGTCTGAATAGAAAAGGTTGTGAAAAGGGCAGCCGCAATTGTCAATCTCTTTTTTTCTTGAGCGACACTTGTATTTAGCATCTTACGGAGTGCCCCTAAGTCAGTGGCTGAGTTCAAATAGAAAACTACGTTTAATGTAACTATTGTGAAATCGGTAACTCACCTAGCCGGAAACTGGGGGTTTCGGGTTCAAGTCCCGACAGTGGTCATTTGATTTTTTCTTAGATATAGCTCAAAAATCATGGCAGCTTAGCTGTCTGAGATATTTATTATTTTCACCTCTAATTGTTATGTGAATAATATGGTGTGGATATAAGGGGTTTTAAATCGATTGATTTTATCATATACTAACTATTGTGCTTTATAATTACTGTTTTAAGTGTTATTTATTTTTAACTAGCGGCCCGGTACGGCTTCGCAGGGGTGCTATGAATTTATGATTTATTAATGCATTACTTCAAAAAATCACCTATTGAATAGTGAAAAAATGTGTCATCAGTCTTCTGAGATTACTTACCCCTAATTTTCAGCCGAACTGGCCAGTTTCAATTTTACATCTAAACCTTTCTCGTGAATCAATCTATGTAAAGATCTAATCCTGAAAACCGGAACAAAATCCGTTCAGTACTTACGGAGAAAATCTGGACGCGGCGGGGGAATATATAGTATTGTATTTTGGCATCTAAGTATGTATAAATCGATATTTTAGTGATGTTGACGCAATAATTTTTTTTATCGACAACTGTAGTGTATAGAGGTACGACGCAAAGCTTATAATCGGGAGATTTGAACCCCCGTGGGACTATCTGGAGTGAGTTTTTCATTGAAAATTATTTATAATTTCTTAGTTCTTTCTGTAAAGAAAACTGCTAAAATTAATTTCGTTTACACGATAAAAAAACTTTTAAACAAAAAAAAACTTCCTTCAAAAAGCCACTAAAAAGAGGAAAATAATGAAATTTGAGGTCTGCGCCAATTTAATAAAATATGAAGTCGGTTAAAAAGTAAAGTATAGTGATTAATATCTTCTTTTTAACCAACTTTTATTTTATTAAATTGGCGCAGACCTCAAAATTTCATTATTTTCCTCTTTTTAGTGGCTTTTTGAAAGAGGTTTTTTTTTTGTTAAAAAGTTTTTTATTTTTTACTTTTTAGTGTCAAAAAGTGACATTTACCTTAAAGGAATCACACGCCGTTACTCACTTTTATTAAACCGACTTTCTTACGCTGTCTGATGTGTCAAAAAGTGACATTTACCTTAAGGAATCACACGCCGTTACTAACTTTTATTAAATTCAGCCGAAGTACTGAACCGATTTTGATGAAATTTCTATGGGACCAATCTGAAAATATATTCTTTCAAATAAAATTTTTTTTTCCAAATCGGTTTATAAATGACGGAGTTCTGAGGTAACAAACATAAAAAAAAATACTACCGAATTGAGAACCACTTACTTTTTTTTGAAGTCGGTTAATAAAATTAAAACATTTTGCCAACATGTGGAAACGTCACCAATATTAAAAATATAATAGAGTGATAAAATTGTTTTTACTGTTTTGTGTTTTCGAGAAAATCGTCTAGTGTGGTTGATAATCGACTCTAATCCACAGACAACTGTAATCGAGTTCAGCAATTGTCTTCAACTGTTTCTCCAGCTATTTTAAAAAGACAATCAAAACAATTGACGATATTCTCGCCAAATGAAGATAGGCAAAAAGGAAACGAGAAAGATAGAAACATGTATATTATAAGGTGTGTAGTTGAATTTCACGAAATGCAAATTGTAGTTTCGGAGTTAATCTTTTTTCGAATGAGTATATGAAAGCTTGCATAATGGAGAAGGCGGTTGCAGTAATTTTCCATTACTAATTAAGCAACCCAAGTGAAAATTTATTGTCTTAAGGTGCTCGTCGACTCATTACTGCTTTTATCAAGCGCGTGCATGCATTTCACACGTACCAATTCAGTTCTATCTGCAGTTATCCGTATGTCAGAGTCGTGCATTCTATAGGGGCAATATAGTGCTATCTTCAGAGCCAGGTAGCAATAATTACAATACACATGGTTAATTCTGTATAAAATTATAATATAATATAAAAATTATAATTGTTTTGTAGCTGATATTTTCCACAACTCTCATTATCCTTGTATATGATGAATTTGAAGTCAGCTTAAATATATAGCAAATTTCATAGAATGTTGAAAGCTCCATAAAATTATATACAGAATGTTAAATGACGTACTATACAAACTTAAGGAACATACTCCTGAGGTATTTCCAAGCAAGAAATGTCCTATGAACAAATGTCCAATTCGCCCTGATTACTGAGCTATACAGACGTTCAAAGATTAAGATGCAAGCTATAATAATATTTAGCAGTGTTTATTGCATAAGAAGTTGTTACTTCATTGCAGGTAGCTAATTTGTCTATATTTGCAATAATTTCTACACAAGCTGAGAAATAATTCTACGAAAATTTAAAGATTGCAAGACCACTTAGTGTAAAACATTTTATATGGAACATAATATAAAACCTAGGTTACCGTAACTTGCAACAGTTTTTCATCTGATTAATGACAATCTTTTTTGCGACAAAATTTATGTCAGTTTAATATTTTATAAGTAATTTCTGTAGATGGGAACAGGTGAGGGACATTTGAGACGAAAGGCTCGGAAGTAATTCTTCACTTAAAAAAAAAATGTTTTTCGAGAGGTTTCGAACAAACAGTCCTATCACAATAACAACAATAACGATCGTTAATACATACTGCTATATAATAATGAGTCGTTATTTCATGGCGTAACATAGCGAGTAGCCTTTGATCTATAATATTGAATGTTTTGTAAGCACGCCACTCTAAACGACACAGCGCCAAGTCAAGTGATATTTTTCACGGCCAGATATTTACATTTTCTATGTACGGCTGACAATATGTAAGCAAACGCACAGAACACTAGAGCTGAATGTGCAGCAATACTCACTATACACACGTATTAAATGTACTGACATTAATACAGAACCGGCTCAAGAATATTCTATTCGAAAACAGCGATCGTTTCCTAAACTTTTTCGTCTACGGTCTTCTTAGAGATTAGCACAATTATTGCGGACCCCTTTTAATATAAAACAGAGCAATTCATAAATTTAATTTTTAAAGTGAAATTTTATTAACTTCGTTTTTTTTCTCGGTCGGTTACGCATGTCGCTCGTTAAGTCACGTCCATCTATAGATTTGTTCCAACCACTCTGAAAACCGCAATATTACCGTCACGCTCATGCGCAGTGGATAGAACGCGTTCCAACCGAACTTGTGATCGTTTGTGAACGATTCTTAAAGCGTTCCAACCGAATTTGTGATCGTTTGTGAACGGTTTCCAAACGATCATTTCAGTACATGATCTAGACATGAAACCAAAATGAAACTGTATAACTGACATACGCATTAAGCAACCAAAATAAGATGTAGCTAGCATATTTTATCAAAAAATGTTTTAACAGTTAAAACATTTACGTTTACCTATTTATTTATATTATTCTTACAACTAGCCGTCAAATAAGTTATTCATTTTTTTTAAATATTTTTGACAACAAAAAAAGCCTGAAATGATGAATTTACATTTGACAAATGACAATTGATAATATATTTTGATCATTTGATGCAGGTACCTTAAGCGTCGTGTGTCATGAGTCGCTCGCAGTGACGCGTGGCTCTTGGCTGGTAAGTCGGTGGATCGCCTCAAAGGCGATAAATGAACACGAGTTAAAGGGTTTTTTTTTAACACGCTTATATTAGCTTCACCTGTATTTTTAATTAATAACTAACGCATTTTTGACGTCGAGGTCATACATGCGGTTAACAAAAAACAAACAAAAATTAAAGGGTTTTATGATGGCTCATATACAGTGTGTCCACAGACTCATCCTCAACATGGGGATCTCCGTTGTTATGGGAGATAGAGATTTGGTTAAATGAGACAAAATGTGCAGAATCTCCAGTACTACTAGCCTGCGTAGTCAAACTTTCCATATTTTGCTTGGTTCGCGACCGACAGTTGAAAAACGAGATTTACCCATTTTCGTTTTTTGTTTATAACTCGCTTATTAAGTAAGTTAGAAAAAAAATATTTTCACTTTCTTAAGGCCCTTTTTTATGAAGATTTCAAATCTCTTTTCATATTTTTATTTACTTTTATAGTTTTAGAGATACTTGTATTAACTTTGTTTTTTTAAATACACGTCAAAGATGGCCATGACACCACTCGAAAGAGATTTTTTTTCTCTTTAAATTGATATGAGGGTTGATGGATTTATTTTCAAAAATAACAGAGTTATACGTAAAATACTGATTTTTAATAGTAGGCTATGCAAAATTAATTGATAAAACAACAGAAGGCTCAGCAAACAGTTGAAATTCGCGTTGGCTTAGTAAACGGCTGTTTTGTTTTAGCTGTCAAAGTGTAGTTTGTTGCTAATTTGTCAGTTTACTAAGTGATTTATTAAATTTACTTTTGTTATCATGGAACCATTTTGTAACAATGAAAAATAAACGATTTTCAACAATTGATCCTAAAACAGTAGTTTTGTCTTCTTCACTTATTCGCGTTGACTTAGTAAACGGCTTTTTAAATGATCCATAGTTTATTAAATTTACTCGTAAGTTTCTGTAAATAGACGAGTGAGGTTGTCTTCGTTCTGGATACTGATCGAAGTACATTTCTGCAGCTCTGGTCAATTTTTGTGACATAGAATGTAACAAGATAACATATCAAATTTTTCATTCTTACAAAATAGTTCCATGATAACAAAAGTAAATTTAATAAATCACTCAGTAAACTGACAAATTAGCAACAAACTACACTTTGACAGCTAAAACAAAACAGCCGTTTACTAAGCCAACGCGAATTTCAACTGTTTGCTAAGCCTTCTGTTGTTTTATCAATTAATTTAGCATAGCCTACTATAAAAAATCAGTGTTTTACGTATATAACTCTGTTATTTTTGAAAATAAATCCATCAACCCTCATATCAATTTAAAGAGAAAAAAAATCTCTTTCGAATAGTGTCATGGCCATCTTTGACGTGTATTTAAAAAAACAAAGTTAATACAAGTATCTCTGAAACTATAAAAGTAAATAAAAATATGAAAAGAGATTTGAAATCTTCACAAAAAAGGGCCTTAAGAAAGTGAAAATATTTTTTTTCTAACTTACTTAATAAGCGAGTTATAAACAAAAAACGAAAATGGATAAATCTCGTTTTTCAACTGTCGGTCGCGAACCAAGCAAAATATAGAAAGTTTGACTACGCAGGCTAGTAGTACTGGAGATTCTGCACATTTTGTCTCATTTAACCAAATCTCTATCTCCCATAACAACGGAGATCCCCATGTTGAGGATGAGTCTGTGGACACACTGTATATATAATATGATAATATCACCTCCACGAGCCATCTAGAACCATGAGCAGCGACAAGACGAGCCACGAGCCATCACAAACCACGCGCCGTGTGACCCGGCCTTAAGAAATATAGCGACAAAAAAGTCTTTGGTCCGTGTCTGATTTTGACATTCCAAACGTCGCCATTCCTGTTCACAACAAACAACATTCCCGGTTATATACGTACTGCTTCCGTCTTTCTCTTCCTTATTCCAACGCTATCGTACATACGGCCTGTTTAACAAAAAAGTTACTAAACTAAGTCGGTTTGGATCGGTATACCGGTGTATCATAAAAAAAATTGTTTTATTACTTGTTACCGATACACTATTAGAACATTTCTTGAAAAAAACTGTCAGTATTGGAATATATTATAGAATAGTGTAGCAAACCCCAAGATGTTACGCCGCTGACTACAATAGAAACGTCGAGAATAGGTCACAGTGGTGAGGCGTGGAATGATATCGAAGATACGAGTACCTGCTAGACGTCTGGAAAGTACTAGAACGCGCTGTGTTTAAGCTACGTAGCTCTATATAAGCAGGGAGCCGACGGGAATTAAGTCAGTCGTGAATCTGTGTCGTTTATTTTATTTATTGTGGATTATAGACGCGTCGACAACTTAGGTCATTAGCGTCTTAAATACAACAAATATAATATATCACTTAAAAACTAAATAACATCACAAAACATCCATGAGCAGAGGTGGGATTCGAACCCACGACAGTCTGATTCAGAGGTCGCGACGCTACCAATTGAGCCATACTGTCCTCTGAATCGGTGTCGTGTTGAACAACGGAAATAAATACAGTATAGTTATTTGTTCAGTGCTATTGAAGTGTTTCACTTTGTTTAAGAATTACTATTGTGTTGACTGTTAGAATTGACATATAATTGTTGCGTTTATTGTTGTTGAATTGTTGTTACATTTTTAATTATTGTAAATAAATAGTTATTCCGCCCACGTAGAAAACAGTTTTGTTACAATAGAATAAAATACGATCAATAGACATTTTAAGGAATAAGAGTAGATAATATTGGAAAATGCGATATTAATGTTATTTTTACAAGAAATGTTGACACTTTCTGTACAAAAATTAAAGAGTAAATTCTCTCACTGTTTTGAACATAAATAGTATTATTTTTTAAGTATTGTAATCAAAGAATATGTCTGTTAGCTTTGTTCAAAAGAGTAAGAGGATCACAATATATGAAATTTGATGCCACCTTTCTCTGTAATTTTATTGTAATAAAATGTTCATAATCTTTTATTATGACAATTCGTTGCATTTTATTTTGTTTTATTTTGACTTGTAATTGAAGTTTTTTTCATAAAACATACGCTAACGTAAACCAGGTGCCCATTAATTTATGAACGTTTATTACAAGGCGAACTGAGAACATGAATACAAGTAAAATAGATATATTATTTTTATTTATATGTAAAAATATTAGTAAAAAAAAACTTTTTAGAGACAAGCTTTTATTTATAAAGAAAAAAATCATTTTTAATAATTTAGGTTCATAATTATAGAAGCGTGGGTCGTGAACTCTATGATAGTTTATTAGTCACGACCCACGCTTTTATAATTATGAACCTAAATTATTAAAAATTATTTTTTCCTTTTTAAATAAAAGCTGACTACTACAATCAACGTGTGACAACTGTCAAATGGCCGTTACAAGTTTCGCAATGGATGTGACTAGTTTAATAAGTGAATTTTTGCTAGTTTTTATTTAATTTGTTTTTAGTTTTTTCTAAGACGTATTTAAAAGTATTAGGTTCCATACGTAAATATTCAAAAAATCGGTTTGGGTAAAATTTTAATTCTTGGTATAAATGATGAAATTCGCCATGTTTAGATCGTTTTCTATTAATAGGGTGGACATGATAGCTCCTACCCAAATTTGTATTTAAAATATACCACTTTGTAGCAGAAGAACACAAATATTCGTCTTCGCTATCTGACATTTCAAACGCGATTTAAGCTTGTATCAAAGCTTCGTTGTGCAAACCTATAAGCGCTTATAATTTCAGCCACCATCTACCATACATGCTACCATCTAGAATCCCAGCTGCGTACTGCACGTACCTTAATGAACACGTAGCTGTCAAAATTTAACAGTGTGATTAAAAAACATCGCGGTGATTAAAATGTACGATAAACCAGCCATTATTCTACCGGTATTCTACACTTCCCCTGTTGCGTCTTAACTTCCCTTTGTATTTATTCAGTATTCACCCTGTATGCACATATATGCATGACACAAACACATATATACCTAGCTAGATAAAGAGGGTGAGTGGCATGGAAATTACACAGATTTGGTGTGCAGATTGTTTGACAGAAGCATTTGAATTCGTCGAGGAATGCATAAATGAAACACAAGTCTTTATACAAATAAACACTCTCTCGCATCATCAATGTATATATTTGTATGTGTGTGTTGAGATGTGTGCCTCTTCTTCCCCCCCCCAACAAACACATACTTATTTGATTTGGTCCACTGTGCGTATAAGTCTATGGTGAATCCTTCTTCTGTGCTGGTGGTGGAGTCGATATACTGTATTGAGGCAAGGAGATTCAAAATACAATTTTATAGGTCAGGCATGGACAAACTCTGTGTACCAAGTTGTCCCAAATTTATTTTCATGGAGGATAGAGAGAAACGATACTAATCTGCATGTATTCTCCGTTGTCTAAAAAGTGAGGAAAATAAGGGTTCGTATTCCGACCGCTCACGTGCTCCGAATGAGTGACAATAGATGGACATACAGGTCCACGGTGTGGCTGCCAATAATAGGAAAGAGTAACGTTGGAAGACAGGAAAGTAGATGACGCGATGAAATTGCTAAATTCGCTGAATCTTTATGGCATCGAAAAGTGTCAAATAAAATTGAATGGACTAAGTTGGGGGAGGCCTTTGCCCAAAAATGGGACAGTTAGGCTATTATTATTCCAGCGGTAAAGGAGCTGAAGCTGTAAGACTAAAGTGACCATCCGTCCCGATTTAGGCGGGACAGTCCCGATTTTAAGCCACGAGTCCCGATTCAACAAGCGTCCCGCTTTTGTCCCGTTTTCATTAAATCACGTGCATTAAGAATGTTTATTTTTTGTCATTAGATATTTTTACCCACTCAAAGTATTTTATTTATCAATAATTATATAATAGATACCTACCTTAAAAAATAAATAATATTTAAAACAAATATATTAGCGAGTTTTTGGGGGTTTCTAGCGAGTTTTTGGGGATTTCTAGCAAATTTTTGGGTGTTTCTAGCGAGTTTTTGGGGATTTCTAGCAAATTTTTGGGTGTTTCTAGCGAGTTTTTGGGGGTTTCTAGCAAGTTTTTGGGGGTTTCTAGCGAGTTTTTGGGGGTTTCTAGCGATTTTTTGGGGGTTTATAGCAAATTTTTAGGTGGTTCTAGCGAGTTTTTGGGGGTTTTTAGCGAATTTTTGGGGGTTTCTAGCAAGTTTTTGAGGGTTTCTAGCGAGTTTTTGGGGGTTTATGGCGAGTTTTTGGGGGTTTATAGCGAGTTTTTGGGGGTTTATAGCGAGTTTTTGGGGGTTTCTAGCGAGTTTTTGGAGGTTTCTAGTAAGTTTTTGGGGGTTTCTAGCGAGTTTTTGGGGGTTTCTAGCGCGTTTGAGGCTTTTTTGGGCGTGGAACCCAACGGTTGCCTGCGCCGGGTTTTTATAGACCTTGTCCCGTTTTTTGATATTCAGGATGTGGTCACTTTATGTAAGACCCCAAGTAGAGTGAGTAACCTAGCGATTTGAATATTGGGTATATTGGAAATTTGCACCTGCCCATGCTATCAATAGCCTCGAAACTTTTCCTTTGGGCCTTGCTAGATCTCTGGATTTATAAGTATTGTGTGTACAAATCTGTGACCTTTTTTGTTTATTCTTATTGTATGTATTGTCCGCAGGGTCAAGTGGTGCAGCGGAATCAGAAGTCCGGCATTATTATAAACGACGGTGCCCTGGCATTGCAAAAGGTCACCAAGCAACAGGCAGGAAACTACTCTTGCATTGCTTCCAACGTAGAAGGCGACGGCGACAGCAACATTGTAGAGCTGAAGATTATGTGTAAGCTTTTATTATTCGTTCGCTATTTTTCGTTATAATCGCTCGTTTGCAAGAAATATGTTAGATAAAAATCCGTGTTTGGCACAATTACTTACATAACTATTTGTGAAGTGACATAAGAGTTGAGAGAGATAATTATTTTTTTTTATAATTGGGTATTTGAATTAAAAAAATATTTTTTAAATAATTTATTATAAATAATATCGAAAAACGAAAAAAAATTTTTTTAAAGCCAAAGATAATTATTAACAAATTAATTAAAATGTAATAGATACAGAAATTAAAAAAATATCACTTAACTACAAAAGGCGCCAGGAATGTCGTGACGTAATGCTCGAATTTGTGTGAATCAAAAAAAAAAAAAAAAATGTGTACCTTGATGACCACAGGATCTGGAAAATCTTGATGTCATGAAATTTTTTGGTGTTAAGTCAGGGAAATTGTGGAAAAGATCAGATTCATTGTAAGTATCTGATCTTTTCCACAATTCCCTGACTTAACACCAAAAAATTTCATGATATCAAGATTTTTTAAGTAGGTAACTAATCCTTTTGAAGTACTTATCTAAGATACTTTTAAAAATAACTTAAATACTTAAATATATTGCTTTGGATATTTCACTTATTATCTGCCGGTTAAAAGCATTTTGGATATTTAACTATCTTTAATTTAGATACTTTACAATTTACAAACACTGTTTGGTATCCAGGTGTGCAAGCTTTCACGGCCGGCATTGTTCCAAGTCTTCATGGTTTCCGGGCTTGTAGGCCATGGTCCGGTGGTATTTCTACCTGACGTTTCGTCTACAACTGCGGTAGACATTCTCAAAGTCGATGTGGCAGCGATCGAAGTGTCCTCCTTGGCGGCTCACTACACGATTGACCAATTACGGAGAGACGGACTACGACCGAACAGAGAACACACTGGTACTGAGCATAAAAGAAGGGAGGACACCAGTCACTGACACACTGACCTGTGAGCCGCCAAGGAGGACACTTCGACTGCTGCCACATCGCCTTTGAGAATGTCTACCGCAGTTGTAGACGAAACGTCAGGTAGAAATACGCCCGGACCACGGCCTACAAGCCCGGAAACCATGAAGACTTGGAACTGTTTGGTATCTTCTATTTAAATATTTTTTTAAAGTAGGTACCTATCTTCTGCATCTCTAGCTACCTGACATAGTATTGTACTATGGAATAGAAAAACAAAATGTTTATTTTAATTGTAGATAAACCAATGTGCCGTACAGACCAGAAACGTGTTTACGGCGTGGCGCGCCACGAGAACGCCCAAGTATCCTGCGAAGTCGAGTCATATCCACCACCAGACAGTTTCAAGTGGTCGTTCAACAACACTGCCGAAACGGTGGATGTTCCCCAGAAACGATATAAATCGACATCTGTGCTGTCCATGTCCGTTTTGTCGTACACTCCGGTGACGGACATGGATTACGGCACGGTCATGTGTTGGGCCAGCAATCTCGCCGGTCGTCAAACAGAACCCTGTGTATTCCACATTATCGCCGCGGGTCGACCCGATTCGCCGTTCAACTGCACAATGCTTAATCAGACAACTGAATCACTGGAAATCGAGTGCATTGAAGGATTCGACGGTGGACAGCAGCAGTATTTTTTACTTGAAGTATACGATCAGCAAAGCAATATACTTCAAGCTAATGTATCGGCTAAATTCCCGGCGTTTACGATAAGTGGTTTGGATTCAGGAAAGGTGCTGAAAATGGTTCTGTATGCGGCCAATTCAAAAGGAAGAAGCGATCCGGTTACACTTGAAGGATTTACGCTGAAGGTTGCTGAAAAACAGACCGGTAGGAATCGATTTTTTTTTTTAATATGAATATTAGTGTAGATTATCCATGTGTGCAAGCTTTCACGGCCGGCATTGTTCCAAGTCTTCATGGTTTCCGGGCTTGTAGGCCGTGGTCCGGTGGTAGAAATACCATCGGACCACGGCCTGGTCCGTTGGTCGAAATACCATCGGACCACGGCCTACAAGCCCGGAAACCATGAAGACTTGGAATTAGTGTAGATTATTGTTTGGACGTATTTTCAGGTTCAGGTCTAGCGATCTCAAAAAAAAAATGTTTTTTCTTAATTTACACAAAAGGAATCTGAAATACCTCGAAATACTTAATCGATTTAAACGAAGTTTAGCATACACAATATCGATTACCGCGCCAAGTTTATTTAAAGTGTGTGCAACCTGACCATTTTAAAGGTTGTATTTAAGAGCTGGAAAATGTTTAGGGCTTGGAAACAGCGAAAAATGTCTCGTAATTATTTCAAAATTGGAATTAAACCCTTTATTAAAGATTAAAATGTATTTATAAAAAATCGCACAGATATGGGCGGACATTAATTTTTGCTCACTGAAGGGTGCATATAATTTGGTGTAGATGTTGGATTGATAAAATTCTTGCCGAATATTAATGTAAAGAAAAATTAAATGGTTTTAAAGAATATATTAAGAGATCAAAGTTTTTATTTTGTCCACAAACAAAAGGTTACAGTAGTAATACATTTTATCGCCAGGGTTTTGCCCTGTGATCAGAGTTTTTTTTAATAATTATAATTGGAGAACAGAAGCTAAGAAAAACGTACAAACATTCCTATGAATATATTCACGCTCGTCTACTATATGTATGCCTAACTATTACTTTACTTTGACATATTCCGACATCAGTAAGGAGGTACTAATCTAATTTAGCATTTTCAATAAAGAGTTAAAACTTTGTCACCAAGTAAACCTCGCTATTTTCAGTATAACCAATATTATGTTGAATTGAAGAACGAGTTAGGTAATGTCAACATTAATATTCTTGTCAGGTTCGCCAACCCACTTCGAACTGACACCACTGCTGTCTATACTGATTGGCGTGGTGACTGCCTTGCTACTGGTGACAGCGGTGATCGTGCTGGCGTTGAGAATAAGAACGCAGCGCCGAGACGGGCCAGTGAGACCTGGCGTTCTGCCCATCAAGGAGAAGGTCTCGTTACCGCTCCGCTCTGACTCGGACGATTTGTTCGAGAAGGACGATAAAAACCCCGATGTTATCCCGGCTAATAAAGGTACGCTTTATAACATCATGTTGTCTGCGATAATAAAATATTATTACGTACAATGAATTGCTTTCTTTCTTTTTCACTACATACTAAAGTACTGTTTACATTTAATATTTTTTTAAGCGTTCATCATACTCTTGGATACGATTGCTTTGAAATTTGATCCATTCATTTTTAATCTGTTCCTGTTCAGTCTATCTCAACTATAGTCCAAGCGGCAGGTAAAATGAAGGGGGTTACCTGGAAAGTCAGGTACTTTTTACCTAGAAAGTATTCCGAAGTTAGTGATATTTTGGTTTGTTGTTTGCGGGTACTCTGTGGAGTAGAATCTGAGTTTTCGACCTCGAGGACCCTGTGCTAACGTGGGGAGAGCCGAAAAACCACGAAATTTTACCACCTTTTTTGCTTTTTTCGAAATCTCTCAGAAACGGTCGACTTAAGCAATTCTTTCATTATGTAATGTTTTAAAGAGGATTACATTTCCTACAATTTTCAGTCCGACAACTTTTCTGTGGTACTAATGGTATGCGCGCTACAGCTTCTTGAAAATCACCCGCTCGGCTTTTTGTAACCTTGGTAACCAATGTGTAACATGTGTATTTTCATTTAAAGTTCGATGAAGAACAAAATAAATAAAACTATTGAAAAGAACATTTCATTTTAACCATTGGTTACCAAGGTTACAAAAAGCCGAGCGGGTGATTTTCAAGAAGCTGCAGCGCGCTTACCATTAGTACCACAGAAAAGTTGTGGGAATGAAAATTGTAGGAAATGTAATCCTCTTTAAAACATTACATAATGAAAGAATTGCTTAAGTCGACCGTTTCTGAGAGATTTCGAAAAAAGCAAAAAAGGTGGTAACATTTCGTGGTTTTTCGGCTCTCCCCACGTTAGCACAGGGTCCTCGAGGTCGAAAACTCAAATTCTACTCCACAGAGTACCCACAAACAACATACCAAAATATCATCAACTTCAGAATACTTTCCAGGTAAAAAGTACCTGACTGCTGGACTTACTAGTCCAATCATTCCAGAGGTGGGAAGTAAATATGTGTCCAGTAGGACACATATTTACTTCCCACCTCTGGAATGATTGGAATCAGTCTGAAACAATTTTTTCTTCACGTTATGATATCCTAGGAATCATTTGAGATATTTTTCTGATTGATATCTGTGTGTGGTAAAATGTTTCTCCTTTGATATCGTAAAAATAGAACAACAAAGGGTCATGCAGTTTTTTGTCGTATTATTTGTCTGATTTTTAAGCAAAATTGGTTGTTTTAAATAACTAAATTTAAAGCAACTTTACTCTGAGGATAAAGTTTAAACAAAAAAATGTATATTGAAGAACTCTATGATATAGAGAAATGGTGATCCGTAAATGATGTAGAAATTAGGAGAAAAACTCAGTGGCAAAAGGATCAAATAAAATTTGCAATACTGATGATTAAATTTTCATTTATAAGTTTACGTTTCGGTACTCATTGCACCATCCTCATTGATGCATTGATGCTCTGAGGATGGTGCAATGAGCACCGAAACGGCTTATAAATGCAAATTTAATCATCAGTATTACAAATTTTATTTGATCCTTTTGCCACTGAGTTTTTCTCTTAATTTCTAAAAAAATGTATCACCCACCTTGAAATTTTTCACTTTAGATTAGAATATTCAATTTAAGATCACTTAAATCTTTTTGGAACCAAAATTAAAAAAAAGAAAAGCGATGTAACCATAAAAATATGTCTCGAATGAAGCGTAGACGCCATTCCGTCTAAGTTACAAAACAAACATATTTTTTTCGAAAAATTAACGTATATTGCAACCCCGCCGAGGCTGGCTGTACGAGTTACTCCATAATAAATTAGATGAAAGTTACTACTTCTGCATTCCTTTTTTATTTTTGTATAAAATTTCCACATAATTTTCGTTATAAATGAAGGGAAACTTGGGTCGGTATTTCACACTATTATGATTATTATTCACCGCAGAAGCAGTGTACGCTGCGCCATGATGCCTCGACTGACCCATTGCAGTTATGTTGGTCCCAAGGCTAGTAGAGCGCTCCAACAACTATTTTAATTATTAACAGTGAAACTGACATATGCATGAATACGGCCTCGTATTACGCGTATTGCGACTCTTGAGTTGGTCGGTGACGTCACATTGTTACGAAAATTAAAATATTTCAACCAGTGCAGTAGGCATAATCTAGCGCTTTCACGTTCTTACAGATGGAACAAAACAAAATTGCAAATATTTTAGTCATCCCAAAAACTAATATATATTATAATTAAAACCTAGAGGGCGTTTCTCTATCAAAGTTAGCATCATCATAAACATTTTCATGATATTACTTTTATTATTATTGAGGACAGTGTGGCCCAGTGGTTAGCGTCGCGGCCTCTGGATCAGACTGTCGTGAGTTCGAATCCCGCCTCCGCTCATGGATGTTTTGTGATGTCATTTAGTTTTAAGTGAGTTGTTATTTAATGTAATCAAGACGCTAATGACCTAAGTTGTCGACGCGTCTATAATTTACAATAAATAAATAAAAATTTTATTATTATTATTATTTTTTGATGTGAAACATCTTTAGGCACGGGTGTAAAATCGTTTGAATGGAACGTCGAGAAATGTTACGTCGCGTCGTCCGCACTAATACTGTTATGCACTCGCTATGTTGTTTGTTTGTTTGGCTGTGTGTGTGTGTGTGTGTATGTTTTCTCGCGGAGGGGGAAGGGTAATAAATCATAAATTCTTATCTCTGGAACTGCTAAACCGATTCTAAAAATTCTTTCACTAATTATCTTCGCAGGGGGAGAATTTCTCGCGGGAAGGGGGTAATAAATCCTTAATTCTTGTCTCTGGAACTACTGAACCGATTCTAAAAATTCTTTCACTAATTATCTTCGCAAGGGGAGAATTTCTCGCGGGAAGGGGGTAATAAATCATAAATTCTTATCTCTGGAACTGCTAAACCGATTTTAAAAATTCTTTCACTAATTATCTTCGCAGGGGGAGAATTTCTCGCGGGAAGGGGGTAATAAATCATAAATTCTTATCTCTGGAACTGCTAAACCGATTCTAAAAATTCTTTCACTAATAGAAAGCTACACTATCTCTAAGTGATATAGGCTAGGTATATTTTATTTTGATAAATTTGTCGCGGGGGAGTTCAAGCTATGAAAATGTTTCACATCTACCAAGCATCTCAATACGGCTCACATTTTTTTTAAACTAGCTCACGTGCATTTCGAACTGCTGCTGTTATTAACTTCCCATTGGAAGTTATTGTAATGGGTTCGAAAATCGAAATCAAAATGTATAACAAATTTTTATGTTTCAAGGTCACTACACTATTTTTAGAAAGATGCTGTGTGTGTGTACGTATGTCTCCATTTATTTCAAAGACGAAATCTCGAGAATGAAAAATGATATCGACTATGTTAGGGTGCCAATCGACGCGTATTAACGTAAATATGATCTGAAAGAAATTTTTTCAAAATCGGTTCAGCCGTTTTTTTCTTAACCAAATAGACTCCAAAAAAGTAGATTTTACACAATATCTCGCGAATAAAAAATTATATCGACTTCGTAAGGGTGTCAATCGAGGCGTGTTAACGTCATTTTGATCCGACATAAATTTTATAAAAATCGTCAATTGTTTTCTTATTACTGAAAAACATCTTGGATTCCATTCAGTTAAATATATGACCATTTCTGTTCTATAATTATTTGATAAACTTATCATAAGACATTTTGCTAAACTGCAGAGACAATAGCCTGGGCCTCAGCGATAGAGGTTGAATGAAGGAGTGGTGGATGATTTAATAGAAGACAACAATGTTGAAATCACAATAAAATTTAACAAATGGAAACGGGATCATAAGAAAGTTAAATACAATAACCATGAAATGAAAGTCACAACAAGAACCTTATCGGCATTTTCCTTAATCTAAAACGTATTTTTAATGCGAGGTTTTTCATATAATATTTTGTCATTTTCGTCGACGAAATATAAACATTACGATTACTACCGTAATACACAGTCATATCTTCAGTTTTACGACCTTATAAAATATAGCGACAAATTTCATAGCTGTAACTGTCCTTGCATACTGAGGCAGACCTGAGTCTAGTAGTACTTACGTAACTGGGAATTTAAAATTTCCTGCTTACAGACAAAAAAATCGATATATTTAGTCATAAATCTGTTTTTAGTGTTCCGTGTAAACGAAACAGTTAATATTGAATCACTTCGGTGTCCGTCCGTCCGTCTGTCACAAGCGATTTTGTCTGAAACTATTTGACGTAAAAATTTTAAATTTGGCACAGAGATAGTGTGAAGTAGCCCAATCACACACGTGAAGTATAAAAAGTAAAATTGTGATTCTGGGGGTTAATTTCAGGGGATGAATTGGGAAATGACAAAAAAAAACTTTTTTTAAGGGCATCGTGAAGGGTGTCAAATGAAAGGTTAGTAAAGCACGAATTCAACAATATATATATGATGTATTTTTGTTTTCATTTTTTAAACATTTTGGGGATAAACGCTTAAAAATTGCTGTCCCCTACCCATATCATCAAAGGAGTCCTTCAAAAAAAATCTGAAAAAATCATGAACATTAAAAATTAGGTGTAGATTGAACGAAATTTATCAGGATTGAAAAATTCTAGCGCAATCAATTGTTATAAACAATTTAATTAGGTAACACAACATTTCAAATTGATGAAAGAACGTCAAATTGGTATATAGTATATCGAGTACAATGAATAAGTTAAGCTGGAGCACAAAAAAAACAAAATTCCGCACTTTTCGATTTCGATTTCACAAAGAATTTAGTTAATATTTAGACACTAAGACAAATAGAACAAGATCAGTGATGACGGTTCGAAATGAAATAAAAATTAAAATTGTAATGTACACAAAGCGATGCAAACTTTCAAAAGCCGCAATGTAGAATATATTATTATAGTTGCATAACAACAAAACAACTCAAACCACAAACTTTAATATAAACTGTAAGTATGTATGACTGTTGTTAGTTTAGTTTTTTGGTAATTTTATTGTGTAATCAGGCACATAATTTTACAATCGATGTAATAATTTTTAGATAATCATAACTTCTGATGATGGAAAGCGGTTAGTTTCCGAAAGCGCTCACAACTTTTTAAAATAAAAATTTTGGCATTATATTATCGTTTTAATTATTTAATATTAAACATTAACCCAAAATCATTATCATCACAACAAAATTACAAAAATGAGTTATAAGGTAAGTAATCATTATATTCCGGTCGGTGCAGCTGACGCCTAAAGTTATGATTTAAAATGCTTGAAACGATTTATATGTGCCGAGTTGGTTTTACTGAGATTGAGACCTTCATTTTTACGGTTGAAATTCTGTATGCGTTTTTGTATTTCTATGGCCTCTCTGTATATTCGTGGGTAATAACTCAACGTTATGTCTATGGCTCGGGTTTCTTCGAAGAGGATCTTATGATTCTCCAGAGTCAAAGTGTTTTCGGCTATGGCAGATTTTTCTGTTTGTCCCAGTACCACTGGACCACGGCCTACAAGCCCGGAAACCATGAAAATTTGGAACAATGCCACACCTGGATAATATTGGTCTATATTCGAAAAATCGGTAGAATTGGCAATATTGGTTGGAACATGAAATCATCACATTCTATGTTTGCACACAATAAACACATATAATTGGACGTGTGTGTGCAGTTTACTTTATACTGACTAAAGTATGTTGGTCAGTGCTTGAACACGGCGCGGTTTTACCAGCTTACGTTAAACTGACAGTGGTTAGCGTTGGAAGCACTCGGCCGGCTTTTATTGCTGTGGTCACTTCCAGCTTTATGAATATTAGTTACATAGTACGTACGTCTACCAAATCACATTATATTTAATATTATGTATTATGATAACATGATACTATGTTTTTAACGCCACTGTAAATTTCTAATAAAATTTTAAAGCTTAATTAAGTGGACTTGAATAATTACTGGGATGATAATAATATCTTCATTTTTAAGAGTGTGATGATTATACTAATGACAGGAAAAGCACTGCCGAATTAAGACCTACAAAGAGCCCATTGTAATGTCTCAATAGCAATGTGCTCGGTGTCTGGTGCAAGATTTAAGATAAAAGAAATTATAAATATACACGTCGAATTGATAACCTCTGTTTTTTAAGTCTGTTAAAATAGTAGATTAGGCTAGTCACATAATATGGCTTTATTCGAGCGACCCGCTTATTTGGAATATAATTTTTGAAAGTATGTGGTGGAGGTGCCGTGATTAATAACGGCATTCCACCACATTGATCTATATAGGTGTTTTTTGTAATATGCGAATCAGATGATTGAGTATGTTGTCTTTGTTTGAAGCCTATTTAAATTAATATTCCGGAGGACCCGGAATAAAATAAAATACAAGGACTCCAAAAAGTGTGAATTAAAAATAATTTTTTTTTCGTTTGGCATTCACCTTTCTAGTTAAATTCAATTAGAAATCGGTATAAATAAATTACTATGACTAAAGCGTTCAATTGAACGTTGGTAAGCGAAGATGATTTTAACAAGAAGAAAAAAAACATTTTATCCTTTGTAGAGGCATTTTGTAGTCATTTTTTTGAAATTATAACTTCTTATGCGACTGCGGAAAAATTTGCGCAAAGCGTTAAAATCTGGCTGTGTGAGGTACACTGTTCCACACTCGCTATGTTACGTGTGTGTGTGGGTGGGTGTGTGTGGGTGAAAATCGGTGTATTGCTGTTTCAATACCTTTGCAGGGTTTAAGTTTCTCGTGGGGTGCGGGGGTAATAAACCATAAATTCTTATCTCTAAAACTACTATGAAAATGTTTCACACATCTGCCAGGCGTTCACATTTTTTTTTATAAACTTTAGCCGTGTACAGGCTGAAGTTGTTGGACAGTCTTTACTGATAAATTATTTTAAATGAATATCCGTGTTTTAAACTTTAAACCACACTTGATATTATGGGTATAGCAATAGCTGTATCGCATAATAAAATACACAGTGAAAATGGAAGATTTTATATTCAATAAAATTTGTCTACAGTGCTTGTTTAGTAGGTAGCAGCCATCTTTCTCCATTGTAAGCTGCAGTGAATATATTGGATGTGAAATTGCAAACTCATGAATGTTTTTACTACTGAACTAAATAAACAATATACGCAGATATTCAACTATACTTATCGTATCAACATACATTGTACTACAGTCACAGGACTGGGATTGATAGAAACCGTTTTTTCTACGAATCTTTAATTACAGATGTTTCGACCAGTATGTGGCCTTAATCATGACCTATGAATTAAAAAATTACATGACAAAAATTATTATTTTTTTTTACAAAAAAAAAAATAATTTTTGTCATGTAATTTTTTAATCATGACCTATGAATTAAAAAATTACATGACAAAAATTATTATTTTTTTTTACAAAAAAAATAATAATTTTTGTCATGTAATTTTTTAATCATGACCTATGAATTAAAAAATTACATGACAAAAATTATTACTTTTTTTTACAAAAAAAAATAATAATTTTTGTCATGTAATTTTTTTAATTTTTTAATCATGACCTATGAATTAAAAAATTACATGACAAAAATTATTATTTTTTTTGTTCATAGGTCATGATTAAGGCCACATACTGATCGAAACGTCGGCAATCTGTAATTAAAGATATTAACACAATTATTTCATTGTACTGAAACCTAACAAACTATTTGTCTGATCCTGTATATAAATTATAGACGCTTGACAGCTTAGGTCATTAGCTTCTATATCGCGAGTTGTACATGTCTGCGCACTTGCATAACTTGTACATACTCGTACATAATTTCACTCGTAAATACTGGCCATGAGTACCTTTGGGACCGGCTTAATAAAAGCGCTTGTAGTTTTGAGATGCGTCAGTCAGTCCGTCCCTGAATGATATTTGTTGGTAAATATATCCGTAACTTTGATAGTATAACTACACAGTAACTAGCGACAGGCGTTGCATTTCCACAATATAAGTACGTGCTGCACAGTCGGTCTGAGTAAGGTACAAACACATAATACCTACAGTTATATATACAGACGTAGGTAGGTACTGTGTACCATTACCTTTCTACACTATATCAGCTATTGTTCTAGAGTCCCCTACTAGTCTAGCAAATATGAAAAAGGATTCGAAAATATCTGAAAAATATGATTGCTAAATTAATATTCTCCTTATTAGTGTATTTGCCATGTGGCACATACACTATTGGCGTCGGTCGGATGGCGGGACCTAGGGGTCGGACCAAAATTTCTCGACGTTTTATAGCCTCCTGAACACTTTGGCACCATGTGTGTGTGTGTGTGTGTGTGTGTGTGTGTGTGTGTGTGTGTGTGTGTGTGTCGCGGCATAACTCTCGAAAGACTTAATTGATTTGAACGAAATTTGGTAGACACGTTGGAATCCATCACCGCACGGAACCTATTTAAAATGGGCCCAATCGGGCCATTTTAAGGGTAGTTTTTAGGGGTTGAAAAAAGTTTTTGGGCCCAAAAATACCGAAAAAAATCTCAGAATTGTTTCAAAATTGAAATTTAACCCTTTAGTAGAGATTAAAATGTGTTGCTAAAATTTTAACAAAATCGGCACGACAGGACCGGACTTACAAATTTTATGAAAAAACTAGTTTACGGATAGTGATTTATTTGCTAACGGGTGTATTTAATTTGGTACAGAGGTTGCATTGATAATAATATTGAAATTAGGAAAAAAAATATTATTTTAAGGGATGTATTAAGGGGTTAAATTTTTCATTTTGTCCAAAAACAAACTTAAGTTCACATAATAAAGCCACAAGGCCTGTATTAGCAAATACACTATATTGTCGGCAGGGTTTTGGCACTGCGACCCGAGTTTTTATGCTTTAGAATCAATAGATTTTCACTACATGCGAGTGTCAATTCATATATGCTAATTCAATACCTATGATATGAAGTGAATCCTCGTACCAGCGAGAGCCCAACAAAATATGATTGTTTCTAGAATATTATGTGGTAATACCATTTATAGCATTGATATATCTAGGTATTTATTAATATATTCCATTAAAGGCCGCGTTCGAAATAACTTTCACTTTCATGTTGGGCTCTCGCTGGTACGAGGATTCACTTCATATCATAGCTATTGAATTAGCATATATGAATTGACACTCGCATGTAGTGAAAATCTATTGATTTTGAAGCATATAAGGAGAATATTAAATTAGCAATCATGTCACGGTTGAGTATTGTAAGAATCTGAAAAATAGTTTGGAATTTTAAAAAAATGGATATAACCTTTTACGCGCGGTTAAAATATAGCATGTAACCCGGTTACGGTTACGACGGAGACCATTGAACAATTTCCACTTCGAAGCAACATTTTTCCAAGCATTTTTATCAAAATTTTGTATGTAGATCTGAGATCAATCATTTGTTTTTGTGGGAATACAAATTGACAATTGATTTGCGCCATTAATTGGAATGTTAATTACTTGCGGATGCGCAGCGCTGGATCCAGCACTCGGTGCTTTTTTACTCATATTCCTTGAAATTCATAGTGATATAAGAAGTAAACACAGATTTAGGATCTTTTTGGGCATAATAATATCACTATCAACTGAAGTATTCTATGAACTGAAGTATAAACAACACTTGAAACGTAATATATAAAGACAAAGAAATATGTCATGGATGCCATTGACGTAAAACCTCAGTGCCCCAGTGATCAAAAGTATACCTGCTCTCTTTTAAAAATTCTGTCTTTGTCTATGGAAGTAGCCAATCAGGAACCTGCCAGCTGAGCCCCCATAAAAAAAGACAGAAATGTATACCCGCACGTATGTTGGCTTCACGATTTTTGATCTATCAGCAGTATAGGGTAATATGTATATGTCTTCAAGAGACGACGTGCATGACTAAACCGTTAAGAAATAGGGTGTCTCTAGCTCTACTTTTACGGTAACCACATATGTGGTACCACTACCTTATAGTACTATATGAATGTGAAATTTCAATTATACACACCGTTGTTGAGCCATATTGTAGTTTGTTATACATGTTCTTTAGTGCCGGCTTGCATTTCATACACACATTTTCTAAATATATCAGATTCCTATGACCTCTGTTGTCGAGCGTCTATAATTTACAATATCTATCTATTTTCTAAATAGATGGATGGTGCGAAAAGTAAGTAGATGGCTGCCCCGAAAACTTTAACTTTAAAATAATCCCTTTATAATTTTTACACACGAAAACCACACTATGAACATTTACACCCGCTACTGAAAAATTACTCCAGATTTGTTTTTTAGACGCTAATGACCTCTGTTGTCGAGCGTCTATAATTCACAATTGAATTCAATTCACTCCAGATTTGTTGGAATTCCAAGTCTTCATGGTTTCCGGGCTTGTAGGCCGTGGTCCGGTGGTATTTCTACCTGACGTTTCGTCTACAACTGCGGTAGACATTCTCAAAGGCGATGTGGCAGCGGTCGAAGTGTCCTCACAGGTCAGTGTGTCAGTGACTGGTGTCCTCCCTTCTTTTATGCCTAGTACCAGTGTGTTCTCTGCTCGGTCGTAGTCCGTCTCTCTGTAATTGGTCAACTGCGCAGTGTGTAGTGGTGGGGGTGAGTTCTCCACTCGGTCGTATTCCGTCCTTGTACGATTGGTCATTGGTTTTGTTGGAATTGTTTCAGTTTTGCTTACTGTGTTTCTGAACACAGCAGAACTGTTCAAATATACCCAAAAAATAGGGCTCTTCCTTTTGACATGCCAAACATCCTATCAAAATTTGGTTTCGATCCGCTCTGCAGTTTGACTTGTATCGTACTCACAGATCAACAGATGAACAGACTTTTTCCAAAAACATGTTTTTTGGATTCCAGAAATCTCAAAACTAAAAAATATATCGAAATTTTGAAGAGTTAATTTTAATCTATATTAGTATCTACCATTCCCTGTTTGTAGAGTTCGAATGGTAAACTCTCTTAAACATTTAATAAAAATTCCTTTATCCATATCCATCAAAGATTAAAATCATGAAGATCGATATAAGTGATTATATTATGAGCTGCTATACAGGGACTTTTGCTTACTCAACAGGAAATATAAGTAGAGCTATTGGTGCACTTATAGATTTTACGTGGAGTACATTTATGTCTTAAATAAATCCACTCAAATTTAAAATCTATTAAGTTAGTGAGTCAGTACTACACAGCTAGAATTTATATCGTAGAATGAAGAACGTTAGTAATGTATAATTTCACGTTATGTGTCGTATTGAATAAGTTTACAATTTATAACGTACTTATAATGTAAAGTATAAACAGATTACAGTATAACTATCATTTTGGGTTGCGAATTGTTGGCTACAAAAACGCGAAATAAGTACAGAATTGAATTTGAAATTACTTTTAACACGTTAACCATGGGAGATATTTTTCTAAAACATAAGTCTATTACGGTTCTTGTCCCTGGGATCCAGTACTAAGTCATTCTAGTTGAAAGACGCTAATGACCTTAGATGTCGACGCGTCTATAATCTACAATAAATAAATAAATAAACTAAGTCATTCTTAAATGACGGTTCTTACCCCCGGGATCAAGTAACCGTCCATTATTTACACACGGAGCTCATTTTCATACAATATTAGTTCTGTACGGGGACCGTAATTTTCTTACTATTTGTGTTATTTTTGTTACAATTTTACAAATTATTGTTATATTACAAATATGACAAATTTATTTTTCTTAGCTCCCGTAACAACACCAACGTAATCCCAGTAACAAAACCAACAATCCAGCTATCTAATTTATAGCAACCATCACTTTATAGTATTGGAATACATGCATTTTTGACGCCGGGGTCAAGAGTCGTCATTAAAACATGCTTCGACACTTGACCCCAGAGACAGAAACCATACAAAACTTATATTTTTCAAAGATAGACCCCGTCGTCTAACGCAATGTTAAGAAATTGGGCGGCGTCTATAAATGATTTATTGCTTGACTCTGAGGGCAAAAACCGTAGTAAACATGTTAATTTTCTTTTGTTCAACACCCGCAAGAAATATGTAATTTCGTGGCTCTACTGAGAGTGGGCGAAATAATGAATTCTCTGACTGTAGACATAGAGAGTGGGCGAAATGCCATTTTGCCCACTAGTGGACGAAATAGCATTTCGCCCACGCTCCTGTAGACGTAGAGAGTGGCCGAAATGCCATTTCGCCCACTAGTGAGCGAAATAGCATTTCGTCCACGCTCATTACGGGGAACGTTTACGCAAGTGTTGATAGTTTCGTCAGTCAATCAGGTCACCCATTATTTCGCCCACGCTCAGCAGAGCCACGAAATGACATATTTCTTTCTTCACTTATTATCTTAAAAGAATTTCTTCGAATATCACCTTGCTATGGTCACATTATTTATGACCATACAAAAAGGAAATCGAGGAATATATTTTGTGACACAAAATGTTCGTTAATTTTGATGAGAAGTGTAGTTAAAGATTTTCTTTAAAGTGGTGCTTAAATGCGACCAGAAAGGGATGAGGACGTTCTTCTGTCAATAAAATTCAATGAAAAGATATAAGTTTTCGATTTGGTAAAAATCATATAAGGAGAAATATACTTGAAGGTGTATTTGTTATGTGTATCTAGTCTTCCCTCGAGTTCAACACAAAGAATCATTTTTACTACGATTCTTCAAAGTTTCAATAAAATTTTCAAGTCCTCCAACTCTGAAATATACTTCTTGGCATAGAAAGTTTTCTATTGAGCAATCACACATTTTCACGTTGCCTCTTCAGATATTCCTTACAGTTGAAGAGTTTTTCAACTTTTTTCACTCGTTTTGTGCAGTTTTATTCTTCTTACAAATAAAAATACATCTTTCATATTTCTTAAACATAACATTAATTATCTAATTTTAACTTATAAATTAATTAAATGAATGCATAATGACTGCAAACTGCAGTATATGAACACATATTGTAAGAACACAATGCTGTAATCAGGAAAAATTCATTAATTCAAACCTATGTCACCGTAGGGATTCTAACCCTAAACTTTCCACTATCGCCTTGATATTTGATAGAAATTCTATCTTGTCTTTGTTGATTAAAAATGGATACTTCATCGTTGTATCACCTGTTATGTTTACTTTATATGTTGAGTTGTCTGTAGTCTAGCAGTGGTGTTAGAATATTGACTCTCGCATGTAGTGGTTTTTCAGTGAAAGAATGCTTTAAAGGGAGAAAGTCGGTCGTTTGAAAATGTGTCACTGTTTGAGTAATTGTCAACTCAGTTCGCCGCGATAGTGGAAAGTTTAGGGTTAGAATCCCTACGGTGACATAGGTTTGAATTAATGAATTTTTCCTGATTACAGCATTGTGTTACGTCATTGTTCTTACAACAGGTGTTTCATGTACTGTTTGCAGTCATTATGCATTCATTTAATTATAAATTAATTATGATACATTTATTTTATAGGAAATTGCTCTTAAGTAATAATTTAAATCAGTCACACGAATTTGGTTTATAACAGCATGGTTGGATTTAACTTTTTCCGACTTAGGTTAAAGACTGGCCGATTCTTTTCTTTATCAAAGAAAACCGAAAACAAGCCGTGAGGTGGGTCGTTTATTAGGACTAAAGAGCGACCCTTGAGGTCCACACGACGAACTTCCCAGTTTGATAAATATTTAATAATAATAATTAAATTAGATATTACACAGAAAAGTAATCATTTTAATCATTAAAACATAATTATTATTTATTTTTAACAATAATTAAAAAAAAAAACGGCTGAACCGATTTTTATAAAATTTATGTCGGATCAAAATTACGTTAACACGCCTCGATTGACACCCTTACGAAGTCGATATAATTTTTTATTCGCGAGATATTGTGTAAAATCTACTTTTATGGAGTCTATTGGTTAAGAAAAAAGAACGGCTGAACCGATTTTGAAAATTTCTTTCAGATCATATTTACGTTAATACGCGTCGATTGGCACCCTAACGTAGTCGATATCATTTTTCATTCTCGAGATTTCGTGTTAGAAAGAAACAAACACATACATACGTACGTACATATGTACATTGTACAAACACACGCACATACACACAAACAGACATCTTTCTAAAAATAGTGTAAAAATAGTGTAGTGACTTTGAAACATAAAAATTCGTTATACATTTTGATTTCGATTTTCGGACCCATTACAATATCTTCCAATGGGAAGTTAATAAATTTAAAAATGAACCTAGTTCAAAGTACAAAGAATGCAATAATTGCATTGTTCTATTTGTAAGAATTTATTGAATCGAGTGAAACCTATGTAAATACACAGGTTAATTACTTTAACGTAGCTTTCTACGATCGATTCTAACCCCAGTCACAATATAGACGCTGCTTAAATTAAACCGTACACACATTAAGCGTCCTGCTCCTGAAATTCATACAATCAACGCAGCCTTTGATTTGAGAATGTAAATAAGCAGAAACAATCAGGCCACATAATGACTTACAATGAAAGCTTACTTAGGATCTATATACCAGTAGTTTCCAAAATACGGTTTAATGTTTAATTTTACACGATACATAAAACGATAAATTATTTCGTCGTATAGAATTTTAATTTCACGGGCGAAATAGAACTCTACTATTGCTTTAATTATTTCAGTTTGTTTCAACTGAACTTAGATTTCCTGAAAATTTGAACCGATTCGACCCAATAAATTTTGAGAAATTCCAAAAAAAAAACGAAAAAAAAAAGTTGTTAAAACGAAGTTTTTTCAAAATAACTTCTAGAATATTGTATCGATTGATTTCATAATCTAATCAGCTCTTCTCCTCAGACAACTACGTCGAATGCCGCTAAGCGGATCAAAATCGGTTAATCCGTTCGAGAGATTACGTAGTCAACAGATTTCGAAAAAAGTGGTTTTTCAAAATAACTTCGAGATTTCTCAGCCAATCGATTTCGTACCTCTTACAATATTTTTATAGCTTAAAAAACTGCGTCGAATGCCGTTTTAAAGATCAAAATCGAACAACGCGTTCAAAAGTTATAGCTTTTCAAAAATTAAAATAGTGTTGTTATCAGCAATTTTCAGCTCGAAGAGCTCAAAAATCTACTTTTGGGTATATTATCAAGTGCTTCGAACTCAAGGCGATTGAAAATAGCGGGAAGTTCCAGGGATGCCCTGCAGGGTCAACCGATTTACAGATTTTTACTTCCCACCTCTACTATGGTAGATGTAAATATTTTTTTTCTCTAAAATGTATAGTTTTCGAGAAAAAAAATATTTTACTAAAAAAAATAAAAATTGTACGTAAATCAAGGTAACCATGATTTTTGCTATATTAAGCTAGCCATCAGTAGATCACCAAACAAAAAAGAGGGCCATGCTTTTTTCAAAGAATAAAAATTAAATTGTGTTTTAAAGACCACCAACAGCTAAGGTTATTTGGGTCTAGTCAAAGAATAAAAAAAAATAAAGAGTGTTTATTTTTTGCAAATATTTACTAGGTGGGAAGTATAGGACTGGTCATCAGTCGAATTTTTTTTTACTGCATCTACACAATTTTTTTTGTCCTTGCTATAAATTAATAAATCTAAATCTTTATCAGCGAACTGAGAAATAAAAATATAATATGAATTTCAAGTACATTACACATATCGGTTGATTGATATGTAACTCATTTGCAAATTACCGTTTTCGAATTTCTGTTATTATTTTCAAAATTTGTTTGACTAATCATCGAATGACATGTTTTCAGATTCCGACTACCAGCTGGCGTCGGCTGTCCAGACGCCAGGACCAGGACTGAACCACTCGTTGCAGAGCGTGCACCAGCTGCAGCGTCAAGTTGACCCGAACACCCTTCAGCGACTGGCCAATGATACCAGCGTTGCCACTGAGCCACCAGCGGCTTACCAAAACGGACGGGAACGCAACAACTATAATGCTCAAACCGTAAGTATTAACTTATTTTGTTTTTTTTTCTCAAATTAAAGAGCGCCACAAACAGAATACCGAGTATACTGTAAACATTTTCTGGACCACTCTGAAATTTAAAGAAAAATATTGTATTAGTATAGAAAAAAAATATAACGAAATGTTTTTTCTTAGTGATACTTCCATATCATCAGTAGAAAAATATATTAAGAAACTTTATTCTATAAATTATTATCCTCGTTTTATTTGCCATTTTTTGGGTTCTTACATGTCCGTCCGTCTGTTACAGCCGATTTTCTCAGACACCATGCAACGTAGGAACGTAAAATTTGGCTTAGTAATATATCTTATTAACCCACATATTTTGCAATAGTTTTAATACTTTCAAATATTCATATAAAATTAAAGAGGGGGGGGAGCAATTAAAGTATTCGAATTTTTAAAAAATTTTATATGGCATGTGGGGTATCATTTAAAAGGGCTTGTTGGCTTGTTATGAGGAATACAAAAATATTTTTTTCATAATTCTAAATAGCATATTTAAAAATATATTCTGAAAAATATGCAAAAATAGATCATCCCCCCGTATTTCCGAAACTACTGGACCTAAAATTTTAAAATCAGAGAAATATAACTCCTTACTTGAAGTTTACAGGAAGACTATAACGAAAATCCTAGGTCTTATAGATTTCTAGAAATTAATTTTATAAACTTATCATTTTATTTGCGGTCAACTGCAATACATAACACTATGCTATATTCATTTAGAAAAAGAGAAGAGGCGGTTTGGAGAAGTAATGCGAAAAAAATATGGCAAGGAACCCTCTTCGAGCGAGTCGAACTCGCAGTTGGCCGGTTTTTAAAAATTGATTTCGTTTTTTTTATTCAAGAAAATATAAAGTACCTATTACTATTATTTAATAGATTTCTTGGTAGCAAATGTTTCCGGGCTAGATAGCCGTGGTCTAATGGATTTTACTCCGTACGTTTCGCCCAAAGCTCCGTTGGGCATCTTCAGCGGCGATTGGCAATACCATTTGATCTTCTTGCCGGTCAACAGTCGACCGGCAAGAAGATCGAATCGTATTGCCAATCGCCGCTGAAGATGCCCAACAGCTTTGGGCGAAACGTACGGAGTAAAATCCATTAGACCACGGCTACCTAGCCCGGAAACATTTGCTACCAAGATGTCTACCGGCCGTGAAAGCATGAAACTCCAATTTAATAGATTAGTTATTATAATTTAAAGAATAAATTATATTTATTAGTTCTTATTGCAAAAACACTTTGTATACATTTACTTTTAAAGCGGCGTAGGTATAAACAAAAGACTGCAGTATGTATAATAAACACCTTTTTAGTTACAATCAACACAAATTAATTTTCAGCAAACCGCTACGTAATTTAGCAGAAATAATAATGTAAGTAGATTAAATTGACCATGCAGTGCTGAAGTCGTATAAGATCTGTGTGCTTATGGTCGAACAACGCGCGTCTAGGCTATGTATGAGATGTTAATGAAAATCTGACCTGCACTCAGTTAGTCGCATCGTACAAGCAAAACATTATAGTACAACAACCCTAAGCAATTTATATAAATTCTGAACTCGCATCAGAACCACTATGTAAGCCATTGTAAGAAACCAGCTTGTACAGCGCCATATTATTGGATGACTTTTAAAGCGGGCTGTTGGAACTTTGAGTTTGGTTGATATTTTAACAATTGTGCTGTTGATAGATGATGATTTTGACGTAGTACTTTAAGGGTTCCGTACCTCCGAACGGAACTTAGAAAGATTTCTGTGTGTGTGCGCGCCAACGATTTTAGTCCGTGATTCAAAAACAAAATCTAGTAATTTTTATAACGACTGCTTCTAAAGTTTAATAGAGAGAAAAAAAATTATGTAAACGGAAAATTCGCTTTTCTAGTCTTTAGAACTTTACAATTACAGACTAAGTTACGATTTAGTTTATTTTTATTAAAGTTATTAACTTCTGTATATATCATTAAAAACATGACTCTCTCATAATGTGGACTTTATATGCGCGATACTATATATAGGAACTCATCGATCGATATTCGATAGCCAGTAAGTGTTTGTATTGTACAAAGTGCGGAAATTTCGAATTTATAAGATGTAAAGATTTCATTTTTACGCACGCTTTGGACTTTTACGCACTGTGACGGTACTTTTACGCACGCTTTGGACTTTCACGTACGGTGACTAAAATACGCCTCTGTACGCCCGCCTCACAGTGCTCGAATATTGAACTGTAGAAGCAGGAGTTATAAAAAAACATTTGATTGTATAGACTAAAGAAAATACATAACTCAGGAATCATAAAAAAACAGTATGAAGCTAGGAGTTATTGCTTTACTATGTTGTCAATTAATACTAGAGTACGCAAGTCCGAAGTGGCGAGAGCGAGATTGCTCTCCAGCTTGGTTTAGCTTAGCCCTCACTTAATTGATAGTTCACAGATGAAGCCTGTTCATAAACTAGGAAGTTCATAACTGCATTGCAACAATTAAGCGTCACGCTGACCTGCAGACCTCTTATCAAATTGTTCGGGTATTATATTTCCAATAGTATACTGTTACAAAACTGTTTTCTGAGTTGGCGGAATAAATATTTATTTACAATAATTAAAAACACATTAATAATGAATGCAACAACGAAAAGTCAGTTCTAACAATCAACACAAGTAAACAATAACTAAACAGTAATTACAAAGCAAAACAAAACAGCTATATACAATAACTCGTAATTATTACCACTACACTAGTATTTATTTTATCAGTTTTTTTATTTATATCATGGCACTATTTATATTACTGATCCACCGTAGACTTGAATGCGTGACTCACCGTTGACTGATTCCCCTACTCGCTCATACTGGCTTTAAACGTATGCTGCGTGGCGTAAGTATAGTGCGTTCTCGCTTTCTCTAGAACTTTCGCGCAGGTACTAGTTGTTACAGTAAGCAGACCCCGTTTCTCAGAACTCTTGCCTGCCGTTTATATACAGGGTGATCCGTAACAATACCAAGTGGATATTTTGATATAGGTACCTACATAAAGCTCTCAAGTTGATTTTGAAAATATTGTTAATAATATGTGTTTCTGTTCAGTGGATGTTGGATTTTAAGTGAAACGATTTTCTTAATGCATTAATGTTTTCATAACTACCAAATAAACAACCATCGCCTATATGGTGCGTCTCATGTGCAATTCACTGTATACCGCTTTATCAAAAAAAAAAGTTTGACGTCTCTTTTTATTACTTCTAGTGTAGATTTCCGTATTGAGTCCAGTTAATATTCTCCTATACACACGTTTTTTAAGCATCAAAACATTTCCGTCAGTTTGTTCGTTTCGGAGGAAGAACAAGAAGAGGACAAGGTCTTTTTATTTTTCTCTCTCCTACTTACATAAACCCGCAAGTATAGTTTGAAGTGCGCATCATCCCTTCTATCCCGCATAATCTAGTGATATTATACTCCCCAAAGTTATCGTCATTCATCTTTACGTATTCTGATCTTTCCTATCACTTTAGTAAAACGTGACTTTCCACATGATTACAGGACATAAAAAAGATGAATCGATATTTTAGTCTAAAATTCTGTGGACTTAGCCTTTTCACAGTTTGTGCCGAATAACTCTTCATATTGGAGTTTCATGTTTTCACGGCCGGTAGACATCTTGGTAGCAAATGTTTCCTGGCTAGGTAGCCGTGGTCTAATGGATTTTACTCCGTACGTTTCGCCCAAAGCTCCGTTGGGCATCTTCAGCGGCGATTGGCAATACGATACGATCTTCTTGCCAATCGCCGCTGAAGATGCCCAACGGAGCTTTAGATGAAACGTACGGAGTAAAATCCATTAGACCACGGCTACCTAACTCGGAAACATTTGCTACCAAGAACTCTTCATATCACTGCAAATTTGTTCTGCAGTAACTTTAGTGCGTGCCCTTTGAAATACACCTGTAAAACAACAAGTTTTAAGACGAGTTTTAAGATCATACCTTAAGCATCAACGTTAGTACGTTATAAAGTATATCGTCAAAAGCAACTAAAGCAGGGATAGCGAACCTATGGCACGCGTTCCATGGATGGCACGCAACAGAATATTGTCGGCACGCCTGAGGTACTTACACAATCGAAATAATTAAAAATATGTTAGATGCTGTCGAAAAAAAAGCAACTAAAGAAGGGATAGCGAACCTATGGCACGCGTTCCATGGGTGGCACGCAACAGAATATTGTTGGCACGCCTGAGGTACCTACACAATCGAAATAATTAAAAATATGCTAGATGCTGTCGAAAACATTTTACTATCATTCAAATAGCATATATTATGATATCGACACGAGTCAAGTTAATGCATTATCGAAATAATTTATTCTATTCAACTTAGGCCCGTATTCACCGAGCCTAGTTAGTTATTTATTCCGTTGATTTATTCCCCTGGTAACTATTACTCGGAATAAATAGCGATAATTCAATTCATCAAACGTAGTTAAGTTTACTGCAGGTATAAATCGTAAGAATAACTATTCTGTCCAATTTCAAGGGTATAAATATTAATTCGCCTAGTAAAATATGATGGGCACGAAATGCACAAATTACTTTATGACCTGGCGATTTTTTCAGGTGAATATTAATTCCATATCTTACAGGTAAAAGCTTTTGTAGTAAAATAAAATAAATTTACATTTTCGATCGATGCGCCATCGGTCGGATCTTTGGTAAACGTGCTTTAGAATCAAAATATTTGATTATGGTATAAAGTAAATTTGTACCTGAAGCTACTATTCTATCGAATGAATTGCTTGGTGAATTGAAAGTTAATTTTATTCCAAGGAATAAATTTATTCTAAGATTAGTATAACTTCTATTTTTAACAGTGTTTGGTGAATACGGGCCTTATACGTTTGAATAATTTTTTAGGTGCTTGTTGACAAGTCATGGCCACGACACAAAAATTCTGGAAATTTGTTCTAACTCTAATACCAAATACTCAAAACTATAAAAATACGAAATTAGATATGTCTCCCGCCTGCCGAAGGAGGGTAATGTTTTTCGAGTGTATATACTATTTATCTATGTAATTAGGTAGTACTATTAGTATTGATTATAATCGATGTAATTTTGTGAGGTCATTTATTTGTCCAGTTAGATAGGTCAAACTGTGAATATCTGGAAACGATGTTGATCGATTGTATCCGATTGAACCGATATGTAGTATACTGCGATAATGCACTATACACAATACTTCCATTCTGACTATACTGTTTTCCCATGTGTCTTGTTCCATTATTTTCTGTCAGTTTCACGTAAGTAAATACCATACGAAATGCCATAAAGTGGATTTAAAAAATAAAATTATACTGCATTTTATCGGTCACAGTAATAATAAACTCTTGCCTCTGTCAGCTCTTTAATTCACGGAATTTCATTCAGATAAATAATTAACTCACTGGCGTCAGTTGTAGACCTCGCGCGGCGAAAGATACTGTTTTACATGTTTGATACATAGATATTTTACATTATAGATGCTCGACAGCTTAGGTCGTTAGCATCAAATTGCCGTGTTTACATATCTTTAAATAATTAATAATCTAATAGAAACTTTCCTTATTTTTCCCATACAAAATTGAAATAAAATCTTGGAAATATAATACCTATCGTTATTTTTGTTAATTTAAGGTAGACCTCGCGCGGCGAAAGATGAAGCCACCGCGTCATAGTAACGTGAATGCATTGCGCCCGCCTTCTAGCTTGCTATTGGCATATTTATTGTCATGAATAGCAGTTTGCCAAAATTGTACCTAACGTCATAAAACCAAATGTGCAGTTTTGTGTACACGGCACTGTCTGCGGGCAAGCAGGCGTTCACTAGCATATTATTGATGACGTGCCTGGCTTCATCGCTCACCGCGGACACTCTAATAACAATAACCACTACAAAATAGCTACTTTCGATGTATGCATAGCGGCCTTTAATGAGTCATTTAATAGGCAGGTGTGCGGAAAGTGTTTTACTTACCGCACTAGGGCGACGCAAATTAACTGAAAATGAAGTGAAAAGTAGGTATTTTGTAATAGGTATGGCAAAAAATACCATGTATACCTCGTGTGTAATGGTATTACGACTCGTGTCGCTCGTTTTTACAAACTGTTAACACTCGTCGTAATAAAATCCATTTACTAAAACTGAAAAGCTTGACGTTCTATACCTTAGTCCTTAATGCGAAGAGAACAACGTGTAACGCGCCAACAATAATTATTATGAAATATAAATATCTAATATTACTTTGAAAATTGTGTGGAAATAATTAAACAGCAGTTTAAGTTGAGCTAGCAAACGAAGGATCTAGAGAGCTTCAGTCAACACAAACATATCTGTGGTAACAAGACAAAGTCGCGTATGTCAAATTGTTTATAGAAACAAAATAATGGACGATTTAACCTTCCGATCGCCTTCCGATAAATAGAATAGTAGCCCAGCCATTTTAGACATAAGAACGACAAATCTGGGAAATAATTCCCAGTTAGCTCAAATTTTGTATACACCTTCGTTATGGTGTTTTGAAAAACGTGTAAAAAGTCCCCATCGATATCTTGCCGGCGTTGCCAGATATTCGAGGTTCAAGTTGACGAAAAACGGTTTTTTGCGATTTTCATAAATGTTTTTTATTTTACTACAATACTGACTCCAGTCGTACTTCTATACATACTGTACTATAAAGCGCCTGACACCGTCGGTTGATTGGCTCAGTTGGTAAAGCGTTCGACTAAAGATTCCGGTATTTAATTTTGAATTTGTGTAGCCAGATGAAACGTATTCGGGCAACTTATTATAGAATAAATTAAAAATATTTATGTAAAAAATTATCAAAATTTCAACATAAACAATTTTGTGTTATACCATAGACACAAACGTGCACAAAACACACTTGGAGATTCTCATTTAGGTGTAGAATTGTATTTCACTTGCTCATTTATTTACAAAGCAGTGCAATGTTATTTAACTAATTAAACATAAACAATTAATGGCTTTCTTTATTACTTCCACTTGTCCCATTAAAAACTTGTCACTTTCTTCTTTCATAATATTATTACAACGTTCACCAAGCTAATTTGAAAATATTTTTAACTTCCCATTGGAAGTTATTGTAATGGGTCCGAAAATCGAAATCAAAATGTATAACAAATGTTTATGTTTCAAGGTCACTACACTATTTTTACACTATTTTTAGAAAGATGTCTGTGTGTGTGTGTATGTGTGTGTCCATTTCTTTCTAAGACGAAATCTCGAGAATGAAAAATGATATCGACTACTTTAAGGTGCCAATCGACGCGTATTAACGTAAATATGATCTGAAAGAAATTTTTTCAAAATCGGTTCAGCCGTTCTTTTTTCTTAACCAAATAGACTCCAAAAAAGTAGATTTTACACAATATCTCGCGAATAAAAAATTATATCGACTTCGTAAGGGTGTCAATCGAGACGTGTTAACGTCATTTTGATCCGACGTAAATTTTATAAAAATCGGTTGAGCCGTTTTTTTTAATTATTGTTAAAAATAAATAATAATTATGTTTTAATGATTAAAATGATTACTTTTCTGTGTAATATCTAATTTAATTATTGTTATTAAATATTTACCAAACTGGGAAGTTCGTCGTGTGGACCTCAAGGGTCGCACTTTAGTCCTAATAAACGACCCACCTCACGGCTTGTTTATTTTTTAATTTGACTATTATAAATTAAATACTAAGTACCGCAAACGGATACATTTCCTAACTTTATAAAGTAATAAATGCTCGACAGAACTGAAATTAAATTAAAGATCTTAAAGTCGTAAAACTAGCCTTATCATCTGTACACATACATGCGTGTTTACAGTTAAATGACGTCATGTCGCGTAAGCTGGGGGTGCATTTTACACCATATGATCGAGTGTTTCGTATCTGTTGTGAAATTGAAACCATTTAGATTCTTGATTTGAGATAGGGATTTAAAACTCGATATCTAAATCGGTAGGGGTAGGTGCTTAGTGTAGGGAATCAAATAGTCAAAGTACCCGATCGTAGGAGTCTAGTAGAAAAATTCGACTGATGACCAGTCCTATACTTTCCACCTAGTAAATATTTGCAAAAAATAAACACTCTTTTTTTATTCTTTGAAAAAAAGCATGGTCCTCTTTTTTGTTTGGTAATCTACTGATGGCTAGTAATATAGCAAAAATCATGGTTACCTTGATTTACGTACAATTTTCTTTTTTTAGTAAAATATTTTTTTTCTCGAAAACTATACATTTTAGAGAAACAAAATATTTACATTTTTTTCATATTATAACATCTAGAATTCATTTATATATTTTTTTACCTAAGTTAATAGGTGACATTGAGAACGTTTTTTTTAATATCTCAGGATCCACTAAACCGATTTGACTCAAAATCTAATCAGATCTAAGTTAAAGGCTGATAAACACAATAGAACAATCGGCATGGCCGTATGTTGTTCAGTTTTTACGATATCGAAGGCGAAAAATTGACCACATACACACACATACAGACATCAGTCAGAAAATGATCTTAAACGATTGCTAGGGTCTCAAAACGTGAAGATCTGTAAAAATCTCGAAATATTTTTTTCGGACTAAATCCATTACTTCCCTACCATAGTAGAGGTGGGAAGTAAAAATTGAGTGAAATAGTATACAAATCGTTTTCGTTAGCTGCCCGATCTACAAAAAATACGATTGCTAGGCGAACCGAAATTACTGAAACTGTTTCGAATCGAGTGCAGGAGAGAAAAATTTAAATACTGAAAAATGTTAAAAACCTTTTTCATTGTGTAAAATTGTGTCCTCATACAACACGACTTATTTCGAAAAGTAAAAAAATCAGTAAAAATAAAACAAAATAAAGTGGAATGAGCCATTTTCCTGAGAGTAGTTCTTTCAATTATCCACGAGAGGCAGCACTTGTGGTAGGTAAAAACATTATTTATTCCCCATTAGTGTACTGTCATTTTGGTGGTATAACTTAATTATTTAATTATTTTAATAATAATAATAATTTAATAATTAAGTTATACCATTAAATTACACGACACAATGGGAATAAATAATGTTTGCACCTACCACAAGTGCTGCTTCTCGTGGATAATTGAAAAAACTATTCTCAGGAAAATGGATCATTATTCGTTGTATGTAGGTGAGATTTCGAATCTAGATATGGATATATTAGGAGTCTTTTATCGGTTTCGGTTATGGATACAGATACGAAATTTTTTCGGATATCCGATAATTACGGTTACGGTTACGGAGCTCCATCCCTGGTAGGCACTAACGAATAGTTGAATTTTTTGCACGTGGTTTTAATAATAATTAACCTTGGATTGTGACCATATATCAAAGCAGACGGTCGTTTGCTTCGGTCTTTTCAAATCTTTTTTATGTAATTCGCCAAAAATACATGTGTATGTATTTCGTCAAAAATGCATGTGTTCCAAGCGTTTCTTTACAGGTTCTCCTCCGAAAAAAATTTTTAGAATATTTTCAAAATTTTTTTGTAGATAGATTTTTTTCTGTTAATACTGATATTCTGTATTACAACACGACCACAGATTGTCCTTGTGTCTAGAAAACGCTTTGTGAAAGCCAGCATTAAACAAAGATTAAATTTAAACTTGGTTCGATGAATAGAAGCCTAAAACAAATGACAGAATCAAAAAGGAACTACTGTGTATTTCTGCAATCACTTTCAAAGAAGTACAAAATAGCATTAACAATAAGAGAAAATGAGATAGGGAGAGAAAATTGGTATAGTCTAGAGCCAAAGAGGCATTGTGCTAAGCTCGTTATGTAAATTCGACTTTCATTTCCGTCCTCACAGTTTGATACTAGTTTTGCCACGTCTCCACGTTACATCACACAACATTATGCCGCCAAAACCAGTTATCCATCATTTTCAGCCCGCGGCATTTTCACTGCGCGCCATAAACCACTCCATATACACACATGTGTGCGTGTAAGCAATGTCTCGGCACTTTGGCTACGCTATCACGCGAGCGTGACGTTTGCCCAAGGGTATCTCTTTGTACGCAATAAGTCTGTTCAACGTATGGCTACGTCGCGTCGTGTGCTCATCGTTCTCATCTATACTAATATAATAAAGCTGAAGAGTTTGTGTATATGTACCTATGTTTGTTTGTTTCTTTGTACGCGATAATCTCAGGAACTACCAGTCCGATAGTAACAAAACTTAACTCTGAAATTCTTTTGCATTTTGGAAATGGAATGAATTATCTTGGAAATGAATAGACTTATAGTTTCAATGCATCAGTTTAGCAGCCTTGTATTAAAAGCACGCTATGTCACGCATTGAGACAGTTCAAAGTGTATTGTGTATGCAATCGCTGTATGTAGATACAGTATTGAAAAAAATATACGCGTCGAGTTGAGAACCTCCCTCCTTTTTTTGAAGTCAGTTATTAAAAGAGGTTCCGGATAATAATAATTGTGCCCTAACCCTTTATTACTAACTTAAATGTCACATTAAAATAATCATTGAACACTTAATTAACACGTTGACTGCCGCAATAATCAGAAATATCTGGTCCCTTCTGGCCAGAACTGTTCTGTCCTTGAATAGGATAGCGATAATGTTCTTTAACATTAATGAATTTATTTTTCCCTAAAAAATGTATTTTTTCGTTTTTTTGAGCCGAGGAACACCAAATGTTCACGTGGCCCATATAGCTGAAGTTTGCAGTAACGGCCGTATGAATCATATGTCTGCATACGCTTGAATCATATGAAAAAAAAAATAGTTATTTTCTTATTTAGAAATGTAATTAAATGTTGGTTTTTGTTTGAATAAATATGAAAATAATATTTTATCAGAAGTTTCAATGCTTTTTAGTGAAATGTCAACTACACACATTTTAAGCCTGAGACTCAACTATCGATTCACTCAGGTGCAGGCCACGCATAGTTTCTAATGCTTACAGCCGTATAAATTGGGCTGCATAAAAGTTACATTGACCTAAGAATCGAATGATGCTTTTCTTAGCTATTATAACTTGCAGTGCCTGAGAATCAACTATCGATTCACTCAGGTGCAGGCCACGCCTAGTTTCTAATGCATACAGCCGTGTATATTGGGCTGCATAAATGTTACATTGACCTGAGAATCGAATGATGCTTTTCTTAGCTATTATAACTTGCAGTGCCTGAGAATCAACTATCGATTCACTCAGGTGCAGGCCACGCATAGTTTCTAATGCTTACAGCCGTGTATATTGGGCTGCATAAAAGTGACATTGACCTGAGAATCTAATTATGCTTTCCTTGGCTATTATAACTTGCAGTGCTTGATAATCAACTTGTAATACTCGCGACTGGTATGGTCGATTCTTCGAGCATCAAGTTATGCTTCTTACGGCAGTCAACGTGTTAAATATAATGATCCAATGTCATTTCATCTCACAAAGAGCTTCGCGAAATTCTTGGGTTCTTAAGAACACAAGTTGAGACGACTGATTTAGCGCATACTAGAAAAATATAAGAGATTAGAATCTGGAGTGTATTGATATTGGTTTCCTTTGCACATTACTAAGTGTGTAGGTACGTGGTAAGTGGTAACATTATACGCACGTGTACGTGTGTTTATATATCGACTACCATTCGTACCAACCTCTACAGTCTACATACTACTGTACATAGTGCACTATAGTCAGTGCCAACAACGGCAAAGTCTGTGTGTCTGTCTGTTTTAATTAACACTTACTTGTTTCATGGTTCCATCGTTCTGAAAGAGCCCATTGCTGTGTGTGTATATCTGTACTTCTCACTCTCTACCTAACTCCCTTCTCACCGCCGCCCCTCGTTGTTTCTGATTCTACTTCAATCCTAGCCATTTTCAGAAATATACGATGTGTGATTTTTGCTGAATTACAGAACGCATTATCAGAAAATCTGATTTGAAAATAACCTTAGATTGTAACCACTGCACATAAGGTGTGTTTCTTGGACAAGTTCTAGAACTATCCAATGACCTTAGATTTTAACCACTGCATATAAGGTGTGTTTCTTGGACAAGTTCTAGAACTCTTCGGACTAGACTTTTAGAACTAAATTAAGAATTATTGTTAGTTGTGGTTTTAGGTCTGTTTTCCAACAAACGGATTGATTACTAAAGTCTTGAGTGTGCGCTCTGTAGCAGTAGGTTGTTTTGACAACTTGTGGAGGGAGTAATCAGTCCTGAGAGTACAAACTACAGGCCTAGAACTGCTAGAACTAAGCTCAAATAGTTCGAAGAGTCCGAGAATTTAACCAAAAAACACGCAGGCGTGATGCCATCAAACCCTTCAGAAATAGGGCATTCAGTACCGGGACCGGGATTTACCGGGACAAAATGAGATTCCTCTGGTCCTGGGATCATTGCAGAGGTCTCGGGACCTGTCGTAGTCCCGAAATTTTGAAACTGGATAACGCACGCTCAGAGTTACAGTTTGGTTTGATCCGAAGATCCATAAATCTAGCAACAGCATATAATATGTTGACAAAAACGTCAGAGACATGAAATTCCGGAGCGGGTTTACTATTCCCAGAACTACTGTCTATAGTTGTATAATAGAAGTAAGTACTGAACAATCTAGGACCACCCGGGGCTACTCGAAATTGACCGTCCCCACAGCCAGCAATTAATATTGGGTATATAGAAAATTACACACAATATTTGTAAAAAAAGATTGAAACAGTTTTCTATAGCGTACGTTTCCAATATCATAAATTCCGAACAGGAAATCATAATCAAACGACAAAAATGTTCTTGAATGACCGTGACATTTTGCCGGTACTCATTTATTTATTACTAACGATCTGATCCGGCTTCGCCCGGGTGCTATGAACTTGATTTATTACCCCCCCCCCGCGAGAAATTCTCCCCTTGCGAAGCGAAGTCGGGCTGGTGGTTTTTATAATATTAGTAAAATTCCGACAATACGCTAAAATGCATAACAATTGCAGAGGTTTTGTCACTATCTCACAGAAACTTTACATTTTTCCGGGATGAAAAATATCCTATGTCCTATTCCAGGACCTAAAGTAACTATATACCAAATTTCATTAAAATCAGTTCAGCCGTTGCGGAGCTGAGTGGTAACAAACATACACATACACACAAACTTTCGGATTTATAAGTAAAGATTGTATTCTATCAATGGCAATACCCTAGTGTTTTTTTTTTAAATTCGGGTTGCATTCAGCCGCCCCTATAATTCTGCCGCCCTAGGCTATAGCCCCTAGATAAATATACGTCTGAAACAATCTGTACATTTTGAATAAAGCAATCCAGTTGGTTTTTTGCGCCATCTGTGTAGGTGTATTGCATGTACATACTTTTGTACATACAAACATCTCACACGTTCAATTCGCTTTCGCCTCCCGTTTAACAGAATAGAATGTATGTATGTGTGTAAGAGAGTATGTGCGTATGTGTCGTACGTGTGCGCGACTGAATACGGAAAACATATGTATGATACTTTATGCTGTGAATACGTTTATTCGCGCTTAAAATCTCCATTGATTCAAATAGACACAGTTCCTGATTCAGTACGTGTATTTTACTTGTGCCATTTGATTATCATTGGAATGGTAGCCTGTGCTGAAATGAAATTGATAGAAAATAAGAGTGTTTTTGTCTATATTGTTCCGTCAGTCGTAACTGAAAAGGGTCACGTTTGTTGATTGTACAAGGCCCGTATTATGGAGAGTTTGTTTTTGTTCAAACCGTAACGCGCCTTCTAAACCACAGCATAATATATTGTAGACTGTAGATACACAATATTATAAGAATGAATTGTGAATTATAGACGCTCGACAACAGAGGTCATTAGCGTTATTATAAGAATGACATCGACACATCATCACTCGGCAAAGGCTATTATTCCGGTCTCCGCTTAATTGAACTCAGTGACGTTTATGGTAAAAACCATTCGAGAGCAGTAGAGAGAGTAACGGTTGACAAGCAGACGGTCCGCTGCTAAACGAGGACGGTGTCGTTCTATAAGAATAATCGGTCTATAGAATGTAGACTTGACTGTCGAGGCATGGATGTTTGTCAGCGAATTTTAATATCTAAAAACACATCTTTGTTGCGTTTATCCTGCTCCTAATTTTACCACCAGAATAAAAAAATTAGATATCTGGACAACATTCCTGATTTTCTAGAAAATATCCGCACTTTTCTGGTTTTATTTATCGCGCGTGAAAATTTTTATAAGATGATTTTGAATGGCAAGCTGTAAAAAATAAATGTCTAATGATTTATTGTTTGTATTAATCAGAAATCAAAATATTTTGGTTGAAGTGATATATTATTTTTCCATCACATATTTTACGAAAATTTTAGACACATCACAATTGCTCCCTCATTCCGGACAAAGTGCTAGAATTCCGGACATGTCCCTATGCTGACACTAGAATCCGTGTCAGAATGAGTCAGAGATGAGTTAGAAAGTTTATCGGAATTAATTGTTCATCCTGGTTTCCGATTTCAGTAAGAAGTTGGAGAGCGGCGCCACCACGTTTTTTATGATTTATGCATCGGTTTTTAGTTCGGTAAGATATATGAATACAGAAATTCTGATATCTGAAGTGTTTCTGAAATTATAAAAGGACAATCATCTATTTTACAACTTTTTTTACCGAAAATGCAGATCAGTTAGCCGCTTTCTTCGCAGACTATTTTTTTTCTATTTCGCGATTATTTTAGAAACAAAATGTGGCTGTAATTTCGAACATATGAAGTTAATCCGGTCCTGATTTATCCAATCCTACATTCATTTCACACGGTTAAAGGAGTTTGTTAATCTCTCTAAAATGATTTATGTTCTATTTGTTTGTAGAACAGGGAGTTTTTTTTTAATTTTCTAGATATTAATACATATATCAGTTATTTAACAAAACACAAATATAATAGCGTAGAAGCATTTATCTTTATTTTAACTCAAAATCATAACTGAAAAATTAAAATTATTCATCCGAACTTCTCACACCCCATACATATAGCAATACGTATTTTCGATTGTTTGTTTTTTGTATAAATAACTTATGGTGCAGTTCTATAAAATTTTTCAAACAATAGTTTACTGCTGTGAGTTGTGACTCTGTCAAACCTTTCTTTATCGAAAAAAAATGGAGTTTCATGCTTTCACGGCCGATAGACATCTTGATAGCAAGTGTTTCCGGGCTAGGTAGCCGTGGTCTAATGGATTTTACTCCGTACGTTTCGCCCAAAGCTCCGTTGGGCATCTTCAGCGGCGATTGGCAATACGATTTGATCTTCTTGAAGAATTTTTATACCTATAACTACGTTGAAAGACTTGTAGAATGTTCCGTACGCGTTTCTGAAAAATTCCACATGGTTCGAACAGCTTTTACGTGACAATATTTTAAGTTTGATTCTAGGAGCAAATATTTTTAGTCTATTTAATCATTTCTATTTCTGTTGATTGAATGATGATCTCATTTATTAACCGTTTTTTCTTGTTTCCGTGCAGGTAACAGTTGGTGGTGAAGTGACTTACGCCGAACTTTGTCTAGCCCGTCCAAAGACGCTCCAGGATAACGGCCCCCAGGACCTTCCGCATAGTGGTAGCATTTACAACACTCTGAACGGCACTAATCAGATCCGCGGCAAACAGGATGATCCAACGATCTACGCGCAGATAGACCATAACCGTCGACCACCTCCACCACCCCCGGCGGTCATTCAACAAACCAAAGCGCTTACGTCACCGCTGGTATCGCCCGTGTCCGCCATGTTCCCGGTAGCTAATAGTAAACCTAACGTTTATCATAGAGAAGTTGTAACGGTCAGGACCCCGCTTATGGGATGTCAGCAGGAGAGCTGTGTTTAAACTAAATTATAGACCGAAAAATTAATTAATGATTATAATTATGATGCTATATTATTATAACCTCAATTTTTTGTAAATATCAAATGTTTCAAGACAATACGGTTGGTTCTTTTTTATGACGAATTTTAAATATTTATTAAGTGTCTTCGATAAATCGATATTTGAAACTAAAAACTAAAATATCGATATTGCATCGCGCGAATAGAAACTTGTATTGAAAATAGAATGAATGAATTGTGAATTATAGACGCTTGACATCAGAGGTCACTAGCGTCTATTGAAAATAATAGTGACTTATAGTTTACCAGATTATTTTAAATGTTATCTTTTGCGTAATGATATTATCACTCAAAATAAATATATATAAAAGTAAATTAAAAAAAATCAGTCGAGAGTTTATCATTCAGGAGTGTAGATTTTAAAAAAAGTAATGCCAGAGCACAAAAAACTCGTAAAGTCTTTAATTAATAGATAAATAATTTGTATGTAGATCATTCAATTGATGTATTATAAAAATCTTTAAAAGAGCGACGAAATTTAAAATTAAAATAAATAATTTTTAGTATAGTATCAAGTATGTGGTAAGGCTGAACCCGTCAGGTTTCCATTTATAAAAGTTCCTAGACGAAGTCCTGATTCACTCTGGCATAACTAATGTGACCATTCGCCCCTTTTTGAACGGGACAGTCCCGTTTTTAGGTTATCTGTCCCGTCGTCCTCAACTTAAGCTTCGGGATGCAACAATGTCCCGTTTTCATGAAACAAGCAACCCGCAGCAAATACCTACTGGCTCCATGAAACGAAAATGTGGTCTGTGTTATAATATGTTATACAGACTATATTCATTTCCAAGACGAAGTAGATGGAAACAAAACATACAAACACATTTCGTTCCAATGTCCCAACCGATCAGTCACAACTCAAGAAACAAAGGGACACGCAAACGCACACAAAGGACGCAAATGTATTACTTCGTTTTGAAAATGAATAGAGTATAGTCTATAGCTGATGCATTTGCAAGAATTTTATCATTATCTAAAATCACAACCACATATTTTGAAGTGGAACTTCTTAATTCTTATGACTTTTTTAAGACAACGTAGGGGAGGAGGGGGCTAGTTGTCACAATTTTGATTTTAGGTGGAATATTTTTTGATATTATTGGATTTAATAAAGTCTCCAATTTTTATTGAAATGAAGTAACATTCTTTTACAATATTTTGTATACAAAAGTTGACTAAACATTAATAAGAAATTTTAATTCACATTTTTTATAGGAGATGCATGTGTGACAACTTATCCCGACAAGGGGGCTAGTTGTCTCATTTGTTAAACCGTACAAAAACAAAGATATAATTAAAAATAAACAACAAACAAAGATAATTAGAAAATATAGCGTTAAAAACATAGCTTTAGGAATTGAATAGAATTCTGAAAAGAAAAAATGTAAACAAAACAAAAGTAAAATCAAAAAATCAAAATCGTAGTTGTAGGATTTATAAATCATCGTCCGAATTACAATTAATACATAAATAGAACAGCACATTGTCACCAGCACACTTATTATGAGCCCACAATCGACAGTTTGTGCAATGTAACCATTTTTGTTCATTGTGACAACTAGCCCCCGATGCAAATAATTTATTTTGAGGTGAAACTACAAAACACGGCAAAAGATAACCTAAAAATCATCTTGTATTTCAGTAGTGCATAATGTTGTTTACACGACCATACCATTGTCATGTTTGGATCACTTTGTTAAAATAAGATAAATGATGATTAACCATTTTCTAAAAATTTACTTCCTATATCAGTTTTGAAGAAAGATTTCTCACATACACAATAACTGTCGAAAATCATTTAAACTTTCTGTGGTGTCCCCTTCTAACATACTGGTTTACCGACTATATTCATGTAGTTCGTTATTACACCGCAATATGGAGTTTCAATACTTGAGACAACTAGTACTTGTGACAACTAGCCCCCTCCTCCCCTACTGCTCTACTTTTAACAAAAAATTGGGAGGTGTCCCGTTATGGAGGAAAAGAAAAATGATCACAATAGGCATAACTACATCTCTGGGTATCGTATGCAGTCAGCGTTGCTGAGTACTTCTTTTCAGGTAGACCCTGATAGCCTCAGCTATTGAGCGTCTATAATCTATCTATCTACCACTATTCAAGAAGAAAAAACTATCATGACGAACGACATTATTTTGTAAATATTATGACTCCAATTTATTAGTAATCGTCAACTTATGGTAACTTTGAATTAAAAAAAATAGTGATATGACATACTATAATTATTACAAGTCAAAGTTGACTAAATTCACAATTAGTCACGTGCTTCTACCATCATAATGATATATATTTTGACTAAATTGATTTGTTTCAAATGACGATTTTCTGAAGACTACTTATATTTATCTACTACTATTAATTATAATGTAGTGTTATTTTAAAAATAATGTTATAGTAGGGCAACGATTATTTGAACCATCTTTTATTATTTAGCATACCTACATCTTCCATCATTAAATGTATTTAAAAGAAAAAAAAATCCATGTGAAAACTCCTCGCCAAGCTAAGCAATTGGTAGACTTACATGTTCAAAATCGAGAGGTGTCCTGTCACGGTCGCCAATTGTAACGTTTCTCTACCATCATGTCGGAAACATAAAAATTGCATCATAATTACGTATTATATGTGCAAAGTTTCAAGTGGATCGAAAATGTGGATGTGGGTCAAAATTGGATTAAAGGATTTGACTCTATATAATTGTAAAAAATGTACAACTAAACGTAATGCTTCTGGTATTTTCTTATTTCTCAAAAATGAAGTAAAGAACGAAAACTAGATGAAAAAATATACACATCTAGTATTATAATTCTGAAAGTTTTTATATATAGAAAAGTGGATATCATAATGGTGTAGTTCCAAATTGCATTTAGAAATTTTATTATATTATGTAAGTAGGTACCTACCTACTTTTTTATTGTTTTGGTGTAGGTAAATACTTATTTTTTCGTTTGATAGACTGTAAAACCATAGAATAACGAATTTTTTTTCTCTGTCATATTGAATTTTATTCGTAAAGCGCCTTTTTAGTAATAATCTTATTGACTGGTTTATTCAGTCAGAATCGTAAAATATTCAATCTAGTAATAAAGTTTAGCCAATATTTGTTCTTTATGAATCAAACTACCTTCTAAATAAATTTAATAAAAGCATTATTTAGCAAATAGATGTTAATTTTTTATGAATATGCCCTAAAATAGTTTACTCATAAAAGGAAATTTGTCTAAGGGCGCTCTTCTGTATAGTCAATGTAAGAACAGTGCTTAGTGCTGTTAAGTTTTTGTCACTTTCGAACAAGTTTAACACTACCTTAATTTAAGTAAGACAAAAATTTAACAAGCGCTGTAAATCCTCACATTGATCATACAGAATAACACCATCTGTGCAGAAGCAAAGCAAAGCTAACTTTAACACTTTCGCCAAAATGTTAGGTACTGTTAGGTATACTCGATCGTTATTTAAATTATAATAACATCTAAAGGACTACACAACTTATAAACAGGGCCTGTTTTTCCATTTTTATCTAAGATAGAATTGGTATATGATAAAACCAATCGATTTAAAACCCCTTATATCCACAACATATTATTCACATAACAATTAGAGGTGAAAATAATAAATATCTCAGACAGCTAGGCTGCCATGATTTTTGAGCTATATCTAAGAAAAAATCAAATGACCACTGTCGAGACTTGAACCCGAAACCCCCAGTCTCCGGCTAGGTGAGTTACCGATTTCTCCACAGTGCCCGAGAGTGGAAACCGATCTCTTCTTATATATAGCAATTTCACGTTGAAAACACACTACATGCGAGAGTCGACTATTTAAATAAACTGCAAAGCATAGTACAGCTATTAAACAGTCGAATCATTATACATGCGAGAGTTAACATTTTATAAGTTTTATCATCTTAATAAATTCGTTAGGCCGGGAAGCCTTAGGTTTTACCTATAGATAAACAACGTTTTGAGTTTCTGTGGACAGTAATAAATTACTGTCTAAGATAGAATGTTCAAATAATCGGTGCTCTTAAAAGACGTGAATTTTTTATTTCAATTCACCAAATACGAACGTCGATAGGCATTAGATAGTGATGACGATATTTTTTCTTAATAAAGTCTTTTTTATATTTGTAAAACTAAATAACCTTAAATATTTAATATATTATCGAGTGGTTTTTTTAATCGAATAAAATTGAAATAAAAATGTAAATACTGAAATTAGATATATGTAGGTGTACATTAACATAAAATTAATTAATTTAGTTATTCTTAATGGAATTTATCATATCATTTTTAGTTATTGAGAGACTTTATAAATTTAACGTTTACTGCAATTTTATTCTGGCAATGTGCAAGTTAATATTATTATGTATCTACACAAAATATCTTTAATAAGTGACTATTTAACACATTGAATGCCAATAAACATACGTTGCGATTAAATTATAGTAATTCGATAATGTCTTTTTAAAAATGAAAATTTTAAATTAAAATAAAGCCTTTTTAAGTGTTCAATAAGTTGACATTTAAAATCAGATTAATATTTATTTAATATTAACATAATTACAAAAAATCACAGCATTGGACTTATAGCGGACAGCAATCTAGCGCGACCCGTGGCCCCACAAATGATAAATGTGCATAGTAAATGTAGCTTTATTTCACTTACATACTTTTTTTTATATTTTATATTAGTCTTTACAAATTATTCAAAAATTGATTTCTCTGTAGTAGATTTATGGCGCACAAACATGATTATTGGCATCCAAACATGTTAATCTATTACCTACCAAAGTGAAATTTTATACATATTATATTTTGTAAAGCTTTTTGAACTAATGACTAAATATCGAAAAACATTTCTTGCTGGTATTTTAGTAGGTATAATAATATAAACATATCAGTCAAACTGATATCAAATTTATATGGAATTCAAATTCGTGTAAAACGTTTTATACCTATACAAATTATTGTAATATTAACAAATTAATATTGCAACTATTGATAGCCTAATTGAATGAACTAATCATAATTGTGACATATTATAATTTAAGTACTTTGAGGTGTGTATAATTTTTTTTATAAACGATTAACTGTTTTAGTCGTAGGAAATCTGTGAAACACTCGCCATAAGTTTTATCATGTATGCACCTGTGTAAACGTTTCTGTAAAGGCGCGTGCACACTAATAAATTCGTTATATCATGGACCGATCATTAAAATCAATTGAGTGAATTATACTTGAACCAATAATATTGTGAGAAAACCTGAAGGGAATATCTCATATGGACTAAAATAGCACAGCAATACATTTGAATTAATGAGAAAGATTTCGTAATCAATAAAACTATTTCATTAGCTCAAGTAGTCGGCCATTTTTTTAAATAGATGTACCTCAGTTTGAACGAAAACTCAGGCAAAATTAAAAGCAAACGATGTTATTGGACTATCTTTTTGGTTCTTGAAATATCAGTAGTACGGTGATCAATTAATAATTTTTTTCACAATCAAAATACAATCTCAGCGATACGGAGGTTCTTTCCTGAAACTCGGCAAACACTTTCCGTTCCCATTGTCTTTATTTTTTTATGCTGAAATATATAAAAAAATCTAAGTATTATGGAAGTAATGGAATGCTTTACTTCACGACACTTGAACTTTGGTCATGAATCAGGATCGCAAATTAAATAAAGAATTATATTATCATTATTGAAAAGTAGTTTGCTTAAATAAGTTCAACATATCTTGTATATAAGCAATGCGAATGAAGTAAGAAGTTTAAACTGATACTCGAACGATAGTAGGTGTGCACGTAGCTTAATATATATGACCAAAAAAACATCATCAAACAATACCAAAAAATATTTATCAAAAAATATCATTACTAGACTGATTCAGTGGCGTGTCTTAAACATAACAAAGGGCGTTAGAGTGCCCGCGGTGAGAGATGAAGCCAGGCACGTCATCAATAATATGCTAGTGAACGCCTGCTTGCCCGCAAACAGTGCCGTGTACAGAAAACTGCACATTGGGTTTTATGACGTTAGGTACAATTTTGGCAAACTGCTATTCATGACAATAAATATGCCAATAGCAAGCTAGAAGGCGGGCGCAATGCATTCACGTTACTATGACGCGGTGGCTTCATCTTTCGCCGCGCGAGGTCTACCTTAAATTAACAAAAATAACGATAGGTATTATATTTCCAAGATTTTATTTAAATTTCGTATGGGAAAAATAAGGAAAGTTTCTACTAGATTATTAATTATTTAAAGATATGATAAACACGGCAATGTGATGCTAACGACCTAAGCTATCGAGCATCTATAATGTAAAATATCTATGTATCGAACATGTAAAACAGTATCTATGGACAGTTCGTTATTTTTTACTTATTGCATTTTTTTTGTAAATATATGAATATGACCTCTGATATCGAGCGTCTATAATATCTCTCTCTAAAAATGATGCCGTTGAGAGCAATCTTTTAAATTTTGAATTAAACTTTGTGAAACGAAGTGTACATATCGAATTAATCCGCCATTGAAAAATTTATATTTTAATGAGTTGAATAGGCTTGGATATATTCAAAGTTGTAATACAATTATTTTCACTACCTACTTATTTAAAACTTTTTGGCGATTTATATTGAAATGAAACAAAAATGAGAATTTCAAGTCTAATTTTGTGAAGTTGCAATAAGACCATTTTTTGAAAATGTTTTCAAAAAATGAAATAGAATAGCCTGATGCCAAAAATTACTGAAAAGATCCACTTTTTGCGATTTCACATAAAATCATAATATAAAAGGAAGAATTGCTCTATCAAAAAATGTGTTTCCAGCAGACCTAAAATTTACGAAAATGATGGGCGACGGCAAAAACCGAATAAATTTTATGAACTTATCTTTGTTTTATTTGTCAATTGAGATTATCTGTTGTACAGAAAATAGATGTTATAATTTAACCTAAAAATACATAATCATCTTCATGTATAATTTATGTTGATGAAATTGTTTCGCACATATTTTATACATAATATCTTTGATATCATGAAAATTTGACCTAGAAAAATTATTATTTGTCGTACTAATCACACGTACTTATATTATTTTATTTTATGTAAAATACATATTATAATTCAGACTTTTTACCACAGGCGTGGATTTAGAGTGATAGGTTTTGGTAAGACATTTGTTTTAAAAACGTACATCTGTCAGCTGCCCCTACATAAACTATAGTTTGCTTTATCTCTAAATGTTAATCCAGTGTCAATAAAATATTTTGTATACAGTGGTAAAATGTTCATGTCTGACCCTGTATATTACAAAATTTTAAAGTTATATAATTGAATGTCATCTTTATAATTACAAAGTCAAATTCTTGAAATAAAAATTCAGTTTTATGCGCGTGGTTTAAAGAAGTGTATCGTTGTAGGTAACTCCATAGTGAAAGGAAAAAAATACCTGAAATATTAAAAATCGGATAATTCGTTTTATCATTTTATGTATACAGTATAATTAATTATTTATCGCATTGAAATTATTATGATTTGTGTATTATTTTGAACTTTTTAAAACTTCGAAGTGTCTTTAAGTTCACATCCAACAAAATATTGAGCAAATAAGACAACAATCATCATTTTTAACGTAATCCATAAATAAGTGTGGTCAACATTTTCAGGTAAAAATCTTAAATTATTATTAAAACATGATTTTTATATAATTCTCATTTCTTTAAGAAAAAATGATTTTATTATTACGTAACTAATATATTTTGCAGTAAAATAATTTCAGTGTTTAACAAAAATGTTTTGCAGTTAGCTCTTATCACTATGACTAGACAAAAAACTCAATTTTTGCATTTTTGATAGTTTTTACTAGCTCAGTGTTATTTACAAATATGTGCGAATCAATTTTGCTTTGTATAATAGTATTCTGGTTAAATGTTCCATTTAAAAGTTCTATTTATGTACCTATGGATAAGCGGAGTTTACATTTGGAGAGTAAAATGATAGTAAAGTATCTACGTGCAACCTATAATTCAAGCGAACTTGCCACGTGGTAGCAACTGGCAAGCGGAGAGTAAACTTGAAGTAATGGCTAGTTTAGTGATGGAAAGAACTTTCTGTCAGTAAACTCTCCAACTGTAAACTCCGCTTTAGACAACTTATATTAAAAATATTTTCATGGTAATTCATATACATACCTATACAATATAAGGGAGAGGTGGATAAAACGGGATACTTAGTGTTCTAAGTCTCACAACTTTTTGAATGAAGTAATGCAAAGGACTATTTTTTGGCTCCTGTTTCCCTTATAAATGGACTTTTGACTCGCTTAAAAATTCAACGGCTTTTAAATATTGTAACGTCACAAAGTGAGCGATTTTAATAATTTCAATTTTCACAAACTGATTTTCGATTCTGATTGAAAAGTTTCACTCATTTTATGCAATTTATATAAAAAACGTTTAATAGCGCTAAACCGGTTCCCAGGCCGTTCATATTTGATATTTTATTTGATGAGTAAATTTTATTCGAAGTATTTTGCATTTCTTTTAGATTCATAATTTGATAGGAAACAAAAAAACGACACGATGAATGATAAACCTCTTTTTTATGTATGTTAAAAACATAATTGTTTCAGAAGCTTAGGTTTTAGAGTCAACTTCATATTTATTTGATTTAGTTTTGAGGTAACGTTTAAATTTGAGGGGTGATCCCTTAGGTAATTTTAAGAATATTTTGTCCTTTCATGATTTTTGGAAAGCCATTTTGTTTCGAAGGACGGCGATAAAAGTTTTTCCACAAAAACAATCTTTTATAACATAAATAAAGTAACGCTTCTTAATCTACAAGAACTGCTGCACATGACTACTACCTGATAGGATGCATTAAACCAATCTTCTCCTTATTGACTGTCGAACTCGTTCAAAAACACCAAGGTTGTTTTTTTTTTGCAATACATCCATAGGTATCCGATTTTTCAAATCTTTATTAAAAAAAAAGCGGCTTTCCGAAAATCATGAAAGGACAAAATATTCTTAACATTAGCCAAGAAATCACACCTTGAATTTTTGCCGTATGTCTAGTAAACATCATGTATACTGCGTTTAATAAACTGGCATAAATTTTGATTGTCTGTATATAATAACATACCCTGTTCTTTGATTTATCTATAAGTTACACATAAACGCATGATAAAAGTGTATGTAGGTATCTATTATTAGCTTTATTATTATGCAAATAGGTAAAATATAATTGTGTCAATTTAAAAATTAAATTATTAAATTTTTTGTTATTGCTTTGAATTTTTTATGCTGAACACCAATAAAATAAATGGTAGAGACCGTCGAGTGGGGAAACTGTCTTTGATGTATTTTTTTACTGTAGGCATTAAAAGTAATTTAACGGCCCTCACTAATAGCTTCTTTTATCGGAGTTTAAGCCATACTAACAATAGTTTAGATTTATTACCAAACTTAAAATAAGTTTTATCACTAAACTGGTTTTAATTCGTTTTTATAACCATATTGAAAGCCTAATTTGACGAATTTAAGTTCATTGAAATTTAAAACTCCGATTCTCGGATCTGAGAAATAAGTGTGAATAGAAACGTACGATAAAATTCTAGTAAATTTATTAATTTGTTTCACTTGCGTCCGGTATAAATATATATCGTGGCTTGAGTCAATCTTTGACAAAACGGAACGCAAATTTATTCAAGGGTGAAAATCTGTATTATCGTTAACCACATGTTTAACTGAGTTCAGTCATTTTACCGCTAATGATGTTATCGAAGATACGGGTTTAAAATAAATGATTTGAAATATTTAAGTACTAAAAAACAAATTACAGTAAATACCATGTATATTATTGTATTTATTTAATTGTGTAAGCCGGCAATTCAATATTATATTTTGATGTGTCACTTAATAATTGTCGAACAAGGAATATAATCAATAGCTTACATAAGCCTTTCAGTTTTGTTGACTGGTCTTTAAAGAGAATCACATCTGTTTGGTCAAGAAAAACAAATCTATGAAAATATTGTCGTTGAAATAAAAAATGTATACATTTATATCATTTATTTTTGTTAATTTCGGCGAATGGTGCGAGAATAAAATTAGCAAGTACCTAAATAAGTCACAACAGTATATTTCACTAAAAATTAAGAAATGAAATGTTTCTTAGGTTCAAAGCATCCTAAAGTCTAGACCCTTAAGAATCTATTCTTTTATTAGATGTAGGTATACTGTGGACAAGCAAACGAAATATGTTCTTATAGTTACAACAATTAATAAATAGCATTACAAATTATATTCAAACAGGTGTCAGTATTTAAGCCAGTTTATAGTTGTAAAGAAAAGATAAATGTTTATCATTTTATTGTTTGTTTGTGATATTGTAATGATTTGTATAATAAAATTTTAATGTACATTGAAAGGAATTTTGTTAAATGTAATATCAAATCACTATCTGTAAATTTCGTTAAATACTTAACAATCTTAATCATATCAAACTATCACACAAACACTATAAATGATTTATTTGGTTTACAAATAATTCATGTAACGATGTTCTTTTAAGAGAGGTCTAATCATCTAATCCCAATTTAATCTAATTCCAATTTATTATTACGTACCAATTTTTTATTGAAATTGATATTTTCATTAAAGATAATTATTAAGTCGAACTGAATGTGCATACTTTTTGACAATATACGAATAATGTTAAATGTTTACACGATCATTCGCAACACAATTAATATTAAATACAACATACTTAAATAGGAATACCTATCGAATGACGCATTACAATGCAATACTAGAAAAATTGATTTTAAACCAATCCCAATGTCCCGACGGTGACATTGCATTGGCTTGAAATGAATAATAATAAATAGTTTGATATTATTACGATTGTACTAATATTTTAAAATCATACATATATTAATTATTGTACAATTATTAGAGTCTGTAAATCTAGTAGTCTAATAAAAACGTATTGCATTTAAAAAAAAAAAGTTCATGAAGAATTTCCGACTAATATTAGTATGACAAAATGATACTATTTTGTCAAAAAATCGTGTAAAAATCTCACTCATATTTTAGGCTACTGCTTTATGCGCTGTAATAATATTATATTACCTACATTAAAATTAAAATAACTGTAAACTTAACTGAATTGTGTACATAAATATTGTAAATATTTCTAATATTAATGTTATCAAAATAATAATAAATGTGATATTGATGTATATCAATAGTATGTAATTTTGAAGTGATTACAATATTACATCCTAAAAAAAGTGATCCCAACCAAAAATATTTTTTCCCAATGACACAGTTTCCTATTTGCTTTAGTAATTTGACTAGTTTATGAGAGTCCTTTATGGTGTCAACTGTCAAAATATCTTAAGAATAGCTTTTTGTAAAAATTGAGTAGATCGCGAATAATCATTATATGACTATAATATGTAGTGATTCGGCAAAACAGTTAAGTCGCCTTTCCGGGCCTGGTTTCCTGGGCAGTCGCCCAATTTTGCCCCCTCCTAAATTCGGTACTGGTAACAACACCGGTACCGTCGCGAAAGTACATGACTTAAATTATTCGATTAACATAGCTCCAGGGCCGGATTTACCCTAAGTGCCGCCCTGAGGCACCGTGACAAATGCCGCCCCACACTGAAGTTTTTTTCACAATTTTGTAAATAAAACTGCAGTGTTCATAATATTTTACACACATTCTTAATAATGAGAAAAAGTATTTTATTTATTTTAATTTATTAATATTTTCACGTTCCAAATTTTGCCGCCCCTGAAAATTTGCGGCCCTGAGCACTAGCCCCTAGTGTAAATCCAGCGCTGCATAGTTCTTTAAAAGTTTATTAATTGAAAGAAATGCGTGTTGAAAAATTCTTGAATTGGAATACACAATTTCAGTTTAATTGTGAAAAAGGTAATTGACTAAAAATAAATACAGATAGAATTTCTAAATAATACGTAGGTACCTATTTAACATTTTTTTTGGTTTCTACATAAAAAAAACCTGAAAGAGCCATTCATTTTTCTTACAAGACTGATTTTTAAAAACGAAAATATCTTTAGTTTGTACATTTTCGTAAACATTGGAATTATCTAAATGTAGATTGTAGAATCGTTTTTGACAAATTTAGTTTTATTTCGCATTGAAGAAATGGTGACAATTTGCGTAGTCATTCATTATTTGTATAAATAATTTTGTGAATGATTTATTTTTTCCTTTTACTTTTATAGATCCGAGTTGCGTGATTTTTCAGCATAGTTACTAGGGTGTCTACATAATATATTATGGTAAGTTCATTTCATGTTATTCTTATTAGATATAGCATAGTTAAAGTCGCATAACGTGTTGAAAACTTGACATATGTTTAGAACATTTTTCACTATATATCTTGCAAAACTCGATTCGACTTAAAAAAATCGAGTATTTATCAAATACGACTCGACTCGACAAGGAAATTTGGCAATTAGAAAGTCATTCAAACAAATTGCGTTTAAGCGTTGGTATATCTACGGTTAAAAGTCTTTTTTCGGAAAGTAAAATTTTTGTTCATCACCACTCAGTGATCAGATTCAATACTGTTCCAGTCATTTCTGGTCAATAAAACGCAAAGAACGTAAAATATAGAGGGTACAGAGTATAGGATCATTACAAAAAACAATTTCAAATTGTATTAATTTATTTTCAAATTAATACAAAATTATTTCAATGTTTTTTATACGCACGCCACTAATTTCCTACCGTAAATATTCCATTTCTGTCAAACATATCACTAAGGCCCTTGTCCCACCAAAGCTGCGTCAAAAAGCTGTGTCAAAAACACCTGTAGAAAAAGATATATTTTTATACCAGAGCCACTTAATTTCAGAAGTTCAATAATGTTTGTTTAAAGATACGTGCGCGAAAGCTGCTAAAAAGCTTAATGTAAAACTACCCCGTCTAACAAAACAATAGTTATAAATCGTCATAATAATTAGATAGCACACGTGAGCTTTAGCCAGTACCTAGAACTATTGTATTGTATTACGTTTACGAAATAAAGTACAGTAGATCGTGGTGAGATAACATTCGGATTCTCGTCAGGTTTTGCGTCTAAAGGTGATGAATAATGACTTTTTAAGAATGTGCTATTGGTCTCGCCTCACTGGAACAACATTTCACCGTGAAAAATGTCTGTATTTTCTCTTTCTCACCTCGTCTATAATAAATGGTTGCAATTTTGTTGAGAACCACCTACATCGTTTTTATTACATTGTTTCTACGATACTGAAACTATATACAGGCTGGATCAGTTGGACGTGATCACCAGCACTTCGTTGACGAGAAGTATGTGATGATATTATATTAGATTTGCCATATACAAGAAAAGAATAGGTCGGACAACGAACTAAGGAATGTTTGTGGTTGGAGTTAAAGTACTTACCCTATTTTTTATCCTTGGAAAAAGAATAGAGAGAAACGTAGTTTCTAGAAAGAGCTGACTACATTTTTAATTTACGTAAAAAGAAAACAGTGTTTTATATCGTTTTTTTTTATTTTTATATAATACTATTACATAGAAGATTTCAATATCAATGATTTCTTACTATTTTATTACTTCTGGCTGTTGCAGTTAAATTTCATTATTTTAAATATTTCTGTATATTTTTGATATTAAATGTAAGTGCTACTTTATTCAGAGCTTTCAGTTATTTTTCTCTGCAGGTTAAATATTAACGAAAACTTAAAAAAAAATGTAAAAATAATTACGTAGAGTCCCAATTATCCAGCATACTGTTTGTTTATTTTACCAGCCTCCTTATACGCATTAATTGAATATTAACATAGAGTAATCCATCCGATAGATGGCATTACCTGTAAAATTCGACATACTGTGTGTAATACACTATGAGGACAGTGTGCAGTACAGGCCATCAAAATATTGCCACTAGCGTGGTTGGGTTTCTACAGACAGAACTACAGGTGAGACCTGAATTCTGATATTAATAATTGAAGGGAATGGGGAAAGAACAGGGTATGTCATATTTTTTTGATTTTTGAGCTGTTAGTGCCATCTAATAGACTGTATTCAGCACTGGGTAAATTGTGGGGTAAAAGAAATAAGAATGTCACCGTGTATTTTAAAACTTAAAATTATTGGATGGCAAAAGAACAAGGAATGTAAATAACTTTAAATTCCACTAACTCAGCAATTTGTCAGAAGGACATAACTTGTTTTTTTCCACATTCCCTTCAATTACTTGTATGATACTAAAAATTAATGAAAATGTGGCCTTCGCTAAAATTTTCCTGTAATCTTTACCACCCCCGATTTGTTTCAAAATTTTAAATCTAGCACTTTCAGTGGAAGGATATACTTTTTTATACCTACATTTTTATAAAATAACCTTAAAAAATTATATTTTCAGTATCCTCAAAATGAGCCCTTTCAAACGGTAAATCATAAGGGTTTAATTTTTTATTATTTTGGCACGAAATCCTAAGTGAAAAAGTGAATTTTTCAATTAAGCAAAAACTAGAGTTACAAACCCTAGACAAAGGCGATTCCATGCAAAGAACTTAAACTTATATTTGACTCTTCAACTTACTTTTCCTTCAACCTTGTCGAGCGTCTATAATTCACAATTCATTCATTTCCTTCAGCCGGCATGCGCCACTTTCGTAAAATTCGAAGTTTTAGTTTATCCGATAATTTCGGTTTAAATTGGATAATCGGGACTCTACTGTATAAGAATACAGTTGGTTTAAAAATAGTTTAAAGAATTATTTAACTGTAACATTCAGTCAACATTACCTCGATTAATATTTAAAATTCTGTAATGAATAATTTTTAAAATCTTCCACCAGACCCCAATAATTGTAAAATAGCAAACACTGAAAAGCAGTTTGCTTACAAATTCTACAATACTTTTCTTATTATGAAGAAATATGTTTAATCAAAGTTAATAAAAGTAAATATCCTCAGTTCAGATTTTTTGGCTGTTTAAGAAAACCGGCATTAGGACGTTAACTGCTCTGTTAAAAAAATACAAAAATGATAATTGTTTTTTTTTAATAAATAAATAATTTTAATCACAAAATAAATACTTTATCAGTTTCACATACAAATATTTTTCAGTTATAAAAACACAACCAAGAATGATTGAGACTCAATGTATTGAATTGATTAAATTAAAATTGCGGTTATTTTGTCAAAAACTTGTTAACAAGTAGGTAACCGTAATGTTTTATTATTAAACTAATAAAACTGTCAAATAATAATACTTAAATCATTCTTGATTTTTTTGTCGCATAGTAAAAATAAACTTATTTTATATTTATTTTTTCATTATCCATGTACATTTATATTCCTGAATAATGGAAAAAATTGACTGCTTGGCTAAATTGGGACACAGTCATGGACATAGGAATCTAGACGTAGGATGGAAATCATTCAGGGGAGGGTGCATGCCTTCATGGACATGTTCATTCTATGTCTGTAGTGTATGTGCCCACATTCTATTGGCCGCGTCTTTGCGCATGCTCAATTGCGCAAAAAACAGTCGTTTGTTATTGTTTGGACGACACTTTGACACGTACAGCGCTTGCGCAACTGAAGCGACCAATAGAATGTGGACATACTTGCTTTCTCACTGCCCCTCTCCCTCAACAGCAACCACCCCATTCACTTCTACTCCGACCCTAGATTTCTATGTCCATGGACACAGTACGTCAATTTATCAACCTTAATACTATGGAGCACGTGTTCTCTGTAATTCATACCTACGTAGATTTCAGGAATGTAAAGCGATTTAAAATCATAACCTCATATTTACATTCTGGAATGACTGAAGTAATGAATGAAATTATTTCAACTTAGAGATCAATTAAAATCAAAGTTCCGAAATTTAAAGGGGAATTTTAATTGTTTTGTTGGATGAAATCTAAATTTCGGTTTACACCCATATTTAGAATCTACGAGTAAGTATAATAATATAACGTCTAAAATGCACACTGGTTTTCCATATGAGACCAATGAACAGAAAAGCTATGATTATCAAAAAAGCAGAACGACGTATGATTTAATGTAAATAGTATAATCCTTGATTTAAAAAATATCTAAAATCAAGAAACTCATCGAAAAATAATACGATTAGTCTAAAATTATAGTTACATGTATTTCATCATTGATTTAATCCACGGAATGTAAGGATAAATGCTAGTGTAGACGCTCGGAATTCCCTCACTTCCACAAATCCAAGAACCGAACGATACTAATCCAGCCGCGTACCAATTGGTACGACCATAAAAATCAGTTTCTGTGTACATTAATGGAGCTCCTCCATCTCCGACGCAAGCATCTTTGTACTTCTCACCGCCAGCGCACATTTGATTCTCTGACAAGACTTCCAATGACTTTTTGAGCAGGACATCATCGCATATTGAATTCGACACCACCGGTATTTCGTATTGGATTACTTGAATATCTCCTGCATTATCTTCTTTCCAAACAGAAAGTAACATACGTCTGCCTTCGGCAGTGTTTGCTTTAAATGTTGAAATATCAGTTGGAAGACAAACTGGCCCTATAAGAGCTGTAAAATAATTTTTAAATTATGATTATGTTTAAGCAATGCGTAGCTATAGACCCGCGGCTAGTTGCTTCATGTATGTCTCCTATTTATCTAAATTATACCGAATTTCATGTTCTAATGCAACATTGGATAAATTACTTAATCTTGCTGAACCATGGTTAATCTCAGGTTTATGCTCTGCCCGGGGATTTCCAGGTTCTATTTGTTCACGGAAATACGTATAAGGGAAGCCCCTTAGGAACTGCGAGAATTTTTTTTGTCATTAATAGAGTTCATAGCTGATAAGAGTTTCTTTACTACAGGAGTCAGTTGCTATAGCAAGGTATCAGTATAAATAAGTTAATATCTATAATGAGAAAATGTAAATTATCAGGGAATTTTTAAATACCTATTACTAAGTTGAGATTGAGTAAAATTTATCATTAATAAAGGGTCGATGTTAAAGTTATTTGCGGCTCTCCTGACGGTGCCTCCTGCGTAGACAGTGCATGCCCGCTTACCGTATAGCTGCAATACACTACTAATTGAATGTGTTAGGGGCTATCCATAAACTACATCAAGCTATTTTATGTTCTTCTCGAGTCCCTTCCTCCTCTTTGTCACAAGAAATAATATGATGTAAAATATAAAATCGATGGCCGACTTATTAATTTTTTTAATCGTTTTTTGTTGTCAGTATCTTGAATACGGCTCAACACTACTTGATGAAATTTATATAGATTATAGAGAAGTATCAATTATTTACAATTATCATCGTCTGCCTTGCAATTTTTTTTGTCTGGCAGACCTCTCTCCGAATGGGTAAATGTGTAATAATTGTGTAAATAATTGATACTTCTACACATTCTGTATAAATTTCATCAAGTAAAACTTATTCGAGATACTGAATAAAAAAATGATAAAAAAAATTAAATATTCTGCCATCGATTTGTTGTTGTTAATCATATTATCTGTTAAACTCAATAATAAAATTTTAGTAGTGTTGTTCAGTCGACATTTATACGGTCAGAGTTCGGACTAATTCCACAAGACAATGGACAAATTTAATAAATGCAAAGTTACCTGTAAATTTAACATCGTGGGCCATTTTTATAATTCCTATATCATTTTGTTTGGAACGGGAATCGTAGTCTGGATGAGCGATAGACTTTTCTATTCCTACATCATATCTTTTTGTTACATTGTATCCTCCAAATCTGATAGTTTGACTAAAATTAAGAAAATGTAATAATTAAACAAAAGAAAATAAGAAAATTATTATAACATTTGTGTGTTTAGAAAAAAATCCGAATGAGCAGCCATTAGGGACTACGAAAGATATTTTCGTAAGTTCCGAAAAAAATTCTATTCTATTTAGAAAACCGCGTGGATTACATTAGCTACCGGATTTTCATAAATGACCATAGGTAAACATATGATTGAATTCTGGGGAATTTCCATGGAGCTATAGATGAGTTTTTATTGATTCACAGATTGATTCAGGTAAATTATTTGCCTAATTCTAGCCGCAGATATGTATTCTTTATGTATTTGCCGATGGATTCTTTTAGATTTCAATTAATTAACGGGTTCCCAACTGAAAAGGTCTGAGTGTAGATTTGTTGATACAAAATTCACAGATTTCGCAATCCTTGCAACCATCGAGGACATTGGAAATGATAACAGCATATATGAAACATAATTAACTGTTTATTATACACACAATATTTATCAATGCACTGTTTAGTTTTGTCAGGAATAACCCTATTATTCTTCTGTTATATACGCGTTCACATTTGCTTGATTACTTAACTTTTAAATGGATTTTTCTACAGTATTTATTAACATTTGCTCAAAAATAACACCGCAGATCGTCGCAAATACCTCTCAATTAACTAGACATGATATAAATCACATTTCGAAAAAATTGCACTTGTTCAATTTTGCATGATTGCTCCTCACGTGATCGCGACACCGTTGTCTTTTGGCCTTGAACGAAAACTCGTAACTATGCCCCCATATATGAACATAAACATTTCCAATGTTAAAAATGTTAATATTAAGCGATATTAGTTGTGAACTTTTCCTGAAAATCATCGTCGAATTCGCGGTTTCTGCTCATCTTTTTTTTACTTTTTTTACTTGTGCGAATATCAGTCGCTGTCTTTTTGTGTATACGAAGCCACGCGCAGTTAAAAAATATTTTTTTTTCTTTTTCATTCAAAAATATATAAAGATATTTAAAATTAAAGTGAACGCAAAGGATTTATCATTTTTATAAATTCAAACATTTAATATTTGCTTACTAAATTATGTTATTGAAGCTATGTTAATGCACGTTTGGCATAGAGGACCTAAAATATAAAAAAAACGACACGAACGCGGCGATGCAACGCATCTCATTGGCTAGGTAGCGTGTATTGTTGCTATAGTTTCTATGGCTTTTATGTGTAAATAAATTCGATTTGATATACAATGCGAAGAATGGTGTCTTAAGACACACCTGATCTTTTTTTATTTTTTTACTAATTACTTACAGATCGTGATGCTTTGCTGTTTTAATACAGTGCGCTGCTGTTAAAACATATCTCTCATTTATTAGTACCCCACTGCAAAAGATTTCCCTTTCATTTGTAACTGGAAAAAAGATTAAAAACATGAAACAAAATGTGAAAAATAATTTTACAATTTTCAATTATTTGTAATCAAATTATCAGTTTAAATCGAACTATTTAAATTTTAACGACAAGATTTCTGCAACAATATATAAAAATGATAAAACACACTTGAAAATAGTTCTACAAACACAAAATTATTTAAAATAATTCACTCGACGATCGTTTCGGGTTAATAACCCATCTTCAAGAGTAGGTACATAAACTATACAAAGTTATCAAATGCAAAAACCTTCTTTATATACACTAGGTTGTCTTGTTCATACCTATACCTACATAATAATATATAAAGAAGGTTTTTGCATCTGATAACTTAGTATAGTTTATGTATTCCTGAAGATGGGTTAGTAGTCCGAAACGATCGTCGAGTGAATTATTTTAAATAAATCTTTGTTTGTAAAACTATTTTTAAGTGTGTTTTATTATTTTTATTTTCATCATGTTCTACCAAGTGCCTAGCGAGTAGCCAGAAATCTGTTAGCTTAATACCTTTTACAATACACATAATATAATAATATATTCCTACCAATCGATTCGTTGGTGTACGTATGCATGACATAAAGTCATCTGTAGAGAGAAATTGTTCATTTCTCAATTAATTAATTCAATAATATTGTGTTAAGATGAAAATATAGTTTTCACATACCTGTATTATTGTAAATTAACAGCACAAACCAAGGGAAATCATCCGTATCGCTGTTAGGAGCTTTATTATAAAGTCCACAAGAAGGTTTTTGTGGGATTCTATAATGAGAAACCTTAGAAGGGTTAAAATTAATTCCAGCAGATTGCACGGCAGCAGTAGGTTCATAACAACATACTATTGGTTGGTTGTTCTCGACACCGCACTGTGAATTTTTCAAAAATGTTCTAACTTTCGGGTGCAAATTTTTTCGTTTCAGAAATTGTAATAAATAGTCACATTTTCTTAATTCTTTACATTTTCCCATTTCAAAGTTTGGTGTTATGCAATATTGTGGGGTATCGTATTTTATTAAATTTTTCATCTCATCTGAAATTCATAAAATATTCGTTATAAAAATAACATTAATTAAAAATGATTAAATAACAATATATGATTTAGGTAATTGTGGACAACAATATAATAATTATTAATTAATTCAATAATGAATTTAATATACAAGGCATCCACTAGGTAGTGAATAGTATTTCTTAACATATCAGTCAGCATATTACGCCATGCATGATTGTTAAACGTCAAACGATTGTTATAAGATATATAAGGAAAAAACCAGAAGCCACTGTCGGGACTTGAACCCGACATTCCCAGTCGGAAACTGGGAATTTCGGGTTCAAGTGGCTTCTGATTTTTTCCTTATATATTTTATAGCAATCGTTTGACGTTTAACAATCATGATGGCGTAATATGCTGACTGATATGTTAAGAAATACTATTCACTACCTAGTGGATGCCTTGTGGATTAAATTCATTTTTGAATTAATTAATAATTATTATTAAAAATGATTAATTGAAAATATGAATTAGTGCCAGGCCCAAATAGCCTTAGCTGTTGGTGGCCATAAAAAAAGAAAGAATGATCGATGCTCCGGTTCTAGAGCACCCATTAGATTTTTGAACTGAGGCTTCTTTATCCGGGGTCAGAGTAATTTTGTTCAGCAATATAACAAAAACGTTGAAAAACGACACCGTCAGGAATACTAGACAACGTAGGATAAATAGTATTGTGCGACTGGTGGAATCTCCTCTTTCGACCAATAGTCGCACACAATATTTTGTTCAACTATCGCAAGAAATATGTCATTTCGTGGCTCTGCTGAGCGTGGGCGAAATAATGGGTGACCTGATTGATTGACGGAACTATCAACACTTGCATAAACGTTCCCCGTAATGAGCGTGGGCGAAATAGCATTTCGCCCACTCTCTACGTCTACACTCAGAGAATTCATTATTTCGCTCACTCTCAGTAGAGCCACGAAATTACATATTTCTTGCGGGTGTTGAACAAAATAATAAAGGGGAGAAATTGCAAAAAAGATTAAAAAATAAAATATTGTTTCTCTTACTCATCATCATGTTTTCTAGTATCCAACACATGAAATCTGATACTTTGGTATAAATCGCTGGCCAACCAATAACGCCACAAGATGCAAATCCATACGACACAATCCCGTCAACATTGTATACCGGGTCTCCGATTTCATTCACTTTAACAGACATCAGCGGTCCTCCACTATCACCACGGCACGAATCTTGTTTACTGTCACCGCCGGCACACAAATTTACCGGCTTAATTACTATGGCACTTCTTTTAAACTTCGCTTGACAATCTTCAAAAGATACTGGCTTTATCTTGGCCTTTAACAAGACGTTACTTTTTGTTCCGTTTTCTGTTGTGCCCCAACCGGCGACAAATAATATATTTCTATAATACGAGAACGCTAAATCGTTATCTTCCTTCGGGAGACATATTGGCCTTATAAAGTCTGAAATGGAATGAAGCAAATACGTTAATGCGATAGTTTTTAATTACTGGAAAACAATCTTATTTATTTATTGTAGATTATAGACGCGTCGACATCTAAGGTCATTAGCGTCTTTTCTACTACACTAAATAACAACTGAGGACAGTATATGGCTCAGTTGGTAGCGTCGCGGCCTCTGAATCAGACTGTCGTGGGTTCGAATCCCACCTCTGCTCATGGATGTTTTGTGATGTTATTAGTTTTTAAGTGATATATTATGATATTTGTTGTATTTAGACGCTAATGACCTAAGTTGTCGACGCGTCTATAATCCACAATAAATATAAACTAAATAACAACTAACTTAAAACTAAATAACATCACAAAACATCCATGAGCGCAGGTGGGATTCGAACCCACGGTAGTCCAGTCTAGAGGTTGCGGCGCCAAGCATGCTAACCACTAGGCTATACTGCCCCCACTGTAAAACGATTAGTAATGAACAATCTTTTAAAATGAATTTCCAAAAAAATTACCGAACTGTAAATATCACTAGTTTTATTTAATATCTGTAAATTATTTCAGGAGAAAGGTTGTCATTTTATAATGTAATTTACGAAAAATGGTTTGCAAAGCTAATAAAATTACTAATATACCTAATATATATCTACATATTAATATTTTATAATAAAAATGTAATTGATAATATTGATAATATAATACTAACGTATTACTAAATGAAATAGAAATAGAATGAGCATACCTGTAAAATTGACTTTTTCAGTCAGTTTGATCATTGCAATGTCATTAAAGGCGAACGATTTTCCTCTTTCGTATTGTTCGTGAACCATTATATTGGGATCCACTTTAGCTTCGATAACAGGATCGTTACAGAGGCCACCGCGACAATCGATTCTTTTTTCGACGTCGTGTTCACCAAGTATCACTCTAATTCTAAACAAAAAAATCTAATATAAATAACATTTAATTCTAAGCAAATCCTACTAACATTATGATTATACGCGCTAATGACCTCAGTTTTGAGCCTCTACAGTCTCTCTCTCTTCCTCCCGCCCTCTCTAAGGGTTCTAGGTACCCTCATTTAGTGTAAATGACCTCAGTTGTGAGCGTCTATACTCTATTGTTACGGATCACCCTGTATATAAACGGCAAGCAAGAGTTCTGAGAAAAGGGGTCTGCTTATTGAACAACTGGTACCTGCGCGAAAGTTCTAGAGAAAGCGAGAACACACTAGGCTTATGCCACGCAGCATATATAAACAGCCATTGAGAGTGAGTGGAATCAGTCAACGGTGAGTCACGCATTCAAGTTTACGGTGGATCAGTAATATAAATAGTGCCGTGATATAAATAACCAAATTGATAAAATAAATACTAGTGTAGTGGTAATAATTACGAATTATTGTATATAGTTGTTTTGTTTTGCTTTGTAATTACTGTTTAGTTATTGTTTACTTATGTTGATTGTTAGAACTGACTTTTCGTTGTTGCACTCATTATTATTGTGTTTTTAATTATTGTAAATAAATATTTATTCCGCCAACTCAGAAAACAGTTTTGTAGGTAACACTATACAATCTCTCTCTTCCCCCTCCCCCCCCCCTCTCTCTCTCTCTCTCTAAGGGTTGCAGGTACTCCTCATGAAGTTTTAGAAGTCAACTAATTTTTTTCAAATAGGTACCCTGAGAATACGATCAGAGAAACTATATGTTTGCAATGTAGTGGAAGTATTCATCAAAGAAATGAATGTACACTGCAGAGAAACTGCAAAATTGGGAATTTCGAGTTCAATTACAGACACTGAAATCGAAATTTTTCTGACACATTAGGCATTTTTTTCTGAATTAATTTATTTACACTGAGTGCTTACAACCTCTTTTAAATTGTATTAGTTTAATTTTTCTGAAGGGATATAATTCGATTGTTTTTAAGCTTTTTCTGTCGTATAAAATTCATATTTCAATCGGTTGTCAAATTATTGGTTAGAAAATATAAAAAAATCATAATTACAATGTAGTGTCTCGTAATCCTGTATAGATACAATGTGCAGCTGTCAGTACATATTGATTGCTAATTAGGACTCCACCACATAGGCTTTCTCTACCCTGAGCTGAAAAAAAACGATGGTGTTAATCTAGAAAAGCTGTTAGGAAAATTATAACTTTCTAGAACTGCCATATTAGTAATAACGTATTTAGAAATATGGACACTTTATTTATTATACAACAAATTGTAATCAAAAATGTTTTTTAAATAATTACTTGACATGAAATTGTATTAATTATCTGATGATGACTATTTTGGTTCAAAACGCTTGTGTATTATTTTTTCAAGATTTGTAGAACTAGATATCCAAAACTTCAATGTATGTTTTAAAACAGAATTTGGATATAAAAAACTAACATTGTTAGTTTTGCTGATTTCAATAAATGTATAATATATAATAATAATGAACATCGGTACTGCACCTCTAAATTTGTCATCACAACCTTTGGGTTTCAAATCGCATAAATATACGCAAATATACCTATTACGTCAATTGTTTATGAAAACAAAATCTTTTTTATATGAATCATCAGCAGCTACGTCTTATTGTTATTTCAATTTTTCAACATTTTTTTGTATTTATTTATTTATCTATTTTTGGAATATTCTCTATACCTAATTATGCACAATCTACTAAATGGTTAATTGTCACCCTGGAATTATAATGAATTGAAAATATGAATTGGTGCTAGGCCCAAATAACTTTAGCTGTTGGTGGTCTTTAAAACACAATTTAATTTATAGCTGGAATTGGTCTTAATAAAGAGTGTTATTATATTAATAAAATTAAGCAAAATCGCAGGATAGTGGACAAAATAATTTGATTTATTAAATGAAATGTACGACGTTTCGTCTATAGATTTAGACTTTTTTGTCCACTATCCTGCGATTTTGCTTAATTTTATTATAATCACGATGGACACGATTTCTAATATAAAGTGTTATTATTATTATTTATAATACTCCCTATTTCCATCACACTTTCTAGATGTAATCAGATGTATATTTAATCAAAGTTTATTTAGTCATTAATTTTTTTAAGATAAATAATAGTCTTATGCGGCTGAAAGGCAATTGAAAAATTTTTTTCGTTGGAGAGCAGCCAATTATATAATTGTTTCGAAACATATTGGAAAAAATCATTTTACCAACCAGTGGTCACAGTTAGGATTCTAACCTGAACCTTTCCACTTTCGCGGCGGAATGAGCTTACAATACTCAACCGTGACATGCTTGCTAAATTAATATTCTCCTTATATGCTTCAGAATCAATAGATTTTTACTACATGCGAGTGTCAATTCATATATTCTAATTCAATAGCTATTAATTTTTGTTCTAGATTCTAATTAACTATTAAAAATAATAACACATTGAAAATATGATTAACCCTGACCGTTAGTAGTCTTTAAAAAATAAAATTAATAAATGTATTCACATTTATAAAATCTTTGTAATATTACAAGTATATTTTGTGATTTTTTGGTATAGAGTTTTATATGACAACTTAATTTTTTAGAAAATATTTTGATACAAAACACTTACGAGTAATATATTCAAGGCGTGCCATCCATGGAAATTCCCCAATGTCTGCTTCCTTTCCAAAAAATATTCGTTCATGTATTCCACCTACGCCACATTCCATAGGATCTGGAAGTAGGTTATCCAAAATCGGATCTTTTTGAGAGGAAACATTGGAACCTTAAACAAAAAATTGCTTTCTCATAACCAGAAACCAGACGTAAATTGCGAGATATTGTGTAAAATCTGCTTTTTTGGAGTCTATTTGGTTAAGAAAAAAGAACGGCTGAACCGATTTTGAAAAAATTCTTTCACATCATATTTACGTTAATACGCGTCGATTGGCACCCTAACGTAGTCGATATCATTTTTCATTCTCGAGATTTCGTCTTAGAAAGAAATGGACACATACGTAGGTCCATACGTACACACACACACACACACAGACATCTTTCTAAAAATAGTGTAAAAATAGTGTAGTGACCTTGAAACATAAAAATTTGTTATACATTTTGGTTTTCGGACCCATTACAATAACTTCCAATGGGAAGTTAATATAAATTGACGATATTTTGCTGTCTTTTAAAAATTTGTTTTAATCTGACTGGAGTTCTACATGACGAATTTTGTTACGAAAATGTAAGCAATACATTTGAGATAGAAAACCATAAGTTACAGATGTATAAAACTGTATCTATTTCTATCTGTAGAAAAAATATGCATCTATCTATCTATGTGCGTGCCCTTGTATTGATGCTGAGATACGCATTTGACAAATTGTTGGTTACAGATTCAGTGCATTATGTCATATTGTTTTAACAAGTAATCACCAATATCACAGCAAAAATGTTGGTACAGTTGTTACAATCCAGGTGTGCAAGCTTTCACGGCCAGCATTGTTCCAAGTCTTCATGGTTTCCGGGCTTGTAGGCCGTGGTCCGGTGGTATTTCTACCTGACGTTTCGTCTACAACTGCGGTAGACATTCTCAAAGGCGATGTGGCAGCGGTCGAAGTGTCCTCCTTGGCGGCTTACAAAACCAATGAGCAATCGTACAAGGACGGAATACGACCGAGTAGAGAACTCACCCCCACCACTACACACTGCGCAGTTGACCAATTACAGAGAGACGGACTACGACCGAACAGAGAACACACTGGTACTAGGCATAAAAGAAGAGAGGACACCAGTCACTGACACACTGACCTGTGAGCCGCCACATCGCCTTTGAGAATGTCTACCGCAGTTGTAGACGAAACGTCAGATAGAAATACCACCGGACCACGGCCTACAAGCCCGGAAACCATGAAGACTTGGAGTTGTTACGATGTTGTGAACCCTTTATAAAATCTGGACCTGATCATATTCATACTTTTTAAGTAATAATTGAAGTAATGAAACTCTTGACAGACACCGGTTAGATAAGGCTGTCAGCTGTTATAAAAAAAGTATAGGTACAAGCAATAAATTATTCTTGGTTACTCGATTGGCTGAGGTAATTTTTTTTTTTTGAACCACATTCCTTTTCATCACATATTATGAAGGTCATTCCGCAGTCAACACGAATGCCTTCTTGCATTTTTTTCTAATATCCGGTATTTAAAAAAAAACTTCGAAATATTATTGAAAAGTTTAAAACTATCGCACATATTATAATATACGATTTATATTATATCTAAAAGGCATTTGCAGGCAATTTTTCGCGGTGTAAACTTTTCATTTCTCGCAGATTTGTTCGCATTAATGTCAGTTTTAATGGGAACTCTATTTTTAACCCAAGCATGGCCTACTAAAAATTACTCAAAAATGCATCTCGTTACATTTTTTTGTGTAGATACTTAGACGACTTTGGAAAACAACTTTTCAAGAAGAATTGATTATTTACCTACGCGGTATATGCGTTATTTTTAACGTAGAATAATGTCATAGGTTACAGTACAAATTTTTTTAATTACAAACACTTCTTACATAGCAGTTATTTTTAACAATCTACTCTTAGTTCTTAAAAATTTTATTGGGATTTTACGGTTGCAGCCTCCGATTTTATTACTGAACTTAGATATTTTGAACAAATTAGATTTAGGAAAATAAATGGTCACTTCAACAATACTTCAAGAGCTATTTTGTTTGTTAAAAATTATATAATTTCGTTAATGTAATAGGTTTTCTTTTTAATCAGAAGAAAAAATTATCATTCTTCAGATAAAAAAGCATATTATTATTTCAATAAAATTCTTCCAGCTAATTATATTAAACAGTGTAAGAAGTACAGATTTAACATCACAAATTGGGAAGAAGGGTTCGAGAGTATTTGGGTATAATTTTATACCATTATTATAATAACTAATATTATATTCTCAACTATTAATCACCCGCGCGGTTAACCACAAAAGTTATTGCCCAGTTGAAATTCCCCATGCTTTCGGAACGTTTTTCCTCATACACTCAAGTTTCAACAAACCAACAGTATGTACACAAGAAAAAGAGCAGAGGGCAATAAATTTATACATTTGGAAAACCAGTTTTTGTCGTCAGATGGTAAAGCAAGTTCGTTAGGGCAATGTGTTTTTGTATATAGGCTGACAATAAGTGTCTAATGGTCGTTCAAACCTAAAAACTCAAAAAAAAAAAACGACTGGCCTTATTATCATCTATTTGAGATGAACTTGATTGATTGAAACATAAATTACTGTTAATGAACTGAATACCTGTTTTATAGACTGGTTTATAAATTATTAAACGAGACTAAGCTCATTTCTTTGAACTTAGATTGATTGATGTGTTTGGTAAGTCTTACCGCTACATTAATTATGGAGAACCATGCGTGTCTTGCATGTACCAAAATAATTTTTAGAAATATTTTTTAATTTGAAAAATTTCAGTGTAATTTGTCAGAAAGCCCTTATGTACGATAATTCAACGATAGATACAAAAAAAAACCTTTTTAACAAAAAAAACCTCCTTCAAAACAGCCACTAAAAAGAGGAAAATAATAAAATGTTGACGTCGGAGCCAATTAAATAACTCAACGGTATTACATCCCGTTACTCACTTTTTATTAAAATCAATCGAACTACTGAACCGATTTAAGTAAAATTTATATGGAACCACTCCGGAGGTATTCCCTATATAAAATAAATAAAATAATCATCATCAAAATCGGTTCAAAAATACAGGAGAAATCGCGTAACATACATACAAAAAAAACGCTAATGACCTCTGTTGTCGAGCGTCTATAATCTACAATACAAAAAAAAAAAATACAGTCGAACTGAAAACCTCCTTTTTTTGAAGCCGGTTAAAAATATACATAAAATCCAAAACAACTTATGCGATTGGCATCAAAATCAATAGGTATGGAGTTCTTACTAAGATAATGCTATAACAATGTTTTTATAGGTACAATAAATGAACGTATTCTCCGCTAGGCGCTTGGTGGAAAATAATTGAATAATAAATGTTGCTGGAACCTTTGGTGTGAATATAATAAAAAACAGAATTAACCACAAACACCAAACCACAGTAATTTAATACTCGACGTACGTTTCGCCAACCAAGTTGGCATCATCAGGAGATGATTAAAACTAAAGTTTTAATTATCTCCTGATGATGCCAACTTGGTTGGCGAAACATACGTCGAGTATTAAATTACTATGGTTTGGTGTTTGTGGTTAATTCTGTGTTTTATTTTGAATGAATAATAAATATAAAAACACAAACACTTAAAAAAGTTCAAGTATTTGTACTCTTAGAGATGGGTTAATAGTCCGAAACGATCGGTGAGTGAATTTTAAAAAATTGTGTCAGTAGAAATTGTTCAAGTGTTTGTATTTTTTTTTAATTAAAAACTAGCGACCCCGTCCGGCTTCACGTGTTAAGAAAGTCCGGGTGCAATACACTACTCACTCGCTACGCTCGTTATACTATGTAAAGAAGATAAAGAAGATACGGAATTCTGTAAAACTATGCCTAGCTAAGCGACAAATATATTGTGAATGAAATGTATACGGACAGAGAGACATCAAAGTTAGATCAAGAAGGATACCCATTGCATTTGAAAATAGCGTTTTGAGGTTTTTTAAAAGGAACTTGTTTAAAATATATTTTGTATTGAGTACGTCAAATCTACAGAAATTAACAAATATTCTATAGACCAGCGTTTCCCAAACGTCCGTAAGTATGTCCGAGAGGATCCGCAGACTCATCTCTGGTGTAAGTCGGCAAAGTTATACAGTTCGGCCTGGCGATGGCCGAACTGTATAAATACCGTCCAGCAAACAGTGATTCTATAGTCAGCGATCTGGAACGCAAGTTTGTAAGTGGACCAAGCTATACGGCGTTCGGCAAACAGTGATATAGATAATAGGTATTGTTTACACTTTACCCTGTTACTAAAGAAGTATATAATAAATATGCCATGGCTACAATAGTTCACTTCACTCTATACCGTACGTAAATAAATTTCACTTAAAAAAATACTCTTATTTATAATGGGGTCCGCGACAGATTTGCTAAATCTCTGGCGAAAAAGTTTAGGAAACTCTTCTATATATAGATAACTGCAAAAAAATATTTAGAATAAGTATTTTCTGTTCAAAGTTAATTACTATGATCAATTCACTAGTGAGCAAAATTGAAAATTGCGATTTTGGTAACTTAGACGTTTTCGTTGTTATTGATAAAATGCCTGTCGATTATTTGAGTTCAGAAAAATGTTGAGATGTATTAAAAAGAGCAATGAATATACCAACAAAGACACTACACTATCCTGCAATCATTGTTTTTTTATATGGTATTCACTTAAAGTTACAAACGGTAACATCCTCTGGTTTAAACGTTTTAAAACTAGAAAACGTATAAATTGCGTATGGCATTTTAATTATCTTATCATTTTTTAATGTTATGAGAATTGTTGAATATTTAGTTTTGTTAAAAATTGGCATAACTTTAATAGAATAAGTTTAAGATTAAAAAAATATGTTTAGTTCTTAACTATTTGTCAGAAAAATGGGGATTACACAGTTGCAGTTGTAAAAATCATAAACTAAGCAATATTGATAATCTATGATGAATTTCGGGTCAACGTTTTCTATCTTAACTTTTCAGAAAATAAAATGTTGTATCTAATTTCTTAACAGTGTTGAAAAATGTTGGTTAACATTAATAAGTTTTTAGTGTATATTATAATTTAAAAAAATAAATTAGCTTACCTGCCACTAAAATATAAAATACAATCACACTAACAAAACTAATATACTTTTGCATTTTAAATTTTCAACAAACTATTAATTGATTCTGTAGATCATAATATTATTTTTAAAAGCGAGTGTCCAAAACATTGGTACACATTATCCTTCGAAATTCAAATAACAACTGAAGGAAACTCATCTGCTTTACCACTACTTATTCAAAAGTTAATAACCGCAGCTGTTTAACCTTGAATTCTTACATAAAAATAAGTAACTTTTTAAATTTTTTATTGGCAAATTTATTATAAAATTGGGGAATTCAACTCCCTACTCACTTCGATCTTGAACTTCCAACTGTCGCTCGATGTCGCCGTAAAATTGACTCCTTAAGTCAACCTACAGGGTGTAACGGAAAATTGTAACACACATTTAGAACCGATTTGATATCTCAAGAAAGTTAATATATAAACAAAGATAAGAGTAATTTTGAATTATTTTAATTATTAAATGCAGTAAATAATGTTTTTTAGGATTCGTATTTGTTTTGGAAATAATTCGAAAACTTGCAAGTAGGTAAATGAATTTTGATGACTCAATGTCAGGAAAAGTTGGGGGTGAATTTTTTTTCGTGTAGGGTCTCACTTTGTCGGTATTAATATCCACAATGTATAATAATATAATCTAATCAATTTTAATGGAAATTTTCCGTACTCAACTGTTCCACTCGTAGCGCAGAGGTAACATCGCAGCGCTCTATGCACAGGGATCCGGGTTCGGGAACTGATGGCATCGTAGAATTTCTGGCTTTTTTTTCTAAATTCTACATATTTATTTATATATTTTTATTTTTGTTATATTCTTTCTTTCACAATAATTATATTTTTTTTAGTTGAGTTTAACGGATTTTGATGCGGTTTTCACCATCAGCTAGATAATTTTTCACGAAAGGTTTATATATTATATAGCGAACGAGCGAAGCGAGTGAGTAGTGTATTACACCCGGGCTTTCTTAACACCCGGGAGAAGCCGGACGGGGCCGCTAGTTTTATATAATAATACAAAATGTAAATAAAATATATCTATAGATCTATCCAATGATCTTGCGCATATCGGTAAGGTCGAGAACACTATAATAAAAATAAAAGAAACTATGTAGGCGCGCGGATGCTCGAGTTAGATTATAATGTGCCGCTTACTTCTCATATCCATCACTCCCTCCCACCGTTCCCAACCTCTGACGGATAATCGAGATTCTACTGTATATATAATATATTATACAGGATGTCCCAAAATTGCTGGGACACAGAGCTACCACGTGTAGTAGAGGTCAAAATAAGTCGATTGGACCCAATTTATTTATATACCAAAATGTACCGTTTACCCGTGAGAAGAGTTCAAAGTTTACATAAAATTTTGTATTACAATTTTATTAAACTTGTACTAGGAATATCTGTTAGCATTATTTAAGAAAACATTTTTTTCCTTCGGAACTATGCGGAATACGAAATTTTTATAAGAGTAACAAAATGAAAATAATTAATCAGTCTTCTCGCTAAAAAAATTTGAGAAAAGTATTACTACCACTAAGAAAGTTCTGAAAAAAATGTCAGGGGGTGAGGGTGGTTTTAACCCTTCTACAATTTCTTTTCGGTTTCTTTGATTACCGAAAGGAGAGTAATCCTCTAAAATGCACTTTTGTCAAATTTCATTCAATTTGTTTCACTCATTTCTGAACAGCGTACAAAAATGTGTTTTTTTATGTAAACTTTGAACTCTTCTCACGGGCAAACGGTACATTTTGGTATATAAATAAGTTGGGTCCAATCGACTTATTTTGACCTCTATACTACACGTGGTAGCTCTGTGTCCCAGCAATTTTGGGATACCCTGTATATGTATTATACATTTTAATTATTTGAAAATAATGTAAATTATTAAAATACTTCGTAACTAAGTTATACACAGATGTCTAATAATAGCACATCTGTTTATATTACTTTTCCCTGTCGTTCTAAGGCCATGAACCTGCCCTTGAATTTTCGCTGCATTTTTCTGTTATACCCTGTAGGCAATCTCGTTTTGATCTGTACAGTGCGTATACACGCATTTTTTATTACTACATTGGAACAGCATACAGGTCGATCTAGCCGCACGGTAGTGCGTCATGCCAAGTTATTGCAGCAGTGCTAGTGCCGGCGCACGCCATTAACTTCGTTTCCCATTAAGCTAGCGACACGAAAATTGTAGATATTGTTAAGGTCCATTTCATAAAGACTCTGTAAAAATTTCAACCTTTTATCTCAGAGTCTAGCAGACGCCCCAGAAAATCGCGCAGGGTATATAAACAAGCCGGTTCGAGTGAATGAGGATCAGTCGACGGTGTCACGCAATCGGTAATCAGTGAATGGTGAGTCGTGCCATCAAGTGGATCTGTGATATAAATATTAGTCAATCAACGGTCGAATCAGTCAGTACAGTGATATAAATAGTGGAGTGGATATAAATAAATAGTACTGAAGTAACTGAGTAAATGACCGACATAAATTAACGTTCGAAATAAATCTGATATAAATAATTACAAATTAATAATCCTTGTATATATAGTTATTTGTTAAGTGTTATTTAAATGGCTCGTTTAGTTCAATAATTACCGTTTAAGTTTTTTTATTGTTAGAACTGACTTTTCGTTGTTGCATTTATTGTTATTGTATTTTTAATTATTGTAAATAAACATTTATTCTGCCAACTCAGAAAACTGTTTTGTAACATTATATTGTATAGACTATAGACTATAGACAAATAAACTAATCACATTGTTTTTGAGAACCACTTTATATCATGTTTACATACAATTTTTAGCCTTCAACAGGTACCTAGCGTCGTAGTTATCTTTGGATCAATACAAACATGCAATAATAAGAATCTTCTATAAATTATGTACCGAAATTAATAAATGTCAAGGTAATATTTTTTTTATTTTACATTGTATAAAAATGACTAAATTTGGATTAAGTACTTATATAATATGACATCTTTTGTTTTCAACTTACGTCAATAATCTTCTATTAAAAACAATTGAACAGAGGCGTAGATATAAAAAAAATTTGTATTTTTGACGTAAAACTCAAATTGTTTACTTATCTCTAAATTAATATGTGAACCATTGTTTCTATTTAAGATATAAAAACCTAATATCATGCACCTTTTTTGTTAGACAATTTACCTTAAATGTTGTACATTGTAGATTTCGGGCGAACAAAAGTTTAATATTATTTTTAAAAATTAAAAATCTTTTTGGCGAAACACTACGCCACTGTTTAGAAAATATCGAAGACTTGGTAGGAGTATCCCTTCCCCCTTCTAGATAAATATTTATAAATATTATATTTATTATTGATAATAATCAATAATAAACATTATAACTACCTCCCATATGGAAATTTCGATGCTCGGTTAAGGCTGGACAATATTCTAGAATGTTACTCTCAAAATACATTTCTTCTGCATTTAATATAATATGCACTTTTGTGAGACATATTATAAGTATTACATAATATGATTAAAAACTATGTTTGCTATATGGTGTAATGAAGGACTTATAAAGATTTAAAAGAAAGCTATTTTTTATCTATGAACAAAAGTTGACATGAAAGGAAAGATCTAAATTGAATTGTGAATTATAGACGCTCGACAATAGAGGTCATTAGCTTCTGAGGAAAGATCTATATTTAAGTTATCGAGAACTATACTTTTGACTAGATAATTTAAACTAAAAAAAATAAGAAATTTTGGGAAAAGATTTATAGGAAAAAACATTGAGACAGAGAATGGAGACGCTAATGACATTAGTTGTCGAGCGTCTATGTTCCAAAATATTCTAAATATATAAAAAGAAAAGGCATGACTAACTGATTGAATGAATGAACGATTGACTGATTCATCACTAAATCTCAGAAACTATAAATCCTATAAACATGAAATTTGGCAGGTAGGTTCCTTATATAGGACGGCATCCTCTAAGAGAGGATTTTTCGAAATTCAACCCCTAAGGGGGTCAAAAGGGGGTGCAAAGTTTTTTGACAAAATGTTCATATTTCACAAATCGAGTGAGTGTGTATTTATAATATTCAAGCGGACCGAACGAGCGAACCGAGTGAGTAGTGTATTGCACCCGGGCTTTCTTAGCACCCGGGCGAAAGAGTAAAGACTGAAAACTATAGCAAATAGGTAACTGAAGTACGTTCATGCTTTTCCGGTTTAATTTGTTTATATTTGAATTTTTGTTTTATTTAGATACGTCATTTCCTAGCGATTCGCACGACAGCATAAAACAAACATAGAAGTCTCAATAAAGTAGTTAGTTTGGTCCGCGGGAACCTGAATCTATATGTACGTATATAACCAGTTTGCCCAGTCAATGAAATACGTCATCTGTTACGTCAAACGCATTAATTAATTCCGATTTACAGGTAAACAGCGAACAGGTAAACAGAGATAAACAAAAAAGTTGTTCTGAAATTTTAAAGATGTATTTTATAAATATCTTGAATTTTCAGCATTATTCCCAAACTATACTGTAAATGATTCACATACGGAAACCGAACAATATTGTATTGAGCTTTCCAAATTATTATATAAAGATCCATAGAAAGTTCGTTGCATATTGTTAACTCCAGGGCCGTAGCAGGGGAGCAATGCGCTACCTTTTAAAAATAGCTAACAAGCAAAATTTAGCCTTTTGTAATTTTTACCTGCCTTTTGCGCCTTGCTTCTAGTGATGAGCAAAAGCAAGACCAAGCTTACCATAGTCTTGGTTTTGCCTATTCAAGACTCTTGCTGCAGTCTCGCATTTTACACACTTTATAATAATTTATGACTTACTAGCGGCCCGGTCCGGCTTCGCCCGGGTGCTACGAATTTATAATTTAATAATACATTACTCACTCGCTTCGCTCGTTCGCTCGAATTTATAATTATTTAAAACATTACTCACTCGCTTCGCTCGAATTTATAATTAAAACATTTCTCACTCGCTTCGCTCGTTCGCTCGAATTTATAATTAATCAATAGTTTTCGCAGTGCACAAGTAGATTATGAAATTATTTTTTTGAGAAATTTTTGGAAGCTTTTTTTATAGTAAAAAAATCCCAACCGTGTGTATTTTCAATGGAATTTTAAACATAAAATTATGCCGCTATCGAAATGACGTAGATAATTATTAGCCGACCAGATCTCTTATGTCAAGCCCACTGATTTGTCAAATTAAGAGCGAGTCTGCCGTGGGTTCGAATCCCACCTGCGCTCATGGATATTTGGTGATGTTATTTAGTTTTAAGTTAGTTGTTATTTAGTGTAGTTGAAAGACGCTAATGACCTTAGATGGCGACGCGTCTATAATCTACAATAAATAAATAAATAAAGAGAGCGAGTTACCAAGCAGATAATCCCTTCCTATAGCTATAGATAAAGAAGTGTGACTCTCTTCTACGTCATCATAATATGGTGGTTTATGCTCAGCGCTTAGAAATATATTTCTTTAATTTTTGTTTGCAATTAAGAGGAAGCTGATGTATGAACGAACAAGTTGGTTTTCATTATATATGTTTATGTATGAGTAATAATTTTCACTGTTCAAAATTTCCAAATTTTGATACGTGGGACGAGTCTATTGAATAAATTATTATTCTCGAGTCATGCTGGTAAAAACAGACGGATAAATAGACAAATATTTTGGAAACATGTTTTTCGTCATACAATAATTTGAAAAACCCACAAAAAAGCTAAATTGCAGACATATATGCGATTTCTATTTTATAATATATTGGTTTTTTAAATGGATGTTACTAAAGTGAGAATTTCTCTTTACTGTTAGAACTTGAGAATAACCGAGTTAATAGGGATGCTATAATAATAGCATCCCAGCTATTAACTGTACACGAATAGTGGAAATACCATATTACAGTCGACTCTCGTTAATTCGAAACTCGAATTATCGAGTGTTTGAAATATCAAATAATTCGAAACAAAGGCTCAACAAACAAACGTTGATACAAGTTTGAACTTGTCGCAAAATGTATATATGTACTTACAATCTTTCCGCCTCTTTCTCTCTGCAACTTTGAATTGTCGAGTGTTGGACGCCGATGAGTTCGAATTAACTCGTCGTTTTGTTATATAGCAATGATTTTTTCGTACGAATTACCAAGTGCATAAAAATGTATTGATTTAGTTCGAAATATAAAGAGATTTTGTAGGGAACTCGTGATAACTTTGAATTATAGAGAGGTTCGAATTATCGCAGGTTTGAATTAACAAGAGTCGACTGTATATATTATATACAATATGACATTTCCACTATTCGTGTACAGTTTTGATTTGAGAACGTGACAGTAGGGGAGCAGGGGGCGTGTTGTAACATTTTTGAGCAAAACAATTATATTTCAAAAACTAAATATAGCATTGTAATGTAGGTACACTGTTTTGATAGATATTCCAAGTATTCAAGTATCGTGTCTAAACAAAAATGAAAATCCAGGTGTGCAAGCTTTCACGGCCAGTATTGTTCCAAGTCTTCATGGTTTCCGGGATTGTAGGCCGTGGTCCGGTGGTATTTCTACCTGACGTTTCGTCTACAACTGCGGTAGACATTCTCAAAGGCGATGTGGCAGCGGTCACACTGACCTGTGAGCCGCCAAGGAGGACTTCGACCGCTGCCACATCGCCTTTGAGAATGTCTACCGCAGTTGTAGACGAAACGTAATTCGACATACTATAAAGAACAACGTCGAAAATATAGCGTTAAAAATATCAAATTAAATTCATCCTGAAAAATTCTAGGTACTTCCACTGAAATACAGTAATGTGCACCGCCTATACCAAATTGGCTGTAGAAAGCGATTAAAGACAAACATAGTTAAAAGAGCTACCTGTCTTTGTTCCACTACAATCTTAATATAGGTACTGTACGACAAAAACAGGTGGCCCACTTAGCAACGCGTTACTCTATTACTCTATTTCAGTAGATACTACTTACCACTGTTACAACTTACAACTAGCCCCTAGCTATCCTTACTATATCAATTGGATTTACAATTTATTCCGAATTTATTATAAAAATAATAAATTAAAAATATGAATATCTACAAAGCCCAGATATCCGTAGCAGTTAATAACCTTAAAAAAAATAAATTTATATTTTTGTATTAGTTAATTTTTTGTCGGTAATTTGGCGACGTTTGAGTAGCTCTATGTTATAAATGTTAATTTTTTTAATTACTGTTATGCAAATTATAACATTTATGCAAAATATGCATTGACCAGTTCTTTAAATGATCAAGCTAACCTGTAATACCGGTTAAAAATAATTATTATAGACCTTCATGTTGTGCAAGTATATTGTTTAACAATTTGTCATTAATGAATAACAATTCCGCAAATTTTGAGGTACAATATATTGATATTTTAGGATTGACGCTCGAATGTATGCTCTCAAAGCGTTCTGAACGTAGCAAGGGGAACACGAATATATTATAAAAATTAATAAACAAACACTTGAAAAATTCTACACATTTATTAATCTCAATGATCGTTTCGGGTTCTTAACCCATCATCAGGAGTTTACATTAAAATGTAAATGTAAACTCCTGATGATGCGTTAAGAACCCGAAACGATCGTTGAGATTAATAAATGTGTAGAATTTTTCAAGTGTTTGTTTATTAATTTCTATTCAATCATGTTCTACCAAGTGCCTAGCAATAATTCTATAGAATTTTTGAATATATTATAAATGCAAGCACTTGATGTGTTGGATAATATTACGATTAATTAAAATGCATAATATAAAACAAAAACACCAACTAAAGTTGAAATAAATACTTACCTATATTTTGTTATTAAATCGAACATTTCCGTTTCATTATAAAAATTGCGTTTTTCGCATCCAACACAGGCGACTGGCATAAAAATACGTTGCTTTAAAAAATAGTGTATATTATTGACGAGTAGTGACAGTATGTTAAAATGAGCGATAGCGAGTTTTAACAGTCGCACGAGTCATAATATCATAACGCATGACATATATTATGTGGTATTTTTGCCATACCCACTATAAAATAGCTTCATTTCCCTTCATTTTCAGTATTTTCAAAAAAAATTTACAGTTCGTTTTGTGTCGCCAATCTCACTTCTATAGTAGGCCGAGAGTAGCTGTCAGTAGGTAATTGCGGGTGGATCAGGGCGAATAAACATAAATCACTATGAAATGGTTTGCTTTCACATCCTAGTGTTGGAAAGATACGTTCCCGCACACTAGCCTGTCAAAAGTCACTTTATATATGCATACATACATGCATGTAATGCAGCTATTTTATAGTGGGTATGGCAAAAATTATTAAACCTATTAAATATATATTATATTGATGAAGTATAAATAAAAAATGAATTAAAGTTATTTTCAAAACATGTTTATTTTTAAATTATGATAATATTAGAAATATATTATTATTGATACTGACAATAATGGGAACTGGGTGAAAAATCGGTTGCAAGATTTGAAACAAAAATAGTAACAAACAAACAAACAAACACATATACGGGGTCAAGCTAAGTAAAATCGTTTAAAAACATTTGATTTAATTATTATCATCCTTTTCCTATATAATATGTTAAGTCAGTTTTTCTTGCTTTTCCCCTTCTGTGACTTACCGTTTTCAACCATTCGGCTGCACCAACTGCGATATGTCAAATGATCATGTCTCACCAATGACGCATAATATTATATGAACTCCGAAGTAAAATTGTGAAATAATACGTGGCAAATTTCTATTTATGTTCCTTTGGGTGTGCATCATTTTCAACTTATTATTTAACAACAGTAACAAGTCAGTTTTCGTAATCACTTACTTAAATGGAATTTTTTAGAACCACAAATACCAATAAATACATAAATAAAACAGAACGCAAAAGAATACCCACTTCTACCCGACGTTCAACAATAGCTGAATTCCAAGTCTTCATGGTTTCCGGGCTTGTAGGCCGTGGTCCGGTGGTATTTCTACCTGAAGTTTCGTCTACAACTGCGGTAGACATTCTCAAAAGCGATGTGGCAGCGGTCGAAGTGTCCTCCTTGGCGGTTCACAGGTCAGTATGTCAGTGACTGGCGTCCTCTCTTCTTTTATACCTAGTACCAGTGTGTTCTCTGTTCGGTCATAGTCCGTCTCTCTGTAATTGGTCAACTGTGCAGTGTGTAGATGTGGGGGTGAGTTCTCTACTCGGTCGTATTCCGTTCTTGAACGATTGGTCATTGGTTTTGTATGTCGGAGTGCTGGTGAGAATGTCTACCGCAGTTGTAGACGAAACGTCAGGTAGAAATACCACCGGACCACGGCCTACAAGCCCGGAAACCATGAAGACCTGGAACAATGCCGGCCGTGAAAGCTTGCACACCTGGATAATAGCTGAATTGATCTGTCAAAAATTGGCAATTATATTGCCATGCTAGATTTTATCCAAGGAATGTAAGACAACACATTTGTGTAAACGCTTGGGACGCCTGCTCTTCCACAGACTGACGCCCCAAAAGACACTATGCCAGCGGCATACCAATTTGTGACACCGTAGGAATCAGTTTCCTTGTAGATGAGTGGAGCTCCTCCGTGTCCGGCGCAAGCATCTTTACCCTTTTCACCACCTGCACATATTTGATCCTCTGTTAAGACGTCCAATTTATTTTTAAGTAATACATCATCGCATACTGTAGATGGAACGATTGGTATGTCGTAGTTAATTTTTTTAACGTCTTCAGGATCGTCCATCTTCCAAACAGCAAGCTGAAGACGTTTGCCTTCAGCAACGTTTGAAAAATATGAGGCTTCAGTTGGAAGGCAAACTGGTTTTATAAAATCTACGAAAAAACATTTTCTTAAAATTGTGAGGACTACGAAAGTTCTGCGTATACCTAAGTTGAGAATGATAGGCTCTACAAACAAGTATTTTTTTTTCTTCGGAGCTATTTTGTATTATGTCAGTCTTGTGACTTCTTGTGAATTTACACTACGCGTTTCAGCAACGAGTTGCCACCTCCAGGTTAATTAACCACACCTGAAGATGGCAACTCGTTGATGAAACGCGTAGTGTAAATTCACAAGAAGTCACAAGACGGACATAATACAAGGTATTTCTAATACTTCATAATATTCATATAGTGACTTGTATTTATTTATTTATTGTAAATTATAGACGCGTCGACAACTTAGGTCATTAGCGTCTTGTTTACATCAAATAACAACTCACTTAAAACTAAATGACATCACAAAACATCCATGAGCGGAGGCGGGATTCGAACCCACGACAGTGTGATCCAAAGGCCGCTACGCTAACCGTTACACCACTCTGTCCTCTACTGACTTGTAGAACCAACACTAAAAATGTATCATGATTGTATCTACCTGTAATTAATACATCACTGGTGAGTTTCAAAATTCCGATATCATTTTCTTTGGAACGGGCATCATATTGGAAATGGGCCATTGAAATATCAACGTTCACCTCTAATTTCTTTGATCCCCTGTATCCTCCTAATCTTACACCAACACTAAAATAATAATATTTTAAAATAGATTATTGACAATTCTTGTTCAAAACTGAATTATAAAATCAAATGAAACAGCAGAGATAATTATTTTTTCATGAACTACACTGCACAACAATACATTTTTTAATAATTATTAAATAAACTGTGTCTTCAAATCGTACAGTAGCCGTGTGATAGAAGGCGATACGCTACGAACTACAGTGTTGGAGCCATAGCTTGATTTTGTTTATTTGTTATTAAAAATAATAAATTGAGAAACATTAAATTACTATTGAATTTACATTAAATTAATATTGAATTTTATTTTCCAACACTAGTGTGGGAAAGACACGTTCCCACACACCGGCCTGTTAAGTGACCCATTACAGGCCAGTATGCATACATATAAAGCAGCTATTTTATAAGGGCTATGACAAAAAATAATATTTGTATTTTTCTAACAACATTACTTACAGCCTGAGCATGTTTGGTGACCTGATGCAGTGCGCAGCTGTTAAAACAAATCTTTGATGAATTAGTACCCCACTGCACAAGATGTGTATCTTATTTGTGTCTGAAAAGAAGAAATATTTATAACACACATTTTACATAGAATTTAAAAGATAAAAAAATTAAATCAGTAATACTTTTTTGCAAGTGAAATAATTCATGTTTTTATCTAGTGAAGCAATCCCCATATCAGCATAAATAACATTAATTGAACATTTTTAGACTGGAAAAACTCTGTACATACATCAATAGTATACCTACACAAACACACAACACAATACAGCTAAATAAATGTAAATAATATTAATAGCAATATTAAACATTTTCATTTAGTCTTTTCTGCTATTTTAACTTTTTTTTGCCATACCCACTACAAAATAGCTACTTTCGATGTATGTATAGCGGCCTTTAATGAGTCATTTAACAGGCAGGTGTGCGCAAATGTTTTATTTTCCGCATTAGCGCAGAAAATAACAGTTGCCATAGCAACTTCTGTTTATTCGCTCTATACGCCTGCTTACGCTTGCGTGCGCCTGTCATTACTTACTTGCACGAACTTCGCGGCACACTGTGGAAGGAAAGATGGCGGCGCAATTGAACTGTCAGAATTTTTTGAAAATGACGTGAAACTTAGGTATTTTGTAGTGGGTATCTTGAAAAGACCATCACATTAACTGAAACATCGACTATATGAATTATAATTTCGCCTGTTTGATCTTTAATTTATTGAATAATATAGGTATTTATTGAATAATATACGTATCTCCTTTTGAGAATTGCTTCGTTGGACAAACTGCTGACATTACTAATAAATTTCTATTGCTTGTTCTCTTGAAAAACATTAGAAATTTATAAAGAGGGTGAGAAAGCGATATTGTAGTCTTGTAGACTCTAGACGTTCGACAACTGTAGTCATAATCGTCAATGTTTGTTCAATGAGACCTACAATATTCTTATTCGCCAGATAACGCTAGTGGAAAGTAAGGTATGTGTCAAACGTGTACATTTTTTATTCATCAGATGCGCTAGTAGCAAGTTAGATATGGCAAACTTTTAGAGATTAACGGTTTGTGTTTATTCATTCTTCATTTATCCATTGTTAAGCAACAAATAAATACAAAACTGCGATTTAGTCCTTAAATTGTTGAATGCACAGATACTGTACCTGCTAGTGGCGCCATCAGGTGGCAGAAAATATAAACAGTATGGATTTATATGACATTAAAGTGACATATACCTCACTTGCTAGTGGTGCCATCAGATGGTAAAAAAGAAGTCTGGCAGCCCTCATTGCAACAAACTCTCGATGAAATGCAATTCTAAAAACAATGAATTATATTAAATTACCTGTATTGAGGTAAAGCAAAAGAGCTGACCAAGGATAATCGTTTGTATCACTATCAGTTCCTACTGAACTATAATTCCCGCAGTTCGGTTTACTAGGAAGGTCATACGATTGCGAAGACGATCCACCACCAATAATTAATATTGGTCTGCTAGTTGTCTGTATTACGTAAGGAAAAGATGGTGGACGCTGTTTACTTGGTGGACTGCTTACATTAGTACCATTAGTACCATAACCCCCATGTCCTGAACTCTGACCACCATAACTACCATGTCCTGCACCATGACCACCATAACCTGAACCATGACCACCATAACCGGAACCATGACCACCATACCCGGAACCATGACCACCATAACCACCATGTCCTGCACCATGACCACCATAACCAGCAGACCCAGCAGAACCAGCATCATAAAGGCCAGGAGGAACGTAACAACACACGAGAGGTTGATTATTCGCATAACCACACTGCGATTCCTGAAGAAACTTCTTCACTTTTGGATGTAAATTTCCTCGCAGCAAAAATTTCATTAAATATTTACATTGTCTTAACGCAATGCATTTTCCGTTTTCAAAGTTTGGAGTAATACATGTTTGAGATAATTTATCCCTGGATAAATTCATTTCAGCTGAAATATAAAGCAATTAAACATATCGATTAACTGGATATATATAACATGTAAAGTCTATTGAAATTTTTTTTCGTTAGAAAGCAGTCAATTATATAATTGATTCGAAACATATTGGAAAAAATCATTTTACCAACCATAGTCACAGTCAGGATTCTAACCTGAACCTTTCCACTTTCGCGACGGAATGAGCTTACATTTACTCAATCGTGACAAGATTACTAATCAAACATTCTCTTTATATGCTTCAGAATCAATTGATTTTCACTACATGCGAGAGTTAATTTATTATAGCTAGGTAGTAGGTGTGAATCTTCGTTCTAGCGAGAGCTCATCATGAAAGTGAAAATTATTTCAAACACCCTTTAATGGGATATGGGACTGTGACTATGGTTGGTCAAATGATTTTTTCCAATATGTTTCGAATCAATTATATAATTGGCTGCTTTCCAACGAAAAAAATTTCAATTGCAATTCAGCCGTATGAATCTTATTAATTATGTCAAGTCTATATTATGTTGGCTGGAAAGTATATAATTTAATTTCCTTTATTTCCGTAATGCTACATGTAATGTGGAAAACTTCAACATTAAATTATTACATATATTAGATAAATGAATGTACTTTAATAAATATGCGACATTTCTTATCTTCGCTAATAAACAATAGCCTAGGAACAGGGGTCGGCAACCTTTTGAGACGGAAGAGCCAAAAGTTACAATTTACAAAATTTCCCAGTTTTTAAAGAGCCACTAACATTTTTAGTTCAATATTATGGTATTTGATTAGGATTATAACTAAACAAACAGAACAGTGTTGCCACATTTAAAAAATGTCAGCTGTCCGTATACTCTCTACTCCACATATTGTCACTGTTCTCTGTGTTGATTGTTTTTATCCTGTTTAAAGTTTTGTTTGCGGTTTTATGAGTTTTAAAAATATAATTATTAATATTTGCGCATGGAACTGCAAAGCCGCATCTTGACATCATAAGTGCCGCATGCGGCTCGCGAGCCGCAGGTTGCCGACCCTTGGCGTAGGAATAAACCTTACTCTTTTTCATATTTTCAAGTATCCAGCTCATGTAATTTATTACGTTCGTATAAATTCCAGGCCAGCCCACAACGCCACATGTGAATCCAAATGACACGATACCATCGACATTATATACAGTGTCTCCGATCTCGTTTACTTTGACGGACATGAGCGGCCCTCCACTATCACCACGACATGAGTCTTGTTGGGTATCTCCGCCAGCACACAGGTTAGTCTCTTTAATAGTTATGGCACTCCTTTTAAATTTCGCTTGACAATCCTCAAAGGATATAGGTTTAACTACAGCTTTTAATAAAACGTTGCTTTCAGAACTTGTTTCCGTTGTACCCCAACCGGCAACGTAAAGTTTGTTTCTATAATATGAGAATGCTATATCGTTTTCATCTTTCGGTAAACATATCGGTTTTACAAACTCTAAAATAAAAGTATTTAAAGTATTAACAAACAAAAATTTTAACACTTCGACTAGTGGCAGGGTTGCCAGATCTACTATTTTTAATAGTAGTCTACTATATTGACCCTCAATCTACTATCTCCTATTGAAAAGTGTATACAGTAGCAAAATCTACTACATTCTAATCTTTTCGTGTTTTTGTGTATTTTTGGTGATTGTAGCCAGTGCCGGATTTAGGGGAGGGCAACCGGGGCTACAGCCCCGGGGCCTCCACAATAGAGACTTCGGGAAAAAAATTATCTGAATTATTAAATTTTGTCGTTGAAAATATGCTAAATCGCGTTAATAATTTTAATAAGTAATCATAAGGAAATGTTTTTTGACTTCCACTGCACAATAAATACGTGGTTTTGGCATTTCGATGTGTAAACGCGGTAAACGTGCCGTGCGAGCGCTGAGGTGGGCGTGTGGCGGCCCTCTGTCGGCAGTACCTTGGATTGGACGGTACGCGAAGCGATAGGCATATAACTCGACTGAAAAAAATTATCCACTTTATTTGGAAAATAATTTGGGACCAGGTAAGTCTGTAACATGTTAAATTATTTAATTTTGAACATGTACGTCTAAAAATATAAGTATATCATTATTAAAAATTAAGGGCCTTATAATTGTTTCTACAAAACTACTATATTTTTTTCAAATCTACTATATTTATATTATGTATCTATTATTTTGGATTTTATAAATCTGGCAAACCTGATTGGTGGGCAATTTGTGTTTGAATTAAATATTTGAATATGCTTATTTTATTTACTATCAGTACGAGCGGCAAACAGCCTTTTACAGTTCAAACTAATTAGCTATATATAACCGTACATTACGGATTTTAATGAAGCCATAGAGTTTGTAAGGTTATAAGCTATAAATTAGGAATTTCCAAGTACTTATGTTTTCTGAACATAATTAAAATTAATTTTTTATAATAATATAATCATCAAGATTTTTATTATGTAAAACTAATTATTTTGCTATTACTAATTTCAAAATAAAATCAATATAACGTGTGTCCCAAAAAACCATGCTCTGCAGACATAATTCGTAATAATTACTTACAATTAATGTATATCTTCTGTATACTAATGATATTTTCTGGCCTATATAAAACTAGGTGGATAAAAGTTTTAAAATAAAAAAAAAAATTGTAAAGGATTTTTTGCAATACTCACTACAAAATAGCTACTTTCGATGCTTGTATACCGGCCTGTAATGGGTCATTTAATTGGCAGGCGTGCGTAAAATATTTTACTTACCGCACTAGAAGTAAACGGTTGCCATAGCAACTTCTGTTTATTCGCTCTATCCGCCTGCGTGCGCCTGCCATTGCTTACGGGCATACTGTAAAAGTAAACATCGCGACGCAAATGATTTGTCAAATTTTTTTGAAAATGAAGTGAAAAGTAGGTATTTTGTAGTGGGTATGGCAAAAAATACCATATATATCTCGTGCGCAATGGTATTATGACTCGTGTGACTTTAAAAACTCGCTATCACTCGTTTTACATGCTGTCATCACTCGCCGTAATATAGCCCATTACACATCTAGATATACAGTCTACTATTAAATTTTTTGGCATCTTGCTATAGAATAGCACACAGCTACATTACACAATTTTATGAAATACTACATAAATGAATCTGAAGCATGGTTTTTCCTCGGGTTCTACGAATAGAGATTATTTTTTATTTATTAATTAATGAGTTATAAAAAGTGATAGAGAAAGAGAGAGCCATAATTTTGAGGTCTCTTTTCTGAATAATAAATTGACGTTTAAGAACAGACGGGTGGATCAAAAATAAAATATTAAATAGCTAGGTATCGTAAATGTTTTACATAACCAAATCATTAAATGTGCTATGTACACGTAATTGGATGTAGAATAATGTTGGGAGACAGCTGGATGTGGCTTTATTTGCACAAAAAAGTTAAATCGAAGGCAAAGCCAAAAGTGCACACTTCGCCAAGTTTGCCACTGTATGATAAAAATAACTTTTTTACAACAGATCTTTGTTTATAACAATTAAACAACTGAACGCGTCTCAATGAATTTCAGTCGGGTTCTATTCTGATAGTAAACATAGCGAATAAAAAATAAACTAAGTTGATCCGTCAAGAATTGCGACCTGTAGAGCTCGAACGTACGTACGTACAGACCATTCGACAATTGCTGTTAATTTTAGGACTTATCATGAACTCTAATCAATCTAAAAATGATTCCATTTTATAGAATAGAATCTCTCCTTTTCGGAAAGCTGCAATTTGAAATAATTTCTTGCGAAATTAACCAAGATATAACTATTTGTATGAGCCGAGGTATGAGCGGAACTCAGCTCTGGCGCGTAAAGCGATAATAAAGCACACTTCTGCTAGTGGTGTGTGCAATTTACCATTCAAACAACAGTCATTGACATTCAAGTCCTTATTATATCGCTTCCGAGTTGCTAACGGAACCTCGCTCTACCGTTTTAATTTCAAACCCACCTGAAAACTTAATTTTTTCTTTCAACTTAACCAATGCAATATCGTTCAGCAAATGTCCTTTGCCTCTGTCGTAATCTTCATGAATAACTATTTTATCCACCGGAACTTTCAATATTGGATCACTGCACTGACCAGCACGGCAATCGATATCTGTTCTGACGTCATGTTCACCAAGAATTATGTTCACTCTATTCAAAATGTGAGACACAAATCAATTAATAATTATTAGTTGTAATGATATACAGTGTGTAAACGGTAGTATCGAACATAAGGAAAATACACTGTGATTTTGGAATTTGGATCAATAAAACCTGGCTAAAAAAGCAAGCTTTTTCCTGTTCTGTGTCGCGTTGCGTAGGTATCCATGCGAAATGTTAGCTTTTATAACTCCTGTTTCTAAAGTTCATTATTCGAGCACTGTGAGGCGGACGTAAAGAGGCGTATTTTAGTCACCGTGAAAGTCCAAAGCGTGCGTAAAAGTACAATCTCTACATCTTATAAATTCGAAATTTCCGCACTTTGTACAATACAAACACTTACTGACTATCGATCGATGTGTTCCTATATATAGTATCGCGCATACAAAGTCCACATCATGAGAGAGTCATGTTTTTAATGATTTATACAGAAGTTAATAACTTTAATAAAAATAAACTAAATCGTAACTTAGTCTGTAATTGTAAAGTTCTAAGGACTAGAAGAGCGAATTTTTCGTTTTCATAATTTTTTTTCTCTCTATTAAACTTTAGAAGCAGTCGTTATAAAAAATTATGTTCGATACGTCCGCTTAAATTGAGGGACTGACGCATACACAACCAGATCGAGTGCGCACAGAAAGGGAAAATCTTGCAAAAAAAAATCCCATGATATTTTCCCTATGTTCGTTAACCGTTTACACACTGTACATGTATGTAGGCCTACTAATCTCTTACGAATTAAAATTTATATAAAACAGATGATAATTACAGTGAAACGTTTGATAATCCGGTGTAAATACAGTGTCCAGCCGTTAACACGAATCGATTATTTAACAAACTTCCGCCACATAGACAAGATCTGCCGTTTGCTAAAAAGAGGAGAACAATTTAAAATTTCAAACAAACAAACGGTTTGATGGCCTATCGCAAATTATTTTGCGAGTGTCTAATTTGACTCGCATGCACTTCTAATAGCGCCATTTTCTTCGAATCACGAATATCATAATGACAGAATACATACACTCGTCATAATAACCGAACAAAACATACGAACATTAGGTCAATGTAAGCGGTTGGTCAAATTAACCGGAGTCATTCAGTCATTTTAAGCAGACTAGGTTCATGCTAGATAACATATTAAAACCATACTATTACAACATAATAAGCAGTTTGGTCATTATATGGGAAGTCATAATAAACGGACTGGATTGAATTTCATACGTGTATCATATTCCAAGCGTGCCATCCAAGGAAACTCTCCAATGTCTGCTTCTTTTCCAAAAATTATCCGTTCATGTACTCCACTTAAACCGCAGTACGGTGGATCCGGAAGCAGGACATCTGGATCCGGCTGTTCCCCATAACCAGTAGAACCGATGTAGATAGAATCTGAAAAAATAAAATATTAACCGTCTCTTTTAGTCTAATGCAGTGGTTCCCAAAGTTGACTGGACCGCGACCCACCTAACAATAACTTCCAATTTCAGGACTCACCTCTTGACTGTCATGAAGAAAAAAGGGGCATAACTATATGAATGCTTGATTCCAATAAGAAAAAAAACATTCAGACACGTTTCAGATATGTTTCAAAGAAAAATGAGGAGTTAAAATCAATTTGAATCGTTTTTAAAAATTTATCAAAAAATCCTGGGTGTCCATTTATATTACTTTTACTACATTTCTCCATTTTGCCCATTAATAAAGTAAGTTTAAAATTAATTATATTAAATTGTGTTATTCATATAAGAATAATAATCATTTTACACATTTATCGGTTTTGAAATTTATATACAATTCGAATGATAACAGTAATTTGTTATTTTAATCAAACTTTTATGATATGAGATACGTCAATTTTAACAACCGACATTTTTTTCAAAAACGACCGTGACAGAAAATTTTAAAGAAATCAAAAAATATATTGAGTTGACAATTGTGGGAAATCTTTTTATTTTGACGATTCTCTATCTTTCAGCTTCATATTACGGCCCTCTTCAGAAGTCTTATATAAAAGTAAAATTAAGTAATTTTTTCAATTTTTTTGCATAAACAACAATGATATTTTCGTATTACTCATGAAGATTGCGGAAATATGAGACCGAATATTCAATATAAAAAGATTCCCCACAATTAAAGATGTTTTTGCTGTGAATTCGAGTGATCCGTTTGTCACGCCAGAAATAGAAAAATATACTAGGATACGATAGTTTTTGAAAGATAAAATATTAAAAAGATAATTAGGGATAACTAAGTTTAAACCACTAAAACAGAATAAAATCTGCAATAAGTATTTTGAAATGAATATTTTGTGTGTTAGTTAATTTCTTCTTTACAGGTTCAGTCGTAAATAAATTAGTTACGTACCTATTATTAAAATATAAAATAATATCCAAGTGCTAAGGAAAGTGATACACTTTATCATCTCTAAATTGCAACAATACACCTCACAACTAATAAACTAGCTTGTAACTGCACGGTTCTACTATAGTATGGTATATTACAGATCACTGGCAAGGTAAAGTTACATTCCGTAAACCGGGATCAGGTTTTGCATTTTTTACGTCATCATTCGCAATCCAAAACTCAACTGAAATAAAATTGTTTCTTTTATTCCTAACCGCTTAAAAGTTTATAAGCGAAGCCAAGTCTAACACTATCATCTTGACCCTACCATTGCATGGGTGAGAATTGAGAAAAAAATCATGATCAACTGATTTTGTGAGTGCATTATGCAAGCATCTGAGATTAAAACGTTATGTACTGATAGCCCAGTCGGAAGACCAAAAAAAAAATAGAATCAACAGCAATCTTATGATTAGGAATTGTTTGTGTGTTGAGTGTTAAAACAAATTGACACGGCGGAGGGACTATGCGTCAGCCGCCATATTGATAAACAGGTTTTTGCGAATATGTCGAGAACGGAAGATTCTACGCAGAAAACACAAGAAAACTTTTTTTCAGAAAAATGAATGTTCTTTCGTTTTTATTCAGACAATTTTTCTGTAAAATCAGTATTTTAAGAGTTATTGCACTTAACATTTTTCATTTTTCATTTTTTGCTAAATAAAGCTGTTTTCTGTACGATAAACGGTTCCGGAAATATTCGCCAAAAACGAAATTTTTTTTTAATTTCAACACCCTGTATCTCTAAAATGATGCATTTTAGAGGATAAGTTAATAGAAACTTTTTTTCATATTTTTGGACGAGCTATCACATCCTGAAGTCCTGCGCATATATTATGAAACACCCTGTATATATATGTGTTAGCACGATAACTCTCGAAAGACTCAATCGATTTTAACGAAATTCGGTACACACGTTGAAATCCATCACCGCATGGAACCTATTTAAAATGGACCCAATCAGACCATTTTAAGGGTGGGTTTAGGGGTTGAAAAATGTTTTTGGGCCCAAAAATACCGAAAAAATTCTCAGAATTGTTTCAAAATTGAAATTTAACCTTTTAGTAAAGTTAAAAATGTGCTGCTAAAATTTTAATTAAATCGGCCCAACAGGACCGGACTTACAAATTTTATGAAAACATTAGTTTGACGATAGTGCTATACTTACTGACGGGTGTATTTAATTTGGTACAGAGGTTAAATTGATAATAATATTTAAATTAAGAAAAAAAGTATTATTTTAAGGGTGTATTAAGTGGTTAAATTTTTTATTTTGTCCAAAAACAAACTTAAATTCACATTATAACGCTACAACACTACGAGTATACTGTCGGCAGGGTTTGGCACTGCGACCCGAGTTTTTTTTTTTAATTTAATCGGTCAGTGAGTATACCTATGTGATTGTATATAAATTATATGATTTGTACTCAATTACATCTTATTACGTAGGTACGTAACTGAAAGTATTGGCAGGTAAACAAACAAGATGTGCTGTATATAGTATAAAATACCCAAGGCCTTGATTAGTGTAGGAAATATTATACTGAATGGCGCAAAAACAAAGATTGTGCGACATGCATTTTCATTTAATTTATTGTAAGGTACCTAACTGTCGGCGAATACCTAATCGTTGAGAAGCAATTTAATTAAGTGCAAAATTATTTGAAGGAAAATTTAACAAAGACTATTTCGCACTACATTGATCAAAAATGTTAAAAAACTTTTTAACAAAAAAAAAACCTCCTTCAAAAAGCCACTAAAAAGAGTAAAATAATGAAAATTTGAGGTCTGTGCCAATTAAAATATGAAGTTGGTTAAAAAAAGAAGATATTAATCACTATACTATACTTTTTAACCGACTTCATATTTTAATTGGCACAGACCTCAAATTTTCATTATTTTACTCTTTTTAGTGCCTTTTTGAAGGAGGTTTTTTTTTGTTAAAAAGTTTTTTATTTTTTACATTTTAGTGTCAAAAAGTGACATTTACCTTAAAGGAATCACACGCCGTTACTCACTTCTATTAAACCGACTTTCTTACGCTGTCTGATGTGTCAAAAAGTGACATTTACCTTAAGGTATCACACGCCGTTACTAGCTTTTATTAAAATCAGCCGAATTACTGAACCGATTTTGATGAAATTTCTATGAGACCAATCTGAAAGTATAGCCTTTCAAATAAAAAAATATTTTTCAAAATCGGTTCATAAACGACGAAGTTATCCGCGAACACACATAAAACATAAAACAACCACATAAAAAATATATACCTACGGTCGAATTGAGAAACCTCTTTTTTTTGAAGTCTATTAAAAATGTTTTTGCTCTCCAAAGAAATGATTTATTTATTTAAGCGCTATCCTTTTGTTCAAAGCAGTTTATCTCAATTATATTTTATGATTTCTTTGCATAAGTAGGTAAAGCTGAAATAACAAAAATCATTGCATATTTCAAATTCAGACAAAAATTTAAATACAATCTGATGAAAGTGACACCCGTTATATTTTGTGCTTCATTATGAAGGTGCACAATTTTATCTCATTTTCCTCATATTATTACGTTAACATTTCTTTTTATTTTAATTTTGAATAAATAATTAAAGAAAAAAAAAATGATTAATAAGTCATTGAAAATTTATAATTTTGCAAGAATTATATAAACTCCTGGTCAAAATTAACACACCACTTATGTTTTTCCTTTATAGTCTTGAAGAAATAATTTAACTGTAAGCATTTTTATTTATTTTTTATTATTAATGGAACGCCCTTTGCTTTGATCCCGGGCGAAGCCGGACAGGGCCGCTAGTTTTACCTATAATTTTTGATTTTGGCAGTGTAAGTGAATCATGAATCATGACTGCTTAATTATAAGTAATCTGTATTTTTTGTTCATATACATAATTTTAATTGATCCTGTTATTACATTTTTTTGTTTATACATACTTATCGTTAAAAAGGTTTATGCAAAATAATTGATACTTACCTTATCAGGATTATAAGGATTATAGTTCAAGCTCCTACCGTATTAAAGTCTACTGGACAACACTACGAAAAAGGGGGCAGTATAGCCTAGTGGTTAGCATGCTTGGTGCCGCAACCTCTAGACTGGACTGCCGTGGGTTCGAATCCCACCTGCGCACATGGACGTTTTGTGATGTTATTTACTTTTAAGTTAGTTGTTATCTAGTGTAGTTGAAAGACGCTAATGACTTTAGATGTCGACGCGTCTATAATCTACAATAAATAAAATAAATTAAACACTACGAAAATTTATTAGAGAACATCAAATCGGTGGCAGACTAATTCGGTTTTTTTAAATATTGTTTTATATACCTACTAAAGTGTCAACACTACTTGATGAAATTTATGCAGATTATATTGAAAAATATCAATTATTTACCATTGTCTACCTTATAAAGTTTTTTTCATACCTGGCACACTTCATACTGAACATTTATCCAATTGTAAAAATTTCATAGTATAGTCTATTATTACGGATCACTCTGTATATAAACGGCAGGCAAGAGTTCTGAGAAACGGGTCTGCTTACTGAACAACTGGTACCTGCGCGAAAGTTCTAGAGAAAGCGAGAACGCACTAAGCTTACGGCACGCAGCATATATAAACAGCAGTCAACGGTGAGTCAGGCATTCAAGCCTACGAGGGATCAGTCAATGGAGAATACTGAGCGACAAATAGTACGTCTGATATAAATGCAGTGAATATAAATATTTGAAACATAAATAACTAGAAATAAATAGTCCTGGTATATAGTTAATTGTTACGAGTTATTGTATATAGTTGTTTGTTTTGCTTTGTAATTACTGTTTAGTTATTGTGTTTTTAATTATTGTAAATAAATATTTATTCCGCCAACTCAGAAAACAGTTTTGTAACAGTATTATATACGAGATACTGACCATAACAAATTATTTGAATAAATCGAATTAGTCTGTCACTGATATTGTATCGAAATTTGATTAATAACGTCTAATTTGCTTTTTTTTAAAATAATTTATTGTTTGTTGACAATAACAATGACAATGATACGTCTTATATAGTAGTCTTTATTAATTATTTTAGCTAAAAATAATAATTTCAGCCCAATGTGCAAAAAGAAGTTGAAACATTTTTCAAAAAAGACGTGTATTTTTTACTAAACTTAAAAAAGTTTTTAAGATTTTGGAATGAGATAAAAAGCATGGTTTAGGCTTTAGGGTGTTCTTTGCTTTATGAAATATATAGTAGGTACTCGATTTGAAATTCGATAAGGAGCAATATAAATACAGCGATTGAAAAGGACATTACATTAATTTTGTGCCTCCAATTTTAGTCAAATAAAAAAAAAAATGGTAATTTTATTTGTAAAATGGACAGTTTGCTAACAAAGACCAAAAATCGAATTGTGATCGCAATTTTTCACGGCTTAAGCACAATTTTTTAGGGAGAATGTCCGCAAATTGTCTTGTTTGTTTGTTTTTTCCGAAATATATAAAACGACTGCTCTAATAATTATTATAACAATGAAGATTATTTTATATTTTGAATATTTTTAGTTAATTCTTACTTTCTATTTTTTTTTTTTTTTCATTGCAAAATCGAAAAATAGTTGGTTTACCAAAGAAAAATAGTTGAAATTAATTAATGTCTACGTGCATTTCTGAAGAAGTATTTTCGTAAAAAGGTGTAAAAGAAAAACAAAATTTAAAAATATTCAAATAGAATTATTCTATTCAGTTACTGTAAATACAGGAAATTATTCATAAAAATAATATAAAATAAAACCAAATATTGCTATTTATTATTAGTATTATATTATAAACTACCTATATAAAATTAAATATCACATTAATTTTTCATCGATAAAAAAAAAATTAAATCACAAAACACAAATTTTATTTTCCTCAAAAATGTTAGTTTTTCGGTTTTTTTAAGTTTTGTGTCTTAGTTTAATTAAAAATATAAAAACTACTGAAACCTTCACAATTTTTGTATAAAAATATGGTAGACCCTGTTTTCTAGGGTTTGTTATAAAGAAAAATTTGTTTATTGTCATTGTCGGGACTTGAAGACTGGCGCTGACAGGAAATTTTTAGTCGCTCGACTTCTTATGAAGATGCACTCACTTGCAACTGTTACATCGGACGATTAAGTATGTGACTCACTTAGTTTTGTCTTTATGCGCTGACCGTCGACCAAAAAATTGCCTGTCAGCGCCAGACCGACACTCCCAGTTTTACAAATCCACTTTCGATGTATATATAGGGGCCTTTAATGAGTCATTTAACTGGCAGGTGTGCGGAAAGTGTTTTACTTACCGCACTAGGGCAGAAAAAAAACGGTTGCCATAGCAACTTGTGTTTATTCGCTCTATACGCCTGCGTGCGCCTACCATTACTTATTCACGAATTTCACGGCATACTGTAGAACTAAAAATGGCGACGCAAATGGACTGTTAAAATGCTTTGAAAATGAAGTGAAAAGTAGGTATTTTGTAGTGGGTATGGCAAAAAATACCATATATACTAGTAGTATGTAACGCGTGGCTAAGGTGGCAAGTCTGACAGCCGCGATTTACAATACTCTCCTAAGGTTATGTTTCGGCGCGCGCGGTAAACTCACACTCATTCTGGTATAAATGCAACATAACCTTAGGCTCGTATCGCAATATTGCGACTGTAATATAATTCGTCACTTAAGCCACTTGTTGCATAAATATCTATTATTTGAGGAATTTAGATTATCAGTTCATAATTACTTTTAGGGATTTATATTTGTTAAGAATTTGATCGATATATCAAAGATGATAAAAAATCATCTCCATGAGCACACTTGAGATAAATTTTTTTTATGATATTGTTTCAATTAAGTAGATAACACAAAAAAGTAGTTTTTGGTTGCCGCAATTTTTGAGGCTGGAGTAAATTATACGATTTTTCTCAAATGTTGGATTAGGATTAAGAAATGAGTCGTTGGAAAAATCTCCATAATAGATATAAAGTAAATGAACAGTAAATTATATATCGATATAAAAAATAAGTGAAACATTAAATGAGCAAGTAGTTTTATTTTGACTCCAAAGTGTAGAGAAACACTGAATTAATACTATTATTTATATTTTGTAGAATAGTTAATGCTAAGATGTACATTGTGCCACAAACACAGCAAATAATTTTGACAATTAAGATTTATTTATAATAGAGCTTGCAAAGCACGTCATAAAATGTATATTTTATAAATGTTTACTATTTTCGAAAGAAAATTCAAATTTGTCTAAACACCAATTTACACTATTTACTTTGGGTTCATATGTCAGCTGAATTATAAAGATGCGATTAATTTTGAAAGATCTTACTTTTAACGGCCATTATAAATATTTACATTCTTCTCGATATTTAAAAAAATAATCCAGACTGTATAGTCTCGAGGAAACGTAGTACATTATCCCGGACAAGTAATTAGTAAAGATTCCAGAGTGAAGACGTTCTTAAGGTGATTTTCAGTCTAAACATCTCAGATTCCAGATTAGATAAACCTACCTAAGACGTAGGTACTTATCGCACTTCATCATATTAATTCTTTTTTACACTAACAGGACCTGTAGGTAATGTTTCCAACCGGTATATTTAGTTAGTTTTAATAATAAAATAATTTAATGACAATAATTCATGTCCATGATATTTAATAAAGGTAGAATCAGGTGAAAAGAATTAATGTTATAACGATTTATTTTCAAGTCACAACGCTTCGTGATTTGAGGTGGAAAAAGACCTCAAATTAATAAAAATATATGAGCACTGTGGTTGGAATAAAAACAAAAATAAAGACAGTTACTTCTTACCACAGCAGTTTTATTGATGGATGTACATTTCGAAAGTTATGCTTTCATCTTCAGCAAACACTATACATTTGCTGAAGATGAAAGCATAGCTTTCGAAATGTACATCCATCAATAAAACTGTTGTGGTAAGAAGAAACTATCATTATTTTTGGACCTAAAATTAAGTTTTCTAATTTCTTCAGATGTCTGTTCCCACCTGAAGAAGTTTGAAAACTTAATAATTTAAAGTCTTTTTTCACGTGATTCACCTATATAAAATAATTTAAAATTACAGTCCAATAAATTTCTTAATCTTTACATCAACCATTTAAAACGCAGATCCAAAATGAACCGTGTAAATAAAACTTCTAATACATCTTAGTAAAAATTTTCTAAAGTGTTGCTCTTTGTTTGGTTACGTTTTTATTATCCTTGCGGGTCACGAATAACTCTATATTTTGCAAATTTACATCATTACCATTCAGTTACAGTAATATTGATTACGGCCTTAAATTTCGTATAATCCACTCAACATATTCCGAAGTTTTAGTGTAGACCCCGGACCATCCTTCCATTCCACATGGCGACGGTCCGAACGATACAATGCCGACCGAAAACCAGGTCACATCGTTCTGATTATTCTTTCTGGGTGCCATTAGTGGCCCACCGCTGTCACCTCGACAGGAGTCCTTCCCCTTTTGCCCACCGGCGCATAGTTGAGTAGGACCCAAGTTTATGTTGGCCCGACTGTATACAGAATTGCAATCCGATGACGACACAACTGGTACTTCGAGTTTCAATTTGACATCGCTTTCAGAACGAGTTTCAGTTTTGCCCCAACCGGCAACCCATAGATTCTGTCCATTGTACGTTTCTCTTAAAAGTGATTCGGTGAGTGGGAGACAAATGGGGTCGATGAAATCTGAAAGGAATTTATTTATTTATTTATTCGTCAGTTCAACCCATGAACAATTTTTAAGCAGTTAGACTGACCGAAAAATAAGGCATAATTTTTTGGGGAAGCTCCAAACATCTAATCAGATTATTCCGATTACAAAAAAAAATGCTGTTTTACACAATAAACTTTTTTTTCTCAGAACAGAAAAACGATAGTTCCTAAAAATTTGCAATCGGTATTAAATAAATGAAACAAAAAAATACTGACGACAATTTTTTGTAAAAAAAAAACTGTTAATGTAAATAATAAATACACGGGTAAGAACCATACCAAGTGACGTCAGCATTATACGGTATTTCCTAAAGTGAACATTCTAAAACAACATAATTGTCAGTTATTAACATGTTTCTAAAAGGTATAAAAGTTGCTTGTTGTATACAATTAATTGTAGGCATATTCAGGGCCGAATTAAGTATCGAGATAGGCAAAGCTGGGCAAAAAACCGTTAATCCGTTAATTTAACGAAGTTAACATTTGCTTTAACGAATTAACTTCTATGTTAATCTCACAAACTATTGACGATCTTTTTAACTTCCGTCAACATAAGTCCGTTAATCGTTATTTAGGTACCAACAATACAATAAATATTACTAACAAACAAAAAGTTGTTGTAAGTTTTATATGTACCTTCCTACTAGACTAAATATCAGAACTAAATTTAAATTGTGTTTTAAAGACCACCAACGGTTAAGGTTATTTGGGCCTAGCACCAATTCATATTTTCAATTCATTATTATTTTTTTTTTTAATAATAAATTGAAAATCCAGTTGACACTTTTATAATAATAAACTATTGCTTGGTTGACTCACTGATTACAATAAAAAGTGGTACCTCTCTTTTCCAACCTGACACTGTCACTTATAGTTGTGCCTATGACTCTATCTATGATATTTCTATGGGATTAACACATAGGCTACTTTTTATCCCCATCGATTCCGTAGTTAACGAGGGAATCCCTCTATTCGTGGTTTTCCAATGTTTGACTATATCACAATAAAACTGGCTTTCCCTCAAAATACAGTTCTTCCCGAATCACGCCTTGCGGTATCGCGCATCTATAATTATTTTAAAGGCGCTTCTATGTCCGCACGGGTGGACCCGCGGGCAATGTGGCCAACTCTATAATTTTGGTGATTCAGCCAATTATGAAATCGAACAATACAGTTGTTGGTAAATGCTGTTACAAAGTTTATTTACCTGTAAAGTCAACATTCCGTGCTAACCTCAACAGTGCGATGTCATTCGCCTGATTCTTGTCATTAGGATTGTAATCTTCATGGGCGATCTGTTCCTCAACAGGTACATCAACTGGTGGGGGTGCACAATCTTGAATGCCGTAGTTGTCAACTATGCAATCAGTTTCGTTCTTTGTATTGTACTCCCCTAATCTTACACTGGATCTGAAATTAAAAACACATATTTTACTAAATTGGTATTTGATAAAATCAATCGATTTAAAACCCCTTATCCACAACATATTATTCACATAACAATTAGAGGTGAAAATAATAAATATCTCAGACAGCTATGCTGCCATGATTTTTGAGCTATATCTAAGAAAAAATCAAATGACCACTGTCGGGACATATTTTACTCACAATTCGTATTGAAAAGATTATATTCTAGGGATTCATAGGTGTAAGTTAATTTAGCATATAACAATTATGAAATCTAACACTTACAGCCTCCAAGTTCTTGGCAAATCTTTTCCTTTGACACAATGTGCAGCAGTCAGTATATATCTTTTGCTAATTAAAACTCCGCCACAATAAAATCCTTTGCCGTTCGCTGAAAGAAACAAAATAAATTCACTGAATATTTCTCCTTATAAAAAGGTATTCACATAATATTTAGTAATAGAAAAGAGCGTTGCTCTATCAATTTTAATTTATTTCAAATATTAAAAGAATTAAACATACAAAAAATTATAATGTAGGTACTATAATATGTATTTATTAGTAAAGTAATCTGCCAAGGTTGGTAAAGTGGATAGAATATTATGATAAATTAACCTGCTACGCATTTAAATAGTTATTATTATCATAAAATTAACATGATAATCGATTTTAAGTATTAATTTCGCGAATATTTTAGTTGAAAAAAGTAATAAAACTGGTATTTTGTCACTTTAGTTAATTATGAATAAGATTTAGAGCAAAATTTAATCAGTATTGTTTTTTCTGAGTGTAGTAAAAACTAACACATCACACATGCGGCGATTTCTTTGATATTTTTGATTAGAAATTGATGATATTTTATAAGGTATAAATGTATAAGAGAATACGAAAAGAGGCTTTTTGGGGCTGCAGGGTAAATTTAACTGAAAATAGTAAATATTGCCTATCTGCAGGTTAACAAAGCATAGGATGCGTCACACGAATCTATGTTTTTCTCCCAGACAACTTTTTTTTATTCGTGTTATGACGACAATGTTCTGTAATATTTTAAAAATTTGAGAATAGTGTGGAAACTTCCAGAACAACCTAAAACTTTTATGATTGATCCAGGAGCTCTCAGAATATCTTTGTTGATAAAGTAAGTTTTTGAAAGTTGATAGTTCTTTTGGTTTATAAAATTTTAGTGTATTTCAAATATCGATTGGGATTAGGTACCTATATAGCTACTAGCAGAATGTAAGTTCCAGGAAACTTTATCAACACGCAGGTTAGCAATCCAAATGACAACACAAAGTACTCAGCAGATCGACCTAGAATTTGAGGCATATGCGTAACTAGACGGGGGCCCACCCAAGAACCGTTTGATTCACCCTATGTGTATAAGGATTAATAAAAAATAATTCTTTATTTCAATGTATTCTCAACAATAATTTATCAGACACACAGACAGACACAGTGGAACCCGGCCCACCCCACCTTCAAATCCTAATAACGAAATGTTATAATTACCACAAAACACCAAACCATAACAAACACTCTCGACGTACGTTTCGCCAACCAAGTTGGCATCATCAGGAGATGATTATTGAGTTTTAATCATCTCCTGATGATGCCAACTTGGTTGGCGAAACGTACGTCGAGAGTGTTTGTTATGGTTTGGTGTTTTGTGGTAATTATAACATTTCGTATCTTTACACCAAAGGTTCCACCACTTTTTATTGTTAAATCCTAATAACGCTAATGATTTGAGGGCTACGGAATAAATGTACAAAATAATTTCTAAAACTATTTTTAAAACTCACGTTTTTGGTATTCAAGTAGAGCCATCCATGGAAATTCATCAATTGCTGTAACAGTTCCACCAAAAATTCGACTTCCAGCATCGAACCCGCATCTATTTGGTAGAAGATCGCTGTTCAAAGAACCGTGATGTACCGGCCTTTGTGTAACTGGACGTGGTGTTTGATATGGTGGTGGAGGAGGTTGTGTTTCTGAATCAGCACAACAAACTTTCGGTTCGGTTCCAACAAATCCGCATTGCGACTGTCGCAGGAACAGTAGATACTCCCGAGGTAAAGGGTTCTGTTGTAGAAGCCGCACAAGCTCTGGACATTGTCGTATTACTATACATTTTCCACTTAATCTATTTGGAGTTATACAGTTGTGGTTGACATCTTCTTTTGGAAACCAATCATCTGTAAATAAAAAATCTCAATTAACCAACAAGCTAAATAGAATAGAACGCAGGATGGTACGTTTTGAGAGGACGGAAAATTTAAAATAAAAGCCAAAAAGGAATGGAGCTGTGGCATGTAACATTGTTAGAACTAGTTATCTAGAAAACAAAGCAGAATGGTCAGCGGGGCTTTAATTTTCAGAATGTATTGCACGTATCAACTTAAAAAATATAAATAGGTATCGTTGACATTTCGACAATATATCTTCACATGATCAGAGTTTCGTGAAATCTTATATGTCCTAGACGAAATTTTAAGATAATACACACAAAAATACCAAAAGTGTGCGGTGTCGCATTTTATCCAATGTATTCCGAGCGTTTTCACTCTTTCTCTTGACTAAGACCAAGATATCCAGGTGTGCAAGCTTTCACGGCCGGCATTGTTCCAAGTCTTCATGGTTTCCGGACTTGTAGACCGTGGTCCGGTGGTATTTCTACCTGACGTTTCGTCTACAACTGTGGTAGACATTCTCAAAGGGGATGTAGCAGCAGTCGAAGTGTCCTCCTTGGTGGCTCACAGGTCAGTGTCACACTGACTTGTGAGCCGCCAAGGAGGACACTTCGACCGCTGCCACATCGCCTTTGAGAATGTCTACTGCAGTTGTAGGTAGACGAAACGTCAGGTAGAAATACCACCGGACCACGGTCTACAAGTCCGGAAACCATGAAGACTTGGAATAAGACCAAGATATGTTTCTCTGATCCAATGTGACACCGGCCTAATGCTGCGTGGGTTTGTTATGAAAGAAGGTTTTTCCTTCAGCTTTATTTGCATCTTTTCTCAATAATTAATTTTATGTGTCGGCACATGAAGCTGTTTCTTTGAAGTCAAAGGTGGAAAATAATAAAAATAACGTGAAGAAGAGAAATATTGTTAAAAATTCGATTGTGTGTATTAAATCACTTCGTAAAACTGTTTTTTTTTTCTTGACTAAATCATTAAATGAATCACAAAAACAGAACTAATATAATTGTACTTTATTTTTATGCTTTAAAATCAATTAAAATTTAGTAACACTCGAAAGGAGAAATATTATTCAACCCAATTTAAATCTCGAAATCCTTTATGTATTAGACTTTGGAAATTATCGCGTTCGAATAATTATTAGGTACAATTTTAATTTGGTGATATCAGGATTTTCCAAGAGAAGTGAACTGTTTAAGTTATTTGTTAATAAATATACATTTTAAAATTGTTTACATAAATTATTTAAATGAACTGCAACACTATTCTATTTTTTAACAAAAGAGTTCATAAATAATAGCCTTATTCAACAAATTTATTACAATATTTTAATCTTCGAAATTATAAATGAATATTCAGTTAATCACAAATAAATATGTATAATAATGATCATTTTAGCAAAAACTACTCATTTCCACCGGTTAATTTATTTTTGCGGACGTAATAAAATCTTCAAGCAAACCGCATCTGAAATTTTAAAATATTGTAACGATTCTCAGTTATTTTTTTATCGATCATAGCACGCTATCCACAATAAAATCGCTTATGACCTCAGAAATTATAATTGAGCGTGTATTATTATCTACGACAATAAATCGTTATAGATTATACCAAAATGAAATAATGATCTGTTATAAAAATTTCAAATCATGTATCATGTTCGTAATGAACAAAACTCTAAAATAAATAATATTAAAAATAATCTGCTTACTGTTTTATAGCTAAGAACCAATAAAACCGAAAGAACCGGGTACCCGGTTCTGGTATAAGTTCAGAACCGAAAGAACCGGTTCTCAAATATGGCCGGTTCTCGATGCCCTAATCAAAAATGAGTTAAAGATATTACAAATATTACAATCCTGAAATTATATTGACCAAGAGACCATGACAACATTTTTCAGGGTTGCTAGTATAACGGGTATTCTTTCAATTATTCTGAAGTCATAAAATTGTAAGTATTTGATTTCGTGATGAACCCAGAAATAATTAAACGATAAACAGAAATAATAATTTGTTAATGAAATTGAACTGTTTATAAAATTATTCGCGTCAGTTTTGACATAGAATTGATAATCAATCAAGGTCAAAATAATATATTATACTTGATAGAAAAAGAAAACTTTTAGAACAGGGCTTTCAATAAGTCATTTTAGTTTTATGAATTGAACTGTAAAGTTTATAAAATGTGAAACATATATAAAATAACAAAAGGTAACCCATGTTATTTAATTACATAATCTGCTGATGTTATGTGGAGTCGAAGTTACATCTTTGTCTCTTTCTATTCAAAGATTATTCTATAGTCTATATCGACTACATTTTAATAAATATAATGAAGCCCCTGATTTTGATTTTAATTTTTGATATAGTACTAAAAGTTATCTATGCGTTTCATATTTTAAAATTTCATTACGTAAAATATAACCGATAAAATGATTCAAATCTAGAACATTTTTGTGATTGCTTTATCAACAAACTTTTTAGAACTACTCCATTTTGGTTCGCCGACATTAAATTGTTAAGTAAAACCTTTTTTTCAGATTGCTTAATCAATTATCTTTTCACATAACTATCAGTAATTGTACTGTATTTGCAGTGTCCATTTAGCAGTTCATGTTGGCAAATGTTTCTCATTTGTGGTATTAAAAGTGAAATTTTAAAATATGCGTGAGTGTGTGTTATTTTATACATTTTCTAGTTTTTGCTTCGTGAAGTATCGATTTATTGAGAACTATTTTAAATCATTAAAAGTTGCAATACGCTGATTTCAAAGTAAGTTTTTAATTTTCAAAATATTTTTCTTGTTAAGTATGTATCTGTTTTTTAACCGACACCAAAAAAGGAGGTTATTAATTTGACGTGTATATTGATTGTAATTGATGTGAAACATCTTATGTCGGGCTGTGAACAGCTGCGTGAGGGGAAATATGCAACGAAATGTTTGGTCCGCTCCTTCGCTGCTGTTCTCCCCACCACTGCGGCTCTCTCTCTCTCTCTCTCGGCTTCCGCGCGCTCGGGCAACCGCGTGTGTTACAGTGCAGTATATAGGATTACGTCAGCTTTTGAAAAAATATATACTACTACATAGAGAATACCACCGAGTTCAATAACGTTTTCTTTGATGTTTCACATCTGTCGGTGGTTCCGAGACCCACACCCTTTTTTAATGATTGTTCAGCCTTAACTTCTCGAGAGATTAACCTATTTAAATTTTTTTGACACCATTGTATTCAGGAAAATGTCGATGTGGTCATATATAATTTTTACTTAAATCAGTTCATTAGTTTTTTTTCTAGTTTAGTAATCAAGTCGGTTAGTAAAAAACAGAACTTTTTATACAAAAAATTTAACCTCCTTCAAAAAAGCCACTAAAAAGAGAAAAACAATAAAATGTGGAGATTGGTGCCAATTTAATAAAAGTAGGTATATAAAAAGTTTCAGTAATTAAATTGGCGCCGAGTTCAAAAAATTTATTATTTTTCTCTTTTTAGTGACTTTTTTTTGAAGGAGCCTCAATTTTTTTATATAAAAAAAGAATGTAATAAACAAAGTAACGGGATCTCAGATAGGAAAACGAGCATCCTTCGAAAATGTCTAGGGCGATTTTGATTAAACTTTGTACTCTGTCTAATGGTACCCAAAGCTAAAGTGCAATTTATTTAAAAAAAATACAGCTGTCTAAATAATTTACTTTTTTTAAGATTAAATCGCCAGTCGTTCTTATGATGAGACCCCTGCACTATTCTACAATTTAGAATATTTACACTGTACAATAAGTTAACGGTCATAATTTATAATTATTACGTATTATAAAATTCTGTAAATTATAAATAAATTACTAACAAAAATAATTTATTTTAAATAGAGTTCACCTTCATTAAAAAATTTCAAACGATGTAAATAATATTGTACAATAATTAATTAATTGTATTTTATTTTATCGTTGCCCAGGGCCTATTGCTGTATCCAAGAGTTATTTAATTTAATAGTTAATGTTAAATTATTTAGTTTTTAATTTAACATATAATTTTTATTATTTGTATTACGTGTCTTTTCGATTGGATTTATTTTTTTACGTCAAATTAATTATATTTGAAGCTATTTATAATGTTTTGTATTTCCTACACTTTTTTTAAATTAGTGTTTTTTTTTTATATTTTCCGCAATGAAAAAGTTATTTTGTTTTTAAATAGGGGGAAAGCATGGATGAATTCCATGTTGTATTATCAATACTTTACGAATAATAATTATCAATAAATGAACAGGGCTGTAACTAACAGTCTACTCTCTTGCAAACGCTTATAGGTATTCCAAATTAAAAAAATATCGAGTTTCATTCTTTTTCACTGGTTATATTTTTTTTGTCATTTAATTAAATAAAGGCTGCCAACTGCCAAGGCCAAAAAAATACTGTTTTTAAAATTTTAACTTTTTAAGATTTATTTGTTAAATTGAAAAATCACATTTTTACACTCACAGAATTATGGACGAAAGCTTTTAAGAGACAAATAATTATATGTTTTTGTACGTATGACGTCAATTAATTTGGACAACCAATACCTAAAAATAACTAAATATAAACTTGATTTGTTCTTGAAAAATTGTATACCTATTACCTAGTTAATATTTTCAAATATAGATGAAATATTACCTATTTGAAAGAAAATACGATTTCATGTTTATTTCATGTGAATGAATTAATTGTGAATTATAGACGCTCGACAACAAGGGTCATTAGCGTCTTATTTCATGTGAATTTGCAACAATTTTTTATGGATTTTCCGTGATCAAAAGTAATAAAATATAGGAGAGCATTAGACCTAATGACCCTAGCAAAAGTCGGCCTTAAACACATATTTTATTAATGATAACAACTGAAATATTTATTATTATTGAAAAAAATACGTAAATAAAAAATGATTTTTTCTGAAACGGATCACAAAACTGAAAATAGTAATATAATATGTATAATGTACGTCATATAATTTTAAAAAAAATGTAACATTAGAAGATAGATAGACCGATATATTGTACATATGAATAGATAGCTAGATTTTTATTATTGCCAATATTATGTGCATGACTTGTCAATATAAATTATAAAGTATGCAATAAATAACGTCCGATGTCCGATGTCCGACAACTAAATATTGACATTTACCTGAAAATGAAGAAGGGGCTTTTGTATAAACATGTTTAATATGAAATACGGTAATAATAATAATTTCTTAATAATAAGATGAATAATAGATTTTTTTTGGGAAATTTGGTATTTAGATTGCAGCATATAAAAGTGCTTAATAACGGTTGTTTGTACTTCCCCTTATTTACACATTAAATTTAATAGCGTAATAGCATTAGAAAGTAGATGTTAATAAATAAAACACACAAAAACTGGCTATAGCTGTCCAACTTTATTTTTAAGTACTACGTTTCGGTCTGTTATTAGAGACCCGTTTCAAGCAAAAAGTTTTGCTTGAAAAGGGTCTCTTATAACAGGCCGAAACGTAGTATTTAATTAAACTTATAACACCCCTTTTTTGACGGGGGTTAAAAATAAAGTTGGACTATAGGCAGTTTTTGTGTGTTTTATTTATTAAAATAATCTTTTTCGCTGTCGTTAGAATATAATAAGTAGATGTTAATAAATTTAATACAGAATGGAACAAAAATAAAAAATTCTCGAGAAGAAGCGAGACATCGTATTTTTATAGTTTGATCCGCAAATATAATAGTAATCAATGGCGGATTAAGACATTTGGAGGCTCCAAGCACAGAAGTCTCGTGGGCCCCAGCTAATTAACACACATACAATATACAGGGTGCTGATTTGCTTTGCGGGTAATAGGGATTTAACCCGTACAATCAAACTTTTACGATTCCCTGCTTCCCTAATTATTTTAGGAAAAATACCTTCGAATAAAAGTTTTAGAACATAAAATTCTGCATCCAAATCATTAAACAAAATTAATTTTGCATGCTTTGTAACGGCAAAAATTTGATATAAAAATGTCAAAATTGCCTCAAAAACAGATAGCGATAGCCATGGCACTTGAACAAAATGAGTAGAAATTATTCTGACAGCTAAAACGTCATCATTTTGTTCAAGTTCCATGGCCATGGAACTTGAACAAAATGATTAGAAATTATTCTGGCAGCTAAAGCGTCATCATTTTGTTCAAGTTCCATGGCCATGGAACTTGAACAAAATGATTAGAAATTATTCTGACAGCTAAAGAGTCATCATTTTGTTCAAGTTCCATGGCTATTCTTATCTATTTTTGAGGTAATTTTGACATTTTCATATCAAATTTCTGCCGGTAAGAAAGCATTCAAAATTAATTTTGATTAATGCATTATTTTATGTTCTAAAACTTTTATTCGAAGATATTCATTTTTTACACGAATGAAAATGGAATCGTGTAAACCAACGCTGTTTATTCGGTAAAAAACAGAATACCGTCAAAAACGTGCGGTATATTGCCGTATGAACCTAGCCTTAGGGAATCAAAAACTTGTATACCTAGTGTCGCAAGTAATACGCGAGGGTCGTTACTGGGTACTGCCTCCCAGTAACGACCCTCGTGATTTTGGCAATTTTATTCCTCTATTAAACAGTCGCGTATGACAAAATTTAAACACGTGTTATAGCAGAAAAGACTGTATTTTATTATTTACCTATAGAGGTATTTTGCCTACCTCGAAAATAAATGATGTGGGCGGTGTGTTGTCCCAGAACGCAGCCACACCGTCCTGCAAATGACAAGTAGTCGTGTGTAGAATTGTGATAATGTTTATTTGTTATGTATTTTTGGAGTGTATTTTTATTTTTAAGATGTGTCTATTCTGTTATTTTGCTCTATGACAACACAATCTATATGAACAGTATATAAATTTAGAAAAGTCACCTTGGTAGCAAGTGTTTCCGGGCTAGGTAGCCGTGGTCTAATGGATTTTACTCCGTACGTTATGCCTAAAGCTCCGTTGGGCATCTTCAGCGGTGATTGGCAATCCGATTTGATCTTCTTGCCGGTCAACTGGTGACTGAGGCACTGTTTGCGGTGTCTGTATGCCCAACGGAGCTTTGGGCGAAATGTACGGAGTAAAATCCATTAGACCACGGCTACCTAGCCCGGAAACACTTGCTACCAAGATGTCTACCGGCCGTGAAAGCATGAAACTCCAATTTAGAAAAGTCACGTTTCCATCGGCGTAAAATTTGTATTAAAAAAAAAATTAGCGATGGAAACACTTATCGGAATTCACTAACCTTAAGTTAACCCAGGGTCAATGAACTATAGCTTAAACATCGATGGAAACGAACTGAGCTAGAAAACATAACTCATCGTTTAATCCAAATTTTACATCGATAGAAATATAACCTTATAACTTGATATAGTTTTCACAAATTCATATAGAATCAAACCATAAATCCAGTTGCTAAACACACTACCATATATAACAAGTTTCTGATCACATTTCGATATGAGTTTCTTTATCTGATAATCTGAAATTTTTAATTAGTGAGCATTTAAACATAGTAGTAATGTGTGTGATCATTCTGAGGTATTTACACATTCTTAGTAAGTTATAGTGAATGGAATAAACGTCATGTTTCTATGATTATTTGCAACAAAAATATTTATTGGTTGATACCGGAAAATGATAAATCATCATTTGTTTATTGTAAATCTAGAGTTTGGGCGAATTATATAAGGACTGATTAATCCAACGCTTCAGGAAACAATTATTTAGCTTTTATCAGTAATATGAACTTCGAAGAACTAAGAAGCAAGATATCTGGTAATATTAATATTTGGATCCAATTTGCAGTATATATCCAGCCATTTGACAAAGGATATTAAATTAAAACACCCTTTTTCAGTTTAAAAAAATCTATTTTGAATCGTTTTTAAAATCATCCCCTGCAGATTTGTTTACTGTAGTTTTAATCCTCGATTTTCGAAAGGGAAAAAGTTGACAGTTATCCATGATTAAATTCCAGTTAACTTGTGCGTCAACGTTGGTGAAAGTGATATTTTTCCAACTATACCTATCGTATACATAATAGTTACGCTATTATAATAATGTGTAGAATATTACGTTCATGTAGGCTATTTTTAGCTTTTACTGATTCCAAAAACTAATGGTCTGAATCTCGGTCTGAATATTTTATTTTGTGTATCATGAAACGTCATGGTTTATTGAAATATAAAAAGGCATAGTTCAAGGGAAGAAAACATGTAACTTTTGATCTGTGCGACTTTTATTTTTCAATGCAGCTATAGCTCAGTCGACGAAGCAAAAATAAATGCAATAAATCGTGTAGTCTGGGTTATTATTTTAAGTGGTAGGGGTGACCCCCAGGTATAACATACTAAAAGTCCCCAGCCGGGGGATGCCAGCTTTGGGCGGGAGGGGGGTGAAAAGCTCCCTTTTTTGGTAAAAGATTTAGATTGGTTTCCGGGAATGTCTCGAAATTCGTTGGTTTGTCCCGTGTCCCGGAATTTAAGTCTTCTATCCCGGAAATGCATAAGTTCAACGAATTCGTGCTCGCTAGTTACATGCTAAGTAGTACTTATTTATTTAGCACTATCTGCAACTTCTGTACATATTATATATATTTTTACTTGTATTTAATTATATTATTCGGACTTACTCTATGTCGGTAAAGACAAATTGGGAACCTAAAAATGAATTATTAAAGATTCACACGAAATTATGCGTGATTTACACACTCAGAAGCGCGTCCCACATCTCGCCGTTTACTGGTGTGTGATAAATGAATAAAATTAGACAAATCTAATGATAAATACAAAAAATAGTAAAATAATAAAACTTTTTTTTTTCACAATAACTCCCCCCCCCCTGAAATAAATTGCCTTCGCCTTAGAAATGTCCCGAAAATCTTTGTTTTGATCTGGCAACCCTATCGGGAACTGAGGCATTGTTGCATGGTAACAACTAACAAAAGAGTAGGTAGGTATACTATCTCATGTTTTGATTTTTAATATTTTGCATAATTTATTGGTAAAAACCAAGCTTGTTTTCTCCTTTTACGTAGTCCGGTTTTACTTTTAAGTTTTAATTTTATTCTTTGATCAACTCAATCCTAAAGCATTTAGACATAATTTTGATATATAATTTTAAATTATTATTTGGACCATAAAAACATGATTTAAATTCACGTCAATATGATTTTATTGTCTTTAAAATTACGTAATATCTTTTACATTTTACAGTCGTGGACTTAAAAAAGTTTACACCTGTATCATCTAATTACCCGTTTTTTTAATTTTTGGCTTTTAATAGCAATGTATCAATTACTAAGGTTACATACTAAAAATTCGATAAAAAATTATTGTCAAAACACCTCAGTTGTTTATTATACAATCCAAATTACTCAATATTATTCAATTAAAACATAAAAGATTTGATAATATTTGATACTATAGCAAATTCCTTCCTCCAATCTTGCTATAATTCGTCTTTTTTGTTCATCGTTTTAATAATTTCGAGGCGTTTAAACGACAATTATTTCTTTTAATTTTTGACATTTACTTATATTTACCTATTAAAAACTAAATTTGTTGCTAAGCTACTGACTTTTTGTGAACTTACACTGAAAAACTCAAGTGTAAACTTTATTAAGTCCGCGACTGTACAATATTTTATTGCTGACATATCTTGTGTTTAGCTGGTCTACAGTATAAATAATTTTTTATTAATAGATATAACTTCTTTCTAACGATAGAACCATTTAAACGATAGAATCGTAGACCCATTGTCTTAAGAATTATAAGAATATGGTTTACAAATCTTTACGGTTTTCAACAAAAATGCTTTATAACTTTTATATTGTTTTATTTGGACTTTAGATTTATCTTTCAACGTGTATCAAAATACATAAACTATTATCTATGGTAGGTATTATAGCATCAAAGATATTTTATAAAATATTAGAGGACTCGCTCCCGGTCCTATTTTTGAAAATAGAGAGTTTATTTTGGTCTTAAATTTAAGAGAAAGGATGCATCTAGGCGTGTTACGTGCCACTTTTTAAAAATATTGAAAATAGAGCTGATATAAAAGCATCTAATATTCTAAGAGCGTTGTTTAGCTTGATTTTATTTTTTCAAACTTTATCTCCAGGGCCCTAAGAGGAGACAAGTATAACTTGAATTTGACGTAAAAAACCGTATACTCAGATCCAAAAAATAGTCGGAAGCGCGTTAAAGTTTTAGGCAGGAGGAAGGGTGCTACACTTCTCTTAAAGTATTTATAGTTCATCATGAAATAGTCAAGGGTAATAATAAATCATTGTTTTTGACAAATTCCAGTGGTACCATAGAATAAGTTCCCAAATTCAGTTAAAGACTTAATAAGAAGAATAAAGAAGGCTGTAGGAACCTACTATGTGATACCACTGGAATCTGTCAAAAACAATGATTTAAATTCTTACTCTACACTCTTTCAGGATGGACTATAGTATCTTTTATAAAATGTACAAACATTTTTGCAAAATTTTCTATCTATACAATATCTTTGATGGTGTATATTATGGTCTGGGGCAACAATTAACTTCGTAACGTAACTTAAAATATCAATAGACACTCTTTATACATTGTCATCCCGGACACTATTTTTATTAAACTTTTCACTTTTTTTGGCATTTAGGTGGTATTTATTTCACATTATGACCTTACTATTAAACCTCACTTTAATAGCTAGTCATGAGTACGAAAAATTCAGTAAATTAAAGTTTGAAAAAAATTAGAAAAATTACCAACTTGCGAGTACAGCTGATGTTGCCAACAATACAGCTAATCCAAAATAAACGGCACTGTTATGAGAAGAACGATAAGACGGCTGTGATAAATTTATTAACATATTGATACAAAACTTTAACGAAATATTAACATCGACAGATAATAAACAACTAACTATAGTCGATGTTCAGATATTATTAAAACCAGTATCTTGTTTCTTGGTCACTCTATTTCTTTGGAAGTGGTAATCACATCTCGGATGGCCATGACCACTGCTCACTCCGGATACTGAATGTCTTCAAAAACGGTTTTGTTCTTGTGTTGGCATTTTTAATTTGAAAAATTTAACAGTAGTCCAGGCAAGCATTTTATTTGTCTGCCTTTCGCTTTCTTGAACATCAGTTTTCCACGCAGATTCGGTTATACTTATACAGGGTGTCCCAAAATTACTGGGACACAGAGCTACCACGTATAGTAGAGGTCAAAATAAGTCGATTGGACCCAATTTATTTATATACCAAAATGTACCGTTTGCCCGTGAGAAGAGTTCAAAGTTTAGGTACATAAAAAAACACATTTTTGTACGCAGTTCAGAAATGAAAGGGCAGTTCGCGCGCAACTGCGCTCCGAAAAACACATGAAATATGCTGCAGTTCAACCTCAATAATCTCGCGAGATCTCGTACAATTCTCGTCCGAGATTCATCTCGTAAAAAAATAGCCGAGATCTTGCGAGAACGAAATATTGCATTCCCTACTCCCTTTACAATAGTAGTACTTATTAATAATTTATAACTTTTTGAAATGTTGGATATAAACTCTTGGTGAAAGCCCAAATAAACATCCGAAAAGTTCTTACCATTCTAGTAGATCGAAAATCCCCTTTTTCGCTAAAACCACTCCCTGCAGCATGGCGCTAGTTTTCCACGGGTAGTTTTCAAGCGGTTAATCAAACAAAAAAATAAAAAAGTAAAAATATTTGTCATTACAAATTTTACATAAAAATGGCCAGTTTATGGCTCAGCTAATCTGCATTCTATCGATCTCCCGCTTATTGTTTAAACATCAGTTGATCCTTTATTCCGTTTTTGGTATTATATTTTTTTTTATCTCTGGATTGTTTTGTTACGTAATAAAGCCCACTTAACCTCTTTAAAACTTTTTAAATAAGTAGATTTTACAATGTACTTACTTAAAATATGGAAAAGTCATTGTAAAAAATATATATTTGCGTATCTATTTAACAAATTATACTAGACATATTTAACAAACATTCTATATATTAGTATGTTAGCGAAGCAGAACGTACAGCTAATGACCGTGCGCATGTAACTGTGTATTTCAAATGTATAAAAATTATGGAAAAAATATGGACTATGGTGGTAAAAAGAACATTTTAACAAAAAAAAACCTCCTTCAAAAAAATTACTAAAAAGAGGAAAATAATAAAACTTTGAGGTAGGTACCTATTTAATAAAATACGAAGATATTAATCACTATACTATAGTTTTTAACAGACTTCATATTTTATTAAATTGGTGCAGACCTCAAAGTTTTATTATTTTCCTCGTTTTAGTGGCTTTTTTGAAGGATCTTTCTTGTTAAAAAGTTTTTCATATTTTACTTTTTAGTGGCTTTACAATACGTAGTTTAGTCGCTTGCTAATATAATCACTTCTTCAAACTTTTTAACCGACTTCTTACGCTGTGTGATGTGTCAAAAAGTGACATTTACCTTTAAGGAATCACACGCCGTTACTAACTTTTATTAAAATCAACCAAACTACTGAACCGATTTGACTACTCTGTAAAAAGGTATGCGTGGTCATACATAAAAAAGGGAAACAAAGGAATAAAAAAAATACATATATACGCGTCGACTTGAGAACCTTCCTCCTTTTTTTGATGTCGGTTAAAAAACGTAAAGATTCTTTAATCTTTATCTAACGTTTTAAGAGAATAGTAACGAATATTTCATTAAACCCCATACATTTTTTAACGCCAATCGACTCCACTTTAAATTTCGCGCTCAAATTAGGACCGCCTACTTCTGTAGTCTATTTGCTCAAGATACACAGTGATATGTGCATTGGTGTACGGACTTGAAACTTGTCATTACAAAACAAAGTGAATTAAGTTTCCCTAGATTATGGGTGACATCATAATTTACATTTTTCGCATTATCTTTAGTTGGAATATCCATTTCGAAACGAATAATCATATACTAGAGTCGTAGTAACTGTTACGTTTTACGGTGATATTATTATTAGCGCTGCATATTTGTTCATAATATGATGCAGTCCATTTAAAATAAATCACTATTAAAAAAAAATATAATTTAAAAAAACTAAAAAACACGCTTTAATGAACTAAAAAGTAAAAAATAATTAATTTTATTGTAAAAAAGCGTGGGGTAGTATGAAAATATGATACAAAGCACCCCACGCTTTTTTACAATAAAATTAATTATTTTTTACTTTTTAGTTCATTAAAGCGTGTTTTTTAGTTTTTTTAAATTATAATTTATTTTTGCTTTTTAGTCCTGGAGATCCTGGTCAGGATAATGGGACAAACTTATGGAATTATCGTATTGTAATCGGTCCTTGATAAGTGTGCAAAGTTTCAGTTCAATCTGAAGTTTTTTGCTTTTTTTTTTAGTCCTGGAGATCCTGGTCAGGATAATGGGACAAACTTATGGAATTATTGTATTGTCGTCGGTCCTTGATAAGTGTGCAAAGGTTAAACTAAATCTGACCGTTCAAAGTTGGTCAAAATCAAGTTCAAAGAAGTCGGTTACAAACTGACAAACAAGCATACAAGCAAGCACACAAGCAAGCAAGCCCGCAAGCAAGCATACAGGTGAAGCTAATATAAGCGTGTTAAAAAATAACCACAACAAAAAAAGATTCACTTTGTGATTACCTTTTTTTATCTAAATTGTGAATTGTGATACTGTTTCCTGATCACTCATTTGTGAATTGTGATTGACCACTTGTAATATATTAGAGTTGAAAAAATAGATTGCATATGATATGATGCAATTAATAAAACAAGCCGTGAGATGGGTCGTTTATCAGGACTAAAGTGCGACCCTTGAAGTCCACACGACGAACTTCCCAGTTTGATAAATATTTAATAATAATAATTAAATTAGATATTACACAGAAAAGTAATAATTTTAATCATTAAAACATAATTATTATTTATTTTTAACAATAATTAAAAAAAAAACGGCTGAACCGATTTTTATAAAATTTATGTCGGATCAAAATGACGTTAACACGCCTCGATTGACACCCTTACGAAGTCGATATAAATTTTTCATCCGCGAGATATTGTGTAAAATCTACTTTTTTGGAGTCTATTTGGTTAAGAAAAAAGGACGGCTGAACCGATTTTGAAAAAATTTCTTTCAGATCATGTTTACGTCAATACGCGTCGATTGGCACACTAACGTAGCTGATATCATTTTTCATTCTCGAGATTTGGACACATACGTACACACACACAGACATCTTTCTAAAAATAGTGTAAAAATAGTGTAGTGACCTTGAAACATAAAAAATTGTTATATATTTTGATTTCGATTTTCGGACCCATTACAATAATTTCCAATGGGAAGTTAAAAAATTAGGAAGATATTATTTTAAATCTCTAGTTTCGTGATTAACCGATATTATATCTACGAGTACATATATCAGTGCGAAGAAAAATTGAAAAATGCTAATTTAAAAGTGAGTTGCAGATCTGTTGCTTAATGTGAAACTCACTTACAAAGTAATAAAATTTTCTAATTTCTCTTCGCACCGATAGAGTACCTACATTATTACCAGTAAAATACGAAATTACCTCGGAAATTACTAAATTAAATTTTGTCCCTCTTATTTTTGTAAATGCTGGTCCAGAGTAGGTATGCTTACTTGATCTAATCTTGCCTAGTAGCTTTGAGCTAGCATCTGTCAAAACACAGTTTTTTTTGCTATAGTAGATATAACTTGTTTTTGTGTGTTACCTCAAAATAGCCCTAAAATTGATATTTTTATAAAATAATTACAAATTGATTATCTTACACTATTTATTGATTTTAACAAACAAATACCCAGAAACAATCAAACTATCCTTATACTGTAAGTTTTATTGATGTTAAGTATTATATGTTTTATTATTATAGATCTATATTTATAATTATTGGTGTTACCGTTACATATAGGTAATATCGAGCATTAAAAGACGCACTGTATATTTTTCACATTTCTCTGTGACGAAAAACATTTTTATTTATTTTTTTATTATACAGGGTGTTCAAGTTGACGTTGGCTAACATGGGTAACTTTGTTATTAGTGGATATAGAAAGTCGGTTAAATGGGCAAAGTAGTGCAAAATTATGTGCTCATTAACGTCCCGTCGAAAAAACAATTGAATTTTGACACACTATGGATTTATTTAGAAAATAGTGAAAATTGCCGTTTTTGAAAACTGGCCATAACTTTTTTATTAATGAAGATATCTGAAAATTTGTTTAACCATTTTTTGATAACTTTTTATGATCTTTTCAGTAGCGTAGGTTTAATTTTTTTATATCCACTACATAATGAGATATTGACATGAACTTTGGTTTTTCTTATGGACGCCATTTTGGATTTTTAGATATTCGAATTCTGCTTATTTTTCTGATTAATTTGGTGTATCACATGCCACATTTAAAAAATTTGCAATGAACGTCCCATATAAGAGACATTAAAAACAACTGACAATCAAGTTATAATTAAGTAGTGCGAACATTTTAAGTGTAAAATTAATAATAAATCATAGTTTGGCAGAACTGAAATATAATTTGACTGTCAGTTGTTTTTATAGTGCCTCTACTATGGGACGTTAATTGCATTTTTTTTAAATGTGGCATGTGATACACCAAATTAATCAGAAAAATAAGCAGAATTCGAATATCTAAAAATCCAAAATGACGTCCATAAGAAAAACCAAAGTTCATGTCAATATCTTATTATGTAGTGGATATAAAAAAATTAAACCTACGCCACTGAAAAGATCATAAAAAGTTATCAAAAAATGGTTAAAGAAATTTTCAGATGTCTTCATAAATAAAAAAGTTATGGCCAGTTTTCAAAAACGGCAATTTTCACTATTTTCTAAATAAATCCATAGTGTGTCAAAATTCAATTGTTTTTTTGACGGAACGTTAATGAGCACATAATTCTGCACTACTTTGCCCATTTAACCGACTTTCTATCTCCACTAATAACAAAGTTACCCATGTTAGCCAACGTCAACTAGGACACCCTGTATATAACTTCATATAGTATTATTTTATTTTTTTAATCCGAACTGTATTATATAGCTTTTAATTTATTTTTCATGTATGGTAACTTTGACCACCCACTCCAAACATTTTTTTTTTCGATCGTTATATTTTCCTAGTCGTAGAAAAAAAAATTGTCGTTGCCATGGCAGTTCAGATAGTATATTAGTTACGCCACTGATCCATTATAAAATTGTTTACAAACTATTTCCAGCAAAAACAAGTTTAAATATTTTAATACAAAATTATTATTTTTGGTATCTATATTATTCTAAGTCTATATAATATTATCTAATATCTTTAGGTACCTTAACGATTGTCTATATGTAGTATGTAGGAATGTTTACCTGCATATTTAAACAAGCAAGTGCATCGAAATGTATTAATATCACAGGCATGGGCGTACGCAAGGGGGGAAGGGGGGGGGGGTAGCTGTCCCCCTGGATCTGAAAAAATGAAATAAATTCATGATAAATAGAGATGGGCGGTCCGGGTCACAACGAAGATTTGTTCAAACCGGATCTCGTTCACCTAATGAACGGGTCTGATTGAACGGATCCAGTGGTTTCATAGATCCATGATCTCTATGTGTATGAGTATGTGCTACCGAAATTCCTTTTACGTACACTGTGTTACAGGATCCGGTGATTCGGTCTTCTAAATGTGATGACTGATGATTTTTGATTACCGTATTTATTTTATTAATTTTAACACGCGTTTATTTATTAGTAATAACAAAATTCATATAATATTCATTCAATGAAGATACCTACATTAATGTCACATTTATTTAAAAAAAAAACAACTCAAAATTTTCAATTCAAAATAAAGATCTGGATACATTCTACATGCCATATTTATAAAAAAAACACACAAAACTTAAAATTTCCAATTCAATATAAAGATGAAAAAGAACAAAAAATTCACATATAAAACAATAGATTCTATAGAGTAAGAATAGAATATACTGGTAGTTTTAAACTTTTTTTCTTACCTGATAAGGACCTATCAATTTCGTTCATCGTTCGTCAGTCAGTCGGTCTCGGAGTTGGTTAAACCGTTTACCTACAAACTGAACCAGATCCGATTGGGAACTGAATTCAGATTCGTTCATAATCGTGAACGACACATCTCTAATGATAAAGCTCACTTTATACTTTATACTAATCCCTTTTAATTCCCGTTATTGAACTTTGGCGTCTGAAAATTCCCCGAATTGCAGTTAGATCATTTGGACTATCGTTTATGACCTATACTTGCAGTATGATAACCGGATGTTTATGTTTACTCGCATAATCCTTGCCTCCCCTCGCCCTGAACAAAATTCGGCGTACGCCCTTGATTACAGGCAGAGATGTACAAAATGGTTTTAAAAAAGCATTTAAATACGAAATGCAAAATACTTTTCAGATTTACTATTTCAAATGCAAAATACCAAATAGTTTTGCGTTTTGTATTTCAAATGCTAAATGCAAAATAGGTATTTTCAAAATACTTTTTCAAAATAAAATACCTTTTTACCAAATTTCAGATATTTTTATTTATTTTAGGTATTTATCATGAGAAATAGAGACACAATGCCTAGCCGAACAAAAACGTCTAATAACATGGCACCTTATGCATGACATTTTGGTCATATTTATCAGTACGCGTATCAATAAATTCTGTTATTTTATTAATAATAATAATAATACTCACTTAAAATAATTCGGCAATACAAGCGTCATTCGTTCATTTCATTTTGTTTGACTGGTGATGTTGGCTAAACTTAATCACAAAGCATTTTGCATTTTCAAATGAATATTAAAAATGCAAAATACATGTCGAAAGGTTTTTTTCAAATAAAATACAAAATGTTTTTTACTAAAAGGCATTTAAATGCAAAATACAAAATAGGTATTTTGCATTTTGTATTTGCATTTTAAATAGAAGTATTTCAAATAAATCGCATCTCTGATTTACAGGCATATAATAGTATATTGTGTGACTAGTATGCTAAATACATCTTTATGCGCCTGACGCATAAATATTTAGCATACGTGTTGCACACTATACTTTATATAACACATGCACGGTTTTAGACTTTAATTGAATAATTTTATGTCACTGACAGAAGTACATCTCATAATAAAAACATTGGGCTCGATACAATATTTAATCACTTCGTTACCATAGTAACCATATTTCATTTATAACACCAAAAAGAGGTACAAAATGTTCATTAGATAACGGGGTTTTCAAATGTTTTTCCATTATTCATCGAAAAGCGTTTCATAATGGATCATGACGTCACTTGTCAATAAACGGCCATTTAAAGTCCGCAAAACTGATACGAAAAAACACTAAAAGCGTGCATGTGTTATATAAAATAATATTTTTGATAGTTTAAACATTTATAGGTACCCATAGTAACTTTTAAATAAAATAATTTTTATTCCCCATAGAAAATTGTTTACAGGCTCGTAATTACAATACATATTATTAGTTTGAAAAATATGTTCAAATTGATCTTTCTGTATAACACAAAAATGCAAGAAAAGAATCAAATAGTCACGGTGCCAAATTGTCTAATATCCAACCAATATATGACGCTACTCTCGTATAAACAGCTGGCCTTGTTGTACTTCCGCATTTTTTGGATCCAAACGATACGATTCCCGTTAAGAAACATTTAGGCGGTCCATTTAAAACGTCAACTTTCATCAAGGGTCCACCTGAATCGCCTCCACATGAGTCTTGTCCAAGTTTTCCTCCGACACACATCTGCAGCCTTTCGCTAACCACAGTATTTATGAAAGCGTTGACGCATCTATCCGGGTTAATAATCGGTAACTTGATCGTTTGTAGGATTACGCTGGTCTTTTCATTGTTTAAATCAAAAATACCCCAACCGGCCACATCGGCATTCTCCCCGATGTAATCCTTGGTTAAGAGTGTCGAGTAGGGTAAGCATATTGGAAATACCCAACCTAAGAACATAACAAAGATTTTAAAGCAGAAGCGTGACCTGCGAGTATTCAGTGCTGTAGCTACCCTAGGGCAAATGGGACAGTGTTCAGGGCCCCAAAGCTCAGGGGGACCTTGATTACATAGTAAGTTTTCAGATTTGAAAAAAATGCTACATTTATCTAATCTAACTAATATTATAAATGTGAAAGTTTGGATGGATGGATGGATGGATGGATGGATGTTTGTTACTCAATCACGCCAGAACGGCTGAACGGATCTGGATGAAATTTGGTACAGAGATAGATTATAGCCTGGAATAGCACATAGGCTACTTTTTATCCCGGAAAAATGTACGGTTCCCGTGGGATAGTTTTGTTTTTGTTTTTCATTGAGCAAGGGATCGACATGATTTTTTGCATAGTGGTAGTTTAGGGGTCAGAGAATGTTATAGGCTAATTTTTATCCCGGAAAAATGTACGGTTCCCGTGGGATAGATTTGTTTTTGTTTTATCTCTGGAACTACTAAACCGATTCTAAAAATTCTTTCACTAATAGAAAGCTACGTGGGGGGGGAAATATCGAGGGGGGATAACAAATTAGGGGGGAAGATTTTCGCGGGGGGATAATAAATTAGGGGGGGAAGATTTTTGCAAGGATAACAAATTAGGGGTGGAGATTCTCGCGGGGGGATAACAAATTGGGGGGGAGATTCTTTCTGGGGGGATAACAAATTAGGGGGGAGATTCTCGCGGTGGGATAAAAAATTAGGGGGGTAGATTCTCGCGCTGGGATAAAAAATTAGGGGGGGAGATTCTTGCGCTGGGATAACAAATTAGGGGGGAGAATCTCGCGGTGGGATAACAAATTAGGTGGGGAGTTTCTCGCGGTGGGACAACAAAATAGGGGGGAAGGTTCTCGCGGGGGGATAACAAATTAGGGGGGAAAATTCTCGCGGGGGGTAACAAATTAGGAGGTAAGTTTCTCGCGGGAGGATTATAAGTTAGTTGTTAGTTATATTTTTTGTTTTCTTATAGGTTGAAGTAGGTACATTGTATTGTACAATAAAATTTTTTTAAAAACCCTCGATTCCAAGCAATCTCAATCTCGATCGATAAATAAAATTATAAATCGTAAAATACGTGGGCGAAGCCACGGGTAACGGCTAGTATTTTATATTTTGATAAAAATAATATTGGTTAGGGTGCGAAGTTTATTTTTTGCCCCGGGGCCCTTGGCCACCGAGCTACGCTACTGCGTGTATTCCATTTTTGTGTTGTATTGTCCATAAGTGTAATCGTATACAAGTTGAGATGCTTGCTAAGATTAGAGCAGACATTGAAAAAACAAACGTGTAATTTTAAATGGGCGACCCTAGAATCAAAGACGAAAGCTGTGATAGTTGATCAGAGCAAAACAAATATGTTGGCTTCTAAAGACTAGGGTCGGTTTCTCTTAACTGGATTTCGCAATCACGTATTCCCATCCAATCTCCTTCTATTCCCGTCAGTTAGTATCTAGATATTGCATCTGATGCAGAACTATTCAAAAAAGTGTGGTTGTTTTAAATAAATTTCAGTTTAAATCTGCCATCTTGTGCTATTCTTGGGTACATATTTCAGTCTATTATGGAGAACTCGGATGTTCGTGAACTTTTGATTCAAACATCAATCTGGGATCAAAACGGCATCACAATTTACAACTCAAAAGGCATCCAACCCTTCGTGTCATATCAGCTCTCACATACATACATACATCTATGCTGCTAGTATATATTATCTGTTATCATCTCAACTTGATAGAAGATATGAGACATAAATAGTAGAAAAGAGTGGTTCAGATAAAAAATACTCTGGTAAAAATTAATTACCATTGAAAACAGCGTCGTGATCTAGTCGAATCATAGCAATATCGTTTCTGAAACGAGGTTGGTTATAATTTTTATGAACAAGTAGTTGTGTTGGTATAAAGTCTTGAACGGGTGCTGCGCACAATTTTGAAGTACAGTCAGGATTCGTTTTCTCATTGTGTTCACCAAGGCGTACAACAGTTCTGGAAAAAAAATATTTTAATGAATTAAAATACCTATGCTATGCGAACACGGGTTTAATACCGACAAATATTTTTAATGTTTTTGCTCAATAGCGTCTGGACTGATACAATCCGCTTAGTATATAAATAGTAAACACTCTTTTGTTAACTCTCGCATGTATAATGATTCGACTGTTTAATAGCTGTACTATGCTGTGCAGTTTATTTAGATAGTCGACTCTCGCATGTAGTGTGTTGTCAACGTGAAATTGCTATATATAAGAAGAGATCGGTTTCCACTCTCGGGCACTGTGGAGAAATCGGTAACTCACATAGCCGGAAACTGGGGGTTTCGGGTTCAAGTCCCGACAGTGGTCATTTGATTTTTTCTTAGATATAGCTCAAAAATCATGGTAGCCTAGCTGTCTGAGATATTTATTATTTTCACCTCTTATGTGAATAATATGGTGTGGATATAAGGGGTTTTAAATCGATTGATTTTATCATATACCAATTTACTCTTTTAAATGTAAATATTTATGTATAAATGGTACTGGTTCACCACACTGACTTTCTTGAATGAATGAATTGTAAATTATAGACGCTCGACAACTGAGACTGACTTTATTGCTGAGCTACATCGATCGCGGATTTTCGTTCATCCATCAGAAGCTACCCTTTCTAAGAGTATTGTCTACCAAAACTTACCCTCTGCATTCTTCATCTCAAATCCTTTCGCCTCGCCTAAAAACGGTTATAGCTCTCCCGGCGCTATTTTTCGTTAAATGTAGGACCAAGAATCACACTACAGATCCTACAGATAAAAAATTAAAAAACATTGTCCTAGAAAAACTTACAACTTTTTTAAAATTACGTACTACATAGTCTTTTACACGTAGCCAAAACTTTTTTTTTGCCATACCCACTAAAAAATAGCTACTTTCGATGCATGTATAGCGGCCATTAAAGACCCATTTAACAGGCAGGTGTGCGGAAAATGGTTTAATTTCTGCACTAGCGCAGAAAATAACGGTTGCCATGGCAACTTCTATTTATATCACTCTATACACCTGCGTATGCTGCGTGCGCCTGTCATTACTTACTTGCACGAACTTCGCGGCACACTAGAAGAAAAGATGGCGACGCAAATGAACTGTCAGAATTTTTTGAAAATGACGTAAAAAGTAGGTATTTTGTAGTGGGTATGGCAAAAAATACCATATATATCTCGTACGTAATGGTATTACGGCTCGTGTGACTGTAAAAACTCGCTATCGCTCGTTTTTACATACTGTCATCACTCGCCGTAATATGCCCCATTACGTATCTAGACATACAATCTACTATTTTAATTCGCCTGTAGGATCTGTAGCGTGATTCTTGGTTCTTCATTTGGCGTTTATACCCGAGCGAGGGGAAAGAATGTGAGAAGAAGATTGCAGGGGATAACTTCCGGTAGGAAAAAATCGTTTGAGCCGTTTTCGAGAAAACCGCAATTTTCGATTCTCGTTCATCTGTAAGCTACCCCTTCAAAATTGTTTAACGGTGTGTAGGCCTCTGTACAGACAGACGGACATCCAAAACTTTTTTTTTTCGGTGTGTATAGGGATTAGGGACAATGAAACGTCTAAATCCGTCGAAATCTCGAATTCGATTTTTTTCGCCATGACAATATACCCACTTTCTTCTATGGTTACTCGAAAGTAAAAATTGGAGTGTATGTCTATTATTTCGATATGTAAGCAAATTTTCGAACTTTATGTAACAATGTACAGACTTTTCAAAAAGAACACAAATAATTTTAAAAGTGGAATGGTTAGTGTTTTTAAAGCAGTAAACCAATAACAAATTTTAAAGGTGATATTTTTTGGTCAAATTTATTAATTTTCGTTAATAAAATTTCGAGCAAATAAAGAATGAAGTTTTTAAATACCTATGGCTATCTATGCAATTAAAAAAATGCTATGTATGTATAATACTGATATTTCTATCATAAAACAACAGTTTTGTTATCAAACTCTAAATACCTACATTAATTCCTAATTAAACGTTCTGAAATTATAATACAAAATAAAAATCCTATAACAATCAGATTTTCATTTTGAAAAAGAAATATTTACCAATTTCTTATCAGAAAACAATAACCATAAATTAAATGTATTGTTTTCAAATAACATTCACAATTTTTATTACATTCTTTTCATAACTAGTCGGAAAATATTCTTTACAAAATTAACATAGAATAGAATAGAATAGAATAGAATAGATATATATTTCTCTTGTAAAAACAAGCCATAGGCTGGAGAGGTCGTCCAAGAAATAATAAATATATATACATATATACAAAATTATTTAAAATATAAAACAAAATACTAAAAATATAAAACAAAATGCTAAAAATTATTCGCCTTCAAGTGAAGGTATCTTTTTATCCAATTAAAAGAATTCAAATTTATTTAAATTCTAGACTCTATAAGTTTAAAATAATATGTAGATAATGTACCCCAAACTAGAAACGTAAATTTCTACGCCCGGGTGAAAATCGGGGGTAACCTCTGAAGACCGATTTCAAAAAAACTTTCGCTGCTCGATAGGTGATACTTTGCTTTAGAACATAGACTATAATAACTGTGGCCGGCCCGGCTTCGTCCGGGTGGAAATCGGGGTAATGTCAGAAATTACCGAACCGATTTCAATTTTTTTTCAGTTTGATAGGCGCGATACTTTGCTTTAGGACATATAAATAGGCTATAATAACTAGCCGGCCAGCTTCGTCCGGGTGAAAATCTTGTGTTATATCAAATTACTCTACCCATTTCAAATTTTTGTTCACTGTTCGATAGGTGATACTTTGCTTTAATAATTAATAAGCTATAATAAACTGAGGCGAGCGAATGAAGCAAGAAAGTCAGGGATGGCGAACCTATGGCACGCGTGCTATAGGTGGCACGCGACGGAATATTGTCGGCACGCTATTGATTGAGGTGCATCGAAATATGTTAGATAATAGATGCAGTCGAAAAAATTTAACTATCATTCAAATAACATATCTAATCTTATATATAAAATTCTCGTGTCGCGGTGTACGTTATTATACTCCTCCGAAACGGCTGGACCGATTTTGATGAAATTTTGTGTGCTTATCGGGTAGGGTGGAGAATCGGACAACATCTATTTTTCGTCCCCCTAAATGTTAAGGGTGGTCCACCCCAAATTTTTTTTTTTTATTTTTTGGACAAAATTTTTTGTTTTAATTTTTTCATGATTCAGCATTGAAAAATACATACAACTCTAAATTTTCACCCTTATACGATCAACCCCTGATTTTTAATCGCGATTTTTATATTAAGCTTTAAAAAATACATATATGGCGAACGAGCGAAGCGAGTGAGTAGTGTATTTATAATATTCAAGCGAACGAGCGAAGCGAGTGAGTAATCGAAAATATTCAAGCGAACGAGCGAAGCGAGTGAGTAGGCGAAAATATTCAAGCGAACGAGCGAAGCGAGTGAGTAGTGTATTTATAATATTCAAGCGAACGAGCGAAGCGAGTGAGTAATGTAATTATTCCTAGAAATTATTAACAACGTTTGCCGGATCAGCTATACTAAATATACGTGAGCGGAGTAATGGGTGACCGCTATTAAATCATAATTTCATACCACCCGAGCGAAGCCGGGACGGGTCCGCTAGTATTATTATATTATGAGATCGTACGACATGTCGACAAAAGTTTCATAATTCATTTCATCTACGTTTGGTTAACTTTTTTGTCCACTAAATTTCTTTAGGTGCTTGTTGGCACGTCATGGCAACATTAAACATTTTTTTAAAGAAATTGACACGTAGATTAGAAAAGGTTCGCCATCCCTGGAGTAGGTAAGTCATGTATTAATAAATCATAAATTTGTGGCACCCGGGCGAAGTCAGACTGCACCGTTAGTATTTACTTATAGCGAAACCCCAAATGTTACACCGCTGACGACAATAGAAGCATCGAGAACAAGTAGCAATGGTGAGGCGTGGCATGATATCGAAGACACGCGGGTAACCACCAGAATATTCTGGAAAGCGCGCGAGCGTGCGGGGTCAAGCTGCTAGCTCTATATAAGCAGGGGCAGTCACCGTAGTGAGTCAGTCGTGAGACAGTGTCGATTTGAAATAAATACAGCATATAAATTGTTCAGTGTTATTAAAGTGCTTCAGTTCGTTTAAAAATTACTGTTCGTTATTATTATCGTTTGATTGTTAGCATTGACATATACAGTTATTGTATTTGAATTGTTGTTACATTTTTAATTATTGTAAATAAATAATTTATTCCACCTACGTAAGAAAACAGTTTTGTTACAATAATAAATTAATTATTAATTATTTCGAATGCGTTGTGTGCTACAGCAAACCGAAGTCAAATTTATTATATTAGAGATTTAGATAGTTAGTATTTAGTTACTTACACTTTCAAATCAGGTGGTAAATGTGAAATACAATGTGCCGCTGTCACAACATATCTTTTATTAATAAGAGACCCTCCACATCGAAATCTGCTACCTGTCCTTTTTTTAGAACTATAGCCGATCCTAGCGATCCAAGGATATTGTCCCAGGCTTGCATCCCTGCCACCGATAATGCGATCCCCTAAACTCGTTCCGCATTTGTTAGTATCCACCAGGTGCCAATTGGGATGAGTCGTTACATCAATTACATTGGAATCTTTGGCAAATGTAACTGAAAAAATAAAGTACGATAAATTAATAGATTTATACGGCTGAATTGCAATTAAAAATTTTTCGTTGGAAAGCAGCCAATTATATAATTGATTCGAAACATATTGGAAAAAATCATTTTACCAACCATAGTCATTGCAGTCAGGACTCTAACCTGAACTTTTCCACTTTCGCGGCGGAATGAATTTACATTTACTCAACCGTAATAGAGGAACCATAGCAATGCAATGTAAACAACAGCATTGCTAAACGCTCGGCCATTCTCAAGCCCTATCTATTCTGAAGAAAATTTCCCTGACCCCATCATCAGATTTAATATTAATTAGTTGTGAAATCACTTACATCTTAAGGAAAGGCACACAAACAATTGTATCAGCAACATTATTGCAGACTGGTGCATATTTATTATTTATACGTTTAAAATAATAATAATTAAATACGAAAACACTGAAGAAATGTCACAAAACTGTATAAAGTTATAAATTTTAATTTAAACCGGGCATGTTTAAAAATCCGTCGTCTTTTAACAGCGAACTATATAGCACTGAAAAACAAACAATTCTCAATTCTCATTTAAATATCAAGTTAACGAGTTTTTTAAATTTTACAATCCAGATAACCATTTAACACCTTCGAAACTCACTGGTTAATTATTTCAAGATACAAACGATTAAAAAACATATTTCATATTATTTTAGACCACAATAAATTTATATATTTTCTTTATAGTAGAAAAGTAATATGAAAAATTAAAAAAACTCGGGTCGCAGTGCCAAAACCCTGCCGACAATATAGTGTATTTGCTAATGCAGGCCTTGTGGCTTTATTATGTAAACTTAAGTTTGTTTTTGGACAAAATAAAAAATTTAACCCCTTAATACATCCCTTAAAATAATATTTTTTTTTCTTAATTTCAATAATATTATCAATGCAACCTTTGTACCAAATTAAATACACCCTTCAGTAAGTAAATCACTATCCGCAAACCAGTGTTTTCATAAAATTTTTGTAAGTCCGGTCCTGTCGGGCCGATTTTATTAAAATTTTAACACCACATTTTAATCTTTACTAAAGGGTTAAATTTCAATTTTGAAACGATTCTGACAATTTTTTCGGTATTTTTGGGCCCAAAAACTTTTTTTAACCCCTAAATACTACCCTTAAAATGGTCCGATCGGGCCTATTTTAAAGAGGCTTCGTGCGGTAATGGGTTCCAATGTGTGTACCAAATTTCGTTTAAATCGATTAAGTCTGTGGAGAGTTATCGTGTACACACACACACACACACACACACACACACACACACACACACACACACACACACACACTATATATATATATATATATATATATATGTGTGTGTGTGTGTGTGTATGTATGTATGTTAACGGCAATCTTTATAATCCGGCATTGTATACAATGCCTAGGCTACGTATAGAATGCCTAAAACGTCCAGGCAATGTATGAAATATTATTTATTTCACACTTGGCCTAGGCATTGTGTACAATGCCGAATGAGCAGCCGGCAATGTGTTAATTAGACGAGAAATTAAATATAAGGCACTTGTATTAACCTTATACTTCAATTTTATTAAATTCCTAAGAAAAGCCAGTTCATGAGTGTACTACCTTAACTACTTAGACGCGGAACACACAGAACAAGGATCCGTCGCCCGACGGGCACTTTTGTATGAAAAAGAAGTGACAAGGGCGCGGAAGCGATGTGGCATTTTCATACAAAAGTGCCTACTTACTTTTAAGCAAATGAGACTGATTGTAGTTGAGCCAAATAATTTTAATAAAAAAGGTTTAATGTTAATTTTATTGTGATATTACTAATGTTATAGGAAGGCCGTACTATAAGTTCCTTTTTTTATTAATTATATGACCTGATTATTTTTAACCAAATGAGACTGTTGCCGACCCAAATTATTTAAAGTTAAAGTTTCACTTAAATTTTATTCTGATTTACTTAGTTAAGTTATAGGTACTAAGTTCCTTTTTCATGAGCGTTGCAAATTTGCAATGAATATTTTTTTGATATATAACTCAAAAGTAAGTTTATAATATTAAAAAATACGTTTGAATGTAACAATTCTATTGCAAAAAAGAGAAGTTCTCTAACATTATCATTTAATAAAGTTGATTTTGAGCAATCTGATATTATATGGTGTTTTATTGGTTCGTCATTTTGTATGTAAGTGTAGGGACACATCTGTGACGCGCGTGTACTGTATTTTACGAGTGAGTTACGTATGACACACTAGGCTGAACTATCCGCTGTCATATTCTTGGTAATTTTGCACTACTGAACTTTCCGCCGCCGAACGTTCGGCAGATGTTTCCCTATACTAAGGAGGTAGGTAATTACATAATACTCATAAATATAGACCAATATCAATTTATTTCACACATTGCCGGTGGACCAGCAGACATTCTATACAATGCCGAGGCATTATATACAATGCCTGGCAAAGCATATAATAGATATTAATATTCATAATATTTCATACATTGCCTACCGGCTCAAGGCATTCTATACATAGCCTAGGCATTGTATACAATATAAATACAAATTTAACACGTAAGTCGTGACCAAATACATAATTAGATGAATGCATAATGACTGCAAACAGTATATGAAGACACCTGTTGTATGAACAATGACGTAACACAACACTGTAGTCAGGAAAAATTCATTAATTCAAACCTATGTCACCGTAGTTTAGGGTTAAAATCCCTACGGTGACATAGGTTTGAATTAATGAATTTTTCCTGACTACAGTGTTGTGTTACGTCATTGTTCATACAACAGGTGTCTTCATATACTGTTTGCAGTCATTATGCATTCATCTAATTAAAAAATTGTATACAATGCCTGTATTATACAGATTTCCGGTAACATATACATAAACATTTTCAAAAATGGTGGCAAACTGTTCAGGAGGCTATGAAACGTCGAGAAATTTTGGTCCGACCCCTAGGTCCCGCCATCCGACCGACGCCAATAGTGTATGTGCCATGGCAAATACACTAATAATAGATAAAATACGCTGAAGTTTATCTGAAAAGTCTCTTTGACACGTAAACTATAATTGTAGTTACGTTACTTATGAGTTATCAAATCTTAGAGCACAGTGGTATAAAATAAATATCTAAGTAGTTAAAAAAAATTATTTTATTCAACACACGCATGCTTTTAGTGTTTTTCCGTTCTGTTTTGCGGACCTTAAATAGCCGTTTATTGACTGGTGACGTCATGATCCATTATGAAACGCTTTTCGATGATATATTGAAAAACTATGGTTAGTAATTAATATTAATTTTCATAAATATTGTTATTTTTGTGTACTTGAAAAAGTTTAAATATATAAACGAAACGTCGTACATTTAATTTAATAAATCAAATATTTTGTCCACTATCCTGCGATTTTTCTTAATTTTATTATATTGAAAAACGTTTGAAAAACCCGTTATCTAATGATATTATACCTCTTTTCGGTGTTATAAATGAAATATGGTTACTATGGTAACAAAGTGAATAAATATTGTATCGAGCCCAATGTTTCTATTATGAGATGTACTTCTGTCAGTGACATTAAATTATTCAATTAAATTCTAAAACCATGCATGTGTTGAATAAAGTATAGTGTGCAACGCGTGTGCTAAATCTTTATGCGTCAGGCGCAATGTTTTCAGAACTCGTATTCGGCTCGTGAGCGCTCGCCTACTACTCGTGCTGAAAACATCTCAAAAAAAAAAACTCGCAAAAAACGAAAATACTGACAAAGGCTCTGTTTCAATTTTGTACAATAGGTATTATTATTGATAATTTAATATTAATGATCTTTTTAAATATCCTTAATAAAAACGTTTCATTATTCCTAAGATTTTAATTTTAACATTTCAGTGCATTCATGAACAAGTTATATCGTTGCATATATAGGAAGAATTAAATGTACGCTGTTGGGCACTGTGTAGTAACTGGAAACTTACCCGACGCGAAATTGGGAGTTCTGGGTTCGATTCCCGGCGGTGCATTTACATTTTTCCTATATAGCCCTCTATATAAATATCATGGCGATAATTCGTCTGATATTCTTATGTTAATTTCACTAATATAGTGAATTTAGTTACGGTATAGGTGTTTAATCATATTGATTGTATTTCTTATGTTTAAAGTTATAGGTACTTATTTGACAAACATTACTGCACACTAACGTTATTGACTAATTCAGCAGTTGAAGGTCAATCCATTGCCTCATAAATATTTTCAATTAACAATTTGATAAGCAGAACAACGGATGACCATTGCCAAGTTTGTTATGTACCTGCTAAAAAAATATTAAAGAATCGCTGACTCTTAATAATACTTTTGAAATTTCATTTCGTCACATTTGCACCCAAATCCAATACTAGCCCTAGTTTATGCAGATAGATTATTTATTTTTTATTACTATTTTATCGCATTGCTATTGTACGCCTGTATTTTAAATTATTTTTTTCTTATTTACGTTATTTACGTTAGGTATGCTTTGCAGTTATTTTTTAGATGACAGAACATTTTTGTGAGAAGGTTAGGTATATAGGATTAACATGAGCCGCCAAGGAGGACACTTCGATCGCTGCCACATCGCCTTTGAGAATGTCTACCGCAGTTGTAGACGAAACGTCAGGTAGAAATACCACCGGACCACGGCCTAGAAGCCCGGAAACCATGAAGACTTGGAACAATGCCGGCCGTGAAAGCTTGCACACTTGAGCTACAATAGTTAGTACCTGATAAGACTTTAAGGTTTTTGTTTATGGTTATTTTTTTACATCTGATATGCAATAAATTCTATTCTATTCTATATAGATTTTAAACGTTATTTGTAGTGTTTGAAATATATTGTATTGGATATTTTGGAATGACGGTGTGGAAATAATGAACAAGATTTAATCCCAGTTAAATATAATTAAAGAATTGGGTTTTTAAGTGAAATTTTTTTTTTACTTAAATGGAAGGACCACATACAAGTTTTATAGCAAAACTGTTTTTATTTAATTTTTTTGCTTACTAATTAAAAAGTTATATTTAAATAAAAATTAATTTTTAAACTCAGTTCCGATAACGCGCCGAAAGAATCCGAACGCGTGTGACGTCATTATGTTATCTATGGTCTTTGTATCCATGGTTACCAAGTTAAAAATTTATTATTTTTGATAGTATGTGTAATACATATACACAAATACCAACAAATGCAGACACATTTTAACAAACGACGTCACAAACATTCCTGGCGCGTTTTGAAGTCACGTGATATTTTTTAAATTTTTATACATTTTAATTAATTTTTAGTAATTTATCTATAGCTTTAAAAAAATGTTTCTTTTCGATTTTCATAATTATTTATGTTAAATTATTAGAAAAAATTAAAAAATTAATAATTTTTTTTAAACTTAAATACCTAATTGTCTTTTGATTACAATCATAATTAATACAAAAAATGTAATTTTCGAAATTAGTTTATTTTTGTCTGGGTAAAATGAAATTAGCAAAATTTTGTTTTATAACAAGTAGTGTTGCCGTCTAGACAAGACAAGACAAGACAAGACAAGACAAGACAAGACTTTCAAAGTCTTGTCTTGTCTTAAAATATCAAGACAAGACTTCATTAAGTCTTGTCTTGAAATATCAAGACATCACTAAGTCTAAGTCTAGATTAACAGACTCTTGTCTTGTCTAATATCAAGATTCTAGATTATTTCCAAGAGTCTAGATTAGTACTAGTAGGTAAAGTAAATCTACTTAGTTTATCTAGACTCTTGAAAATTGTCTAGAGTTTTGACAAGAGTCTTGATCTAGATAAAGCAAGTCTTGTCTTGTCTTGAACATTTCTAGACAAGACTTTTGCAAGTCTTGTCTTGAAAATCTAGACAAGACAAGACAGTCTAGAAAGTCTAGATCTGGACGGCAACACTAAAAACAAGAACATGTGAAATGATGTCTTATAAAAATACTATAGTCTTTGAATTTTTATGGAATAATTATAAGGCCTGACACTAACAGGCGATTTTAAGCCGACTGACTTTAGTTGCATGGGTGACTACCAAATCTTCTTATATGAACATGCGCTCACTTGCAAGTGTTAAATGTGCCGCGCGTCGATCAGCAAACCGAATAACCGCATAATTTAAAATTGGCTATCAGCGCCAGGCCTACAAGCTTTCAGGTTATCATGGTTGTACATGTTCTACAATCCATTGTAGGTATGACGTAATTCGAGTATAAACACCAGGAATCCCCTCTGTTCCACAAGCTCTTGCACCAATAGAAACTAATCCTAACAGTTCATATCGTTCAGAGATTCCGGCTTCATCTTCCTTGTCAGCAGTCATCTTCATTAATGGACCACCACTGTCACCTTCACAAGCATCCTCGGCTTCCTTACCGCCAGCACATAGTTGACCTTCGCTTATAGGAATCGAAAACCGCTTTTCGTAAATTTTCGCACATGCTTCGTTATCGATTATGTCTAAATCAACGTGCTGTAAGGCGGGACTTCGCGCTGTTGATCCTAAAATTAATATATATTAGATAGCCATGAAATATTCACTTCTAAAAAACAAAATGTGATAACTGTCAATAAAATAAGTAGGTACTCATATTGCTGACTCCCCAACCGGCGACAGTACCGCGGATTCCAGTCCAATTTTTTGGATTATCAACTAAATCGAAAGGTAAGCAGATTGGACTTACGTACGCTGAAATTTAAAAAGTTAAGTGATTTTTTTGTAATGTAAAAAATACACATTACATTCAATAACAAATTTTTCAATATAAATTTCATTTCAGTATTATAATAATTCACTTAGACAATAATATTGTCTTTATAACATATTTGTACTCTCTTTAATGTTGTTATGTTCCATACGCTAATATATTTTTTTATTTTCTGTAATCGATCAGATTAATATACGACAAGAAAACTTTTAATAAAAGAAAATTTCTTTGCTAACAAATATATTTGATTTTAATTATCTGTTGTAGACGTTTTATCAATATAATGTGCATTTGCATGATTTGAAAAGATCATATATTGATTCAAGCGTAAAAAATAAGTGATGAAATCATGAAAATCAAGCATGTTAATTAATTTAACTGTGAACTATCTATATTTACATATTTAATATCTTTAAACTTTAAAAGAAAAATTAAAAGTTAGTGTTTGTGAGATGAATTATTTTACTGAAATTGAATTATAAAAAATGTTCGTTGGAAAGCAGCCAATTATATAATTGTTTCGAAACATATTGGAAAAAATCATTTTACCAACCAGTGGTCACAGTCAGGATTCTAACCTGAACCTTTCCACTTTCGCGGCGGAATGAGCTTACAATACTCAACCGTGACATGATTGCTAAATTAAATGCGAAAGTGGAAAGGTTCAGGTTAGAATCCTGATTGTGACCACTGGTTGGTAAAATGATTTTTTCTAATATGTTTTGAAACAATTATATAATTGGCTGCTTTCCAACGAAAAATTTTTCAATTGCATTTCAGCCGTATAAAACTATTATTTATCTTGAATTATTATAACTGCAGGTAGATAAAAGAACTCTGTAATGCCAGAAAATATTTCATGGTTTAATTATTATTATATTAAAATGTTTGTTCCTTAATATAAAAATCTAAGACATACGTGTCATATCTGCTGGTCTGTCTAACCTTATCAAGGCAATATCATTTTTATACGGAGAGGATCCATAATCGTCATGTACTATAATTGCTGATGGTTTGAAATCTTGTCTTGGGTCTATGCATTCTCTGTGATCACAGTCTATATCACTTCTTGAATCAAGCTCTCCTAAACGGACAGTTGCTCTAAAAAGATATTATTCATGGAAATTTATGTCGCCACAAAATAGCAGAATACAAATATACCTAATAAAAACTGATCAACTTTTTTAAAAACAAGCTTTTATTAAAATGCACTAAAAAGGAAAAGTGGATCCAATTTTTTTATTGTCACCAACAGCTTAGATTATTTGAGCGTAGCATCAATTCATATTTTCAATTTATTATTTTTTAATCTCTACATAGTATAAATTGAAGTCGCTTTTCGTGTCTGTCTGTTTGATGCGGTTTTCACCATCAGATATTTTTTACGGAATGTTTATATATATAGCGAACGAGCGAAGCGAGTGGGTAATGTAATTATAATATTCAAGCGAGCGAGCGAAGCAAGTGAGTAGTGTATTGCATCCGGGCTTGCTTAGCACCCGGGCGAAGCCGGACGGGGCCGCTAGTAAGTATAATAAATTGAAAATCCAATTGACGCATTTACCAGCTCTCGGGTTAGAACCTGCGAACTGGTGCTTGTATAATAGAGGAGCCATGGCAACACCATATAAACGCCTTTCTACACGCTCGGCTATTCTCAAGCCTGGGTCAAAATTGAATTACAAGATTTGACCCTAACTAATAACAAATGAAGTTGAATAAAAATTGTTTCAAGATAATTTATTTAAAAGCTGACTCTTTCCCCTTACTTACAATCGTAATTGAGAATGATTAACACAATGAGCTGCCGTGATAACATATCGAGAATTGATTAAGGATCCTCCACATCTGTATAAATATTCTGGTACTCCTTTTCCTGCAAAAAATTATATTTTTAAACGCTATTTAAGCATGTTATGATGGTAGGAATAATTAAAATGAATTAATGTAGTAAATTCGCAAGTATGTGGACAGTAAATAATAATTTATTACTTTAATTCTATAAATATGGACACGAAATCTATTAAATATTAAAAATTAATCTTGGCCAAATTTAATTTGCAAAGTACCTATTATCTGAAATGTATATAAATATACTTAAATTTAAACGCTAATGACCTCTGTTGTCGAGCGTCTATAATCTACAATTCATTATACTTAAATGGAGGACATTTTAAAAATAGCATTAGTTAGGTATTATTACTTAATTTTGTCTTGTGCTACCTAAATCAATGTTAGTTTTTTTTAATTTATGTAGCGTGAAAAAATATTAATTAAATATTAAAAATTTTGAATTGTTATTTTTAACTGTACCTATCAATTTGGTTTCAGATAAATTTCAAATAACCATGGCTTTGCCCTTTTACGATGATTTAAATTCTGGTATAGATAAAATTAGGGACATATATAATCATCTTCACAAAAATAAATTTTATTGGTCAATAATAAAGAGTTTAACATTATTTACAATTGGTATGGTGGGAGCAAAAGAATGCGTCGGCTTGGAAATAGTAATAACGAATCCTCAAGTAACCGAGCTTTAATATAAATTGATAATGTGTGTACCTTACAATAAAATAAATTATATTTTGTTCGTATTTTTCTTGTTTTTATTAAAATAAAACATTTCTAAGGAACTGTGTTTTATTTTTAAAAAGGATTTCTTACTAATGGCCAACTACATCTTTTCTATTAACACTACACACAAAATACTGATTCGCATCGAATAAAATATACCTTATTGGGTTTGAATTCCGCCGATAATGACAAAAATAGTATATTGTGCGACTAGTGGGAAAAAGAGGAGATTCCTCGAGTGTGGATTTTGCCGCACGAGCGTAGCGAATGCGGTAAAACACACGAGTGAAATCTCCTCTTTCGACCAATTATAGTCGCACACAATATTTTGTTCAGCTACCGCATTTCGTGGCTCTGCTGAGCGTGGGCGAAATAATGGGTGACCTTATTGATTGACGAAACTATCAACACTTGAAATTGGAATAGAACAATAAATTTTAATTAAGTTTTATTTTGAAATGTCAGAAAATCGATTGACATTTATAGAAAGAATTAGATTACAAGCCTTATCTGAAGTTTCCATTCTAATTTTGTGAATGTTAATGCCTGCCTTGATGAATATGTATTTAAACATTGTCCACATACAAAACCCATTTTTTAATCGCTATCAACTATCCACATTAGTACAGAATTGTATTGTATTTTAAAGACCACCAACAGCTAAGGTTATTTGGGCCTAGCACTAATTCATATTTTCAATTCATTATTTTTTTTTTTTTTTTTTAATAATAAATTGAAAATCCAATTGACACTTTTACCAGCTCTCGGGCTAGAACTCGGGAACTGGGGACTTGTAATAGAGGAACTATAGCAACGCCATGTAAACAACAGCGCCGCTACACTCTCGGCTATTCTCAAGGCCACAGTACAGAGTTTACTAGTTAGTTATTACGTTCGTTTAGGTGTGTGTGTGTGTCAAACGACATCAAGATGAGCTATTCGACAAATTAGAATGAACCCTGAATGCAGGACCTAGTCGCTTGTGATAAAAACAGGTTAAAAAACTGGAAAATATTTTTTCTCGAAAACCGCTTTAAAAAATGTAAAAAGCCCACTCCTAAGTACGTAAGAAAATTAGTCCGAATCGTGTCGGACAGTTGTTTATTATAAATCTGGATATTTTCTTCATATTAGCTTATTTATAAGATACGTTACAATTTTTGAGATAAGTTACATAAAATATTATAAGATATTGTGAAGTATAGATAGTTCATCTAGTGATATACTTAACCCTTTGACTGCTCCAGACGTATATATACGGTTACCTGGGTTACTGCTCCAGCCGTATATTTACGTTCGGACTGGAAAAAATACTTACAGCGATAAACTGCTACCGTCGTATATATACGAGCAACGCCTACCAGATCATACTGGCCAATCCGGAAGTTTTTTGCGATTTACCGCAGAATTTTTTTACAGCGATAAACTGCTACCGCCGTATATATACGCACAACGCCTATTAGAACACCAATTCTGAACTTTGTTGTGGTTTTTTTTCTTTTAAAGTCAATGCGTATGTACACGTGTTTTACACGTGTATACATGCACTGACTGTTCTGTTTTTGATAAAAATATATGTTTTAAACAAAAAAGGCAAAAAAACAATTTGATATGATTTGACGGGATTTTAGCTTCATTATTTTACCCCACTGATAACAACAGCGGACTGCTCCAGACGTATCTATAAGGAACAGCCGAAAAAATTGCGCATACAGCATGCACTCTCGTAAAATAATGCGCAGTGAAAAGGTTAATAAATATTGAAACAATACGTACTTATATATCCCAATCGTGCAATCCAAGGATATGTTCCCAAACTGACGAATTTTCCTCCGTAAATACGGCCTTGCAATGATAAACCACATTTCTTATCTACAAAAAGTTGTAACCCTTTCGTATAGTTTGGTGAAAAGATTTCTTTGCCATCTTCATCTGGATGAGTTTCATTTTTCAAATTTATGTTCGATTCAATAGAAGTATTATAATCTCCTCCATTATTTGTGTCATTTGATTTTATTACACCGAAGTTTTCGTCAACTTGAGGATTCTTTGCTACATTATTAATCCTTTAAGAGTACGAAGAAAATGTAAATTTCAACAATATCTAAGTCATTATTTGTTAGAGTAGAAACTCTTAAAATCTAAAGCGGTGATCTCCAATAAACGCTGTCGGTTGCGTCTAGCGTCACGTCGTAGAATGCTACCTATGTTATCATAGGTAGCATTCTGACGCTACATACAACGTGACGCTAGACGCAACCGAGAGCGCATCCAAACTGCAGACGCAGCGCACAGCGTTTTAACGTCGTAGGCTGCGTCTAGACGCAGCTTACGACGTCAAGACGATGTGCGCTGCTAGACGCAGCATACGACGTCAAAACGCTATGCGCTGCGTCTGCAGTTTGGATGCTAGACACAACCCATAGTGCCAGTTGACGAGAGACCGCGTGACGTTGCCTGCGATGTCCAGACGCATGTAGCTGCGTCAGCAGACGCTGCGTACAGCGCCAGGAGACCGCAGCCTAATAGTGATCACAATGTTTAACTTTCTTTTTCTCTTTTTTTAAGACCACCATTAAATAGGGCTATTTTGAACCTAGTAACGGCATCGCTACCATACAATGAATAAATTGATCTGAAAGAAATTTTTTCAAAATCGGTTCAGCCGTTCTTTTTTCTTAACCAAATAGACTCCGAAAAAGTAGATTTTACACAATATCTTGCGAATAAAAAATTATATCGACTTCGTAAGTGTGTCAATCGAGGTGTGTTAACGTCATTTTGATTCGAAAGAAATTGTATCAAATTAATCGGCCCAACAGTTTTTTTGTTTAAAGAAAAAGACTGCCAAAAGTGGATTTTACACGAACAACAAGACCCGAAAGAAATTTTATCAAAATCGATCAAGCCGTGTTATTTATGGTTTTATATTTAGAAAACGAGATGGCATTACATATTATGTATATTAAAACCTGTGAAAATATTTGTAGCTAGGCACATGATAACAAAACATATAAATGCTTTGTATCTCAGTTGTCGAGTGTCTATAATTTACAACGATACCTTAGAAGAAGAAAAAAACATAAAAGGAGTATACACAATATTAAAACAGCTTATTTTTATTAATTCAAAATACGTACAGTTCAAAACTACTGATTAACACAAACACATAATTAATTGTTTATTTTTATTTACAAAGAAACGTTAGTTAATATATCAATATTTTCGAAAACATTCTTTTATAATATAAGAAAAGCCTAACAAATAAAGATCATTTAAATTCCTTATTTCCACGGATTTAGGTAGTAAAATAGATTTTTTTTCAAAATCTATAACTAATAATATAAAAACCGGGCTCCGTTTGGACCTTTAGGTAACGCCGTAACGGAACCCCAACTAGTGTATTTATTTTACTTACTTACAGCCACCAATTGCTAAGGTTATATAGGCTTGGTGCCTATTTACATTTTCAATTAAATATTATTTTTATAATAATAAATCGAAAACTGGGAATTGGGACTTTGTAATGAGCGAGCCATATAAATGACATCTCTATGAGCTCGGGTATTATCAAGCCTTAATTAGATATTTACATTCCGAATGTTTTTACTACTTACAATTTTATTTTTGGAAAAAATAGTCTGTGTAGGTATTATAGACCGAGAGCTAGTGACAATTTTTTGGTGTTATTTATTCAAGGCCCTATTTTTGTGAAGATGTTACGGGAGGCATATTAAAGTACCCTGAGTAAGGGATTTTGCTAGATAGCGGTATGGGAGGGATGCAGACCGCCCCCAACATGTAACAAAAAAATGGTCACAATTATTATTGCTTCAAGGCTGAAATTGTTTGTATAGCTTGTCGGTGACCCAATAATGCCATTATAATATTTGCAGATCGATTGGTCAGCATTAAAGGGGTGGCAGATTACTCTAAATGTATCATGTACCCGACGAAATTTATATTATTAGTTCAAGGTTCAAATTTTAATATGTTATTACGGCGACTGTTTTAAGCACATATTTCAATTTGCAGAACAAAATGTCGGTAACCCCCTTGCAGAACGATATAAACACCTAGGCTTGCAAGTTTTCCTCTAAGAGTGGAAGTTAATACCGACATTTTGTTCTGCAAATTGATACGCTTAAAACAGTCGCCGTAACAACATATTAAAATTTGAACCTTGATTCAGTGTACAAGAGTTTAATTTTTATATAAATTAACCAGGAATCTTGATTTAAAATGATCTGGGAATCTTGGATACACATATTAACTTACTGCCTTCTTATTTGCTTAAAAAATCTTTTTAGTTCATTCAGCAATGATTTCACTGGGGGAAAAAAGTAGATATAGAGAATGTATTCCCAAGAATTAAGAACCAGGTTCTTTCGTGTTAAAAAACTGCAAAATAATGCTAATAATAATTAAAACAATGCATAATGACTAGATTATGTGGATTTAAGGATCGAATGTTCTCTATTTTTTCCAAATTATAAGACAAATTAAAATTAGCGAATGTTAGTTACTCAAGTAAAATTAACCGTAACCTAGCGATATGTAAAAAGAATAAAATACATTCATAAGCATTTTTTTTACCATGCGAGGAAAAAATTTCTTTGAGAATAGATTGCGAGGAAAAAGTTTGTGAGTTTTTTTCATCCACGAACGAAGAAAAACTGCAAACGTAAATTCGTGCTCAACTTAAATGATAATTTATTTACTCGCATGTTAAAATATAACAGAAAATAAAATATAAAAGAATACAGGTACTAGTGACGTCATATTTCCATATTGATAAACATGCTACTTATTATTTACTATCAATTTTTTACTTCCCACCCTACTATGGCAGGGTTAAGTAATGGATTTAGTCCGAAAAAATATTTCAAGATTTTAACAGATCTTCACGTTTTGAGACCCTAGCAATCGTTTAAGATCATTTTCTGACTGATATTTGTATGTGTGGGTGTGTGTATATTCTTACAGTGAACATAGTATAAACCCCGTCGCACATGCACACACTCGCACTCGTCACGACACTGCGCCAATGTGGCATTGTCATTGGTGGACACGTGTATGTCCGCATTTGCTTACACGAGTCGTACATCACAGTCAGTGCCTCAAGTGGCATTCGTAGATGGGAACAAGATGGATGCGAGATTGATTAAGTTCAGAATCCGACAATGATAACGAGTTTTTAAATAGATTATTGTTAATAAGGAAAGCATCCGGGGAAAAAAATTGGAAGAGCTCTTACATGTCCAAAAGGAAAACACATGGAGAATTCAAATTAACTTCTGAGTTTTCAGACGAAAAATTCGAAAACTATTTTGGAATGATTAGGAACGATTTCAAAGAAGTACATGCGATAATTGCTTCAGATTAGTTCTTCCATCTTGCAAACACTCGCGTCACTGCCACTCGAAATTAGTGTCTCGGTCACCTAGCCAACATGCGTCGACACGTGAGAGCAAATGCGGAGTTCGGTACTATGCCATAGGTTTTAAATATTGCCACTCGCACGTGGCTCGTGACGACCAGTGCGAGTGTGTGCATGTGCGACGGGGCTAACCGTGTTAACCAGTTGTGTTGTTATATCAGCCCCTGAATAATAATTATTATTATTTTCTCGTATTCCCTCTGCCAGAAATGATCTAACGACTTTGAGGAGAAAACTGTCTTCACCTCGGTTTCATGTTGTAGTGTCTTTGAGCTCTGGGATTGTTAGAGATGCCGTAGTTTTCCTCGTCAATGTTCGGGACATTTTCTTCGTCCAACAATAGCGTGTTAATTATTGGAACATTGCCACCGAATCTATTTTGGCCTTTTCTAACGGGACGTGGGCAACATACGTACGGTTGTGTGCCCATCAGACCGCACGTGGCATCCTGTAGACGCAGCAGGGACTGATCCTTAAGAGGACGATATAGTAGAAGATCCAGAAGGATCGGACAATCGACTATGTCAATGCAGTTACAAGTACGTGAACCGATTCCAAAAAATTTTGACGGTTTCGATTCGTAATATGATTTTGGGTCTGAAAAATCAATAGAAATACTGGATTAGTTTCAAAATTATGTTTCTAGGAATTTAAATAAATTAGACGACTGTCTTTTTGTCGTCTTTTACAAATAAACAAAGTTTTGAGATAAATCAATTTTCGTACAAGATTTGTTAACAATATTTTAATTAAAATTGTATTTCCAAAATAGACGCTTATGTTATATGACCTTAGTTTTTGAACGTCTATACATTAGAGTCATTCATTAATTATTTCCCACGATTCATTTTGTTTTGGTTTCTTTTTTTTCTGCTAAAATAGTATGTTTTTTTAAATGAAACGGTTTTAACGGTTACGGTATAAATACGGTTTCGGTGACGGTTTCATTCCTTGGTTTTTAATATTTGAAATAACGCCATTACAAATAATATGTGTGATATTTTTTTATCTTAAAATAATTCTCCTATCAATTATGTTTCAGATCCAAGTGTGCAAGCTTACAGCCTACAAGCCCGGAAACCATGAAGACTATGTTTCAGATGTTTGTTCATTTGCAAGGAACATAACAATAACAGATTGTTATAACGCTAATGACCTCAGTTGTCGGGCGTCTATAATTTACAATTCAACAGATTGTTATAAATAATATAAAAATTCAGAAATTCTTAACAAATCGTGATTGCCTCATTCAAGTTAGATTTATAATGGTTCATCAACCACAAAATTATGCATTATTGTACAGAAATAACATACTAATATTGTATTGAGATACATATCAGCAAACTATATTCACAAAATTCTATAATAGTTAAAACTATTATGTGAATAATACATGAATAAAAAAATATAATCCAACATACTTAATGGCTATCTAACAAACAAGTTTTTCTGTTGCTCAATAATTAATTCATATTTGTAAATTTAAATTTTCGGCAGCAAAAAAAAATTTATTGCTAGACTGCACGAATGAATTTCTTTATCAGTGGCGTGGCGATATAGAACAATGAGAACAATGAGATGAAAATTTCAACTCAATCGGATAACTGGAACTGGATGAAAAATCGGTCGCAAGATTTGAAACAAATATATAAACAAACATACAAATATACGGGGTCAAGCTAAAAAATAAAACAGTTTAAAAACAGATAGTAACTAAGGGCAGAATATATCAGTAGGCTAGGTTGGTAAATTTTGGCAGGCGTAAAAATTAAAAGTAAAAAAAAGAAAAGGGACTCAAACTTTTATTATAGTATAATCTCAAATTTATATTCTTGCAACCAGGCCAAGGTTATTAGAGTACAGGTTGCCTCATTCCATCTGACCAATCAGCGTAAGCGCGGGAATGACGTCAGCTAGAATTTAGTTTAAATCAGGTACAAAAATTTTTGAAGATTATGCTTATTTATATTAGGTGCTTCGTGCAGATTTTTTCTTAAAATTGGCAGGAGACAATAAATAGAAGAATAGATGTTAAAAAATAGGATAATTTTTATTTTTATTACAAAATTTAGGATTTAATATCTATAATATAAACAAACAAAAAATTAAATAATGCTCAAGAAATGGCAGATCTTGTTAATTACCTATTTTTTTAAATTTAAGAAACGAATAGAATTAACTAACAAATTGATAAATTAATTATTTTATCTTTTATATTCACAAAATATTAAAAATAACCACAAAACACCAAAACACTTAACAGCTATCGCAAAATTGACAACTTATCATATTTTTTTCACTACAGAAGAATCATGTTTCTATAGGTATTGAAAAAACATATCACACTACCATGGTTACTGTGATTTTTATTTCCAAAAATTAGCAGCGTCCATGGTCTGATCTTTTCTAATGAAGTGAGCAAGCATGCGGTATATTCTGAGTGACGTCATCCCCCCACTACTATCTATCGGAATGAGGCAACCTATACTCTACTAACCTTGCAACCAGGCCAACTATTGCGTGATGTAAGGCAATTTTTGTTTCGTGGTTTTGTTCATTCGTAAACTGGTCTAGGTAACCTCGGCAATAACATGTTATAACCTCCTTATTAATTAATTAATTTTGATCGGCAATAGATTTTAATGCACTTTCATAAGAAAAACCTTTTCTCCTTTGTACTGCTTCACGAAAAGGGAGACACCTTCCTGTAGCCTAGGACTAAATTGTCTAAAGTAGACAAAACTCTTTTAATTCTGGAAAACAGATGCAATTTGAAATATTTCTGTTCAAGTGTGTATGAAATAATTGAAACGGATGTAACTTTTGGTTTTAAGATTTCTATCATAAATATACAGTATGAAGCTAAAAATCAAATATAATTCTCAATTATTTGCGAGAAAATTACTTACAGTATCTTATTTAGTTAACAATTAGATTAACAATCAATATTGTTATTACTTCCTATACTGTACAAATTCACTATTTTAGTGAAATTAACATAAGGACATCAGACGATATTAATCGACATAACATGCCCTTATTAATTATTGTAGAAAGGCTACATAAGAAAAATTTAAATGCACCGCCGGGAATCGAACCCGGAACACCCAATATCGCGTCGGGCAAGTTTTCCAGTTACTCCACGGTGCCCATGGCGTACACTTAATCTTTTCTTATATATAGCACAAATACACCGCAAGTCCACAAACTGCGAGAGCTAATATTATTTTTATTTTTATAACAACACTACTATGAATGTTGCTTTTCTCAAAATAGGCCGGATATGCCTAGTAATAATTTCAATTATTTGCGAGAAAATTACTTACAGTATCTTATTTAGTTAACAATTAGATTAACAATCAATATTGTTATTACTTCCTATACTGTACAAATTCACTATTTTAGTGAAATTAACATAAGGACATCAGACGATATTAATCGCCATAACATGCCCTTATTAATTATTGTAGAAAGGCTACATAAGAAAAATTTAAATGCACCGCCGGGAATCGAACCCGGAACACCCAATATCGCGTCGGGCAAGTTTTCCAGTTACTTGCCCGACGCGATATTGGGTGTTCCGGGTTCGATTCCCGGCGGTGCATTTAAATTTTTCTTATGTAGCCTTTCTACAATAATTAATAAGGGCATGTTATGTCGATTAATATCGTCTGATGTCCTTATGTTAATTTCACTAAAATAGTGAATTTGTACAGTATAGGAAGTAATAACAATATTGATTGTTAATCTAATTGTTAAATATAATTCTGTTTATAGGGTTCCGTACCTCAGAAAGAAAAAACGGAACCCTTATTTTATTACAAACTGAAATAGCCGACCTAAATTCCATTTAATATTTTTTTATCCTTCTCTATTTAGCCACCTCCGTAACCCCTCAGATACCCGCTTGAAGAATGAATATTTTTACCTAATTTCTACCTGCCACCGAAAACGCAAAGGAGAAAGGCTGCCAAACTTACAGATTCTCAAAGGGGGAACACTTATACAGATATGTTTAATGTTATTTTACCTTACGTGTAGCCACTTAAGAAAAACAGTCGCCAACTCTCCGTCTATTATATCTTACTAGGCTGAGGATGAAATATTTAAAATCAAAAAGTATTAACTTTTTATTAATAAAAGGTATCAAAACAAAAAGTTAATTCAAAGCTTCCAGGTGAAATTATATTTGCTTTTCTGATATATATTATTTTCACCTCTAATTGTTATGTGAATAATATTATTGTGGATATAAGGGGTTAAAAAATCGATTGATTTTATCATATACGAATAACTTTAAATAATTAAAAATATGAGATCCGTCGTATATATACCTAGGCTCGTATTCAATATACAGTTGACTTCTTGCTTTCCATAAAATAATAAAGTAAATATTAGCAAATGAAAGAATTGCAAAATGATGTTAGAAAAAATCTTCTGTGGATAAAAACATGAACTATTAAAAAGCTTTTAAAATATCATCTTGCTCTGGTAATGTTATTCTAGTATAATAACATTATTACAAAGGTCATTTGAATTTATTAGTTTTGTTTATATGTAAATTAATATCCTGTGCATAAAATTATTATTGTGTGGGTACCTTTTACTGATCTGCAGTAAATTTGTTTGTGACGTTTTGTGAATGAATAAATTAATTTTCACCTACCCGTGATCATTTACATTTCTTAACTGCGTATCAATTATTGTTCTAGAACATATTTTTCAAACTGCAGTCAACATTTTATAATAATTAATATTATATATAATATATATTATATTATTTATATACAAAAACATAAAATTCGAGACAACTGCAACAGGTGAATGACAGCCGTCTGGAAATTTATAGATATTTTCTTTTAGATAGCTGTTTTACAACAGGTCTGGCCAAAATTCTTAGATTAAAAAAATTAAATTATTTCAAAGGATAGGTACATAAAATTACGGAAACGTAAAAGAAATTGTAGCTGTATAATAAATAGGTATAATTTTCGTTAGCAAAACACATATGTTTGACAATAAACTATTTAGGGCGCTATCGAGGGTACAGCAAAATATACGGGGCGCAAAGTTTATAGTGTATCGAAAAAAGTGACATACAAAAACTTGACACATTTGAAAAATAATAATACAAAAATGTAAATTACACACCTAACGTTTTGTGATTAATGACAGGTAGGAGCGGCATTACAAAATTTTTCCACAAGGCAGCGAGAACTGTAGCGCCATAGCGGCGCTGAATACAGTCTATTTTATTCTATAATATAGGTACAATTATATTGTTAAATACAGTACAGCATGGATAATCCGATAATTCTGACTGATTTAGTAGGGTTCCTCAGAAACTAGGAACCCTTGTAGTTTCGGTCAGTCTGGTGCGTCCGTCTGTTTGCTTGTCTGTCTGTATGTCACAGGCCTCCCATCCACTCATTTATATACCTATAATGTTAATATGAAGTTTGGTATGCGGGCGTAGAGCGATTACTCAAAAACAGAAATGATGAGATTTGTGGAAAAACATTTTTTTTTCATTAATGTATGTTGTTATCCAATCCGGATTATTGACACGTTGGTATAATACAAAAAATTACGGTGTGTCATAATTCGGACTCAATTTTGCGGCGTTTCGGTAGTACAGATTTTTATGAATCACAAGCATTTGCGACTCTATAATCTATAAAGGTTAGACTTAGACATGCCAGTCTTGAAAACTTTTTATGACAATGTTGAATGGCTATACACTTATTTAAAACCGAATTTAGAGTTTGTAATTTACCATCATTATTCATATATAAATTTGCACAGAGAAAATCGGGAAAAATATCTTCCCATAGTCATTAATTACAATAAATCTCGTTAAAAACAACTACTGAATACAAAGCTACGATTTTATAAGTTGTATTGATTGTCTAACAAAAAGTTTGTAATAAATTATAATTTAAAAAAACTAAAAAACACGCTTTAATGAACTAAAAAGTAAAAAATAATTAATTTTATTGTAAAAAAGCGTGGGGTAGTATGAAAATATGATACAAAGCACCCCACGCTTTTTTACAATAAAATTAATTATTTTTTACTTTTTAGTTCATTAAAGCGTGTTTTTTAGTTTTTTTAAATTATAATTTATTTTTGCCTTTTAGTCCTGGAGATCCTGGTCAGGATAATGGGACAAACTTAGGGAATTATTGTATTGTAATCGGTACTTGATAAGTGTGCAAAGTTTCAGTTCAATCTGAAGTTTTTTGCTTTTTTTTTTTAGTCCTGGAGATCCTGGTCAGGATAATGGGACAAGCTTATGGAATTATTGTATTGTCGTCGGTCCTTGATAAGTCGACAAAGTGTAAACTAAATCTGACCGTTCAAAGTTGGTCAAAATCAAGTTCAAAGAAGTCGGTTACAAACTGACAAACAAGCAAGCAAGCACGCAAACATACAGGTGAAGCTAATATAAGCGTGTTAAAAAAAGAGCATACCATAAATTATTATCGAATGTTTTTCAACCGTTCATTTTTTGTTAGTTGCATCAACACATGTAAGTATCGAAATTTAAAACATAATAAAAGTGTAGAAAATTAAATTACTTAATTTGTGATAGGGACTTTTCACTATCAAGGAAGTCAATTTTGACTCATTATTTAAACTTCCAATTTAACTGGTTAATAAAATTTAAATTTCAGATTTTTCAAAATCAAATTTATACTTAGTTATATCTAAATTTAGTCCGTAATTCATGCAATACATTTTCTACCTTACTCAAATATACAAAAATATTAACGAAAAGTTTTGTTAAATTATTAATGTACCTACTAAATGCGCTCATTTACTTTATTTAAAAATTTTCAAAATCACAACACTGAAAACCGTTAAAAAGTTTTTAAAACATTTCAAAATACAAAAACCAAAACGGGCACTGGGCAGTGGCCTGCCTTTTACATGAATGTATATAAAATACTAATTTAAAAAGTGAAAACAAAAATATTACCTGTAATTGACACCACAGAAGAAATGAGAAGACAAAGAAGAAAGCACGAGGTATTCATTTTGGCAAATTCTTTTAAAACACTAATGAACAGTTTAGTCGATTCGATAACACAAAACTAAATGAGAATAAAAACTTGCAAAATAAATCAATAAACAACATAAAAAACTGGACTCAACTCTCAAGTGGAATAAAACCAAACGAGGTAGTTAGGTGTACAGGTCTATCAACTGGTAAAATATGTAACGATTGCCGGTCAGATCGGAGTTAAGGTGTGGGAGACACTGACATCAGTGGCGTATCGCATCCGCTATACAAAAAGTTAAAATAATTCATGCTTTTAAAAAAATACTTGGTATCAGACATCTAAATAATTAATAAATTGGACATGCAGTGTGATAAGGTTTTAGGTCATATATTAACACATTTCATTGAGTTTTTGACTTAAAAGATTTTTAAAATGTATTATTAAAAGTTCATAAAATAATATAGACTAGTCACTAGTATCGCCTGTGGTCGAAATTCGACCAATTGTTTCACATAATTAATTGGAATTTATTTGTATGTTCCGTCCGACTTCGCCCGGGTGCTAAGAATTTATGATTTATTATCCCCCCTCGATAGAAATTCTCCCTCTGGCAGGGGTGCGGAAAGTGTTTTATTTACCGCACTAGTTCTGTCCGCTTGCGTACGCCTACCATTACTTACAAGTCCCCAGTTCCCGGGTTCTAGCCCGAGAGCTGGTAAAAGTGTCAATAAGATTTTCAATTTATTATTAAAAAAATAATGAATTGAAAATATGAATTGGTGCTCGGCCCAAATAACCTTAGCTGTTGGTGGTCTTTAAAAACACACACTTACGGTATTATCACAGCATACTGTAAAAGTAAAGATGGCGACGCAAATGAACTGTCAAAATTTTTTGAATGAAAATGAAGTGAAAAGTAGGTATTTTGTAGTGGGTATGGCAAAAATTACCATATATATCTCGTACGTGATGGTATTATGACTCGTGTGACTGTAGAAACTCGCCATCGCTCGTTTTTACATACTGTCATCACTCGTCGTAATCTACTAATAATAATATTATGTAGGAATGTGTTTAGAAACAACAATTGTTTCGTTTGTTGTAATGGTTTCACAACAACCACGTGATTTTAATATTTCATAAAATAAACTTATCTACCTGGCGAAGACAGATTTAAATTCTATTCTAGTAAAATATATTATTAAAAATGTCACCGCTACTGATTTCTGTACGCAAGTTACATATAAATTAATATTTAATGCTCAGCCCTATTATTATTCTTTACGTAGAGATAAATTTCTGCGTAATATAATATTATGGGAACCGAATATGTTCAAATCGCATTGTTTTTTTGGTTATCAGTTATCACGCACCGTTTAGCTAAGGTTTAACTATTTGATAAATTAATTATGCATAAATGCATGATTCACCTCGACTCATCATCAGTTATTTCCAACTTAGAAAATATAAAAACTTAGATGTCTTAACATTTATTATAATACTAACTATCGGTACCCGTCCGGGTTCGCCCGGGTGGTAGATAGATAGATAGATAGATATTTATTTGATCACAGTCGACACTGACATATTTAGTGTATTTATTTTATTTATTGTAGATTATAGACGCGTCGATATCTCAGTTTTTTTACGTTCGAACCGAGGACCTTATGCGTACGAAGCACACACGCTAGTCGCATGGCTGTAGGAAGGTAATGGACGCAATACTGTTTTTATGATATATAATATACGCAACATCTGGTCAATGTGTACAAAAACTTTTATTACTTGATATTAATTAGGAATGATAGGAAGATACAGAGCCAACCTATAAGGTTAGATCTGTAAAGTTTTATTAAAATCTGTCCAGTGGCTTTTACATGATGCGCGCACATCGACAGACCTAGCTATCATTTTATTTATATAGATAACTAGCTGCCCCGTCCGGCTTCGCCCAGACTGCAATACACTACTCACTCGCTTCGCTCGTTCGCTTGAATATTATAAATACACTACTCACTCGCTTCGCTCGTTCGCTTGAATATTATAATTACATTACTCACTCGCTTCGCTCGTTCGTTTGAATTTTATTAATACACTACTCACTCGCTTCGCTCGTTCGCTTGAATATTATAAATACACTACTCACTCGCTTCGCTCGTTCGCCATAAATGTATTTTTTTGGCTTAATATAAAAATCGCGATTAAAAATCAGGGGTTGATCGTATAAGGGTGAAAATTTAGAATTGTATGTATTTTTCAATGCTAAATCATGAAAAAATAAAAACAAAAAATTTTGTTTAAAAAATAAAAAAAAAATTTTGGGGTGGACCACCCTTAACATTTAGGGGTATGAAAAATAGATGTTGGCCGATTCTCAGACCTACTCGATAAGCACACAAAATTTCAACAAAATCGGTCCAGCCGTTTCGGAAGTGTTTGGCATCAAACACCGTGACACGAGAATTTTATATATTAGATATGGCTCACTTGATAATAATATTATGTATAGCTAAGAAAATTTCCCAACATTTATATTTCTGGAGAAATGTTATTTCTTATTAACTTGTTTACAAACATTATAAAATTATGTATAGGTGCTCTTTTATTAAACGATCATATTAATTATTATGCATGAAGGATTTAGTTATATCTATTTTATTACGCACAAGCATAATATTATTATACTTACAGGATGTAATATAACATCAATGGTCACTAGATTTATGCTGGGTTTCTGACAGGCTCGGCCTGGCCATAGAGAGTATCGGGAGACTTCCCGGTTGGCCGGTCTTCCGGTGAGCTGGTCTGATGAGACTTCCTTTAATTATTACTTTTTGTGATTTTTGGATTTTTTCCTTTACTTGTGCTGCGAGACCTTGCTTTTGGCCAAATTTCATGATTATAGGTCAACGCGGGAAGTACCCTATAGGTTTTTGATGAGATGACAAAATGGCCGTATCTTTTGATTGCGTTGACCTAGAAGCTTAAATTCTTTACACCGTTAAGGGACCAAAGTCATTTTTTTGGTTTTTCTCAATTTTGAAAAATAAACCATCGACATATATAAACCATTTTAAAGTAGACACTTCAACGGTTAAAATGAGACCAGTTAGAATATTTAAATCGAAAAAAACACCAATAAAGTTTCCCGTGGAAGATTTTGGTTTTTTTTCCGAAAAATGCAAATATCTTGGAAACTACATGTTTCCTAGATTCCAAAAAAATCATGCTTGTTCAATGCAAAAAAAGGTATAATTTCACAAAATTTCATGTACATTGAGTTATTTTTACAAGAAAAAAAAATTAAAAACCGAAAAATCGGTTTTCCGCCATTTTCTCGGGAAATTTGAGGTTATGTTGAAAAATGTTTGTACAAAAATTTTAGATTTTTTTATTATCTACAACTTGTGTGTTGAACATTTTCCACTAGGAGGTCAAGTTTCGCCAATAATCGCAAGAAACCACTTTCAACCCCTAAAAAGCACCCCATTTCACAATTTCCCATTATCTCGAGTTTAATTTTTGTTTTTTCTCTTAGTTATAACTTATAACCTTAACTAAATTTTCCGACTGTTCCTTGCCTGTTATTAATTTTTTTTCTTCAAAAAGGTATTGGCACTAGCCTAACATAGAACCGTTATGAATGATATTTGGGTTCACAAAAATACACAATAGACCTGCTGTCGGCAAATTAAATGGCCATGATATTCACACGTAATATATATTAATTAATATGCGATACATAAAACATTCAGACGTTTTATGAAGCTATTGTTGTTTTCAAATTTCACCCTCCAAAAATCACCGGTTATGCATCCTAATTAATTAATTCAACTGAGTCATCAATACAAAAGGTATTTCCAACGATATATCTTGTACAGAGTGTACCCAAATTTACTAACGACCGTTTGGGGTGAATTTTAGCGAGTTCAAAAAATAATTTGAAAAAATAAGAATACCCCTAAAAAGATAAAATAATTAATAATAAACAGGCACCTCAAATCGAATTTTCAATAGAGACGTTGTGAAAAATATATTTTTTCAGCTTTCACTGTAAACGGATGAGATTCATGCTAAATAGGACAAAAATTATATATTAGCCGTCTTGTAATTTGTAGAGCATAAAAATGTCCTACAAAAAGTCGATGGTAGGTGTATCTAAAATCAATAGTTTTGGTATGCAGCTTTTCGTAAATTCACCGATTTAAATTAAAAAAATCATGGCTTCCATAAACACTATAAGCACGCTAATAAAGAATATGTTTTTCTTTTTACTGCTAATACGAATTATAGCAGCTATATTTCAAATCGCACTTATCTCTCATACTTTGTATAATATGCGTAATATGTATTTAGGTACCTTCTTTTTTTGTTGTTTTTTGTATTTTGTTTCATATTTGTAACAACAGATATTTGGTATATGTCTGTACTTATTACTATGTACCAGTAATTGGTTTTTTGTAACTGTTGGTATTAAGTAAATAAATAAATAAATAAAAAAAAAATATCCTGTAACAGCCTGCCTTTAAAAAAGTAAAAAAAAAAATGCAGCAATACAATAAGACAAAATAAATTACAAAAAGTCAATTTTTATTCAAATTGTGTTTATATAATATAACAAATTGCAAATATTAATTTAAAAAATGTCTTATTAAATAAATAAGATATCATATTCTTAAAAATCAAAAACCGTACTTTTAAAAAAACATTATTTTGGAAATTTATATTAGAAATCGTGTCCATCGTGATTATAATATAATTAAGCAAAATCGCAGGATAGTGGACAAAATAATTTGATATATTAAATTATTTTGTCCACTATCCTGCGATTTTGCTTAATTATATTATTATTTTCGAAAATTGAAATATTTTTTAATATGTAAATAAATTATAAACTGGAAATTAACATTGTATTTGATATTTCAATTTTCGAAAATAATAATATAATTAAGCAAAATCGCAGGATAGTGGACAAAATAATTTGATATATTAAATTAAATGTACGACGTTTCGTCTATAGACGAAACGTCGTACATTTAATTTTATATATCAAAATATTTTGTCCACTATCCTGCGATTTTGCTTAATTATATTATTATTTTCGAAAATTGAAATATTTTTTAATATGTAAATAAATTATAAACTGGAAATTAACATTGTATTTTAACACATTGTGGGCAGGTAAACCAAAATAGAAACTGCAGTTTTCAGGAATATTATACTTTCTACTTTGAACTTTGACAACATCAACTTAAAAACTGTTGTCGAGCGTCCATAATGTACAATATCTATCAACTTGAGAATTATGCAGCAATTTTCCATATATTTATGTATCCTTTTTACCTACAATGTGTTAAATCAGTGATACCATTCAGTCTAAAGCATAATTAGAAAAATAGTTACGCAAATAATTACTCCGCTAAAACTGTTTTGGGATTTTTAATCTCTGTATTTTTTTCCGCTACATTTACGGACTTCGTTGACATTTCTGAGACACTAGAAACAGTACTGGAAATTGAAGATCGGTTTGATGTTTTTGAATCGGATTGATCAGAACTGGATTGTCCATCTTCATCGGATAATTCTTCATCGGAACAGCTTAAATCTTCATCCAACCTGAAAAAACAAAACAAAAACAGTCTAGAATGAACGTACTACGTGCGCAGGGGGTTCCGTACATAATTCGTTGTTCTTTAACAACATCTTTATGTGCCCGATTTTTTTTTTTAAATTTTTGAACCAATAGTAGGTACCTACTTTTGGAGATAAAGGGGGTGGACATTTTCTAATTTGCCCCCCAAAATCAGAATTCGTTTATTTACGCTATACGTCCGCGATTGTGTCACCTAACTCTATATATTATGTCGGTACCAAATTTTAACTTTTTTCGTCCTGTAGATTCAGAGAAAATAAGCTGTGACAGACGGATAGACAGATACGAGAGTGATCCTATAAGTGTTTCGTTTTTTCATCGGATATACGGAACTGTTGGAGAAAATTCAATTTGTGTCAACGATTATCGCGGGAACTGTACATTCGTACAGATATTTTATATAATTATTGATTCATTTTGTACTTTTTATGTAATATGCAAAATTGTTAATTTTTTCTGGATACCAAAAGATTTTTTTCTTTTTACATTTTATTATTATAAAAAGTAATCCCGAACAATACGTTTGCTCTGAAATAAAATTTTGTATTCATTAATATTTAATTATTTATTTAAAACACTGAAGTATAGGCCAAAAAATAAATAAGTTTATGCTTACCATATTTTGCGCTTTTTAGGCTTTATTTGTGTTGATGTAGGCTGTTTCCTTTTTCCACTACTAGTCGAAGCTTTAAAGCCCTGTTCAACTGCATCCATCACCATATCTGGTAATTCAGAACGTAGCTGTTCATATTTCGGATCCTTAAATTCATGTTTGGGCTTAGCACATAATCGTTCTAATTTCTTCTGTTTTCTTTCGGCTGCTTCCCGATCACGTTCTGCTTGAGACTCAATCCAGTTCTTTAATCTATAAATAAATAAACAAATAAACTGGATTAAACTCCAGTGTGCTTTTGGTCTACTTATTTTATTTTTACAAGATAAACACAGTAGAGCTGTAAAAGTAACGAGAAATTGTGTACCCGCATGTATTCGTTACTAAAACAATCAGCACCCATTACTTTCGTATCGTTACGTTACTCGTTACTTTTGATACAATCGAGTACTAGTAGTCTAGTCTAGTAGCAGTGTCTCGCATGAAGCATCGCATAGAGTCGCACTCGTGTAATTGTTAAAATGATTTTAAGAATGGGTTTATCAAATTATCATAAACAAATAATGTTACAATGTACGGCGGTACGCGCAACAATAAATATTATTTTCCTTTAGAATGTAACAAACGAATTCAAAATACATCAAAAATAAGCATACAAAGTACACAGACAGTACGCATACACATACGTACGACGCACAATGCATTCCAGTTCACGTTTTAGTATTACATGTATGATTCGTATTGGTTCGTATAACGAATCAAATCTCATCTCTGTGAACCAAACAGTGACATACGACAAATGAGAGTAACGAAATAAATTTGTGAGTAACGATTCGGTACTTCGAGTCAGGCGATGTACCCGTTACTCGGTAACGAATACATACGGTTTGCTACAGCTCTAAAACACAGTATGAACTGGTAGGCCACAACAAAACGAAAGTAATATAATGTGCATATTCTACTCTATTTCTATATAATTATGAACTGATATAATTTCTAAAAAATTGCGTGTCGTACTATTACGTTCATTATCCTAGCCTGTCTACAATGTGTCGAATTAAGTTACAAAACCAAAAGTATTACACACGTCAAAATTGCAATCAATTAGGAATTATTTACCTTTTCTCTTCATTAATATCCCTTAATCTTCTACCACTTAAATCTCTGCAAGCCTCCCTGTTTGTTGTTTTTTCGATTTGAGCTCCAATAGCCCTTAGCATTGAACCAAATCCTCCCTTTCCTCCGAGCAAACGTAGCACACATTCTACAATTCCAGAATTTACGATATCTTCATCTAAAAGTTTTTTGCCATTTTGCAAAACATAATAATCAGTTGACAGCAAACCCTAAAAAAAATAAGGTAAAAGTTATGAGTACGACACTTCCGTTTAAGAAATCTTCCATTAAGGTTAAAACTTACATATTTTTGTTCTATAAACATTTTAATATTTTTGGTTTTGATTTCACAATCAAATAGATGTACTGCTACGTTATTTATATTTACAGAAATCATTTTAAAAACTCGAAAATAAATCAATTTATTTATATATCAAACAATAATCACAGTAAATATTGACACTTGACAGCTTCCTAATGTAGCGTTAATGTAGCGTTACCTAGTCAATCGCCAACTTTACGAATTAACCCTAGCAGAATTGCCAACAATATCGGGTTACCCTCACCATAGACATATAATAGAAGCAAAGGTTTAGAACCTCGATGTAATGAAGGTGAAACCATAGTAATAGTACGTGAGGCAGCGTTGCAAATGAATCAATTATTTCATACCGGCTGATAACCTATACCAACGTTTGTTCTCGTCCACCTGATGAGATATTCAACCGTCAGCTGCGCTAGTAGCGGTGGGGGTGGTAGTTAGAGGGTGTCAAAGTCGCTAAAAAAATTTGATTTTAAAATTATTTCATACCGCACCAAACTTGGTATGGTGATTCTTTATATAATAAACAATAAGAAAATAACTGTCAGCTGCGTAGACAGTGGGGATAATGACGTCAGTTTCGCCATAGAAAATACCGTGTCTAGATAATTTGAGCGCCATTAAACAGTAAACGTCACGGTGTGTTCATTTTGAAATATAGATGTCGCCGATAATAAGTTTTTGTTCTCCAAAGAAACAAACCCTTCTAGCGCAGTGAACATACTATAGTGAATAAAATCTACGGTGCAAGGCAGCAAGGAGTATTTGCACCCAGTCTGTGGTAAAATTAGTCGATGGACAATATCATGGACATGACAATATTATCATAAACGTGTATACTAAAACCAAATTTATGTGAAATTTTAGTTACATTTTAGTAATTGATTTATGTTGGCAGCACTAAGTATTATTAAAAGTTTTTTTCAGTTTGTATGTGTGGTAATTAATTAATACAAATTTCCGATAGATTTTTTCGTTTAAATTTAAAATTGTTATAGAAACCATTCAAACAGTTAAGGTAAATTTTAGATTTTTATTGTCATTAAAAATATTCGTCAAAAAATATTCACAAAAAAAAATTAAAAATAGCAGAAATTTATTGACAAAAAAATTAAAACTGGCTGTTATTGAATGTTTTTCGCAGTTTAAAAATCATTATGTAAAAAAACGGTGAACGCACGGGTGAACTCAAAAAAAAGCGAAAATATTTTCTGTATGCATGTATTCTATTTGAAAAAGAGTGAATTAACTAATACACAAATTTGTTTCTGTATTTTGATAAAACCATTATTTTTAAAGATGTATTGGGCAAGTGTATAAAATTTTAAAGGGGCGCAATAATATGGAAAAAACAAAAGACTTCAGAGTGGGCAGAAATAGAAAAAAGAATATTTATTGGAAAAACCATTTTTTTAAAAAAGAAATTGCCACAAAGATACATGAATTTCATAACAAAGGAGACACATTTTTCAAAGGCTCGACTTTTTAACTCTGTCAAAGAAGTTACACGCTAGAGTCATTTTTTCGGCAGCTAAACATATTCAGTTATTAAAAATTTCATTTCTTGGAAAATATTTAGAAATTCAAAATTCTAGTGACAAAATTAACTTTATATATTTGGACGAGACGTGGATTTACCAAAATGGTAGTCAAGTGCGGCAGTGGGTCCACACTACTGATTAGGGTAATCCACACAAAAATAAAAATGAGGGAAAGCGTTTTACAGTTCTGCATGCGGGTTGTTCTACGGGACTTTTGGAGGGGTGTAATTTGATTTTAGACAACAAAATTAAACACAAAAATTAACATAAAAACATGACTGGTGAAATTTTTTCATTAAAAATTGATTCTTAATGATCGAGATCGATTCTTAATGATCGAGGTCAATTTTTACTGATCGAGGGCTCGAGGCCGATTCTTAATGATCAAGGTCGATTCTTAATGATCGAGGTCGATTTTTAATGATCGAAGTCGATTCTTACTGATCATTAAGAATCGATCTCGATCATTAAAAATCGACCTAGATCATTAAGAATCGACCTCGATCATTAAGAATCGACCTCGATCATTAAGAATCGACCTCGATCATTAAGAATCGACCTCGATCATTAAGAATCGACCTCGATCATTAAGAATCGAACTCGATCATTAAGAATCGACCTCGTACATTAAGAATCGACCTCGATCATTAAGAATCGACCTCGATCATTAAGAATCGACCTCGATCATTAGGAATCGACCTCGATCATTAAGAATCGACCTCGATCATTAAGAATCGACCTCGATCATTAAGAATCGACCTCGATCATTAAGAATCGACCTCGATCATTAAGAATCGACCTCGATCATTAAGAATCGACCTCGATCATTAAGAATCGAACTCGATCATTAAGAATCGACCTCGATCATTAAGAATCGACCTCGTACATTAAGAATCGACCTCGATCATTAAGAATCGACCTCGATCATTAAGAATCGACCTCGATCATTAGGAATCGAACTCGATCATTAAGAATCGACCTCGATCATTAAGAATCGACCTCGTACATTAAGAATCGACCTCGATCATTAAGAATCGACCTCGATCATTAAGAATCGACCTCGATCATTAAGAATCGACCTCGATCATTAAGAATCGAACTCGATCATTAAGAATCGACCTCGATCATTAAGAATCGACCTCAATCATTAAGAATCGACCTCGATCATTAAGAATCGAACTCGATCATTAAGAATCGACCTCGATCATTAAGAATCGACCTCGTACATTAAGAATCGACCTCGATCATTAAGAATCGACCTCGATCATTAAGAATCGACCTCGATCATTAAGAATCGACCTCGATCATTAAGAATCGACCTCGATCATTAAGAATCGACCTCGTACATTAAGAATCGACCTCGATCATTAAGAATCGACCTCGATCATTAAGAATCGAACTCGATCATTAAGAATCGAACTAGATCATTAAGAATCGACCTCGTACATTAAGAATCGACCTCGATCATTAAGAATCGACCTCGATCATTAAGAATCGACCTCGATCATTAAGAATCGACCTCGATCATTAAGAATCGACCTCGTACATTAAGAATCGACCTCGATCATTAAGAATCGACCTCGATCATTAAGAATCGACCTCGATCATTAAGAATCGACCTCGATCATTAAGAATCGACCTCGATCATTAAGAATCGAACTCGATCATTAAGAATCGACCTCGATCATTAAGAATCGACCTCGTACATTAAGAATCGACCTCGATCATTAAGAATCGACCTCGATCATTAAGAATCGAACTCGATCATTAAGAATCGACCTCGATCATTAAGAATCGACCTCGTACATTAAGAATCGACCTCGATCATTAAGAATCGACCTCGATCATTAAGAATCGACCTCGATCATTAAGAATCGAACTCGATCATTAAGAATCGACCTCGATCATTAGGAATCGAACTCGATCATTAAGAATCGACCTCGTACATTAAGAATCGACCTCGTACATTAAGAATCGACCTCGATCATTAAGAATCGACCTCGATCATTAAGAATCGACCTCGATCATTAAGAATCGAACTCGATCATTAAGAATCGACCTCGATCATTAAGAATCGACCTCGATCATTAAGAATCGAACTCGATCATTAAGAATCGACCTCGATCATTAAGAATCGACCTCGATCATTAAGAATCGAACTCGATCATTAAGAATCGACCTCGTACATTAAGAATCGACCTCGATCATTAAGAATCGACCTCGATCATTAAGAATCGACCTCGATCATTAAGAATCGAACTCGATCATTAAGAATCGACCTCGATCATTAAGAATCGACCTCGATCATTAAGAATCGACCTCGATCATTAAGAATCGAACTCGATCATTAAGAATCGACCTCGATCATTAAGAATCGACCTCGACATTAAGAATCGACCTCGATCATTAAGAATCGACCTCGATCATTAAGAATCGACCTCGATCATTAAGAATCGACCTCGATCATTAAGAATCGACCTCGATCATTAAGAATCGACCTCGATCATTAAGAATCGACCTCGATCATTAAGAATCGACCTCGATCATTAAGAATCGACCTCGATCATTAAGAATCGACCTCGATCATTAAGAATCGACCTCGATCATTAAGAATCGAACTCGATCATTAAGAATCGACCTCGATCATTAAGAATCGAACTCGATCATTAAGAATCGACCTCGATCATTAAGAATCGAACTCGATCATTAAGAATCGACCTCGATCATTAAGAATCGACCTCGTACATTAAGAATCGACCTCGATCATTAAGAATCGACCTCGATCATTAAGAATCGACCTCGATCATTAAGAATCGAACTCGATCATTAAGAATCGACCTCGATCATTAAGAATCGACCTCGTACATTAAGAATCGACCTCGATCATTAAGAATCGACCTCGATCATTAAGAATCGAACTCGATCATTAAGAATCGAACTCGATCATTAAGAATCGACCTCGTACATTAAGAATCGACCTCGATCATTAAGAATCGACCTCGATCATTAAGAATCGACCTCGATCATTAAGAATCGAACTCGATCATTAAGAATCGACCTCGATCATTAAGAATCGACCTCGATCATTAAGAATCGAACTCGATCATTAAGAATCGACCTCGATCATTAGGAATCGAACTCGATCATTAAGAATCGACCTCGATCATTAAGAATCGACCTCGATCATTAAGAATCGACCTCGATCATTAAGAATCGACCTCGATCATTAAGAATCGACCTCGATCATTAAGAATCGAACTCGATCATTAAGAATCGAACTCGATCATTAAGAATCGACCTCGATCATTAAGAATCGACCTCGTACATTAAGAATCGACCTCGATCATTAAGAATCGACCTCGATCATTAAGAATCGACCTCGATCATTAAGAATCGACCTCGATCATTAAGAATCGACCTCGATCATTAAGAATCGACCTCGATCATTAAGAATCGACCTCGATCATTAAGAATCGACCTCGATCATTAAGAATCGAACTCGATCATTAAGAATCGACCTCGATCATTAAGAATCGACCTCGTACATTAAGAATCGACCTCGATCATTAAGAATCGACCTCAATCATTAAGAATCGACCTCGATCATTAAGAATCGAACTCGATCATTAAGAATCGACCTCGATCATTAAGAATCGACCTCGTACATTAAGAATCGACCTCGATCATTAAGAATCGACCTCGATCATTAAGAATCGACCTCGATCATTAAGAATCGACCTCGTACATTAAGAATCGACCTCGATCATTAAGAATCGACCTCGATCATTAAGAATCGACCTCGATCATTAGGAATCGACCTCGATCATTAAGAATCGACCTCGATCATTAAGAATCGACCTCGATCATTAAGAATCGACCTCGATCATTAAGAATCGACCTCGATCATTAAGAATCGACCTCGATCATTAAGAATCGATCTCGATCATAAAGAATCGACCTCGATTAGTAAGAATCGACCTCAATCATTAAGAATCGACCTCGATCATTAAAAATCGACCTCGATCAGTAAGAATTGACAAATCTCACCAAAGGAGGACTGTCCTCCTCAAAGGAGGACGCTGGTCACCTTATCTTTTTACAACTTGCACTGTAGGGACATACTTAACCACTGTACAATATATCAACCATTGGTAACTGTTTCCAAATCGTGCTCAAATAACCATTTCAACTTTTTCAAGCGTTGAATAAGACATTATTAATTGAAAACTGGAAGTAAAAAATACAAATTTATTTTTGACAGCAGAAACAGTTTATTTTTTCAACATAAAACACTTTTAGACCGTTGCCATGGTTTTGAATAGATATGAAATTTAGCCTTGTCGTTCTTAGAAAAAGAAAGTTGATTATATTTTCTATAATAATTTCTAAATAATATTACGCGACAGGAAAAATGGGTATAGTTTCCATTTTAGATAAAATTAACTTTATTGACTTCAATACATTAGACCGTAGGTACATAAATTTAATACATACATTGATAATATAGGTACAAAAAAATTGGAATGAAATGATTAATTTAGCAAAATGAAATTTAAAAAATACATCCTGGAACTATTGATTATTGTCAATTATGTAATTAATAAAGTTCACAGTAAAATTACATTTATTTTTTCAGCCAGTTAACAGCAAACAATTTTCAGCAGGAATGTAACAATATTCAATCGTAGTAACTTGAGCAATTTATATACATGAAAAAATGTACAGTTTTTTTTATAACATGTTTACCATTTAATAAAATTATCAAATACCTGAACAAAATTTTTATTTTACAATACATGTTTGAAAATAATTTTTTATATTTTTATCACATAAATATTTTTACCTTTACATAACGTAGTTAGTTTAAAAAAAAGTTTGTTTTTTTTTTCAAATTCTTAATATGTACAAACATTTTCATTTAAATGTCATTTACAAAAGTCTTATCAATAAGAACACAGATTTCATAAAAAAGTTTAAAATCGTTAGTTTTAAAACGTTTATATAATATTATGTAGTTCATAAAATAACAGTCTGAATTCGGATCAGAGAAATATCATCAAATCAAAAGTAATGTCCATTGCCAATTTACTTATCTTAACCAACACTTATTTAAAAACAAATCGTCGAGGCAGTGGCGCCCCGTAAGAAGTTTCACTTCAAAAACACATACTTTTATAACGTTTAATTTACATTTTATCTTTCATTTTTCAACGTTTCAATCTATTTACTATAATTACACCGTTTTGATAAATTCGCACTAATTTAAGTCTCAGTTACCCTGAATATTAATTATAATTTATATAATATTAAATTAGTCAGTATATAAACTTGTACACATTTATATAAAATCATGTCGATTCATGTAGTACAAAATCATTCACAACTAATATTCATTAAATAATTAATACGATAATCTACACAGTTAATGATGGCATAGTAAACATGTTTTTATCACTGGCAACACTGAGTGCAGTGCGTGTCAGTGAATTGGCACAACTGGCTCACTTTAGACACCATCCGGTGCGGAGGAATCACACGGCCCGGAAGGTCAGAAGCGGGTGGCGGTGACTGTGCGAGGCGGCTGTTGGCTCGGTGCTGTGCGAGATGCACTTGCTTCTAGCATCGGCTGAAGTGCTGGCACCTGAGTCAAATAGTAACGTAATATGTGTGTGTGTGTGAGAGAGACACAGAGAGAAAGTGTGGGTGGGTGGGCTGTTCCGTGCTTTTAAAGGTACGATGAGATGATGCATTATTTAGTGAGTTTTGCCACTTGCGCTATGACGCAGAACCTCTTGTTGATGCATTTTATCATAGCCCACGACGGACTATATTTTAATGCAGATCGACGCAAGTGCTTATCAAGAAATGGGACTCTTCTTGCATTTTACATGACGTGTTTTACTATTTAAAAAATTGGAGGAGAATGACGAGAAGGCAGTAGGTACAATTTATAAAAGCTTAATTAACAGTTACAAATTATATCTACATTATACTTCGTTGCCGAAAACGAACTGCCACACTATAATATCGTCTTAAACACTTTGATACAAACACATGGGCTTCTTTCAAGAATGGACGCATCCTCTAATCGTACCTTAATGATTTATTAACAAAGATTATCAGAATGTGTCTGCGGTAATATTATAAATAGTCCAAGCGGTAGGTAATAAATGAAGGGACCTGGAAAGTATTCCGAAGTTAATGATATTTTGGTGTGTTGTTTGCAGGTACTCTGTGGAGTAGATTTTGAGTTTTCGACCTCGAGACCCTGTGCTAACGTGGGGGGAGCCAAGTTGTAGGAATGAAAATCGTAGAAATGTAATACTCTTTAAAACATTACATAATGAAAGAATTGCTTAAGTCGACCGTTTCTGAGAGATTTCGAAAAAAGCAAAAAAGGTGGTAAAATTTCGTTGGTTTTTCGGCTCCCCGCACGTTAGCACAGGATCCTCGAGGTCGAAAACTCAGATTCTACTCCACAGAGTACCCACAAACAACATACCAAAATATCATTAACTTCGGAATACTTTCCAGGTAAAAAGTACCTGACTGCTGGACTAAAATAGGTGTTCCAATGTTTGAGCAACTACGAATTTTCTCTAATCAGCAGAAAAAAAATAAAGAAGGCCTATTGTAGTTATACCGTAGGCGTAATACATCCTCATAATTATATTAATAGTATTAAGTCAACATGTCGTGGATATTCGTGGGTTGTTTGCAAAAAAACTAATGATTAATGCAACCACTTTCAATAGTCTATGATTATATTGTATATAATTATACAGACAAGCGGACACATTCAAAACCTTTTGTTAGTTTATCCTGTAGGTATCTTTTCTACAGAAACTCATCTACTCTAATCTAGCGTGCTATAACAATTGTTTGAAGTAAAACGAAATAAGTGCATTTTGCTGCAAACGCTGTCATATTGCTCGCCATGCTTACTTTTAGCATAATAATATAATCTATCTGTAGCACTGACCAGCAAATTTATTTATTAACTAGTTACCTGTTTTGTAGCAACTTTTTTCAGACGCGTGTTTAAGATAGGTATCCTAGTCCGTACCTATCTTAAACACATCTGAAAAAAGTTGCTACAAAACAGTACTATTAAAAAACACACACATATAAAAGTGAAAAAAACGTGCAATAAAAAATATAAACCTAAAAACGAAAAAGCGATGTGAAATAAAAATGATAAAACATTATTTACAAATAAAAAAATTTTTCGTTGGAAAGCAGTCAAATATATAATTGTTTCGAAACATATTGGAAAAAATCATTTTACCAACCAGTGGTCACAGTTAGGATTCTAACCTGAACCTTTCCACTTTCGCGGCGGAATGAAATTTTCCTGACTTCAAAATTTGACCGGCAAATATATTATATGCTAATCACAAATCACAATATATTTGTGATTAGTGATAGGTCTTTCAAGTGTTTGAAAGTTTGAAACACGACTAATAATATTATAATAAAGCATATTACTGAAGTAAATAACTCGTCAACATTCACGAAATTCTTACAAAAAAGAGCACTTGACTTTCAGAACTGTGCGCCTATAAGCTACCACAGAATTTTCAAATCAATCGATACATTTTAATAAATTACTGTGAATTAAGTCAATAATTGATGAGTCAGGAACTCATCGGTAAGGGTAATAGTTAAAAGTTTGCAGTAGCTTGCAGATTTAACAAACATACATTAACACCAATCAATGTGTTCTTGTTTCAGAGCACGGCTTGTGAAATTAATCAATGTTATCTGATAAGCACCTTCATATAATTGATTTGATTGGAAATGATTTGTGCAGGAAGTGTTGACAGGACATAGTTGGCGAGTGTACAGTCAGACACGAAACCCCACACTTTGAGACCAAGTGATATAAACAAACGAACCCTGAACGGACTCATCGCTTTCTACACAGGCTAAGTGCTGGTCAGAGAATTAATAATATCGGGATGTTGTTTTAGTGGCTCACATACATAATATTTGACTCCCCAAAGACATTATCAGACTAGTCTGAATGGACTGATTGTTTTCTATGAACCAGGTGCTCAGAAGTTATCGAGGTAGCACCAAGGGTCGTTGCAGCGGGATTTTTTTGCCCCCACATCATTAACACTACTGATCCATGCAGTATGTATAACTAAATCTATACCGTGCTTTCACGCGGGTTGATGAGTGGCGTTTCGGCCGAAACAGAAGAATCATGATGCATGTGGTGCAGATGTTGATCGTGCACTTGCTGCTGTTGTTGTTGCTGGTGCTGTTGTATAACTCGAGGTATGAACGTGGTTTGCATGGGATGGTGAGGGTGATGCAACAGCGGTAGTGTAGACGGATGGGGCGGTGACAAAGGTTGCACCGATGCTATTGACGGCCGTTTCGATACGTCGATCTGCGCGTAGACTGTCGGTTCTTGTCTTCTGATCAACGTCATTGGAATGATCTGCTGACCTGGTTGTCGGCTGTTGTACATCACGTGCGGTATTTGCTTGTCGGATAAAGATAAATCAGCGTAAGTTATTTCATCATTCTGGAACAAATCCAGATATTTTAAATTAAGACATCGAACCGAAATTCGCTTTCGGTTCCGCTGATTAAAAATATCTGATATTTGTAGTACCTATATATTTCGCGACGTAGATAGTTTTTTGATTGGAAGGGCCTGTTATTCATTATAAAGACAGTAAGTATAGAGGCAAATTCGTTAATGAGTAATAAATACAATTAGGAAAATACAATTAAATATAATATAATTTTCATAATAGGGTAGGACGCCTAGGTACTCTGAAAGTCTAAAACTTGAGAAATATTACATGATCGTTGAAGCGCAATAATTTATTGAAATTTTGATTTATCGTTCAATAAAAAATTTTCACAAGAAAATGATTATACTTACAGCTTTTGTGACGTGAAAAGATTGTTCATAAGGACTATTTCTCCCAAGGTTATTCGGCGATTGTAGTCTTGAATATACTCTAGTCGGTGCATTGTTGAGTCTTTCAAATGCTTTTTCTTCATCCTGATAATCGTCTTCATTCCCTTGTGGAATTATATCCGGGTTCTTTTCCTCTAAGCTATCCATACTGTCATCAAGTTCTTTGTTTAGAGGTTCGGTGCTGGCTTTATCACCTCCTGTGCTAACACTACGTCTACCCGTACTAGTTAATGCTCCTTCGTCTCCGTCTTTATCATTTTGATCACCACGACTACGTAATCGAACTAACGCTGTTATTACAATTGCTACTACGATTAAAGCCGTTACTCCTCCAACCAACACTCCCATTATTGGTGTAATTTGCAACGCCTGTGTCGTAGCTGCAAGAAAAGAATACAACATTAATTACCATTTATCATTAACAAAGATTAGTAAAAAACCGTTGGAACACTATTTGACAATTTGTTTCGCTAACAAAGTTATTGACTGATGTCGCGACTTGTGCACAAAGAAGCCAGAATGGAAATATAGAACAGAGCTTCAGACTGATTAGTCGGTTTATTAAAAGTTTAATTAGCTCCTGACAATGCTTACAAAGCCACCAATAGCCGGGGCTATATGGCCCAATCATCAATTTATATTTGCAGTTTATTATTTTTTAAATAGTAAATTGAAAATCCAATTATTGATACTGGGAACTGTGTGTTTGCGATAGAAGAATCATGGAAAAGGCCATTTAAACAACGGTGTCGTTACACGTTCGACTATTCTTAACTTTTTTGAGCGAAAGACTTATTAATTATTTATTTTGTTTACGATTCGGGGTTAAAATATTGTGTCAAATAGTGATACAAAGTTATATCAATTCTGTACAGAAATTTTAACTTAACGCGTTAAGTCATAAAATTTCTGATATTAAAATAAGGTTTTTTTTTTGGAAAAGCCAAAGCCTGTACAAAATTAGTTATGATTCACTGAAATTGATATTCAAATATTCACGTGAATTGTTTTGTTTTAAATTTACAATTTTTCAAAATATTACATTCTACAAAAATACTGTTATGGTAGATTGCACAATAATAATAGTGATCTTTAGTCGAGTATTAAAATTTGTCATAATCAGTAAAATAACGTTCTGTGTTTTATTGTCCATTGTATTCCCTTTTATAAGAGTTCATATCAGTTTATTATGGATTATGGAACTTTTTTTCATGATTTAATTTATTATAACATTTACAAAAATATTAACATTATACAAGTCAAAATCAATGAATTGCACATACTACTTCTGTAAGCTATAATTGAGTTATTTTTTTAAATAAAAAATTATTGGAAATTTTGATAATGTTCCGTGCAATTTTTCTGATATTGTTTAATAAAAATAATCAGTAATTGCAATAGCTATTGTCGAACAAAAATTGATCTTGACTGTACATTCAAAAATATAAAAAATTTAAAAGTGGAAATGGTTCCCCATTTAAAAGATTACCGGGTAATCAGGTACGGTCAACCTATTTTGGCTCGCGGGCTGCATTGCTAATTAGTAAATATTCGGCGGGCCAATCCGATTTAGTGTTCTCTTTTCTTAAAAATTCTTTTTGCTTTCTTTTATAATTAAATTACAATTAACACGATTCCAAGTCTTCATAGTTTCCGGGCTTGTAGGTCGTGGTCCGGTGGTATTTCTACCTGACGTTTCGTCTACAACTGCGGTAGACATTCTCAAAGGCGATGTGGCAGCGGTCGAAGTGTCCTCCTTGGCGGCTCACAAGTCAGTGTGTCAGTGACTGGTGTCCTCCCTTCTTTTATGCCTAGTACCAGTGTGTTCTCTGTTCGGTCGTAGTCCGTCTCTCTGTTATTGGTCAACTACGCAGTGTATAGTGGTGGGGGTGAATTCTCTACTCGGTCGTATTCCGTCCTTGTACGATTGGTCATTGATTTTTGTATGTCTACCGCAGTTGTAGACGAAACGTCAGGTAGAAATACCACCGAACCACGGCCTACAAGCCCGGAAACCATGAAGACTTGGAACAATGCCGGCCGTGAAAGCTTGCACACCTGAATTAACATTTACATTTTAAGTTTTTATTATAAAAAAAATCAATTCTTATTTGTTAAAAAACAATTTGCTTTGCAATGACCACGGATCGAACGAAAAGATTGGGTGGGCTGGAACTGACCTGAGGGCTCAAGTCAGATCTATCAACTTTTCAATTTATAGATATTATATTTCATCAAACAAGCATTCATTTCATTATGTACTCGTCTACACAAACTAAAGTTCACTTAATATTTTTTGTGCAACTGGACCTATTAAGAAGTGCATTCTTCTTAATAATACGGGTGTTCCACAATTTTCAGTCACGACTCAAATAAATTATTCCAGAGGTCATTTTGTACGCATCACGTTTTGGTCCTTGGATTAGGGACATTTGGTATGAGAATTTGTATTCAATAATTATTTTCAAATAAATTTTTTCCGATACCAAATAGTTTTTGAAGCTCGTTAAGCAATTTTGTCAGACAATGTTTACAGTACCTTCGTTTATTTCATGACATTTTTTTTTCAGATAACATCAGAAAGATTTTCCAAGCGTAAATATAGCTACAGCTAAATCGTTTAAAAATTGATAATAGCTGCGAATTGAACACATGTTGTCCTTCAAAATGACTTCTGGGAATTAATTCGTGATATTATGACCTTAAGTTGTTGGATATCCTGTATAATAAACCATGTACAATATTATAAAAATAAAATAGGTAATAATAATAATAAATAAACTGAAACTGTACACAACTGATATATTATGTATAAATATAATAATATGTAATAATTTTCTACTATCTAGTGATATAATAGAACAATAAAAGCAAATAGTCAGCATAAAGGACATCTCACATCATATTCAGGTTGGTCACAGAAATTTATCAGGTTTAAGTACTAAAATATAAAAAATTTTCTAAAGCCTGAACACTACATAAATAATCATATAATGAAGGTAAAAAGTTTTATGCAAGTGAAAAAAAAAACCAGTGACAAGAATAATAAATAAATTAATATAATAATAATATGATGATTTAATAATAACGACCAGGTGCTGTTTAATAAAAAGGAGACGATCCAACGAACGGTCCGTTTACAAGACAATACGGTTTACAGTAGGAACGGGCAATTAATGTTGCACTCTGTAGCATGCTAAAGGTTTTCACAATCTCCATTAATTTATTGTATCAATGGTTATCAATTATAATATAGGTATAGTGGTGTGTTGTTTAGAGCTAGTTACGTATCCAAAAAAAAAAAAAAAACGAACAAATATACACAATGTATGATGCGTTTTGACCCATTCCAATCACTTAACATGAACACAATATAATATAGCAGTAATTCTGAAGCTGTTATGATTCGGTTACAAGGTTACAACTCTGATCGGTTTTGAAGCGATGGTTGTGAGATTTTTGTTTCATCATTTTAACACTCAATCTTAATCATATTTTATTTCTTTAATTAACCAGTTAATTTTTATGAACATTTATAAAAGCACAGAAGCACAAAGGAAAACTAAAAACAGCGACATTAAAAAGCATATTTATCAACAACAAAACTAAACGTTGATTTTTCATTTTCAGACACATCGACGTTATTTCATTGATCTTTAATTTATATCGATAATTATTATTAATATCAAAAATAACGCACACTTTTTATCTTTAATATGCAAAATCAATGTGACATAATATAATGACGACATGGTATCGCTATCATAATGATATTATATTATATAGACCATCAAGCTCTTTAAGAAGCACACTTTGGGACTAAAATAATTTTTTCTTTGGAGAGAATCTTCGATTAATTTACAAATAATACGGTGGAAAGCAAATAGTTGGCCAGTGTTTGGTCCAAATCACAAATCACTTAGTGGTTTGTGGTCCAAATTCATCCAGGGCAGGTCTATACAAATAAAAAACATTTTACTGGGTATTCAACCATTTAGCTGATGTTTTTTAAAGTTCAACGCAGCTAGGATTATTTAGTACCAATTAACATTTTCAATTTATTACTAGAAAATAACAAATTGAAAATCTAATTGACGCTCTTATCAGTTCTCGGCTTAGAAACTTGAAACTGGGGGCTTGTAATAGAAGAGCCATGGAAACACCACATAAACATAGAAAAAGTATGCGTTTATTTTGACAAGACGCAGCTGTTTTTTAATATAACTTTTGAATTTAAACTTCATTCTAAAAATGTAATAAAAATAGTTTGTTCATCTCTTTTTATAATAAATAGATATGAATAGCTGATTATTAATTTAATATGAGAGTCAAACACTGTTTTAATAAAATAAATATTAGACATAATGATTGTTTTTTATAAATGAGTTATAGGTGCCTAATTTTAATACCTGTGTCAGTTTTAGGCGAAATTATCATTCAGTAATTTCTTAATTTTAAAGTCATCTTTAAGTAGTGATCATTTGTTTTATTTTATTTATTTTAAGTTTCTTTAATAATTTTTCAATGTAGGTAATATTAAATTAATTATATACAGATTGTATCAAATTAAAGTTGTGCATAGGGCGGTATGTGTGTAAGATAGAGATGGATATATAAAGCAATAACTAAGAACGAGATAAATGATCGCTAATGGGAAGTTTCTGTAGTTACTGTAAATAAATAATACCCATAGCGCCATTTTTGTTTTGTGATTTTATCAATAATTTCAGTAGTCTTACAGTAACTACAGAAACTTCCTATTAGCGATCATTTATCTCTTTCTTACTTATTGCTTTATATCGATCTCTATCTTACACACAGAACGTCCTATGCACAGCTTTAATTTGATACAATCTGTATATAATATAATATATATATATAATAATTAATTATTAAAATTAAAACAAACACAAACTACAATAATTCATAGCCTTCATAATCATACCTATGTTGTCACAAACCACAAAATATAAAACATTTGCCAATGGACAAAACGAACAAAAAATATTTAATAAATGATTGAAAAATGATAATGAAATGATTTTTTATAATATTTTATCACATTTTTTCAAATTTAATTTTTTTAAACTATGAAATTCCATGCAGGAATTACTAATGTTTCTATATTTTTAATTTCTTTTAATTCGTATTACATTGCTTTGGGATTATAATATAAAACAGAGAAGCATGTCTTCTGAAAAGGCAACGGTGCCGATGCATGTTACCATAGTTACCACTTACCATTCATTAAACTATGGTAACAGCACCGGTACCGTTGCCCTTTCAGAATGGTAAATGGTAACTATGGTAACATGCACCGGTACCGCCGCGACGTTACGTACCTGTCCTTTCAGAAGACAAGCATATCACTTATGGTAAATCAATGTAGGTATATTAAAAAAAAATCTTTTAAAATTTGATAAATTTTTTCAGACAATTTTTGATTAGAAAGGAAGACATAGTTAATCGGCTGGTGGTATTGATTGAACTTCACTTTTTGGAAAATTAATACCTTTTTAAAAACTGACCGAAAATAGTATTTATTGAAATTGTTAGGTTGTATAAATAACTTTAAACTAATCTTAGCATTTAGTGCGGTTTTTTGAATTCGCAACTAGATCTCCATATAATTGCAAGAAAAAGGACAAGACAATATGTTTATCTGGACGAACGCTTTCAGTCGACTTTGGCAGGAAGAAAAACTGTTGGACAATTTTTGCGAAACCTGTCCTACATAGTAAAATTACAATAATATTGTTTATCCTTATTTTATTATATTACAAATTTCTAGTGCATTTGTAGATATATTAGGTAAAAACGCACGAACTGGCACTAGTAGCAGGTAAACAATTTGGACGACACCCGAAGTGGGAATATTTTAATAAACGCCCGAAATGGCACTAAACCTTTAGTGCAGCGGCAAGGAATAAGGGATAAAATTTTCGACGGCTGCTTTTTCAACACTGGAACCGAAAATTCACTTGGTTTAGAGAAACTTTTACGTACAGTTTTTCAGTTTATGATCTGCATTAGAAATAAGCATAAGTTAGAAGTAAAAATATGTAAAAAATAAACTATAACCAGACTAAAAATCAAAATTCAACTTTTGGTAGCTAATTGAAATTAGTTCCTTTATTCCTGCAAAATAAAGATAACTCCTTATGCAATGAAGACATTACTTGAACAAAAATATTTTTTAAAAGAAATTCAATACTTCATTACTTATTTATAGGTCATATCTTTTCAAAAACTGTGGTAATATTCAAAAGACATTTTAGCGTAAAATGTTTCACACACGATAAAATAAGACGCTAACGACCTTTGTTGTCAAGCGTCTATAATTTACAATTCATTCATTCACACGACAAAACATTCACCTCATCTGAATGTCCTGTTAATTGAGTCATGACTGCATCGTCCAACAATGTGGACAGTTGACGCATAATATTTAAAGGTTTGACGGAACTGCTCACGCCCAATATTTTGTCTTACGATATTTCTGACTGTTCATTGGACGTTTGGTAAAAAAAACAGTGTTTGGTCTCGTATTAACTAGATAAGACATTATTAATTAATATCTTCTATCAAATTTTATATCTCACTTCGATCGCTTCAAAACAAAATAAACAAAAAAAAAAGAGTTAAAAATGAACTTGCAAAATATCAGTTGTTTTTCATTTAAAGAAAACACCATCACCAATATTAGAGCTGTAATAATAATTGTTGAGAAATTTGTTGATATATATAGTATGTATATAAATAAAATCCAAGACATGCTTCCACAACCATATATATATAAATTGCGCAACTGGCAAGACGTATAATGTATAGAGACAGACGAAACCACGGCCATATTTATTATTTATGAATGCAGTCGAGAGACGATGATGTGTGTGGAGATAGTGCCCTTACCGCCACGCTGTTCTTGGACCGCGGCAGCCGGTACGGTGTAGAGTATGGTCGCATCGCTCATTGTCTTGGACGCAACTCTACGCACAGATAGCATCAGTTCACCGCCATGTTCGCGGGGTAAATCAGTGATCTGTATGTTCTCGGCATTCATCGATGTAGTGCTGGCCAAATGATGACGCGTTTCGGCATCGAACACTTGCATTATATATGTCTGATCGGTGTGACTATGAACGTCATCATCACCGAACTCGACCGTTGACTGACATGTCACTTGAATGCTTTTTATTGTGTGCAGAATTACTGAACAGTTCTGAGGTGGTTGCAGTTTTTGTGATCCACCTAGGTATAGGGTTCACCGAGTGTCAAATCAGTTCTATTTTTAATATATTTAAACAAGTAGGACACCACCGCACCATACTCATACTCATAATATAAACATTATTATATAATATACAATGTACATATTCACATTTTGTTACATTTGAATAAGTCAAAAGATATGGGTATAGTTATTGAGTACCTATCTACAGTCAGCACCGAAGCCATGGGACTGGTAAAGCTCGATTTATATAATAATAGTTTTTTTATACGGCTGTATGCAATTGAAAGATTTTTTCGTTGGAAAGCAGCCAATTATATAATTGTTTCGAAACATATAGGAAAAAATCATTTTACCAACCAGCGGTCACAGTCAGGATTCTAATCTGAACCTTTCCAATTTCGCGTCGGAATGAGCTTACAATACTCAACTGTGACATGATTGCTAAATTAATATTCTCCTTATATGCTTCAGAATCAATAGATTTTCATTACATGAATTGACACTCGCATGTAGTGAAAATCTATTGATTCTGAAGCATATAAAGAGAATATTAATTTAGCAATCATGTCACAGTTGAGTATTGTAAGCTCATTCCGACGCGAAATTGGAAAGGTTCAGGTTAGAATCCTGACTGTGACCACTGGTTGGTAAAACGATTTTTTTCTATATGTTTCGAAACAATTATATAATTGGCTGCTCGCCAACGAAAAAAATCTCTCGATTTATATTATCCAGTCAGACACGGAACGGGAACGTAGCGTTTCCGGCTAGACAAACATTTTTATATGCATTTCAAATACGAATATTTTTATACTTAACGGATATCTTCTGGGATAATAAATTTTGAAAATTAAGTCATTCAGGCTACACTGTATACAGAATGTGAAATAAGGACGCTAATAGTAATTATAAAGTCGTTTCACAAAAAAAAGTTCGAAATAGGTGATCCTTCCACTCTTGTGAGTGAATTAGGCTCTTGAAAATTTAGCTGGAAGCAAATTATATAGTAGGTTACACTTCTGATGCATCGTTGAAGTTTCCCAACGGTAGCACCGTTTTTATTCTCAAGAAGAGAGTATACAAAAATCGACCTCAAACTATTCAACACTTAAAAACAAAATTTCTCGGAGAAGGCATCCTGAAGACCTTCTATAGTTATAGTTATGCAAAAATCAGAATTTCAAAAATAGATTAACACTGCACAGAAATCAATAAGGAATATTATTTCTAAGAAATAAATCTGCTTGACATTATTAACGTCTGTGTAACAAATATTTTTCAATAAAATTACGACCAATTCAACAGACAAATAATTATAATTAAAAAAATTCGACGTTTCGGTGTACGTGGTGACACTTTTCAACAATATATGAATGACAAAATTAGAAAATTAGAAAGTTAAATTGACCAATAGTGATTTTTTTAAAATTATAATTACTTATTTGTTTGTTGAATTGGTCGAAAATTCATTGAAGAATAAATCTGCTTAACATAAAGATATTTTTAGTACCTACAAGCTTGTTTTATTTCCTCGTTCATAACATTACTCTTTTCATGACTAGTGATGAGCAAAGCAAGACCAAAACCAAGACTTGGACAGTCTTGCTCAAATTATATGTCTGGTTTTAGTCTTGCTTATTTAGTCTTGGTCTTGCGTATCAAGTCTTGGTCTGGCTCATTATTTCTGAAGTAAGAGTTTTTAGTTTAGTCTTGTGTATTTGGTCTTGGTCTTGCATATTCGGTCTTGGTATTGGTCTTGTTCTTGTTCATTTGGTCTTGGTCTTGGTCTTGCTAGTCTAATGATAGTCTTGGTCTTGCTTTTTCGCAAGACCAAAACCAAGACCAATTTTGCTCATCACTATATTCAGGACCTTTACGGCCTTACGAAAATGTGCCATACCACTTGTTGAATCGAGTCTACAATTTTAATTTTTTAAAATTTCAATAACTTACTCGCATACTCTTTCAATTTATTCAAACGCATTTAATAATATTTTATTTGAAAAAACTAATTTTCACTGTACTTGACTATATTAAAATACCATTTTTTTGAACATCTAGCGGAGAATTTCTTATAAAAAACTTTAATTAAAAACAATTTTTACACGGAATGAAAAACACATTTTCAAATGTGTTTACCGCAGTATAGTGATGTATATGAAAAACACAAATAAATATATAAATAAATAAAGTATGCGATGAAAATATGTACGAAATAAACAGAATTTCTTATATGTTTAGTAATAGTAGTAAAAAAAAAAAAACCAATAAAAATATAAATTTTCGTTCGTGTAAATTCGGCAGTGATTTTTTTTCCAGATGAATAACAAAAACAAACCTCTCAAATATCCTAACGAAGAGAATGTCCCAGAAGTAATATCGAGAATTTTAAGCCCACAATCTTTTTGAAATTCCGGCGCGAAAAAGTCTGTACCATTTTTGTTTTCAAAGTGTACCTAACTACCAAATTATTAACTGATAACAAAATTAAGAAAAATCGCAGGATAGTGAACAAAATATTTGATTTATTAAATGTACAACGTTTCGTCTATAGATTTAGACTTTTTCAAGTACTACATACATAAAAATAATATTTTATGTATGCTATGAAAAAGTCTAAATCTATAGACGAAACGTTGCACATTTAATAAATCAAATATTTTTTCCACTATCCTGAGATTTTTCTTAATTTTATTATAATCACGATGAACACGATTTCTAATATAAATTAACTGATAACGATAAAAAAACATGTATTTTCCATTATAATCACATTTTTGTACATTAATGTTGTTAAAAAAGTACATTTGTCGTAAATTGTAACAAATAGATGCTTCTTATAAAAAAAAAAACTTCGTCTTCGTTGTCATTTAAACTGTCGTCGCGCGCAAGTTTGTCACTGCGCATGTTTTTTAACGTAAATGAAGATGGGGTGACAATCTTTGCTCTTGGCGTAACCCTACGGTTGCCAGATCAAAAACCAAGATTTTCGGGACATTTCTAAGGCGAAGGCAATTTATTTCAGGGGGGGGAGTTACTGTGACAAAACATGTTTTATTATTTTACTATTTTTTGTATTTATCATTAGACTTGTCTAATTTTATTCATTTATTACATACACCAGTACACGGTGAGATGTGGGACGCGCTTCTGAGTGTGTAAATCACGCATAATTTCGTGTAAATCTTTAATAATTCACTTTATTGTTCCCAATTTGTCTTTACCGACACAGGGTAAGTCCGAAAAATACAATTAAATACAAGTGAAAATATATGTAATATGTACAGAAATTGCAGATAGTGCTAAATAAATAAGTACTACTTAATGTCGTTTCTTGCGATCGCGAGCACGAATTCGTTGAACTTATGCTTTTTCGGGATAGAAGACTTAAATTTCGGGACACGGGACAAAACAACGAATTCCGGGACATTCCCGGAAATCCCGGTCATCTGGTAACCCTACGTAATCCTCTTTAATCATGACTCTGACTGTGTGTGATGGAAAATTGATACATTGTATGACTCCAGGAAAAGATAAGGATAAATTGTGATTTAGAAACGAAAGAATTATTTTTATTATTATTTCATTCAATACGGTTCATGAGTTCTTGGATTAAAATAAATTGTTATTGATTAATAGCTCTTTTATTTATCTTCGTACGAAAAGAAAAGAGTTATTAATCAATAACAATTTATTTTAATCCAAGAACCCAATGAACCGTATTGAATTTATTAAAAAATGGATATGAATCGAGTGAATTGTTTATTATTATTATGAAGCTGGAGAATTAACTACAAAATCAGGTGAAACACGAAGAGATGGTCACCCTAAATAAGAACGAAAGCAAAGCTTGATTTTTTACAATAAAAGGATGTTAGAATTTATTATAAATGCACATGCATTTTCTACAAAAATTTAACTTCATCAATTATTATAGAATGTAACATAATATTTATACAGTTTTTTTTTATTTTAACAATTATGAACGTAATAATACCGTTCTAGTTTGAATACAAAAACAGCAATGGCATTTTGATTCGGAATTTCACAATAAATAAGACTAAAATCATCGCCGTTATTTCTGGGATATACTATAAATCAGTTAACATTATGTTAAATAGAACTATATTATTTAAATATTGATTATATAATTTCTTTTTATATCATCGACTTTTCAACTGGTCTAAGCGAGTGATTAAAAACAATAGTATAAATATTATTTGCAAATCATAGACTTTTAGAAGACATATTTTCTTTTATTAGTTTGAATCGGTCTACAGTGATCGAATGAAATATTTTATTCGGGAAGGTAAATTTTAATACTGATTCCGGAGATAGCAAACTAAAAAAAAATTGTGTTTTTTTAAAGACCACCAACAGCTAAAGTTGTTTGGGCCTAGTACCAATTCATATTTTCAATTCATCATTTTTAATAATAAATTGAAAATCCAATTGACACTTTTACCAGCTTTCGGGCTAGAACCCGGGAACTTGTAATTGAGGAACCATAGCAACGCCATGTAAACAACAGCATTGCTAAACGCTCGGCTATTCTCAGGCCCTGATAGCAAACTAACTTTATAATTATGTTGAATGAATATTTTGAGTCAAATATAAAAGATTTACCTAGCTATAATGATGCATGCATTTTATGAAAATATTTAGACTATTTACTAAGAAATCACAAGAATTTTATTTTTTGTATTTTTTCAATTTCATTTAATATAAACGGTACTAAAATTGCCATAGGTACTTTGTTTTCATTAAAAAAACGAAAATTTTAGAAAAATTAAATGGATACCGATTATTTTTTGATGAATATAATATATTTCCCAATATAGTACAGTACTAAATTTGGAAGAAGTCGGGATGTGTACAAAAACACACTGAATATTAACACAGAAGGAGTCACTGTTGACCGAACATTGATGATTTCTAAGCGGTAACATTCGCTTTTTGTGCTAAATAAGGCACGCCCTGGGTTATTCCAATCTGCAATCTCGATGCCATAATATTTATTCATTAATCACTCGCTAAAAATCAGTAGAATACCAGCTATTTGCTCCAATACTAAGCTACAACATTGCAATTTGGTACTGAAAAATATTTACGTTGAAATAAAACGCTATTTAAAAAAAAATAGAAAGTCACAAAGTGTCATCGAAAAAACATCAGGAATAAATTAAATTAAGGTTTATCTCACCTATATGTTTTTCAGCAGATTTGAGCGTGTAAGCTTGAAGTACAGTGAAATCGCTACGTCCTTTCTTATTGGTTGCGAATAGTATAATATCGAAACTGAGTCCAGATTCGAGTCCTCCAACGACGAAGTACGGCGACCGGGATGTGACATTGGTAACCAGTTTTCTGTTGACCGTGTCGTACACTTCCATGACAAACTCCTGGGTGAGACCGCCGTCAAAGCCCTCTATGCATTCTACGATCAGTGACTCGGCAGTTTGGTTCAGTATCGTGCAGTTGTGAAGGGCATCTGGTTTGCCTGAAATGCACCATATAAGAAAGTTAAGAAAAATCGCAAATATTTGATTTATTAAATGTACAACGTTTTGTCTATAGATTTAGACTTTTTCAAGTACATACATAAAAAATAACAATTGTTATTTTTTATTTGTTATTTTTTATGTATGTACTTGAAAAAGTCTAAATCTAGACGAAACGTTGTAAATTTAATAAATCAAATATTTTGTCCACTATCCTGCGATTTTTCTTAATTTTATTTATTTTCACGATGGACACGATTTCTATTATAAATGCACCATATAAGATTTGAGATATGGCAGAAGCTCTATAACTCGAATTTCAAGAAAAATGCTAGACATTTCGAGTTACGGCGTTATTGAGAATTTTGCTACTTCGAATTAAGAAGTCTAACAGACAAAAACTTTGACTTACAGGGGCCGCAGTGTTCACGTCGCTTACTTTAAGATATAGAGTTCTCATAACTGGAACTTCGAGTTAAAAAGTGTAATACGTATTCACAGTACCTCGTAGGGAAATCGCATTTAGTTCTATTTATTTACTGTAAATTATAGACGTGTCGACAACTTCATTTAGTTCTAGTTGTAGAGTTTAAATAATTCGAGTTATAGTCTTTTGGATGGGAATGACTAATTTCTTCGACATAGAGAAAGCGACCAATAGAGCTCCAGTTTTAAAAGGAACAGCTGAGGATTCCGGTAGCTGTAGGGAAGGGTGATGCAAAATGATTCCTCTAACAAAAAACTCACTGTACAATCGTATCTAACCAATAGTTTTTTTTTTTGACTTCAAAATTTATAGGGATTAAGCGTGGTAACCAACCACATTATTTTGTAACTATAGACTATAAGTAGGGTAAAATGATCATTCGTTTAAGTTACACTTCAGTTTCCCTGAAATTTTTTTCAGACCGATAAAATATCAAATTTTCATAACTTAATTATTTTGTGGCAATTATAAAATCTGAGAATCCAAATGATTATTTAATAATCTTGATTTGATAAAATTGGAAAAAGATCTAATATACATGAGTATAAAATAAAAAATAAACCAAGAATTGAAGAATAATTCAAATAAAAGTAAACAAAACATAAAATAATTTAATCAAACAGAAATTTTCATAACTTAATTATTTTGTGGCAATTATAAAATCTGAGAATCAAAAAGATTATTTAACAATCTTGATTTGATAAAATTGGAAAAAGATCTAATACACGAGTATAAAATAAAAAATAAACCAAGAATTGAAGAATAATTCAAATAAAAGTAAACAAAACATAAAATAATTTAATCAAACAGGCAGCGTAAGTGGAACTGAAACCCAAAAAACATTTTCATATCCTAAGGAAAAAATGGCAGTCACTTTAAAAGGCTTTGAAGTTAAGTAATCTGTAAATCTGACATACACAGAAGATAAATAACATGAAGAGTGTCACTAAAAACCACAGCGCATGAAAACACACATTATAAATGTGTTTACATTATGAAAAGGAGAGAGGCAAGGCGCGTATTAGGTAGGTGTTTGAGAAACGTGGTACCAGCGTCGCACGTTGGAAAGGGCTATTGATTTTGTATACAGTTGTTTTTCTATAACGCGGTATATGCGCACCTAAAAAAATACTGAATGTAGCTGGTGCTACTCGATAGAGCAAAACATAGTCACTTCATTATTCAGATGATTTTCTATCCCGTTTGTTAATCGTGTAAAAACAAATCCGCGTTTTAAAAAATTCGTAATCACCTGGTGTTACTCCGTAGAGCATCGGCATAAAGCATAGTCGCATCATGATTCTGGCGATTTTTTTATTCTGCTTTTGTCAATCGCGTATAAACAAATCCGCGCAATCAAACAATCGTATTCATCTAGTTTTACTCGACAGAGGAATGCATGGTCATTGGTCACGTCATGATTCTGGTGATTTTATTCCTCTTTTGTCAAAAGCGTATAAACAAATTCGCGTAATAAAAAATTCCTATTCACCTATTCGGTAGAACAAAGCATAGTTAGCTCATGATTCAGGTGTTTTTATTCCTCTTTTGTCAATCGCGTATAAACAAATTCGCGCAATAAAAAAATCCTACTCATCTGGTCTTCCTCAGTAGATCAAATATAGGCACCTTATGATTCTGATGATTGTAATTCCTCTTTTGTCAATCGCGTATAAACAAATTCGCGCAATAAAATAATCGTATTCACCTGATCTTCCTCAGTAGAGCAAATATAGGCACCTCATGATTCTGGTGATTTTATTCCTCTTTTGTCAATCGCGTATAAACAAATTCGCGCAATAAAAAAATCCTACTCATCTGGTTTGACTCAATAGAGGAAAACAGAGTCAATTCATGATTCTGGTGATTTTACCAATAGCATATAAACAAATTCCCTAAAAGAAAACACGCGTTACAGCACGAGAAAAAATTGTTTAATAAAAAACGTTAACACATGCCATGTTACGTCAATAAAAATATTGTATAACAATTTGTCAATTCTTATATGTATACATTTTGTAATTGGAAATCCAGTTGAAACGTTCACAAGCTCTAGTTTTATTATTTTATAAAGTAAAAAAATTACAACTAATTTTCTTTTGATCATATAAGTGATATTAGACGCTAATGACCTCTGTTGTCGAGCGTCTATAATCTACAATTAATTCATTATAAATGATAATTATGTCGATATTCTATAAAATGTTTCGAAGCTCGTTTCTGGTTTCGGCGAATTTCGATAATTTAACTCGACCTTGTCTCGAGATTCACTACGAGAAAAATTATTAATCTCGTCTTGTTAAGCTACGACGCTGTGCCTGCACTCACGTGAAGAAAGATAACACTATCATGACGTTATTTATTGATTTGATAAACAGTAAGTTTTCGAAAAAGTGATTGATATATTGATAAAGCATTGCAATGGCATTATACTGTATTACATAAGAACACAGTTAAAAGCTTCTGTCCGACGTTAATGCGCGTTTGATGGATTACCGTGTATCATGGGTTTCATGTTTATGTAACTCGCTTTCCGTACCCCTCAACCCCCTATCCTACTTATTCACTTTAGCTTCACAGTGACGTAGAAAGCCGTGTTTGATATTCAGTGTAGAAAAATAACAAATAGAGTATAACTTATTTTTTACTCACTACTACTCGTCAGTAATATACCTCAATACGCATCTAGACATACGATCTTCTATTAACGAACAACTTTTAGTTGCGCATATTTGTAGATTTTGAAATTTTACAGGTGTACAGATTGTATCAAATTAAACCTGTGCATAGGGCATTCTGTGTGTAAGACAGAGATTGATACATAAAGCAATAAGTAAGAATGAGATAAATGATCGCGGATGTTACGTGGTTACTGTAAATAAATAATATTTATACAACCTAATAGCGTCATCTTTGTTTTTTCGCTCCTTCTATGCTATTTTCAAAGACAGCTACAAATAATTTTATTATGTCGGCGGTTGAATTACCACCATAAAACCATTTAATTATTTGAATTTTTCCCGAACAGTATAAATTGCCATTTTATCAATAATTTCAGTAGTGACTATTTTTACTGTAGAAAACAACGATGACAGTTGTTCGGTATTACATATTTATTTACTATTAGCGATCATTTATCTCATTCTTACTTATTGCTTTATGTATCAATCTCTGTCTTACACACAGAATGCCCTATGCACAGGTTTAATTTGATACAATCTGTATGTTATCCCTACGGACACAAAACATATTTGTTCTCAGACGCTTATAACAGGTAATAGGTACATATTTTTGGACTTTAAGCTTTCATTCTTCATTCATTGCAGATTATAGACGCAAGCTTTCATTCGATTCTCAACAAAATCACTGAAAAAAAAGTTTTGGTCCATCCTTCCACCCCACAAAACTGCCCCCCAAATATGAAATAAAATTTTTCATACTTTACTTTATGTCGGTGATTAGGTCTACCTCTAACACCGCTTAACGCGTTTATGACCTCTGTTGTCGAGCATCAATAATCTACAATATTTATCTAACACAGCTAGATTTTTAGAAATGTTAGCTTCACGAGTTTTGGAAATAGAGGGAGGGGAATTAGTTCTCGAGACACATTTTCCAGAAAATCTCGAAAACTACCTAACAGAATTTCGAAAAAAGTTTCAAGATCAAATGGTATCTTACATGAGTCATGACTCATGAACGAATATAAAGATCTTTTTGGGTTGTGAAACTTTGCTCCCATCCCCTAAATTCACAGGATTTTTTTAAGGTGCTGACTGTTGGAATATATATGCGGGTTAATAACCTTGATACTTTTAGGACAGAAATACAGATGGGAAGACAGACGACTGATCTCATAAGGGTTCCTTTTTGAGGTATGGAACCCTAAAAAATAAAAGTCTGTGCATGCCCCGATTTTCCCCAAAAACTATAGGGCTCTTCCTTTTGATATGATAAACATCCTACCAAAATTTGGCTTCGATCCGCTCAGCTGTTCGACCTGTATCGTGCTCACAGGCTAACAGAGAAACACACTTTTTCCAAAAACATAGTTTTTGGACTCCAAGGACCTCAAAACGAAAAATTATAGTGAAATTTAAAAAAATGAATTTTGACCTAAATTAGTAAGTACCATTCCCCACTACAGACGCTAATGACCCTTGTTGTCGAGCGTCTATAATTCACAATTCATTCATTCAACCATTCCCCACTTGTGGAGTTTGAATGGTAAATCTGTAAATCTATAATCTACAATTCAATTCAATTGTAAATTAGTCATTGTGGGTCGAAAAATAATATAAAATTTGCACTGATAACTTATAAATTGGAGCCTAACCTGCAGGATTGATAAAATAAACGCACGGTTCCTTCTGCATGCCGATTTCGTTGCGACCCCAGCACATAAGGGTGCCGTAGTCCAGTTCTGTCATCGGTGTGTAAGAGGCGATACTCCTTGCCCTGTCAGTTGTTATCAGCGACTGTGGAAGGTCGACAGCGTCCGCTGTGTTGTTGAATTTCCAGATGAACTGTACGTCCTGTGGGTTTGCTTCCAGTTCACAGATGACGCGTGATGTTTCTTGACGAGCTACGCCGTACACCTTAGTCTGCCCAGGTCGACATACCGGCGCGACTAGTAGAAGCAAAATATTTTCAAATCAAAAAAATGTCGGAAAACAATACAGTTGAGATTATTGTAGATTATTTCTCAACATGATTGTTTCTTCTGCATGAGCAAAAAAATGCAGTATACAGGTAGTTTTCGACTTTACAAATTAATTCGTTCCTAGCGTGAGTTTGTTACGCAAAAACTTCTAAAACGGAAATATATTTATGAATGTTCAGCATTTATTTATAGCAATAAATGTTTATGTACCCGTAACATTTTAAGCCACTACTTGTAAAGAAGAAACTTTAAGATTTGGTTTCCGCATTTCTTTTTTTTCCCTCTCTCTCATCTTGTAATCTATATTACAGAGCGGGTTAAAATAAGAAATATGGAATTACGTAAGTTAGACAAATTAGTTATCAAGATGACATACAACTTATTATAAAACTAACCCCACAAGTACATAACGGGGTTATGCTGCTTCCTGATGACCTAATATATAATTATTATTGATTTGTAATGTATTTTCAACCATAAGTTAAACTTTAAGTTAACGATTAATAATAATTGTCTTGGAATTGATGCAGTAGTTGCACACATTTTCATTTACAGTTTTATTATCCAGGGTGTCTCAAAATTACTGGGACACAGAGCTACCACGTGTAGTAGAGGTCAAAATAAGTCGATTGGACCCAATTTATTTATATACCAAAATGTACCGTTTGCCCGTGAGAAGAGTTCAAAGTTTACATAAAAAAACACATTTTTGTACGCTGTTCAGAAATCAGTTAAACAAATTGAATGAAATTTGACAAAAGTGCATTTTAGAGGATTACTCTCCTTTCGGTAATCAAAGAAACCCAAAAGAAATTGTAGAAAAGTTAAAACCACCCTCACCCCCTGACATTTTTTTCAGAACTTTCTTAGGGGTGGTAATACGGTTCTCAAATTTTTTTAGCAAGAAGACTGATTAATTATCTTTATTTTGTTACTCTTGTAAAAATTTCGTATTCCGCATAGTTCTGAAGGAAAAAAATGTTTTCTTAAATAATGCTAACAGATATTCCTATAGTACAAGTTTAATAAAACTGTAATACAACATTTTATATACAAAATTTTATGTAAACTTTGAACTCTTCTCACAGGCAAACGGTACATTTTGGTATATAAATAAATTGGGTCAAATCGACTTATTCTGACCTTTACTACACGTGGTAGCTCTGTGTCCCAGCAATTTTGGGACACCTTGTATGTGTTGGTATCGTATAGACTATAGAGATAAATTTGAAGTAAATAAAACGCTTACATTTAACGTCCAGTTGCACAGGATTACTTTCACCGTCGCCTTCCTGGTTACTCCCGACGCACGTATACAATCCAGCTCTGGCTCGATTGACGTTTTGAAGCACTAAACTCTGGTTACTGACGATAGTTCCCGTTGCCATATTGTTGTATAATATTTTACCCTTGAAAAAGAAAAAAGTTCAGTCTCGTTAGATCATAAGTAAATCGTTGTCTACACTTTAAATAACCTTTACTATATGAACATCAATCATTGAAGTTCTAATCATATTATGAAGGCTAGGCACGTATAAATGCATGGTGTGCTCACTCTTATAGAAAAGCTCAGACCATGTTAGTTCTGACTGCAAAAACCGAAATTATTGGCGCTGCTAACTTTTGAATATTAATGATCACAATATCTTAGGTAACGTAGTATATTATTAAATGAATGCATAATGACTGGCATCATAACATAGCTGACTACAGCATTATGTTACGTCATTGTCAAAATGGGTGTTTCATTGTATACTGATGTAGTTATATGCGTGTTTTGTAAAAGTGAAAAAAATGGTTTTTTAGTCCTGCGTTCCGAATTGCAATAATGCTAATAGTGGGAAGATTACATTTTATTCATTTTCTAAGGAAACTGAGGTAAGAATAATTTATTTATCTATGACTATGACATGAGTAAGATATTATAACTTAAAAATCATATAATCACATTTATTCAAGTTTCATGTCGTTATATTTTGTTTGAATTAAATAATAATATTTACAGATGTTTATAATATTAAAAATCTGGGATTGACAAGTGTTTAAAATACTTAAAATAATGTTTTATTTACAGAGATTTTATCAGTGGATTTTTGCGATCAATCGTAGGGATTTCCTTGATAGTCCTATGAATCGAGTCCGAAAAAATGTCCGAGTGTGTGAAGCTCATTTCTCTGAAGATTGCAAATATGAAGCCGTGAAAATCAATATTATTATTATGAAACAATTCTGAAAACTATATTATTAATATTTTATTGTATTATTTTATATTTACATGACTTGATAATATTATAATAATTTAGTTTAGTGACTTATTTAGTATTCAAATGTTATTTTTTAATGTTAATATAGTTTGTTAATATGAAAAATTGTAATAAAACTGGGAAAAAACATTTATTTTATTTTTTAATTAACCTTTTCAATTTGCACGTCATTTCTAGGAAAATTAAATTTAAAAGTAAGAGTAAAATTTTTGAAATTACCGCTTCTTTCATTGTTGCACACTAGCGCCATACTCCATAGTGGCAGTAATCAGTACTAAAAGGATAGGGTGGGATATCTATACTACTCTCTCTATGGTTGCACACTAGCGCCATACGTTTTTGCAGTCAGTACTAAAAGGGTCAGAGCATTCATTATAGAGTGGGCTATCTATATAACTCTCTTATCTATGTATAAATGATAATATAGATTATAGACGGAGAGCCGGCGACATTTTTTCTCAAATTATTGGTGTCTACGTAAGGCAAAATAATGTTAAAAATACCTGTATACATGTTCCCTATTTGAGAATCTGTAAGTCTGACAGCCTTTCTCCCTCGCGTTTTAGGTGACAGGTAGAAATTAGACAGGTAAAATATGATGTTATCATGCATCTAATAGTGTTTTTATATTAATGGGTAATAATATTGAGAATAGATAAAATAACATTATCTGCTCGATTGGTTATTCTTATCATGTCGTTAGACTTATTTATAATTAAAAATTTTTTTTTTCATGTACCTATTTACGTAAGGTCTGGCATTTTTTTTACATAAAGGTGACATATACACTATACAGGGTGTCCCAAAATTGACGCCCGTGCTTTTGGAATTTAATTCAGGGAGCTACACAAATCGAAAATTAAGATCAGAAAATTTTCTGATTGTGACACTGAACACATCAATTGTGTATTTCAGCGAATAGTGTGCTACCTAGTACACTGTTAGTAGCTGCATCTGATGATGTACAAGCGACTTAATCGCACAATCGTGTTACAAAAAGTAGTGTGTGCGCTGACGTTAAGTCTTAAAAAATTGGCATGCGTCAACCTGTCCATTATTGGTATCGATGATCTGTATACATTTTTTTAAAGAAGAGTCACTTTTGACAAAACACTAAAGCCTCTGGGAAGAAGGATTATGACAATAGAGTAGAGTTGATACACACAAGGCGTATAGGTACAATAACATTTTGTCTCGTGTGGGAAATGGAAATATGATATATCACGGAAGTCTCGGAGAGTTGTTTATTTTTTGATAAAACTTACGTTGTGCCGCCAGCTAACTTTATATACCCAGGGATTTGACTTGATGTTGCATTCGAAGTAAACATCCACTCCTTCTCGAATTGTACTGCCGTTTAAATTGCTGCCCAACTCCAAAGTTACGACCGGGACATCTGCAACAAAACCACATTTAAATTATTAAAATAAAAATACTTATTGAATTAGGTACTTACATCTACACCTAAAATTGATAATGTAGGTAATAACAATTGTAATAAAATCTTACTTAATATACACAGTGTTGAAACAATGTAACATAAACAGCATAAACTAGATGCAAAAATATTTCCAATTAACATTATCCATAAACCAACTCTGCAGAGTTGCCTTCAAAAACTACGATTGTATCCACATTTTTGCTACTAATTTCGGAACAGTTAGGCGTAGGGTTTTTAAATTTTGTGCAGGGTTTATATCTGATCACGTGCAACATTCTGTGAAATTTTGGTTCAATTTCGATACAGAGAAAAGTAAAAACTCTGACGCCAACCACTACTTTTTAGCGTCAATGTTTTTATGTTTGCATGTGTTTATTTATTGGAGATTCACAAAACATCCATGAGAGAGGTGGGATTCAAATCCACGACAGCCTGCTCCAAATGTCAGCACGCTAACCATTACACCAAGTTGTCTGCCTGTTTCCATGTATATTATAGATTTCGACCAATGGACTGGTAGTGGACCGCAATTCGCACCTGTCTTCACTCAGGCATGGTACTACCTTTCGAATGAGCCATTTTCCTGAGAGTAGTCCTTTCAATTTTCCACGAGAGGCAGCACTTGTGGTAGGGACACACATTATTTATTCCCCATTAGTGTCGTATCATTTTAGTGGTATAACTTAATTATTTAAAATTATTAAACAAATTTTATTATATAATTAAGTTATACCACTAAAATGACACGACCCTAAAGGGGAATAAAATATAATGTTTGTTCCTACCACAAGTGCTGCCTCTCGTGGATAATTGAAAGGACTACTCTCTACTTCTTTCAGTAAAAAATAGCTCATACTTTCAGGAGTAACATAGGCTATATAATTCTATTTTCCCTCACTGTTCATCCCCCTTCTGTAGTAGAGTAATATATTATTAGAGAGTTGCATGCCGGTGAAGCCGGACCGGGCTGCTAGTAAATTATCTCAAATAATATGAAATTAAAAATTTGTAGGTTTCTTTATTTACATTTCTAAACTGCAACTTCAATAGGTACTACATTTAGTGTGAGTCTCGGGACCCCCGACAGATGGGAAACATCGAAGAAAACGTTATTGAACTCGGTGGTATTCTCTATGTAGTAGTATATATTTTTTCAAAAGCAGCAACTAACTGTTATGCTGACGTAATCCTATATACTGCACTGTAACACACGCGGTTGTCTTCCCGTGCCCGAGCGCGCGGAAGCCGAGAGAGAGAGAGAGTGCCGCAGTGGTGGGGAGAACAGCCGCGAAGGAGCGGACCATAAATTTCGTTGCATATTTCCCCTCACGCGGCTATTAGCAGCCCGACATAAGATGTTTCACATCAAAAAGCAATTAAATGTAACATTTTTGTGTCTTTCCGAATGTCTAACCTCAGCTTAAAATGCATTGTGTCGCGAATTAACAATAAAACAAAATGAACCGACATTGCAAATTCATTTGTTTGAAAAAAGGGGGCAAGTGGGCTGTTGTGCGGATTGTAGACTGTTCATTAATTAATTACATTCTTGTGTAAACAGTTATAGCTCTACTGCTACAACAGTGTTAAGATTAAATGGCTCTAAATTACGCGGCAATAAATTAACATGATTACAATACGCGCAATGCCTGCTGCGATCCTTCACTTTACGGCTCAAGGAACAGGATAAAGTCAAAAGAAAGAAATGAGAAACATATTTAAACAAATGACTTTTCACGCGCCGATTAAATTGCAGAATTTAATCTGCATTCTGGTAATGTTTTGTTCAGGTAACTTCAAATGTTTATTGCAGCTACGTATACGCTGCCACCGTTCTAGTTTTGTATTACTTACAGGGTGTCTCAAGCAGATAGGTACAGCCACAAGTAACTGTATAAATTAAGTATTTTTATCGTTTCATCATTGTGCAATTTAGGGTGGTCCTTAAAATGTCCACGTCCGAAAATTAAAGCGCCTATGGACTTAAATGTGTCTAAATAAATAAAAAAAATGTTGCCAAAAAGCTCTCAAATTTTGCCATTTAAATAACATAAGTATACAACTTTTGGCACTTTGCGGTAATTTTTTTCTACCGCAATTAAGCTTTAAAGAATCTTAAACTTACATATGGTGGTATGTTAGAAAATTTAAAAATTTTTAACGATATAATTTTGGCCACTACAGCTAGACGAAAAACGTTTATAGTCTAAATTGTTAAAAAAAATTTCCCTCAAATTATATCGTTAAAATTTTTCTCAAATACCTAGTACCATATTATGTAAGAAGTATGTCAAGTTTTAGATTGCGGTAGGAAAAGAATTAACCCCAAAGTGCCAAAAATCGTATGTTATTTTAACCATTATCAATAATACCCATCTAGCTATCTAAAAATATTTGTTCAGTGTTTTAATAAAATTTCATAAACTAATTAAAAATAATAAATGCAAGAGTTATAAATTATAATTATTATATGTATGTTTTTGTTTGTTTATGTAGTTAGTGTGCGCACTAGTAGTGGTGAACCTAAAGTTCGCGGACTTAAAGTGGAATTCGGCTTGACGTAGGCCAAATTAGAATTTTTTTTCCATTTGAAAGCAAAATAATATGTTATTTTACGCCGAGCTTGAAAAAATATTTAAGATCAATTGAAAAATAAGCTTTCGCTTATTTTTATTTTAAAAAGCTATTTTTTCGAACACATGAAAATATTGTATTTCTTATGGCGGGAGAAAAGGAACTTTTATGGTGGAAATGACGGGATGGAAATTTCGTTGACGAACTGAATCCTTATAAAATTACGTATGTTGGCAAAGTTTCAAGCTGTACAATTATGTGGAAATGGGCCAAAACTGGATTAGGTACAAGATTTGACCCTAACAAATAATAATTAACTAGCTAACACCTGAAGTTAATAAATTAAAAGCTATCAAAATATGAAACTCAATCCCAGGATTCATATGTCAATCCACCTTTAAAATCTCAGGTGATAATTCAAATACTAGATATAGCAGATTATAGTAGCTCAACAGCTGAGGTCATTAACGTTTCGAATATCATAACGCATGACGTATAAACATACTATTTTGTCGACAAGGATGGGTACTGTGACCAGTGTTTGATCTCGAAAAGGTTGGACACCCCTGTGCGACTATAGACAATAGGCTGAACAACTGAACATAGCCTACCTATACACACACACAGTAAACGTACAGAACAGCTAACGCTTGCTAAAATGTTGTGCGAGGCATTTGTTTATGCAAATCTTTGAACACAATGTTACAACTTTAGAAATGTTGTATTCGCTAATGTTTGCACTACGTCTTCATATGGGTGGCGTGTGAATTATATAACGAGAATGTATAAAACATTTGACAATCTGGCTGCGCGTTGTAGTCATTTACTAAAGGCCAACTAAAACCATAGATATCTTGATTAGAGGTACCTAAATAAAATCCAATACTTTCCTACAATAGTAGAGGTAGGAAGTAAAAAAAGTTGCAAGACAAATAAGACTCTAGGATAGCATAGAAAATGCAATGGGGTTGACCCAGGTATTTTTTTTATCGTCAATGTTTTTGAATTTAAGGCTATCAAATTTTTTTCGGTATTTTTAGACTCGGAAAGATCTTAAAAAAATAATAAAGTTGAAAATTGTTAGTCAGATGACGTCATAGGACTAGGTTCGCGCTTTAATTCAACAGCCAATAAGAGTAAAGTCAGCAGAAATGGAAATACACTGTTGTCGTATCTACAACTGTCAAGTACCTGTCAAGCGTCAAGAAGCATGTTTTACTGTCTTTGTTACTTCATACGTTCAAATATTTATATAATGTTATTTTTACATATTATTTGCAGACGTTTTTGGTGAGAAATTAATACGAGTGATAATTAAAAGATTTGACATTTCACATCACAACGCTGTCTCAGCCATATTTCGTCATTTGCATGGCGCGCGTCTTCTGATTGGCCCTTTAACTAGCGGCAATTTTAAATAATAATAAACGCTTCAAAATTCCTACCAAAAATGAATACTGATTATACACCTAGAGTACAATGATTCCGTAAAAAAACAGTCACCTTCAATATTGTGGGTCAACTCCATTCCGATGTAGGTAATACCAATTTGGGCTTGAGCCTTTCTGACTTTTCTCGGCTCTCGCACATGTTGGCTACATCTCGACATAATATGGGTATTATGACGGTGTAGAAGATTCCTATCCCATGCATGCAATGGTGGACATGGATGATCGCCATGGCAGGGAAAGGATTTAGTAAAGCATCATCGGTATTCACGACATCCCTGAACCCGCTAAATGTTTCTATAATCGGTTGGCATGCTGTGTTGATAAAATAACAGCGAACGTAGAACAATATTCAATCAAAATCGCTCCGTTTACATTCTGATGTGCGTATTACAGAGTTTCAACCTAACCTCATTGTATATAATTTTGTTTGTAAACACGAATCTATTTGTGTACACAACCTGATGGAAAACCTAATCTAACTCACAGCTCGAATATTATTCAATTAAATATTCAGTTTTTGTTCTACATTGCATCTCTGTGTAGTATAATTTAAAATTTACAAATGAAACTGTTAATTTTTCTCAGAAATATTAATTTATGCCTGTATTCATAAACAGGTTAAAGTCTGGTCGGGTAAAAGCTTTTCCAACTACTCATCTGTAGCCGAGCACTTTTATATTTTCTAATGAAAGAATAACCCAGCGATGTAGCTTAGTGGTACAGCACTAGACTCGCATTGGGAAGGTACTGGGTTCGAATCCCGGCGGGGGCAGATGTGGCTAGGACTTACTGTTTGGAAATCTGTGTCCGAACTTTGTAGTCATTTAGTTTACAATTGAAAGATTAATAATTTATTGTACATGCAGTTCTTTCGAAATCATGAAAAGCTACTGAGGGAGGGTTGGCTTTAAAATAATAAATTTTAGAGCTATAAAGTGAAAAGACGGCAGTGACAGACAAAGATAGCGATTAGAGAAAATCAGAAGAAAATTCTTTACATCACTTCACATATAATATATCTAGAAGCGTGTGCCTCTGAATAGCGTTCAGCTGAGCTGCCCAACCTAAATGATTTTAGCAACGTCATGGCATGTCACTTATTTATAAAAACACTAGCTACCCGGTAAGCGATTTCGCCCGATTGCTATAAATTTATGATTTTCACTTATCGAACAGTGAAAAAAAAATTAAAATCGGTTCAGTAATTTCTGAGATTACCCTCGATTTTCACCCGGACGAATCCGGGCCGGCCAGTTTCAATTATACGAAATCTATTCAGTAGTTACGGAGAAAATCGGGCACAGACAGACAAACGCGGCGGAGAACTTTGTCTTATAATGTGTAGTGATGATCCAGGTGTGCAAGCTTTCACGGCCGGCATTGTTCCAAGTCTTCATGGTTTCCGGGCTTGTAGGCCGTGGTCCGGTGGTATTTCTACCTGAAGTTTCGTCTACAACTGCGGTAGAAAAAATTTGCCATAGCCGAACACACTTTGACTCTGGACAATCATAAGATTCTCTTCGAAGAAACCCGAGCTATAGACAGAACGTTCAGTTATTACCCATGAATATACACAGAGGCCATATAAATACAAAAACACACACAGAATTTCAACCGAAAAGATGAAGGCCTCAATCTCAGTAAAACCTGGACACCAGCACTCCGACATACAAAACCAATGACCAATCGTACGGGACGGAATACGACTGAGTAGAGAACTCACCCCCACCACTACACACTGCGCAGTTGACCAATTACAGAGAGACGGACTACGATCGAACAGAGAACACACTGGTACTAGGCATGAAAGAAGGGAGGACACCAGTCACTGACACACTGACTTGTGAGTCGCCAAGGAGGATACTTCGACCGCTGCCACATCGCCTTTGAGAATGTCTACCGCAGTTGTAGACGAAACGTCAGGTAGACATACCACCGGACCATGGCCTACAAGCCCGTAAACCATGAAGACTTGTAGTGTTGATGTTTAACTCGATTAATGGACATACAACAAGAATTATTTTAAGAAATTAGACCACTTGAAAAAGTACCTAGGAACCTTTAAAATCTTAGATAACAGGTAAAATTTCAATAATGGTCTCAAAACTGAAAAACAATCGATTTTCAGTTTATATTTTTAGGTGGTGAACACAAAAGACAAGAAAATTTGGCAACATGACTCTTTCAGCGTAAGTCAGCACTCAGCGCTGAATAAAAGTTAGCACAAAGTTTTATTGAACGCGCTCAATGTTTTGTTGTGTCAGGAAAGCGAGCAGTGGGCACGGTGAAAACATATATCAAAGCTTCTTCCTCCTTTTTTCCTTGTTCTCGCAGAATGGCGATTATGAAGAACAATATTTCAATTCAACATACATTTTATATACTGACAGTACAGTACATAGCTACATACATTTAACGTGTCTAGTGTCTACAGTAATGTACAAAAAATTATTAGGTGATAATTTATCAAACAGAAATTATTGTATTTGTTTGTTTTGACATGTAGTAGACCATGGCCTCCGCAAGGAGGGGCCGGTCGGGCTTTAGTCAGGAGGTCCGTCTTCATTTGTCACACCTTACTTTTAAGTGGTTATTTACGTTCTAGAAATTTTGAACTTTGTGTTATACCTTGCGGCGGGGGGAGAGGTAGGTTGTGACCAGGGGGCTCGTCTACGATTATGAAGGCTCTGTACCTACTTGGTTTCTCAATTCGAAACTTTGGAGTTTGGAACTATTCCGTAAAATTAATTTTTAAGCCGTCTGTAACCAGTTATGGTGAGATTAATTATTATGTACTTGTTGACTTTTCAATATGTATTTTTTGAAACATTGCTATTTCTGTACCAGAGAACTTAATTTTTGTACGATTATGAAAAAAGTCCTTTTTGCAGAAACTAATTCATTTACATATTTTCACTAAAATGGCTTACAGAGAAAATTGACAGATCAAAAAAAAAATGATAAAGTTCCCCAAAATCATTGGAATTTTAAACTTTTTGGGCTAATAAAATCGAATAAGCAACATAAAATGTTAGTTTAAATTCGTTCACATCATAAATTTTTTATCTAACTAGGATTTTTATGTACCTACTATTTGCTTTAAGATTCTGAAATATTCATAAATCTTATTGACAGTCACTGATCATATCATAAATTTTCTGATTTTATGAGCTTAGTTTTTATATTATAAAGTATTTTCATAAATTCAATGGGATGTACCGAAATTGGATTATCCTTCGTAAATAAATTTTCACTTATTTATACAGAATTAGGGTAGTTTAGAATTATTCACATCATTAAGCATTATATTTTGACGCTTTTTTATTTATTACTAGGTATGTAGGTTTTATAAGTTGAAACTGTTAGTTTTTTTTTTGAATTGGACCAATAATATATTCTATTCTTAGTATATTGTTACGGATCACCCTGTATATAAACGACAGGTAAGAGTTCTGAGAAACGGGGTCCGCTTACTGTAACAACTGGTACCTGCACGAAAGTTCTAGAGACAGCGAGAACACACTAGGCTTATGCCACGCAGGCTATATAAATAGCAGTGCGAGTGAGTGAAGGGATCAGTCAACGGTGAGTCACGCATTCAAGTCGACGGTGGATGAGAAATAAATAGTGGCGTGATATAAATAAATGAACTGATAAAATATATACTAGTGTAGTGGTAATCATTACGAGTTATTGTATATAGTTGTTTTGTTTTGCTTTGTAATTACTGTTTAGTTATTGTTTACTTGTGTTGATTGTTGGAACTGATTTTTCGTTGTTGCATGCATTATTATTGTGTTTTTAATTATTGTAAATAAATATTTATTCCGCCAACTCAGAAAACAGTTTTGTAACAATATTCATATAAAAAGTAATATAATATATACTGGTACTATGCCCAGATAATCTTGGATATTGCGATGGTCTTAAAAGTTAAATATAAAAATTAAAGAACAAAATTAACGAAAAACTAAAAAATTTAAAATGACGGTTACTACTTCTTGCGCATATCCTAAAAGATTCTAACGATGTCATTTTACATATTATATATTTGTCAAAAAATGTTTGCCCGATGTTTTTATTAACGATTAATTGTCATCTATAGCCGCGTCAAGTGACACCTTTCAACACTTAATTGAACAATTTTTTGTACGACTGTAACCACTGGCAGCCTGGCAGGTCTTCGATACCTTTATCAGGGAAGGTAGAAATACCATTCTACAAAGTTTCAGCTTTTATCAAATTCCTTACAAAATAAGTTCACTGGCTCTTAGTATATATTTTCAAGTCTTGAATGTCTTGTAAAAATCAATTAAATATTTTGCTTTTATTGAACTGTGTGCAGCTGCTTTGTGAGATGCTTCTTCACAAAGCGACTTTGAAACAAATATGGTATTTTATCCGACATTAATTCAAAAAGAAAAAATAAACAGAATCCTCGGTTGTAGTATATTCGAACGACAACATGCAATGTTTCGCTTGTTTATAATAAAAAAAGTATCTACGATATCCTGTTGTCATAATTATAAAATAAAAAATACATAAAAATGAGAACATTGCTTTCGCAATCTACGGACTGCAATCTTTTCAGGACAGTGAAGGAGACAGAAGAGATCGTAAAATAAGAATCTCTGCGACTTATTTAAAATTTCCGTTTCCTTGCTATTGCAATATGTTCAAGACGAATGATTTCGATATATGTACTAGAATTGTACGCGCTGTCATTTATATATTTTTATACTGTGATACACTGAAAAGGTATTTATACAAGCCGTGAGGTGGGTCGTTTATTAGGACTAAAGTGCGACCCTTGAGGTCCACACGACGAACTTCCCAGTTTGATAAATATTTAATAATAATAATTAAATTAGATATTACACAGAAAAGTAATCATTTTAATCATCAAAACATCAATAATTAAAAAAAAAAAAAAAAAAAAAAACGGCTGAACCGATTTTTATAAAATTTATGTCGAATCAAAATGACGTTAACACGCCTCGATTGACACCCTTACGAAGTCGATATAATTTTTTATTCGCGAGATATTGTGTAAAATCTACTTTTTTGGAGGTTATTTGGTTAAGAAAAAAGAACGGCTGAACCGATTTTAAAAAAATTCCTTTCAGATCATATTTACGTTAGTACGCGTCGATTGGCACCCCAACGTAGTCGATATCATTTTTCGTTCTCGAGATTTCGTCTTAGAAAGAAATGGACACATACATACGTACGTACGTACGTACGTACGTACGTACATACGTACACACACACACACACACACACACACACAGACATCTTTCTAAAAGTAGTGTAAAAATAGTGTAGTGACCTTGAAACATAAAAATTTTTTTTCCTTTTTGATTTCGATTTTCGGACCCATTACAATAACTTCCAATGGGAAGTTAATAAATATAAATTCTATAGAATTATCGCTAGGCACTTGGTAGAACATGATTGAATAAAAATTAATAAACAAACACTTGAAAAATTCTACACATTTATTCATCTCAACGATCGTTTCGGGTTCCTAGCCCATCATCAGGAGTTCACATTTAAAAGTTTTAATGTAAACTCCTGATGATGGGTTAGGAACCAGAAACGATCGTTGAGATGAATAAATGTGTAGAATTTGTTTGTTAATTTTTATTTATACAGGATGATTCACCAGCGAATAGGGCTTCAACAAATAAGATTTTTTTTCCTTTAGCGCTTTTTCGAAATATCAACATCAACGGAGATACAGGGTGTCAAAGTTTTATTTAAAAAATTAAAATTTATTAATAACTGCCAAACCACTTGAAATATTTAAGAAAATTTTTGTAGGTGTCAGTAGGTACGGGGGAGGGAAATTCTTCAATAAATAAAATATTTTTGGGTTGACCAGTGGCGCGCGTTGAAAAAAAACTGATTTTTCTAAAAATAAAAATTATTATTGAATTCCTTGTTTTCGAATAAAAAAATAAAAACCGTTTTAATGGGCACCTAAAATTAAGTTTTGAATACATACATATGTATGTTATTTTTTTACAAAGTTTTTCTTAAATATCTCAAATGGTTTGGCAGTTATTAATAAATTTTAATTTTTTAAATAAAATTTTGACACCCTGTATCTCCGTTGATGTTGATATTTCGAAGAAGCGCCAAAGGAAAAAAAAAATTATTTGTTGAAGCCCTATTCGCTGCTGAAAGGATAACGTCAACTTTGGAATCACCCTGTATAAATACGTGAACATCGAAAATTGTCGTACCTTATTTTACTATTTATTATAAAATGAGGGAAATGAAACTTTATAATTTAAAAGGTACTGTACTATAGATGTGCACAAAAAAATCATGTGTGTATGTTGCCGTTAAGGCAGGTAAAATAAAGTGAACATACACACATGATTTCTAATGAAAGCATACCTTCTCTGCACGGGAGAATATTACATGCAAAAGCGTTGTTTCTCTCGCTGTTTAAAGACCTCTGGTGACACACCACGGAGATTCGATGAACTATCAATATGTATATGGGTATCGGCAAAACAAACTTTTGTCGGATTTCTTCGTTGTCGGTACAGTTATGTTGAATTTGTGTTTATAAGGTTATGTGACAAATAAATATGACCCGTTGTGGCGAGCAAACTATCAGTTAAATAATTAAATGAATGCATAATGACTGCAAACAGTATATGAAACACCTGAGAAAGAACAATAACGTAACACAATGCTGTTATCAGGAAAAAATCATTAATTCAAACCTATGTCACCATAGGGATTTTAAAATTCCGACGGTGACATAGGTTTGAATTAATGAATTTTTCCTGATTACAGCATTGTGTTACGTCATTGTTCTTTCTCAGGTGTTTCATATACTGTTTGCAGTCATTATGCATTCATTTAATTATGTATTTGTTCACGACGTCCGTGTTAAAATTTGTATTTATCAGTTAAATGTTTCTAAATATAATTACGTTTTTAAAACTTATTTGAATTTTATTTATTAAACCTTTTTATTTCATAGATTCAGTTCCAGTACGATTAATTAAGTGGAAAGTTAGGTGTCTAGAACACCTCTATAAGTGGAACTTTAGAGAGAGCTTCGTGTTATCCAGTTTCGACAGTATTAGAAAATGTCATGTTACTACATAAATTTGCCTGAAACTCTTGAATGGTAGGACAATTTAATTGTATCAGAGTGTAAGTATTTTACAGGCCAGTAGAGCAATGTGGAACAGCGTGATGAATACGCAAGTCCGGAATATTACTTACGATAAATGTCGAGCTTCCAGCCGTCCTCCAGACCGCTGTCCGGGATCATGGGTTGCACCCCACGACATGACAAGTACTTGCCGCCGTCGTCGATAGATGGCACGAACGTTAACACGCTCGTTGTTTTGTTGCCGCCTGAAGGCGTCTGGAAAAAAATAACAATGACATTAAAATTATATCCACTCTAGGCGTTCACTAAATATTATCTACTTCTTTATTGACAGACATTTATTTTTATAACTTTTCTTCTTTGCAAAATTATATCCGAAAGAAAAACAGTTTATCTATAACGGCTTGGTCACTAAATCATGTAATTTTTAGTTTCTTTAGTTTTCTTTGAGTTCTATATAACAGAGGTAATTAAATTTATTGGGGCTGAGATCTACTTTTTTTCTCAACTCCTTGCAATATTCTACAATATGAACATTTTTCCCCCATTTTTTTTTTAATTAGTCATTCTTGTCGTTGACGCCCTGAATTTGTGGATTTTATGCTTGTGTTTGATAAGAAAGGAATCCGCGGTATAAGTATAGAGGAATTAGTTGACTCGCTAACAGATGGGAATAAAAAATAAATAAAAAGGCATTCCGGCGTTCCAATAAATTGTCCTAGATGGCGCTTACTTAAAAGTTTAGTATGTGCGAACGAGCGAGTATACTGATGAGAGCAGAAAGAATTCCACTTCTTACGTGTGGTCTTAAACACACATTCTTTTTTTCTAGGTATTTGCGGTCATTCTATAAGGACTCTTCCTCACCATCCTGCCATGACAGCGCAATTGGTTGCGGTACCGTGATTTTTCTAGGCTGCACTACCAACAAAGCTACCAAAAGAGACACCAGACAGAACGCAGTTTCAAAAAAATCAATTTTGCGGCAAATATTGATATTATATTTATTAATTATGTTGAAATTCGTTAAAATTATTATTTTTACATTAAAAACATGTGTTTTATAGTAAATTTTTTTGTAGTACCTATATCTATTAATTAAAAGTAGATTTTTTTTAAAACATTTTTTTCACATTTCAATAATTTTTTAATTTGTTTCGGTCAAATTGTTTATATTTCATTGAAGTTAGTTAATTTTCAAAACAAAAAAATCGATTTTTCGGGAATCGTGCGGTGAGGGGAGAGGCCAAAATGATTATCTGGGAGCGCAACTGCAGACAGCTTCGTGAGAGAGGCGCCGTAAAATGCTGTATATTCAAGTGGCAGTTCAACCAACACAGTTCAGCTGCCAGTAATAAATATTTGGCGTCAATGCTGGCAGCGCAATCAAGTTTATCATCCCACCGACTGGAAGCTGGGTGAAATACCCTTCATTGAACCACATGCATTTGCGATGCAATGGCAGTCCGGTGAGGCAGGGCCCTAAGAGGGAGTCTACTGTAGTTAATAGTCCCCAATGATTCGTTATAACACTGGCGACTAGATATACGAGGTCTGCAAATATTTCATTCATCGGAAGTTTGATGAAAAATAAGAATGCATCGCGAGTCGCGTCGACGTAAGAGAGTTTGTCATCATCGGAATTATAGTGCATGGGTGTCCGGTATTTCTGTCTCGAATATGATTTATATCAATGCCTTTGGGGCTCACACGTCCGTCATGAAACGCGACAAAATAGACTCCGGTGCTGCAACATTTGAGGTTATATCCACTCACCACTGCCTTCAGGGGTTTCGATATATACGTACGTGTGTGTACACGTCTGAAAATGATAGCTGTTTATCTATATTTCTATACAACTGAAGTGACTCAATGAGTTACTCAATATTAGAGCAATAACTCACAATACGCAGATCGTGATAGCTTTGATATTGGTACTTATAAAAAATCACTGTGATCTACATTCTACATTGAATCTGAAAGGCACGTTTTATCAATGAAAACGTTTATACAATTTTCTTTCAAAAGAAGAAATTTTATTACAATGAAATTTTCGTGTACTTAGCAAACTTTTCATAGACACGATGCATTTGTTTCAATGAACACCGACAGAAATTTTTTTAAGGTAATTTCTTTATTTTATATTATATACTTGTTGATTCGTTGCTCGATAAGTCAGCATTACTCCTCTCGCACTTTATTCGCCCTCGAAACGTTCATACTATTTTCCTTCTAAAGAAGAAATTGGTTTTTATTACAATTAAGTTTTCAATTGTTCTTACTGAATTTTTCACTCACGGGATGCACTTGTTTTAATGCTGATTTTTTTTCAAGATGTATTTCTTTATTTTACAATATATTTTTGTTAAGTCGTTGCTCAATAAGTCAGCACTACCCTTCTTCCTTCGACTGTCATAAATCCCATTTCGGCGCGCCGCAAAACATTTTCTCCTCGCATAACCAGGTGTGTAGTAATGCAGGAAATTTTTATTTATTTATTGTAAATTACAGACGCGTCGACAACTTAGGTCATTAGCGTCTTGTTTACATCAAATAACAACTCACTTAAAACTAAATGACATCACAAAACATCCATGAGCGGAGGCGGGATTCGAACCCACGACAGTGTGATCCAAAGGCCGCTAGTAATGCAGGAAATACAAATTATTTATATAGGTTATATAGATGTTGACTTTTGAACGAGATAAGATCCTATTGCAATTGCGTTATTAAAAGGGACTTTACTGTACTAAGCAAACCTATGCTTATAATTTTTTTTAACTTTTGCTAAGTAAATAGGATGACAAGACAGGCAACGAAGATAAAAGAAGGCAAATATAAACATATATTACATTTTTATTGTAGCACAAAAGCGCACAAAACATCACGATGGAGAACACAATATTTACCATTTAGTATAATGGTGCGTCAGATGAGATTCATTTCACGTTTGCAAATAAGTAACTTATTTTTTGATTATTTTTTAAGACTTGTTTCTATCATAGAGTAAATAAGTAATACAAGAAAACTCTTTTTCGACAGAATTTAAAAGTTTATTATGTATTCTTTATTCGAAAAATTAATTTTGCATGCTTTGTAACGGCAGAAATTTGATATGAAAATGTCAAAATTACCTCAAAAACAGATAGCGATAGCCACGGAACTTAAACAAAATGATGACGTTTTAGCTGTCAGAATAATTTCTAATCATTTTGTTCAAGTTCCATGGCTATCGCTATTTGTTTTTGAGGTAATTTTGACATTTTCATATCAAATTTCTGCCGTTACAAAGCATGCAAAATTAATTTTGTTTAATGATTTAGATGCAAAATTTGTTCTACAACTTTTATTCAAAGATATTTTTCCTAAAATAATTAGGGAAGCAGGAAATCGCAAAGGTCTGATTAAATCCTTATTACCCGCAAAGCAAATCAGCACCCTGTATAAGAAAATTAATGAAATTTAAAACATAATTAGAAAAGAAGCTAAATCAGAAATTTAGCTTTCTTGGCGAGTTCAAAGTGGGGGAGGTGAGGATTATTGTAAACGGCGATTTACTGTACAAACGGTATATTGACATAACGCAAGGAAGTGAAGAAGTCATAGAACGATATAAAATAAAGGAAGGAGATATGTATGACACGCGTTATGTCGCAGTGGGGTAGTGGGGAGTAGGGCGGTAGTGGGGTGAACTAGTGTAGCGAGAGATGCCGTGTTCAATGTTCACATATAACCAAATCCCAATTGGAATTCTAGGACTGTGTAGCTGGCAGATTATTTTTTTCAGCGCTTCTCTCTGTTGAAATCTCTCGGCTGGGAATAGATCTACGTATACATGTGCTTCACAATACAGTTGACAGAATTGTAAAAAATTGGAATTGAACGTTATTAATTTTGGAGGTAATTTTTCTACTATATATTTTTATTTATACTGTATAATTTTGATTTAAATACCTGTTTGAGCAAAGTGTTTGTCGAATTTTTAAAACTAGTGTTTGGAGCCAAAATTTTCAAAAAGGGCACTTTTCTTCAAAGTTTTTTTAACGAGCTTGATATCAAATTAATTCTGATAATTTTCAAAACTAAACAATCTCGAGAAATTAATAGTTGTTGCCAGACAAATAATATTTTATATATTATTATGCCGCATACTTCAAAGGAAATAGTTTAATTTACCTATAAATTAGAATTTAAGAGTAATTTCTACAAGAATTTACCCCCTGCACTCTTCATCTCAAGTCTTTTCCCCTCGCCTAAAAACTGTTACCGCTCTTCCGACCCTATTTTTAAAGTTAAAGACTTCGGATAAACGCCAAATGAAGGACCAAGAATCACACAACAGATTCTACAGGCTACAGGCGAAAAATTAAAACAATATTTCTTGGAAAAACTTACAACTTTAAAAAAATATTATAAATTATGTAATCTTTCGGACGTAGTCAAAATTTGTTTTCAAAATATTCGCCTGTAGGATCTGTAGTGTAATGTTACAAAACTGTTTTCTGAGTTGGTGGAATAAATATTTATTTACAATAATTAAAAATACAATAACAATAAATGCAACAACGAAAAGTCAATTCTTACAATCAACGCAATAACTAAACGGTAATTATCACTTAAATATATACAATTGACTATACTGATATTTATTTTATCAGGTGTATTTATATCGCGGAACTATTTATATCACTGATCCACTTGATTGCACGACTCACCATTGACTGATTGACTGATCGCTTCACTCACTCGTTTATATACGCTGCGTGGCTGAAGCCCAGTGCTTCTCGCGTTCTCTAGAAACTTCGCGTAGTTACTCGTTGTTCAGCAAGCAGACAACGCTTCTCAGAATTCTAGCCTGACGTTTATATACAGGATGATCCGTAACAGTAGTATTCTTGGTTGTTCATTTGGGGTTTGCCCAAATCTTTTAGCTTTAAAAATAGCGTCGGAAAAGCGGTAACCGGTTTTAGGCGAGGGGAAAAGATTTGAGATGAAGACTGCAGGGGGTAACACCTGGTATAATTGCAAATGTTGATAGGTTTTAAACGTTTTGTGTTATTTTTATTTTTATCGAATAACGATAATTCAATTTTTATTTGAAAAGCTTTAAACTTTTATTTATCTTTCAACAAAAAGTATTATCTCTAAAAATTCCATTTCTGAAAAAAGGAAAACCATTTCTTTTTAAAATGTTTGAACCTTTAATAATGAAATATTTGTAAATGCACTAACTTTATAAAAGAGTATATTCACAGAAAAAAAATAACTTGTAACTGTCGGAATTCGAACTCCAATCCTCCACTTTCACGCTTTTAAAAGATAAAAAATTACCGTACACGAATTTTCATTTTTTTAGAAAATATTAAACATCAATAATACACGTTTTGAATTATTGTGTGCTGACGGTTTTTCAGAATCAGCCTGTATATTATAATAATATCCATTCGCGCTATTCGTTCTTGAAATCGTATAACAAAATGTCACATTACAGAGAAAATATTAAACGTGATCTATTGCGTTCACACTTTAGATCCATTTTAATGCCTATAATACCAATAAATTGCATATGTCGATGTGGAAATTCACGGAAAATTTTATATTTACAAATTCTTATATTTAGTAGCTTATACGTTTATTCGATAAATATATTTCGCAAATTTTGAAGTTTATTTTTAGTTATATTACGAAACCAAAATATCTTAAACCGATTGATGTAATATTATGATAGATAAATTTGACAGCTAGGGAATTATTTTTGATTAAAGGGGCTCTCTCACTGGTGACCAAATACATCCGTCTGATTAATACTATACACACAAAATATTGACAATATAAAAAACTTTTTAACAAAAAAAAAACCTCCTTCAAAAAGGCACTAAAAAGAGGAAAATAATGAAATTTTGAGGTCTGTGCCAATTAAAATATGAAATTGGTTAAAAAGAAGATATTAATCACTATACTATACTTTTTAACCGACTTCATATTTTAATTGGCACAGACCTCAAAATTTCATTATTTTCCTCTTTTTGGTGCCTTTTTGAAGGAGGTTTTTTTTTGTTAAAAAGTTTTTTATTTTTTACTTTTTAGTGTCAAAAAGTAACATTTACCTTAAAGAATCACACGCCGTTACTTACTTTTATTAAAATCAGCCGAACTACTGAACCGATTTTGATGAAATTTCTATGGAACCAATCTGAAAGTACACCCTTTCAAATAAAGAAAAAAATTTTCAAAATCGGTTCATAAACGACGAAGTTATTCGCGAACACACATAAAACATATAAAACATAAAAAATATATACGGTGGAATTATTGAGAAACCTCCTTTTTTTGAAGTCTGTTAAAAATGACTAATAAAACATACATTTTCAGCACCCGAGCGAAGCCGGACGGTGACCGTTAGTATACTAGATACCTATAAAACTGTAACGAGACTATTGTAATTTTATTTTATTTTTGGGAATTATGTACATTAAAAATTCTCGAGAATGGATTATCATAAATCTTCAACGGTTTTTGCATACATTAGGCCAAAACAAACATATTAAAACAAACCACATTAAAACGCTGTTATACAATGCCGATGACAAATTTAATATATTTTATTTTTAAAATGAAAAAAGGCCGTTAGGGGTAAATTTGGCATAATTAAATTCGTCGTTGAGAGATACTATATCACCAGAATAATGCAATTATTATCTAATTTGCTCACCCCTACAAGCAGCTCCCCTACGGTATAAGTGGTGACAGAATCTACCAACAGATACCACCTCAATACAACAAGTAGCAATGAGAAAATTTTCACATATAAACTCTTGGTATTAACTCACCAATTTTCATCTATCATTGTTATAAATTATTAGCGAGCTAAAGATAAAATACAAAACTGAATAATTCAAATAATTATTTTTTTGATGTGAAACATCTTATGTCGGGCTGTGAACAGCCGCGTGAGGGGAAATATGCAACGAAATGTTTGGTCCGCTCCTTCCCTTCTGTTCTCCCCTCCACTGCGGCACTCTCTCTCTCTCTCTCTCTTGGCTCAGGCGTGCACTGTAACACACGCGGTGTTACAGTGCAGTATATAGGATTACGTCAGCATAACAGTTAGTTGCTGCTTTTGAAAAAATATATACTGCTACATAGAGAATACCACCGAGTTCAATAACGTTTTCTTTGATGTTTCACATCTGTCGGGGGTCCCAAGACCCACACCCTTTTTTTATGAACGTCTTTACTAAACACCCCCCCCCCCGAATTTCTGCCATAGCGACTCGGTGAAATGTCACGAAAGTGTGTCGGGGAAATGACGTCAGTTTGCGACGTGTCAATCCTAGGAAAATTAACATTTTATGGCCCAGAGCCTTCTACAAAGTTGTGAATGTTCTCAATGCTATTTTCTCTATATTCGGGTCTACCGTTTACACACTGTATATGAAGTGTGAAAGATATTTCTTGAATTAATTTTTGTAACTTATGCTTATTTTTCTCGTTAAATAATTTATGTCTATTTATTAATAATTATTAATTATCGTTGTATTTCAGTATAGATAAAATTTAAAAAAAATATCATATATCTAAACAAGTATTTTTGCTTATAAAATACAAGCAATAAATATAAGTATTATATCTTACGAATAATATAAATCGGTGTTATAAAAGAGATAAAGTGAAGCACTAAATAAAATTAAAGTGATGAATTATAGATATTTATTTTAGAAAAATTCAGAACTTTATATAGTAACAAAACATGAAGAAATAAAAAATGTAATTATTTCAAGCAGTTAGATCAATTATGAAGATATACAAATATGAACTTTTCCGATTTAAATTTATCGACTTTTGCTTTTGTGAAATGATCGAGGTTATTGCTTCTAAGCTTTATTTAATAATTAAACACGTTCTATTACTCACCGTTAGGATAATAAGGTCCTGATATTGTATTAGTTTCAATTTATTATATTTAGAGAAAAATAAAAATGATTATAGATTATAGATGCTCTACAACAAAAATTAGTGTAACAAAAATTGATTAATAAATGGGTTTATAAAAAATAGTAGAAATGGTATTTTACGAAATATCGTTTATAACGACTGGCGATGTGACATTTCCAAAGGAATTTGAACTGTGCATAAAATAAAATATAAGAAATAAAAAACCAGAGTTCCCGGTACTCTCAAGACATATGCAAACATTTAAAACATAAAATAATCTGAAAAAATTTTGTAAACTGAGCAAGGAGGGTTACGCTCTAGATAGTATAGAACCGGCCGTGACACACTTCCTTGACATTTTCCCGAGTCGCTATAATAGTAAAAATTTGGGGAGGGAGGCACGCTAGTAAAAATATTTGCACATCAAAACATAATTTTATATTGAAGTAATCAAAATTTCTATTGTTACTTAATATTTTTGCATAAATATTTCAATAATGTTTACACTTCCTCCATATAAACCTGCGCGTCCACCATATATACCCGTACTTCCGCCATATGAGTTTCCAAAGGAAAAACAAATAATTTATTTAAAATTTATTATAATATTTATTTTTCTTAATCTTATAACGAAAAAATCGCGAGTATTGAAGAATATCTCATATGTAGTGTCGAAAAAAAAAACATTTTTAACGATTATTTATTTCGTTTGCTTTAGTGTGGTCATATAGTCTTATAGTATAGTACATTATTTTCTTCTGACGTATAAATATCGTTACTACCGCCCTCCCCCTCTCAAATTCCTCTTATTGTGACTCGGTGGAAAATCACGGAAGTGGTTAGTCGCGGAAGTGACGCAAAGCTCCAATATCCTTCTTAGTCAGCTTTTTTTTTGTAGCTGAATGTTTACACGTGTCTTGAGAGTGTCGGGGACTCGCTGTTTTTTTTCTTTCAGCGCATACTACATTTATTTTTAATTTATTTATTGTGGATTATAGACGCGTCGACAACTTAGGTCATTAGCGTCTTAAATAAAACAAATATCATATAACACTTAAAACTAAATAACATCACAAAACATCCATGAGCAGAGGTGGGATTCGAACCCACGACAGTCTGATTCAGAGGCCGCGACGCTACCAACTGAGCCATACGCGCGCACACTATACACACAATGCATATCATCAGCAGTAGAGGTGATTTGCATCAGCACAGCTCTTACGATCAAGGTGAATGATTTAATAAGAGAAGCGCGCGCTAAGGAAGCTCGTTTGCTACTTTATTCATTGTTTTCATTAGCCCGCATAAGTTATTGATTGCATGTATAAATCATGCGCCAGGTGGTATATATTATTATGTAAGGTTGCCCTTATACTACTTCACCGTCCTCAGGCAGTGTAGCCAACCAACACACTCATAATACTTCATGTCCAATAACTAAGCCGCGTTCACGATAAAAATAACAGTTTATAAGAAAGTCTGTGAAAATTAGTTTTTTGATGTGAAACATCTTGTCGGGCAGTAAACAGCCGCGTGAGGGGAAATATTCAACGAAATTTCTGGTCCGCTCCTTCGCTGCTGTTCTCCCCACCACTGCGGCACTCTCTCTCTCAGCTTCCGTGCGCTCGGGCACGGGAAGAGAGAGAGAGTATACATACGAACGTACTGTAAAGCAAAAGTATATGTATACACGTGTAGGTATGTAATATAGATACTTCGCTGTGTATTTAGTTGCGTTTCTGGCTCAGGCGTGCTCAAACGCCGCAACCGCGTGTGTTACAGTGCAATATATAGGATTACGTCAGCATAACAGTTAGTTGCTGCTTTTGAAAAAATATATACTACTACATAGAGAATACCACCGAGTTCAATAACGTTTTCTTTGATGTTTCACATCTGTAGGGAGTCCCGAGACCCACACCCCTTTTTTAATGCTCAGATCATTTAGGTCTATGCATATTTGATGCCATAGCTATTTGTTCTGACAAAAAAACTTTTTAACAAAAAAAAAACCTCCTTCAAAAAACCACTAAAAAGAGGAAAATAATGAAATTTTGAGGTCTGTGCCAATTTAATAAAATATGAAGTCGGTTAAAAAGTATAGTATAGTGATTAATATCTTCTTTTAAACCAACTTCATATTTTATTAAATTGGCACAGACCTCAAAATTTCATTATTTTCCTCTTTTTAGTGGTTTCTTGAAGGAGGTTTTTTTTTTGTTAAAAAGTTTTTTATTTTTTACTTTTTAGTGTCAAAAAGTGACATTTACCTTAAAAGAATCACACGCCGTTACTCACTTTTATTAAACCGACTTTCTTACGCTGTCTGATATTATGTCAAAAAGTCACATTTACCTTAAAGAATCACACGCCGTTACTCACTTTTATTAAAATCAGCCGAACTACTAAACCGATTTTGATGAAATTTCTATGAGACCAATCTGAAAGTATATCCTTTCAAATAAAAAAAAATAATTTCAAAATCGGCTTATAAACTATCCATATTAGTATATACAGAGTTCACTAGTTAGTTGTTAAGTTTGTTAAGATATGTCTGTGTGTGTCAAACTACATCAAGATAGGGTATTCGACCAATCAGAATGAACCCTGACTGCAGGGCGTAGTCGCTTGTCTTTTCATATTAAACGGTTGTTTCGAACTTTCGATAGCCAGTCTGATTTTTTTTTGTTCGTGTTTTAAAATTGTATGTAAAACAAGATATTCGTTTCCATAAAATGCCACGATTAAATATTTCAATAGCAACCTATATAGAGATTGAGAGTCACAAAAAGATGAATGGCGTTCTGATCTGATTGAACCCTGAGACAGAATCTAAAATGGGATATGCGAGATCTAGAGGTTCCGCTGGAACATTTTTCACGAGAAAGTCTTCGCTGTCGAAGTGAAATTGTTTTACGACAATACAAATAGTAATATATTTCAGAGTTCCATTTGCAAACAAGTGAATGCAACATAAACAAATAGTAACCGGTGCATAATGTATTTTTCTCTTACCGGTGTTACGTAACACTCAAGTACTGAGCCAATGAGTGTAGACCAAACAAGGAGAGATATATCTTTTTATGTGTTTTTCAGTTCACCCTATGATTACCATCAGTGTAAACCTCTACATATTATAAATTCGAAATGTCCACACTTTGTACAATACAAGCACTATTTACTGAGTATCGATCGATGTGTTTATATAGCAACGCGCCTACTAAGTCCACATCATGCGAGAGTCATGTTTTTAATGATTTATACAGAAGTTAATCACTTAAATAAAAATAAACTAAATTGTAACTTAGTCTGCAATTGTAAAGTTTTAAGGACTCGAAGTGCGAATTTTTCGTTTTCATAATTTTTTTCCTGTTTTTCAAATCTATCTCTACATCCGTGTCTGTCTGTACCACCGCTAACTCCTCCTAAACCACGCAACGGATTTTGATGCGGTTTTCACCATCAGTTAGATAATTTTTCACGGAAGGTTTAATGTAATTTACTATAATATTCAAGCGAACGAGCGAACTGAGTGAGTAATGTATTGCACCCGGGCTTTCTTAGCACCCGGGCGAAGCCGGACAGGGCTGCTAGTCTTAATATACAAATGCGAAATACAATTCACTCACTGACTGACACTCATTCATCACGAAATCTCAGGAACCATAAAGCCTACAAACATAAAATTTGACAGGTATGTTTCATATAGGACGCAGGCATCCGCTAAGAGGAATTTTCGAAATTCAACTCCTAAGGAAGTCAAAAGGGAATGTAATTTTTTTTTGACAAATTGTTCATATCTCAAAAATCGTATTGAATTCATCATACTAACTCTTCTTTAAAAATAAGCAAACCCATATTCGAGCCCTTTTTTTAATTCAAACGGGGGTGTAGAGTTTTGTGACTATAATCAACTTCCAGGTCAAGTCGCTGAAGCTATAAACTTGAAATTTGGACAGTAAGTTTCCTTTGTGACGTAAACACCCATTAAGAAGAAATTTTTCGAAATTCAACCCCAGAGGGTCAAAAGAGGGTGTATTGTTTTTTGACAAATTAGTCATATCTCAAAAATCTTTAGTTAAAAGTATTGAATTCAACATACGAACTCTTTATTAAAAATAAGCAAATACATGTTCAATCGTGTTTTTTTTTAATTAACCCTTTTAAGGGGGTGAAAAGGGGAATTTTCCGAAATTTGACTTGCCTAAGTATTATTTCTTAAAATCGAAGAGATCGGTGTTCGACAAATTATCGAAAAGTATTCATGGTTTCCGGGCTTGTAGGCCGTGGTCCGGTGGTATTTCTACCTGACGTTTCGTCTACAACTGCGGTAGACATTCTCAAAGGCGATGTGGCAGCGGTCGAAGTGTCCTCCTTGGCGGCTCACAGGTCAGTGTGTCAGTGACTGGTGTCCTCCCTTCTTTTATGCCTAGTACCAGTGTGTTTTCTGCTCGGTCGTAGACCATCTCTCTATAATTGGTCAACTTCGCATTGTGTAGTGGTGGGGGTGAGTTCTCTACTCGGTCGTATTCCGTCCTTGTACGATTGGTCATTGGTTTTGTATGCCGGAGTGCTGGTGTCCAGGTTTTACTGACATTGAGGCCTTCATCTTTTCGGTTGAAATTCTGTGTGTGTTTTTGTCCAGAGTCAAAGTGTGTTCGGCTATTGCAGATTTTTCTGCTTGCACACATCGAAAAGTAGTCTATAGTTACGCCTGCCTTAAAAATGATTAATGTCTAAAAGTAGGCGGGGCCTACCTTGCTATGGTGAACCATAAGCAGATTATGTTGTTGTTTCAACTACATAATATAATCAAGTCCGTCTTCCGGACTCCGGTGAGTTGCATCACCTCGGTTAACAATTTCAGTGCATCTTCTCTATCTTCTCACCTCAACGAGCACAGTGCAATGTCACGTGAATATTGAAGACAGAGAAGAACGTATACTGTTTGAGTGAATGCGAGAATGAGAGAGGCGTGCTCTACTATGTTTCAGGAGTAGAGTTGAGTAACAAGGGGAGGTTCAGATTGGGGCAAACCGCAGAGTGCACTCATTAATTACGCCAGAAGTAAACATTTCTCATTCCCGTGTGTGTTTCTTTATACATATGTACGAATTCTGGTACACTACTGGACTTAAGGCGGGAATTTAGTGAACTATACAGGACTTTTGTTGTGTCAGCGTCTACGGGGTTATTAGGAAGAAGACGCTGGCTTAACGGAAGATCAACTTCTTTATTCAAAATTCAAATTCAAAGTAATTTATTTCCCTAAATAAAATATACAAATCAAGATAATATCATACAAAAAAAGCCGTGGGGTGGGTCGTTTATTAGGACTAAAGTGCGACCCTTGAGGTCCACACGACGAACTTCCCAGTTTTATAAATATTTAATAATAATAATTAAATTAGATATTACACAGAACAGTAATCATTTTAATCATTAAAGCATAATTATTATTTATTTTTAACAATAATTTAAAAAAAAAAACGGCTGAACCGATTTTTATAAAATTTATGTCGGATCAAAATGACGTTAACACGCCTCGATTGACACCCTTACGAAGTCGATATAATTTTTTATTCGCGAGATATTGTGTAAAATCTACTTTTTTGGAGTCTATTTGGTTAAGAAAAAAGAACGGCTGAACCGATTTTGAAAAAATTTCTTTCAGACCATATTTACATTTTACGTTAATACGCGTCGATTGGCACCCTAACGTGGTCGATATCATTTTTCATTCTCGAGATTTCGTTTTAGAAAGAAATGGACACATACGTACACACACACACACACAGATATCTTTCTAAAAATAGTGTAAAAATAGTGTAGTGACCTTGAAACATAAATTTTTTTATACATTTTGATACGATTTTCGGACCCATTACAATAACTTCCAATGGGAAGTTAAAATACTAAAAGCGTGCATGTGTTGAATAAAGTAGTTTATGGTTGACCGGTTTTTTAACAGTCAGTAAGCATTTCAAATTTCTTATTTTAGGTCACTTGAATGAACGTTTAGTCAGATCTGTCTCACTAAACAGCTACGGCAGCTACAAGTTGCTTGCTGTAAACTGGTAACTTCAGTTCAAAGTCGCGACCATTGCGTCATCATCTTGTTTTCACTAGAGAATACTGCGAATCTAATTAAACTTTCAATGTTATTTTTCTTCACCTTTTCTAAAGCACACACAAATGTTTAATTTGTTTTTTTACTTGGCAATCATCTTATTTACTACGTAGAGAAAGTTGACACAAGGATAAGTCATTTTGAGGCGTAAAATTCGTCGAGTTGTTGTAATAAAATAGAAGAAGCAAAAAAAAAACTTCGTAAATGAGTTTCAACATAATATGAGAAGGAAATCTGACACATGTAACTTTGATTCCAACTTGAATCGGAACGCGTGAGATATACGATATCTCGCTTGAACTAATTTTATATAAAGACTAAATTGTTTATCTTTTTTTGTATTTTTATATTGAATTCGATTTTGATGGAAACCCTACTTAATGCGAACGTAGATAAGTACCCGTGAGAAAAAAAAATACGTTCTAAGTTTACGCACTACCGGATAGTGTTTCATCAAAATTGATTCTGCCATTTTCGAGTGATACTGGTACAAATAAATAGACAGATAGACACAAATTCCAGGAACGTATTTTTCGGTATTTTATACAGCTGTCCCAAAAGTCGACGTCCAAATGAAGTGAGGTGATAGGGGAAGTCTTTTCCAATCAAAATATCTAATTGTTGACGGTTCAAAAGTTATTTCAATTTTTTGCAACCGAAAAATGTTAACAAAGCCATTTTTTTATTTAACAGATGATAACAGAGCTCATAAAAATGCTTCTTTTGGAAAGGTAGACCCTTAAGGATCATATTAAAAAAAAAATTACTATTTATTATTTATTTTATTAGACTGATTTTAAATTATAGACGCTTGACAACTGTTTATTTTAATAGCTCAAAAATTCTGCATCGCGTATTATGGCGTACAATATTTTTATATCATTTATTCTGGGTTGCAGAAAGCATTGTCAGAAAATCTGATTTGACAATGCCTCACCACTGTGACCTATTCTCGACGCTTCTATTATAGCCAGCGACGTAACATCTTGGGGTTTGCTACAATATAATATCACAATCTAAGGTCATTAAGCATTAGTCATCTTAAAACGTAAGATTGGAAATCAAATTCCGTTGATCAATTTCGAGACTATATTTGGCAATGAAATAAATGATGCGACGGTGGAGAAACATGTGCACAGCCTTTTATATAAAGACCATTACAACACTCACATGGGAATTACATAACTCAATTTTGACTCTACAAACATTTATTATACCTGAACTTCTGTATATACGACCCTCTCATACTAGCCCTAACAGATCTACAGGTCAGTGCGTTAATGCGTCTAAATTATTATATAACTTGTACACAAGTCACAATTAGCTGAACGACCGTTAAAACATTCCCTTCAATTGAACACTGAACTGTATCTCCATGAGGGACGTTTAAAAATAAAAAAACTCGGGTCGCAGTGCCAAACCCTGCCGACAATATAGTGTATTTGCTAATACAGGCCTTGTGGCTTTATTATGTGAACTTAAGGTTGTTTTTGGACAAAATCAAAATTTAACCCCTTAATACATCCCTTAAAATAATATTATTTTTCTTAATTTCAATATTATTATCAATGCAACCTCTGTACCAAATTAAATACACCCTTCAGTAAGTAAATCACTATCCTCAAACCAGTGTTTTCATAAAATTTGTAAGTCCGGTCCTGTGGTGCCGATTTTGTTAAAATTTAAGCAACACATTTTAATCTCTACCAAAGGGTTAAATTCCAATTTTGAAACAATTCTGAGATTTTTTTCGGTATTTTTGGGCCCAAAAACTTTTTTCAACCCCTAAAAACAACCCTTAAAAGGATCCGATATGGCCCATTTTAAATAGGTTCCGTGCGGTGATGGATTCCAACGTGTGTACCAAATTTCGTTTAAATCAATTAAGTCTTTCGAGAGTTATCGTGCGAACACACACACACATATATATATAATATTTCCAAAAATGGTGCCAAATTGTTCAGGAGGCTATGAAACGTCGAGAAATTTTGGTCCGACCCCTAGGTCTCGCCATCCGACCGACGCCAATAGTGTATGTGCCATATGGCAAATATACTAATAACATGTCAATGACCCTTTTTCATGAAGTATGAAAATTTTCTCACTAGCACGGTGGGTACTGTTCATCGTATGAATGTCCATATGCGTACTGTCATACATGTAAAAACAGTATCAAAAAAGATGTTTTTGACAGAAGACGACGAGCTAGGGGCAAAATTAAAATTTCCAAATGTCAAGGATAATAATGTAGCAACATTAAAACGTTGGGTATTTTGCCGTAATTTAAAAATTTCAGGAAAAAAATGAATTAATTGACAGGTCAGAATGCTAGGTTATAATGATTTTTTAGTTGTATTTTCGAACTCAAATAACAGACGTTCAAAATAGTAATCGTTTTAATCATTAAAACATAATTATTATTTATTTTTAACAATAATTAAAAAAAAAATTGAATCTTGGAACAAAAAAATCAACGTTTATTTAAGAAAAGTAATGAATAGTAATCATCTGCGCAGTGCACTACGCAATAAATCACACACGTACACAGTGACACAGTCACACTGTCCCAAGTAAGTAGTTTTGATTAAGTTTTAGATACAAAATAATATGTTCTTTTTAAAAGTAGGCGAAATCTCGATATTGTCGAGATTATTCGACATCTCACGAGTCAATCTCGCGAGATCTCGAATTGCTAATCTCGAACCCAGACTGATCTCGCGAGATCTCGAATTGCCAATCTCGGCTCCGAGATTGCATTCCCTAGTTGTAGGGTGTGCAGGTTCATTGCTCTAACCAAGAGCCACAACAACTGGGTTAAAATAACTTGTACGATAATTCAGATTTAGAATGACAAGTCCTCCCCTTCTACAGCGTGCCATCACCCATATTGGCGCGAACACCACGTTTCGACGCCTTCTCCCTCTCGTGTTATTAGATTTTAAATTCCAGCCCTATCGAATATACACGATTATATACTTCACATTTCTATTTCTCACTAAAGATTGGTTCACATCGTTTATCTAACTTGTGAGTCACTCACTGAACTATATAACAAGCGTGGACTGAAAATGTTACCTAACTACTTTATGGCAAATGATTTTTTATTGTATGATATGCTATGTATTTTCAATTGTATTTTATGTGGCCTGTTTATTGGGTTTTGCCTGTTGGCTGCATTAAATAAATAAATAAATATACAGTCAGGTCGAGAAAATGTGCTTCATATAGGAAACATTTTATTTATGAAGTGGTCCCGCTTCATAAAAACCCCTAAAAATGAAGGATAGACTTATTAAATATTTTTTCAATAAAATTTATTGATAATTACAATAGTGCGACTTTTTTAAACAAATTCGATTGAAAATAAGTGAATTATACAAAACATTTTAAACGTCCTTATGGAACAGTGGCGTGTTTTCATCAAATGTAAAAATTCACAGATTTCGCAATCCTTGCAACCATCGAGGACATTGGAAATGATAACAGCATATATGAAACATAATTAACTGTTTATTATACACACAATATTTATCAATGCACTGTTTAGTTTTGTCAGGAATAACCCTATTATTCTTCTGTTATATACGCGTTCACTTTTGCTTGATTACTTAACTTTTAAATGGATTTTTCTACAGTATTTATTAACATTTGCTCAAAAATAACACCGCAGATCGTCGCAAATACTTCTTAATTAACTAGACATGATATAAAACACATTTCGAAAAAATTGCACTTGTTCAATTTTGCATGATTGCTCCTCACTTGATCGCGACACCGTTGTCTTTTGGCCTTGAACGAAAACTCGTAACTCTGCCCCCATATACGAACATAAACATTTCCAATGTTAAAATCCAGAATAAATTTTCACAAAATTTAACAAAAATGGTTGGTACAAAGTTTTTCAAAATAAGTATTACTTCTAGATTCCGCTGTCCGATCAACGTCAATGACTCAATAGTGTATGTGTCATATATTTTGTATTGCAAATACACTATTAATATTATTTTAATATTAGTACCTACTTTTATTTACCTTTAACTCGAACTGCCTGTTTTTGTTGATCTTACTGTATGAAAGCTTGCAGGCTTAGTATAATGAAAGAAAAAGAAATAAAAAGACCTAAAGCTTTGCACAAAATAGAATAGGATAATTTCTGTTGAGTAATTAATGTGAAAGAGGTTTTCGGAAACAAGCTACAGCGTAATTAAGTCATAAAGTTTGGTTTGCCAGCAGCACACGCCAGTGTATTTTCATTGGTTATGTTGTGTCGTTTGAACATGTGCGAACGACAACTCTGAACTAAACACAGACGAACACATACTCGTATAATGTGTGTAGGTTTATCGTATAATATATTATATAATTTTGATTTGCCAGTAGCGCATGCCGTTATGTTTTATCTATTTTTTACTAAAGTGTTCAACCATACTGAATTGGGATAGCGTAGTCTGAGGAATGAATCTTAGTTTTTTTTATAAAAAATGTTCTGTTTTGACTTTCAAAAAATATGTTTTATAATTATTAAAACTTTTGGTTTTACAGTCACACAAGTCATATCACTGCGCACGAGATATACATGGTACCTATTTTTTGCCATACCCACTATAAAACGATGATTCTCGATGGTTTTCACTTGGACTCGATTGTTGTTGTTTCATAGTTCACTGAGACCGAGTCGCATAGTACTGAATCGTACAGACGCGATGTACACTGTCGAGAGCCACATAATATACAATCGTTCATCACTCAACAACTGTGGCCGAGTCGATAGTCGATTGTGCAGTAATCGAGTGCTCTGAAACCGACTGAACAGTGTGAACAGTGAACAATCAACGATGAACGAATCGCGTGAACGTCAGACGTCAGTCGACTAGCATATAACCTTGGATCGCGATTATATGTATTCTCATTCACTGGCAAATAATCGACTTGGACAATTGAACATTTCGATTGTAAAATCAAACTTCGAGTCGATTGTGGACTCGATTGTTATTATGAACGATTGCAATTGTTTCGATTGTAAAAACATCTTACAATCGCCCATCACTAAATTTGCTTTTTAAAATAATAAAAATTCTGTTTTAAAATAGATATCATCAATATTTTTATTTCTGCGCACAGTTTTGACAACATCAATTTTAAAATATTTGCAGTGAAATTTATAAACAGTTGAGTTGATAAGAGTGGAGCAGGTTGTGATTTATGACGTAATACATCTAAAGGTCAGCAATAAATAATACAAACAAGACAGAAGGAAATAGTGCGGTGAATTCCATGGCTGTTGGGACACTGGTCATTTCGCTCACCAATAGCCGTTCAGCTGTTATACACAGCAATTGTCAAACTATTCTCTCAGGCCGCTCTTCCATAAGTAAATGGTAAGCGCGCTGCAGCTTCCTGAAAATCACCAGCTCCGCTTTTTGTAACCTTGGTAACCAATGTGTAACATGTGTATTTTCAATTTAAAGTTCGATGAAGAACAAAATAAATAAAACTATTGAAAAGAACATTACATTTTAACCATTGGTTACCAAGGTTACAAAAAGCGGAGCCGGTGATTTTCAAGAAGCTGCAGCGTGCTTACCATTAGTACCACAGAAAAGTTGTGGGAATGAAAATTATAGGAAATGTAATCCTCTTTAAAACATTACATAATGTAAGAATTGCTTAAGTCGACCGTTTCTGAGAGATTTCGAAAAAAGCAAAAAAGGTGGTAAAATTTCGTGGTTTTTCGGCTCCCCCACGTTAGCACAGGGTCTTTGAAGTCGAAAACTCAGATTCTACTCCACAGAGTACCCACAAACAACATACCAAAATATCATTAACTTCGGAATACTTTCTAGGTAAAAAGTACCTGACTGCTGACTTTATTATTTATTAAATATTTTAGCAATAATGCCGAGCGACATAGCTTAGTGGTGAGAGCTCTAGACTCACATTCGTAAGGCACTATATTCGAATCCCGGCATGGACAGATTAGAATAAGACTTTTTCCTACTGCCTCACGCCGAGAAAAAGTAATTCTTGTACCGGCCATCTTGCTGAGGTTTTCTATGGTTTCCCTCAATAATTCCAGATAAATATATCGAGATGGTATATCTTATACAAAGGCCATGTTAAATTCCTATGCTCCCAAAGTCACCTACCTTACCCTAATGTCCTAAATTCCTCCATTCGCATATTGCTATTAATTAAGTTGAAGATTAAAAACATAGAAAATAAGGGAAAAGTGTTAAATGGAAAATAGTAATGATGCGAATGGCGTCTGTTTTTACATAATGTTGAGAAAAGGACGTTAAACGCATTATTATTATTATTATTATTAGTTTTAATATATCATAATTTCACAAAAACATCTTGCACCTGATTATTCAAGTCTGCAGTTTTTTGAACGAATAAAGAAATGAATTAATTTGATAATCTCTGTTGACCTTGGTTCCGAATAATCGAGGTTTAACTGTATATAACGCAACTATAGAATAGTGTTTGTTAATTACAAAAAGCTTACCGTTTCTCTAGTGTTTCTCATTGGAATGCTACCTTTCCACCAGGTGATGGTCGGCTGAGGTCGGGAACCGACGACTTCGCACGACAGTTCATAAGTGTTGTCTGCTGACAATGGTTTGTTCTGTCCGAGCATTCGTACCCATAACGGGCGCACTGCAACAAAACGAATAAATTAATTTACAGTTTTAGAGTACGAACGTAGTAAGTTCGAGAAGTGGTAAAAGATATAAATATCAGTAAATTTATGATAGTTTAAATGAGATAAATATATTATCAAAGTCAGCCCCTCGAAAAGTTATGACTGAACAAACATAAAAAAATTTATCAAAAAAAAAAAAAAAAATAGGAACATATCGAATTAACAGCCTCTGTTTTTTAAGTCAGTTAAAAATCTAACTTTCGCCCTAACCTATAAGCTGTCCTGCTTTTCATTTATATGCGTGTTTTTTTAATGTTAGACCTTAGTATACTTTTGAAGGTGGGGATATACTTTTTTGGTAGTATATTTTTATAAAATAACATAAAAAACTCATCAAAAAAATAAACAAATATTTTTATTATCTTTGAAGAGATTTCCTTCCAACGATATGCCAAATAAAAAAAATGTGTTAAATTTTCACTTTATTGGCCGCAAAATACGCAACAGTTTCTCTAGTAAAGCAACCCCTTAAATATCTGCGGCATACATCACTCTATCTGCGTGCCAAATTTCAAATTCCTATACGACTGACTTCTTAGAAGTTACAGGCCTGTGAGTTGTGACCGACGACAGATGGACGGACAACGGAATCTCACCATAGAGGGTTTCCATTTTGGTACGGATACGGAACCCTAAAATAATCAACAAATATTTAAGGTTTTAACACCTCTTTTGAGCCTGTGAATTTACTGTGAATTATAGACGCTCGACATCAGAGGTCATTAGCGGTGAATTTACTTCTGATCAACATAGTGGTATGTCGATGTCGGATAAATATGTTCATTTTTTCCTTTTTTGTACAAAGCAACAAAAAATCGCAATTGAAAGCGGTTGATGTTAAAAATCCCACCGGGAATAAAACGAATAGGTTTATAAAAATCAATTAAACGCAATTCGATTATTAGGTAGATGGGCCATTCAGTAGTAAAAAAGCGTTAACGTCACAGCAACAACGTATAAAATGAATTCAAACATTGCGAGTTAAATTAGGTAATAAAAGTGAAATTACAGTCCAATCAATTCACGTCACTGACAAATCCCCGGAGGAATCTTATATATGAACCGTTTAAAATAATCACCGCGCGTTTGGTTCAGTGTAAAAACTAAAGTTCCTAATTGTTCGGGCTGAAGTTTTCGACAAACGATTGAGGTGGTCGAAGGAAACCACTGTGCTGTGTGACAAGGGTCCGCGCGGGTGGACGGGGCATTCGAGCCCTTTCACAACTTTTGTTGTGCTACCGTGCAGTTACCATTGATTTAGATAATTTAAAAATGAGCCCATAAACAATTTTTTCTATTAAGTCTAACTTAAATAAACTCAAATCTTTAAGGTTTCGGGCTTGTAGGCCGTGGTCCGGTGGTATTTCTACCTGACGTTTCATCTACAACTGCGGTAAACATTCTCAAAGGCGATGTGGTAGCGGTCGAAGTGTCCTCCTTTGAGAATGTCTACCGCAGTTGTACACGAAACGTCAGGTAGAAATACCACCGGACTACGGCCTACAAGCCCGGAAACCATGAAGATTTGGAACAATGCCGGCCGTGAAAACTTGCACACCTGGATTAAATAATGCCGTTGGATTTTTTGTCTATAGCACTTAAAACGGCTTCACAATAAATTTTTGAAAATGGTTAAATAAATATTTTTTCTTTCAAGAGACTGACGTAATTGGCGCCAAACATCACGGCCACTAACTGTAGCCCATATATTTAATCTGCAGTATAGGTACTAACAACTGTTAGAACTATTGTGTATGAGATGATACGACTGGAATTTTTAAAATTTTTAATAACCTGAGTTGTCGAACGTCTCAAATCTACAATCACATATTATACCGACGAAAAGATACCGAATCTTCACTAGATTCAATATTTATTTATTGTAAATTATAGACGCGCCGACAACTTAGGTCTTTAGCGTCTTGACTACATTAAATAAGAATTCACTTAAAACTAAATGACATCACAAAACATCCATGAGCGGAGGCGGGATTCGAACCCATGACAGTCTGATTCAGAGGCCGCGACGCTAACCACTGGACCACACTGTCCTCTAAATTTACTATCTACGATTGGATTATGTACCGACAACTATCACAAGTTTAAAATCAGGTTTAGCGGTGGAACAGTATGTGTTGTTCAGGAAGTTATGCTTACAAGAAAGGTATGTCCGCTTTGTGCATTCGCTTGAATGTGTGCGTAGGGGCAACGAAGACAGGGGTCATTCCAGCGACAGAGTTGACCAAAGGCTACTCTGACAAACAACGCGCCCAAACTATACTACAAACTAACGGAAGACGTTATTTATATTATGTAATACGAGTGTTAACTAGGTACTGTAAGGTCCGTGCTTGAATACCGTGTACAAAAGGACAATGGGGAGGGGCTAATTATTGTTACAAAGTTGATCAAATGCTGCTGTGATAAAATATAGTGTGCCAAAATAAACTTTTAAGGAACTAATAATTATTAAATAGACAATAGCCAAACCACAAATAAATACTTTTCTTACCTTAACGTAATCAGTCGGCGAACATGCCATCGTGATGTTAATCGTCAAACAATTAAGATATACAAGGAAAAAATCAAAGACCACTGTCAGGACTTGAACCCGAAATTCCCAGTTTTCGGCTGGTTGAGTTACCTCTTACTCACACAGTGCACCGAGAGTGGGATCTGTTCTCTTCCTATATATACCTATTTCAACACTCAACCAGCCGGAAACTGGGAATTTCGGGTTCAAGTCCTGACAGTGGTCTTTAATTTTTTCCTTGTATATCTTAATTGTTTGACGATTAACATCACGATGACATGTTCGCCGACTGATTACGTTAAGGTAAGAAAAGTATTTATTTGTGGTTTGGCTATTGTCTATTTAATAATTATTATATTATAACAAAAAACTCAACTCTCATTGTTGTATTTTTAAGGAACTCTTCCTTCACAATAATAATAACAACAGGTACATTTTTCTGATTAGCTGTCTTTTTCTACAATAGTTTTTCCAACCCTATCATCAATACAAAACACCGAATCGTTGTGGTGTAGGTACGGATAGAATATGGTGTAAGCAAAGAGTGGTAGAAAATACAAATGTACAATAAATAACTCATTACACGACGGCTGAAGTTTAACTAATGAAACACATAAAGAAAGTCTTGACTGTCTAATTGTATACATCTATAGGAACACATATAATCACATGAAAACATAGTGACTTATAGCTTAAACGTGTACTTATGTGTTTAAGTTGACAATTGCATCGTTTCGTAACTCTGTCAAAACAATGGTCTCATCGTCCATCTAACTATTCAACAATTTGGATGAGGAATCGTTAAATACCATTTAAAAATGTTAGTGAACAGATTTCTATTTTCATTTATTTTAGAATTGATGTATTTAAATGATCCTTAAATGATCTTTAAATCATAATATAAAATAAGTACCTACCTATACTCATTTATTTAGAAAAAATTCGACTGATGACCAGTTCTATAGTTCCCAGCTAGTAAATATTTGCAAAAAATAAACACTCGTTTTTTATTTTTTGAAAAAAAGCATGGTCCTCTTTTTTGTTTGGTGATCTACTGATGGCTAGTAATATAGCAAAAATCATGGTTACCTTGATTTACGTACAATTTTCTTTTTTTAGTAAAATATTTTTTTCTCGAAAACTATACATTTTAGAGAAAAAAAATATTTACATTTTTTTCATATTATAACATCTAGAATTCATTTATATTTTTTTACCTATGTCAATACGTGACATTGAGAACGTTTCTTTTAATATCTCAGGATCCACTGAACCGATTTGACTCAAAATCTAATCAGATCTAATTTAAAGGCTGATAAACACAATAGAACAATCGGCATGACCATATGTTGTTCCGTTTTTACGATATCGAAGGCGAAAAATTGACCACATAGCACACACACACACATACAGACATCAGTCAGAAAATGATCTTAAACGATTGCTAGGGTCTCAAAACGTGAAGATCTGTTAAAATCTCGAAATATTTTTTTCGGACTAAATCCATTACTTCCCTACCATAGTAGAGGTGGGAAGTAAAAATATATAAAATTTTACACCGAAAATGAATATTTGGTGATGAATTTATGTTTGGCAACTTTATTTTTAATACATTTAGCTACAAATGAAAGGAGTTGAACTTATCCATGTCATTTTTCCTATTCGTATTATAAAAAAATAGAATCAAATAAATAAAAAACGAAAACATCTGTTCTTTATTGTAAAATTTCTTTCAATGGACTCTAATTGTCTGAATATTTTTTCATGATATAGGTACAATATGTGTTGTGTGTACTGTATTCATAATTATAATATTAATAGCACACCAATAAAAGAACAAACAAAAATTCAAACAACAATTTAAAGAAGCCTATTTGCAGCGATATAATAGTATTTCAAAGACATTTTAGTTCTATAGAATACATTTCTCTTGTAGGAATATAATATTGATTTTAAATAACACATTTTCACATAGGTATTGCATTTTACTTTAATACACAAAGTAAAAAAACTCAAGTCCGGTCAGATAGTCTGCAATAACTTGGTTACCGTTGATATCTGATGCGGAAATTAATCGAGATAAGATCAAGATTCTGTTTTTACGGTAGATTTCATTTAAAACAGAAACTGTAATAGAGAGAAAAGTTACTCTCTATACTCTTCTTTTTCTTCTTCTGCTTTCGTTTTGTAAGTTATTGCGCTTAGGAGGAGAGCGACGCCGGCGCTCCAGTAACACGCGGCACGCTATCTTTTAACAGTTCGCTCACTTCGAGAATTCGACTTCCGAAATGTATTAAAATCATCGTTTAAATTATGAATGCGAATTTTTGCTAAAAGCCTATCCCATTAAAACGATTCGGAAATGGAAATTTTAAATTGTAGCATAATTAAGTCCGACAACGATTAAAATACAATTTACTGAACATTTCAATAATTGCATTAATGATTTTTAGAAATAAAAAAAAGGGTGTGGGTCTCGGGACCCCCTACAGATGTGAAACATCAAAGAAAACGTTATTGAACTCGGTGGTATTCTCTATGTAGTAGTATATATTATGTAGTAGTATATATTATGTAGTAGTATATATTATGTAGTAGTATATGTAGTATATGTAGTAGTATATATTATGTAGTAGTATATATTTTTTCAAAAGCAGCAACTAACTGTTAGGCTGACGTAGTCCTATATACTGCACTGTAGCACACGCGGTTGCGGCGTTTGAGCACGCCTGAGACAGACACGCAACTAAATACACAGCGAAGTATCTATATTACATACCTACACGTGTATACATATACTTTTGCTTTACAGTACGTTCATATGTATACTCTCTCTCTTTTCCCGCGCCCGAGCGTGCGGAAGCCGAGAGAGAGAGAGTGCCGCAGTGGTGGGGAGAACAGCAGCGAAGGAGCGGACCATAAATTTCGTTGCATATTTCCCCTCACGCGGCTGTTCACTGCCCGACATAAGATGTTTCACATCAAAAATGTAAAGTATTTTGTAGTTATTTATTAGATATAATTAAATTCAATATATAATTATTGCACCGTGGTTTCATAAAACCGCGCTCTAGTTTTTTCTTTTAGTTTTTTTTTATTTCTTGCAATTTTTTATTCTTAGTGCACGGCTCCAAAACATACTTGGCTATTCGCAAGGCTACGAATCCTGCTCACATGCTGTATTGGATAATAAGTAATTAATAATATATTCTATATTTTAACATACGTATATTATTATTATTCATTCATCGACGTGCCCCTATTCTCGAGGGTTGTTTTCACAACCACCTACATACACACAGACACCTCCCACCTCCAGCCAGCCATACCTTGGCACAGTACAAATATAGGCATTGTTTTTCTTCAGTCCTTTGTTTTAAACTTTGCGCGTTTCGGATGTTTCTTTTCCGGTAGATTTTTTTCCAACTGGCTCGCGGCTAATCATTTCTCATATCTACTTCGTTATCTGTATATTATACATATATCAGGTGAACAGAAAAAAACCAGATTCCTGTCTTTCAGCTTTGGAGCTTGCTGAAAGTACTAAACATTGAGCTAGAAATATACTTAAAAGTTCATAAAATGGAGTTTAATTATTTGAAAATTGCATTTTGCTATATTAATTAATTAATTACTAGTCGTCCTATTGCTCTAATGGCCGGTTTATCGTGCATTTAAATCACGATGTCTTTTTTAAGCACGCGCACTGTTAACTGACGGGTTGCTATCATGGTAACGAAACGCAGCAACCAATGAACACGTAGCTGTCAAAATTTAACAGTGTGATTAAAAAAACATCGTTAAAAATTGTGTTTTAAAGACCACCAACAGCTAAGGTTATTTGGGCCTGGCACCAATTCATATTTTTAATTCATTATTTTTTTTTTTAATAATAAATTGAAAATCCAATTGACACTTTTACCAGCTCTCGGGCTAGAACCCGGGAACTGGGGACTTGTAATAGAGGAACGATATAAAATAGCAACGCCATGTAAATTAAAATTAACTGTCAAAAATTTAGATATGTCAATATTTTCCGTCATCAACTGCGGTTTGTTTTTAGTGTTTCCATAACAATTTACGAGTTTAAAGAAAGAAATTTATCGGAAGTTACCATGTTAAATAACCACACATACAAAATGAAAATAACTTTTAAAAAAATATCGTGCCGCGTGACGTCACCTGGACTGAAAACTGAATTTCTTGGAGAATTGTCAAATTCAAACTTTGAATTAGCATAACTTTGTTGTTTTTAAAGATATTTCAAAAATTCTTCCGCCATTAATTTTGTAATTTTTAGAACTATCGATTTCGACTAAAAAAATAAAAAAGGGAAACTTCCTAATTATCATACATATGAACTCCAAAATACATATGTTGTAATACACCAATACTATTGCAAAGACAACAGATGTCCAATTAATGTACCATAAAGCTTGCGATTAGTTGGTACAGACAGACTGTCGTCTAGGGTTTATCGTACTACGTTATTAATCACGCTGTTATGCTAATTCGCTGTTATTTCTATGGTAACTTCGTATGCTTTGATACGTAAAAATTTAACAGCGATTAACAAAACTGCGTGTCAAATGTACGATAAACCCGACAGAAGTATCTTTTTTTAACCACCCGAATTATGTAGCAAGTTAAATTTACAAGGCATATCTTTTTGGCTTTGGTAAATCGTTAACGATATGATTATACGCAGTGAACTGTAGATTTACATTCTTAAAATCATATTCTGATCTTTGTTTTGTTGTTAATTTCTATAAAAAGGAAAGTTTACACTGATTCATACAAATCTTGTATTAAAATACGAGGAAAAGTTTTCCAATTTAAATCATTTCTTCAATTTTGCTTTTTTTTTGTAAACAAATAATTTTACTTACAACTTAGAACAAACAATAAATATTTTAACAAAACAGATTTATAATATAAAAAATATTACGCATAAATGAAAAAAACATACTTTGATTTATTTACCTCACTTAACTCATTCGTATTTTCATTTTTTTATCGGTTTCTGGATATTTTGTATGATACTTAGATGAAACAATTTTGAAACACAAAAAAGAACAAAATAAAATATACTTAGAAAACTAAGTGAAAAAAAACTTTTTAAAAACAAATTTGTTAATTTTTGATCCCTACCTAGCTCCTTATTTTTATTACTGTACGGAACGCTCGGTGCGCGAGTTTGATTAGCAACTGACCGTTTTTGATGTGAAACATCTTGTCGGGCTGTGAACAGCCGTGTGAGGGGAAAATACCACCGAGTTCAATAACGTTTTCTTTGATGTTTCACATCTGTCGGGGGTCCCGAGACCCACACCTTTTTTTTAAATTTATTTATCGTTTTATTTTATTTTTTTGTTTTGATTTTTATAGGTATATAGACGTTAATATTTTAGCTATCAATCGTCTATATAATCTACAATCTCGCTCTATCCTAAAAATTCCGCATGTTTTTCTAATAAATAAAGTCTAATATACTTATTCGGATTTAAATTTCCCACACGGGATAACAGCGTCAGTGTCGACAGTAAGAGTAAAGTAGCATTTAAAGTATTTCCTTGAACTAATATTATAAGATGGCTTTCACAATGGGATGAGTATACCGACGGAAGGCGAAATGTACGGCCACGTCGTCGACGGAGACGACATCAGTGAATTCCGCCCTACTCGGACGACAGCCGACCGGTCCGCGGGCGGCTGTTTGGAAGGGGCGGCGAACGATAACACATAAAGCGCTCGCCTCTCAGGTCATAAAACACACTCAGCGACCGGCCTCTCTCGCTCTTTGTTAGTTTGGAAACTGACCGGAACATTTATGACGGGACAGCTGCCCGTTTGTGCCATTTGTAACAAATATTATTCGCTTCTGATCTTAAGATTTGAGTGTGGGAAGCGCCAGATATGGAATCAGTTGTTTTTTTGAAAACGCGCTAAAGGCCTACGGCACACAACAGACAGTCGCCGATAGATAATTTTGTCGATAAGAATATTCATCATTACTTCTTATGGAGCACCGCACACGAGCGACTAAATGCTCCATATTTGTTGTCGCTCAAACTGTTTAGTCGCTCGTGTGCGGTGCTCCATAAGAATCATAATTGATGAATATTCTTACCAACAAAACAGTCTATTGGCGACTGCCTATCGTGTACGGTAGGTCACACAGTCGAAGTTATTTTCTTATAATATTGTCACGTAATATTAAGGGTACATTCCACAGGGCATTAAGGTATCTTCGCGGATCCAAATGAATCCACAGGCCTTTGAAGTGCCTCCACAGTAACACAAAAGTGGATTCAAACAATTTTTTAATTTCTAAATAAAATAAACCTCTACATAAACAAAATCAAAACACAAACTAAACTACTAGTATTTAAGTAAGTCAAAAATAAAAAATAAAGTAACTGAAAATTGACTACAGCACTAAAAAAAGAAATTGAAGTTGAGGGTTCTTCCTACAACATCCCTAGTTTCATAATTGTTGGTTCTCTTTTTCTTTAAAAACTCTGCCACAGCTGCTCTAGGGTCGAAATGAGCTTATATTTTACGATTGCATTATCGCACCCTCAAATTGATTTTTCGATTGTCGCCACAGTGTTTACAGTTACACGTGTACAACTGTACCGACAGGTAACTGCACCGGGAAAAGAAGAAGTGCATGTTTATAGAACATTAAATAAGAAGTACAGTAACTTTACATGTCAAAAGTATTCGTGAGAGAAAGGACTATAATTTTTAGTTTCAAATTACAAAAAAAAAAATACATAAAAACTTTCTAACTAGATGCAATTATAAAAATAAGGATTCGAAATAAAATCGTATACAGTATGTCTTAAAACTAGAATATTAATAATTGTAACTCGAAAACGGAGAGACCGATTTTACATAACGTGATACATTATCACTATACACTATAAACCAAAAAAAACCTCTTTCAAAAAACCACTAAAAAGAGGAAAATAATGAAATTTTGAGGTCTGTGCCAATTTAATAAAATATGAAGTCGGTTAGAAAGTATATTATAGTGATTAATATCTTCTTTTTAACCAACTTCATATTTTATTAAATTGGCACAGACCTCAAAATTTCATTATTTTCCTCTTTTTAGTGGTTTTTTGAAGGAGGTTTTTTTTTTTGTTAAAAAGTTTTTTATTTTTTACTTTTTAGTATCAAAAAGTGACTTTTACCTTAAAAGAATCACACGCCGTTACTCACTTTTATTAAACCGACTTTCTTACGCTGCAGTCTGATACGTCAAAAAGTGACATTTACCTTAAAGAATCACACGCCGTTACTGACTTTTATTAAAATCAGCCGAACTACTGAACCTATTTTGATGAAATTTCTATGGGACCAATCTGAAAGTATAGCCTTTCAAATAAAAAAAAATTTTCAAAATCGGTTTATAAATGACTGAGTTATGAGGTAACAAACATAAAAAAAAATACAACCGAATTGAGAACCATCTCCTTTTTTTGAAGTCGGTTAAAAATATAAACGGTACTTTTGTTGAGTTAAGATAGGGTTTTCGTTAGCGACATTGTGAGGGAATCTGCGGGTAAAGTTATCGTTAACTCGAGTAAGGCTGCGAGCAAAAGCTATATATAATTTTTAACACTGATAATAATTGTAGACATTGTTGGAAGTGAGTACTTCCGTGCACGGAAGTGCTCATTTCCAACAATTTCTATACAACTGTTTTCAAGGATCAAACTACTCTATTTAACTATAGCAACTTCCAACAATTTCTACATCTGTTTTCAAGGATCAAATTGCTCTATTTAACTATAGCAACTTCTAACTGATAATAATAAACTTCTCAAAAAATATTCTGAAGTTCGACTCTGATAATTTGACACTAAAATAGCTATATTAAATATTCGACAAGCGTGGAAATACTATCGAAACACTACTACCATTAAAATACTTTCTATAAAGCTTTACGAAAATTAAAAGAGCTTCCTAAGATTTGAGAGAGTTTTTTGTTTCTTTGAAAATAATTTCTTTCTCAGTTTGAATTATTAGTATTCAAAATAAATTTTTCTAAAAATAAAAGTTTTTATGTTACGTAAATTGCAAGTTTTTCTCAATTTTGAACTACTGCCAGGAATCCAATTTTGTACTCTTCCTTATCTATTTCTAACAATGGGTCATTGTAAGAAAATTTGATTGACAACGACCTTAGTTTTTGACTAAGTACATGAAGAGAAGAAGTATTTTAAAAATCAGTTCTACTCAAAATAAAACATTGATTGACTGAAACGTAATAAGAAATTATTGTATCTACTTAGCAAACGTAATTTGATCTCTAATGTGCACAGAAGTAACACAGAGCGTCACTGTAAGACGAAAACAGACAAAGGCCTTTAAGTAGTTTCTCCAACTGCACCTTTCTATTTAAAGGTCCTTCTCTGTTTTCGTCTTACAGCAACGTTCACTGTTAGTCTTTTATTTTAAATATTGTTTTTGGCTGGACTCTTGTCTTTGGCTAGTTGTATAAGTTTTGTATTTTATTGTTGGTTGTAAGTTATAATTTGACACCTCTGTTAGTCTTCTCCACACATCAGAGACTAAGCTACGTTTACCAAGTAGGTACCTTGTATTTAATATATTATTCTGGATACTTCAGTCAATTTGAAGACAGCTCCTTCAACAAAAATGTTTCATGTTTTAATATACTTCTGTGAATATGATATTTCATTTTATAAACGTACTACCTGCATTATATTTCATATAGAAAGACTGACGGAATGTAGTTATTTCATAATATCCAAATATTCTTATTAGTGTATTTGCCATATGGCACATACACTATTGGCGTCGGTCGGATGGCGGGACCTAGGGGTCGGACCAAAATTTCTCGACGTTTCATAGCCTCCTGAACATTTTGGCACCATTTTTGGAAATGTCTATTTATATATGTATATATATATATATATATATATATATATATATATATATATATGTGTACGAGCTATAACTTTCGAAAGAGTTAATTGATTTTGACGAAATTGGGTAGGCACGTTGCAATCCATAACCGCACGAAGCCTATTTAAAATGGGCCCAATCGGACCATTTTAAGGGTGGTTTTTAGGGGTAGAAAAATGTTTTTGGGCCCAAAAATACCGAAAAAATTGTCAGAATCGTTTCAAAATTGAAATTTAACTCTTTAGTAAAGATTAAAATGTGCTGCTAAAATTTTAATAAAATCGCCCCGACAGGTCCGGACTTACAAATTTTATGAAAACACTAGTTTGCGGATAGTGATTTACTTACTGAAGGGTGTATTTAATTTGGTACAGAGGTTGCATTGATAATAATACTGAAATTAAGAAAAAAAATATTATTTTAAGGGATGTATTAAGGGGTTAAATTTTTTAGTTTGTCCAAAAACCAACTTATGTTCACATAATAACAGCACAATGCCTGTATTAGCAAATACACTATATTGTCGGCAGGGTTTTGGCACTGCGACCCGAGTTTTTTTAAAACTTGAGGACGGGCCTGGCCTTTAACATCAAGTAATCAGCATGTTTTTGTAAATAATTCCTTTCCAGTCACTGATTACAAGTCTAATATAAATTTCAAAGTAAAAGAAGTAAATAAAATGTGTATTGTATCAAGGATTTTCTGATCAGTACATTCTTGCTCTGGTGCGGCGTATGGCTTCAAGTCAAAAGTGGATCTAAAGAAAGAAAAAGAAGAGAACAGAATCCGTAGCAAGGCGCTTGCCGTAAGTTACAACGAAATAAGAAATTTCAAAACACTTTTCCAAGAATAGTATTTATTATATTTGAGTTTGAATTTGATACGAAGAAAATTTCCAGTATGATAAATGCATACTTATGGTCAATATATTTTTATACCTACCTACTAGAAATTAAACGATCTGTAAAGATGTAACAAATAAATTATAATTTCAAAAAACTAAAAAACACGCTTTAATGAACTAAAAAGTAAAAAATAATTAATTTTATTGTAAAAAAGCGTGGGGTAGTATGAAAATATGATACAAAGCACCCCACGCTTTTTTACAATAAAATTAATTATTTTTTACTTTTTAGTTCATTAAAGCGTGTTTTTTAGTTTTTTTAAATTATAATTTATTTTTGCTTTTTAGTCCTGGAGATCCTGGTCAGGATAATGGGACAAACTTATGGAATTATTGTATTGTAATCGGTCCTTGATAAGTGTGCAAAGTTTCAGTTCAATCTGAAGTTTTTTGCTTTTTTTTTTAGTCCTGGAGATCCTGGTCAGGATAATGGGACAAACTTATAGAATTATTGTATTGTCGTCGGTCCTTGATAAGTGTGCAAAGTTTAAACTAAATCTGACCGTTCAAAGCTGGTCAAAATCAAGTACAAAGAAGTCGGTTACAAACTGACAAACAAACAAGCACGCACGCAAGCCCGCAAGCAAGCATACAGGTGAAGCTAATATAAGCGTGTTAAAAAGAGTTAATCTTTGTAATTTTTAACAATCCTCATTTTTTTAATTTTTTGAAATATTTAAAATAAACAGTATTTTAAGTTTTTTTCCTGATGCCATATTATCAGAATATCTGTATGGCATTAAAAGCAGCATGTTGGTGTCGGTCTAGGATAAAAAGTAGAGTCCTTTTCTGTAAATTAGCTATAAATGTCGGCCCCTCGTAAAATATAACCCAGCCTATCCCTAAAAATGTTGAAGTACATCCACAATAACGTGATAAGTTTAATGCTCTTTTTTTCAAACAAATTTCGATGGAAAAAGTCTTTATCCATCATATTCACACCAATTTTTCATTTCGATTATATCGCAAAATTTTCCATTATTAGGTTGTAAGGTGGGGCCGTGATGAAAAATGTCAGATAATTACGGATGAACCAAAATTAGCAAGAATACCCACTGCATTTCAAGAATAATTTAATTCAAAGAAGAGCTCCGTCATTATATTATGTCAAATATTTCAAATACTTACAACTACAGTCTTTTCCAACAACAGATATATAGTTATCACGTGAAATGTTGTTCTGCTGCGTTGAGTTTCAAGCAACCATTCAGTTTTACGCGATATCGGTTAATGGGATAGACTTATATTTTAAAATTTGTATTTTTAATATATTAACTGTGTAATACAAATTACGTAATAAATATTATTTAAAGTTTCAATGAAACAAACTTTTGAATAAAAAATTCTTCTGTTTTCCAAATACTTACATAAGTCCCTGCATGCAATAAACATTTGCAATCGAAGCCTTTTAGGAAATTTTAGGAAATCATTTTGCTCCAATCCAACCTTGACACCTACCCTCCCGCCCCTTAACTCCTGATCCCCCAAGGTATAGTAGCTATCGTTTTCTCAGTAAGTATATTATAATACTAAGAAACTGTTAATTAAATATATTATAGTTACTTTTGTACATACATAGTAAATATGAGAATAAAGAAATTCTTATTCATTAAACTCACATTTACAGAAACCGTTTCAAAGCAATGAAAATAAAAGACTTATACTTATTTAATTAAAAAGTGACATGTTTAACTGAATATAATTAAATTGCTTTTTAAAGTCTGCAAACAAAACGAGAAAATCAAAATGTGTCTTTCTTTAATCTTCTTTCGAAGTTCTTTTTATCTTATAACATTATTTTATATAGGTATGTTTTAATTAGATTTTTTGTTGAAATAAATTATTTTGATACTTTGAAAAAATTCTTAGTAAAAAATAAAATATCCTGAGATTCTTTAAATAAGATTTGTCTATATTTCCTAATAAATAGTAAAAAAGGTACCACAATAATGTCGGTGTTCACGTATCAATATATTTGTATTTAAGATACTTTATCGTGTGAACATTTTAACTGTATAATAAACAAAATAGTTCATCCATAGAAGAACTGACGGTTCGTGGACACCCGTATATATTATATATTGCAGTGAATCTATAAATACACTTTCGTAAAAGAAAAAAAGAAAATACGACGTATCTTTAGCAGCTTATTTTAAGAATGATCCGACGATCGTGGTGCTAAAATATTCTACATACTCTGAATTCAGAATATAAAATATGTATATACTATATACAATAAATTTTTTTATGTGACGTTTCTTCACGACAAAAAAGTTTAAAGAAAATAATGTTATATTGATACTTCCTAAACCGATTCAAGCCCAATAGATATTTATGTCAAACCAATAATACTTTAGTTTGTAGAGTAAAATGTTTCAAAACGTTGGTATGTCGGTGTAAACATAAAATAACCAGTTTTAACAGTCTTACCACAATAATCATAAAAAAGGAACTTTTCCGGATGATACAAAACAAAGTCATAAAATCTGACTACAAAAGTTTTATTAAGATATTAAACGAATTTTTGTCTGAATGAACAAAGCTTTTAACAAAGAACATGCATAAATTGCATTCTGTCATTTGGAAGATCGGTGACAAATGATTTTAAACGTTACATGTTTGAAACAGATTATAGACGCTCGACAACTGGGGTCTTTAGCGTTGAAACAGATGAGCGTGTAACACGCTGCGTGCGCCTGACAATAGCCGAGCTTGTAGCGGTGCCTCTGTTCATATGGCGTTTCACGAAACGATAATTCAGGTAAATTCAGTTTTGTGCTCAGATCGATTCGAGCGCTCCAATGCGTTCGAATTTACATGAATAATTTAACATTATTTTATACGCTTTGAAAGATCTCTATATCCTGCGCTGATGGATCTGAGCGCAAAACCGAACTTACCAGTCAATTCTTGATTCAATCGAAAAACGACAAATAGTCGAGTTCGTCAAATAGTAAGTAATAATTAATATCACTATTATAAAACTCGGTGACTGCTTTAAAAATCTAAAAATTTAATGACCCTTCACTTTCATTCGGTTTTTATTAAAAGTCCGGCGGCCATTGCAGCTTCGGCTTCAAATTTATCATTTATGATATTTAAAATATTTCATACAAGTAAAGTTTTCATTATACTAAAAATGTAACTATGTTATAAAATATAGATATTCACCGAAACTATAAAAATTAAATAGAGATTTATGCATTTTAAAGCGAAATTTATTTCACTTCGTTAACTATAAAAATAATAAAAAATCGTAACCGCAGGTATAATGAACAGTTACATAGTGACTGGTGTTGTTGAACCTCATTTTTCAGTAATTAATTATTTATTGAGATAATAAAAATATGAAGTTCCATCCCCGTTCCTAAATTAAACAAGACGCTACAATGTAGTAACTAAACAGTTAGTAAAAGTAATAAACTCTTACTAGGAAGATGAATATTTTGCTACAGATTTGATGTAGTGCCTTGCAGACACATTATACAGACTGTCTGTAAATACATGTTATGAATACAAGTTGAGAAATCATTAAATTTTACAATAAATACAAATTTAACACGTAAGTCGTGACCAAATGCATAATTAGATGAATGCATAATGATTGCAAACAGTATATGAAGACACCTGTTGTAAGAACAATGACGTAACACAATGCTGTAATCAGGAAAAATTCATTAATTCAAACCTATGTCCCTGTAAGGGACATAGGTTTGAATCAGTGAATTTTTCCTGATTACAGCATTGTGTTACGTTATTGTTCTTACAACAGGTGTCTTCATATACTGTTTGCAGTCATTATGCATTCATCTAATTAAATTTTACATGCATGTTAGTACAACATTTTAGTGCTTGTGAAATCAAATATTTTCCCGTAAATTTGAGAGGTTTGCTCCCTCCCAAATTCACGGGAAAATTATAGGCTCTGCTTATTGAAATATATGCGAGTTAGTACGCTTTATAACTAATATCTGGGTGACCGAGTGTTGCTCGGATGAGTTCAATATAACTAAATAGGTATTAGATAAAACTACTTACATAATTATGTTTAATTTTTATTGTTCTTATTTTTTTAATATTCCAAATAATTCACAGATTATTTTAGTAAGTTAAAGATTGACTGTCAGAGTATTTTGACATAAATAATGAAAAAAGTTTGTTTTTTCCAAAGCCTACTCACCATACGACACTGTTTTATAACGCCAAAAAACTGTTTTTTAAAATGATAAAATCGATAGGATAACGAATTTTTCCAGGGATGAGACCTAGCTAGATCGATTTGTTGCCCCCCGAACCCCCTTTTCGGTAAATTTGATCAAAATCGTTAGAGTTGTTTTCGAGAAAATATTTATATAGGTACATATATACAAGATTTGCTCGTTTAATAATATAGGGATGTCAAATTTAAGATTGATACCTTTATTTAGTAGAGAGAAATTCAAATGTGACAGAAAAACGAGTGATCCCATAAGGGTTCCGTTTTTGAATAACGTCTAATGTCTCATACTGGGGTGACATTTTAGAAATATTAGATGAAACGGAAATAGCCAGAAGTGGTTGACATATGAAACAAAACACAGCATGTATACCTATGTTAAGGTCTCAGATACAGTAAGCCAGGTGATCGCAAGTCTACCGACAGGTACAAACGTCACACCCAGATTCGAATTCCGAAGGCTTTTGATATTAAATTTTATTTAATAATGAAAATATATAGGTAGGTATTAGATAAAAATTTAAAATAATAAAATTACAATTATTTTATTTATGTTACCTAACCAATTTTACGAACATTTGATTTTAAATAAGATAAATAAAAGTGGATACCTATAGGTATTTCTTTCCATGACAACGAATACAATTATTTGTGTTTTACGGTATTCACGTCATCTGTCTGTACCCGCGATACAGAAAAACCCATTTTTTCCCTTTGACAAAAAATACTTTTAAAAAATCTTAGAAATTGACAAATTGGTTGAGGCTTTCGCAGCCAGTTGATGAGCTGGTGTTGTCCAGATTCGGGTCTATAGGCCGTCGTTGATTGAAATTGCTTCCTAGCACGAGTGGCGAGCTTCTTCAGAGGTCCTTCCATCTCCGATGCTGGATGTAGCATCTCCGATGCTGGATGGATTCTACATCCAGCATCGGAGATGGAAGGACCTCTGAAGAAGCTCGCCACTCGTGCTAGCGAAACGTTAGGAAGCAATTTCAACCAACGACGGCCTATAGACCCGAATCAGGACAACACCAGCTAATCTCAGAAATTACTGTACCGATTTAAAAATTATTTCTCCTTATCGAGTAACATAAGCTACGACAAAATGGGGATGAAGAGTAAGTGTTTTCGCGACACCTCGTATCGGACTTAGGTTAGTTACCTTCGCACAGAACGAAGTGAAATATGTCGTTGGCTTCCAGCATTGGCTCATGATGACACAGTGACATAGCGAGGTTAACCATTAAGGCGTCAGAGGAACTCACATAGCGCGACAGTGGCGACACTCTGTCACGGTAAAACACTTGACGTAATTAAAACTCGTCCTCGCTATTTCCTTGTCCTCGTTTTTAATCTCCGAACTTTTACCACATCATCAAACCGCCCACCGCCACCCGCATCCCCCACACTTATATAGTTTAGTGTTTCTTAACAGTTATATGTACCAACTCATTCTGTTACTTTATTACAGACGGCAACAAAGTCAGAACAAATTACTAAAGTAAAATAGTTGCAACTATAAGGTATTTTGAATCTGTCAGTTGTTGTTGTTGCCAGTACCTATATGAGTACATTCCCTTACAAAAATTGTCAAGTTCGCGCATTTTCCCTCCATTTTCAATTTCATTTTCAATTCCGAAAATATACAAAATATAAAAAATAACCACAAAAAACCAAAACGTTCAATTCTCGACGTACGTTTCGCCAACCATGTAGGCATTGTAGTATCTACAATCTACATAGGAAAAACCCATGTTAATTGAAATTTTGTTGATTTTCTGCTTCCCATTTTGTTAACTTGGAATTTTAAATGATGAATTGATTGCAATATTTTTGTAACGCTCCTATCGCAAAAATGTTTTCAGAAAACCTATCGAAGGAAAAGGAGAAAAGTGCTTTCTAATTTATTAAACTCTAGAAATTAATCAAAATTAAAACTTTCCTTTCTCAAAACCTATTCATGATAATGTGTTGTAATTTATTAACTGAAATCATCAGTTAAAAAAGTTTATAAATTAAACATTAGGAACCAGGAAATTAACATAATTTGAAAATGCATGGATTTTCCTATGGACTCTGTAAGATTCATCACTATATATTTATTTAATGTAGATTATAGACGCGTCGACATCTCAGGTCATTAGCGTCTTTCAACTACACTAAATAACAACTAACTTAAAACTAAATAACATCACAAAACATCCATGAGCGCAGGTTGGATTCGAACCCACGGCAGTCCAGTCTAGAGGTTTCGGCACTAAGCACGCTAACCACTAGGCTATACTGCCCTCTTCATCACTATAGATCACTGCATATACCGCTTGCCATAAATAAGGGATTCGGGGAGATCAGTATCCGATATCTAATTTTAATGTTGAGCGCAGGTGGGATTCGAACCCACGGCAGTCCAGTACAGAGGTTGCAGCACTAAGCACGCTAACCACTAGGCTATCCTGCCCTCGTCATCACTATAGATCACTGCATATACCGCTTGCCATAAATAAGGGATTCGGGGACATCAGTATCCGATATCTAATTTTAATGTTGTTTATTGTTAAAGTATAAGTACTATTTTATGTATATTTTTTCACAAATTGACTGTAAGAGTTTTCTCAAGAGGGAAGATGTCTCGACACAACTTCGTCGGTCTACCTATCAGTAAATTCAATCTCCTCTTTCAGAGCTTTCAAGTACTGCATGAAATGCTTACTTACTGTATTTAATTCTTTTTTCTTATATATATTTTTTTAAATATGAATTATTATTAAATTATATTTTTCATTTCTGCTTTTAAATAAACTCATAATGTGCTGGTCGTAAGTGGTAGGTAAATTAAAATGTTGGAAAACTGTCTTCGTCTGAATATGCTAGATATAATGCGTTGTGCCCCCTTTTAGAGTTACTCCCCCTCCCCCAGTTAGTTTAGTATTCGTATTCCATGAAAAACTAATGTCAACAAAGAAGAAAATTAATGTCTGCATATTATAAAAAAGACAGTAAAGTTTAAAATACAAATATGTAATTATAAAAATATAAATTAAAATTATTCGATAGTTACTCCCCGCACTTTTCATCTCAAATCCTTTCCCCTCGCTTATAAAACGGTTCCCTACGCTATTTTTAAAGTTAAAGGGTTCGGGTAATAATTTGATAGTTTGGAATATTTAACGTAGTGACAGATTCGTTCAGACAAAACAGTGATGGACGATGGTAAAGTTAAATTTTTAAGTTTAGTAAAAAGCCCTCTGCAGGTAGAAGATCAACTGACTTCTGCAATTATACGTCTCGCACATTGGTCCATATTTAATACGTGAGTAAAAGTTAGAATATTATGGTTTAAGGGCTCCGTTTTTTGCCATTTTGGTACGAAACTTTAAAAACAAGACTAACAAAATTAGAATTGTTTTTCGGGCTGAAATGTTGTGGTCCTGAATATTTCTTCTTTCTTCCATACGTTTCGGCTATAGATAGATAGATAGATAGATAGATAGATATTTTATTTCATGAATGGCTAAATAGCCGTGAAATAAGTCAACTAATACAAATAAAATTACAACTCATCCAAAGAATATAAGCATTTGTTTATAAGATACTCTTTCAAAGTCCCTTGAAAAGTGGCAGATTCTGATGTTTAAGATCACTAGGTAATTTATTATAAATGTCCACTAGATTGAAATTTACATTTTTTTCGATACATTGAATATTTAGGCAATAATTGCTACAACAACACTGAAGATGGCTGCCGCAGTTGTAGTCGAAACACGTGGAAAAAAGAATAAAAATTTGGGAAGCCGAAAAACCAATCTCGTATTAACACCTTCCGTGAAAGCTTTTACTTGATCTAAGAAAAACAAATTTTAAAGTGAATGTACATTTTTATTATAACGACATTTCTACTTTGAAGTCACATAAGTAGTAAAAATATCCGTAAAGATGACGACTCACTTCTCATACATAACTTATATTTTAATGACTGTAATTAAGTAAAGTTGATAATTTATTCACGTAGAATGGCTACAGCGTAAAGATATTAACTAAATACTTGCATACACACATACAAACTAAAGTAAATAGGTATATATAACAACTTTACAAAATATATTACTTTACTGCAGGTTTAACGTTAAAAGGTTTTATTCATCAAAAAAGCATCAGTAAGAGCCGTTATCACAATATAATGTATTAATTAATATTTTAAATCATTTATTAAGTATCACAAATAAAGTGAACATAATTGTCATATTAACGCTGCCGTCATCTATATACAGGGTGTTAAAAAAAGAGTGTAACATATTTAAAGAGGTAATAGTATGAACCAAAATAAACAAAAAAGTCTTAGTAAACATGGGTTCGCAAAGTAACGGTTTCAGAGGTATATGGAAGGTTTTTATTTTTTTGAAACATATTTTATTTGCAATTATTTATTATGTACAAACAAACAAAAGAAGCTTCTAGCAAAACCAAAAAATAAAGTTACATAAGATATTCAAATTGCCCTCCTTCCATTTCCATATGAAAATAGTTGGTTCGGTCCTGTATCTGGTGCATCTAAATCGAAATTTCGTTAAAGCTTACAATTACTGACAAAGTTATGATTTTACTAACATTATTCAGGTGTGCAAGCTTTCACGGCCGGCATTGTTCCAAGTCTTCATGGTTTCCGGGCTTGTAGGCCGTGGTCCGGTGGTATTTCTACCTGACGTTTCGTCTACAACTGCGGTAGACATTCTCAAAGGCGATGTAAAAAACACACACACAGAATTTCAACCGAAAAGATGAAGGCCTCAATCTCAGTAAAACCTGGACACCAGCACTGCGACATACAAAACCAATGACCAATCGTACAAGGACGGAATACGGCCGAGTAGAGAACTCACCCCCACCACTACACACTGCGCAGTTGGCCAATTACAGAGAGACGGACTACGACCGAGCAGAGAACACACTGGTACTAGGTATAAAAGAAGGGAGGACACCAGTCACTGACACACTGACCTGTGAGCCGCCAAGGAGAACACTTCGACCGCTGCCACATCGCTTTTGAGAATATTTACCGCAGTTGTAGACGAAACGTCAGGTAGAAATACCACCGGACCACGGCCTACAAGCCCGGAAAACATGAAGACTTTTTACTAACATTATTTGTATAAGTTAGAATTTTACAATTTTGAACGGAATATCGTAAAATTTTGCAACTGTACAAAAACGTAGTGATGTAAGAATAATGCTTGTACAGATTTTCCGAGTATACATATTTTAAACATAATTAAGGCAGCATTTGAATAAGTATACAATATTTTTAACATATAACAGAAGCTAGCAGAACAGAAGAGAAAAGAGAGAGAGAGAGAGAGAAAGAAAGAAAGAATATAACGTCTGTTTGCTAACTTACATTCTGTAAAATAAATGAGTTGCTAACTAGAGAATGAATGATAACTACTGTACTGCAGTACAACTCAAATAAATACAAAGCAAAGTTCTGACAGAGACGAAACAATCCTCTGCATCATAATAATATATCATACGTGTGTGTGTATGTGTGTGTGTTGTATAGCGTAGGTACGCTAGTACCAACTACCAAGTACTTATTACAGGCTGCTACATTAAGGACCAGCGCACATATTCTACTTTTTGTATCACGATTGTGCGATTAAGTCGCTTGTAGATCGTCACATGCAGCTACCAACAGCTGAAGGCCTCACAAAATACACAACTTATGTATCCCGAACGCGTGATTGTCGAAAACACATAGCACACTTAGTCGCAGGTTCGCGCTACTCTATACCATGGATTCCTACGTGGCTTCACTTTTCAAGCGCTCGAACATGGGTGTAACCGTAATTAAAATTTTTAAATGTTCATTTGAAAAGGTCTTACAATCAGATAACAATCATCTACTCTAGTTTTACAATATTATTAAATTCTGTTGACGGGATTTTAAATTTTGATTCCTGTACAAAAGCGGCACCGCAGAATACATATTTAAAAAATTAAATTCAAGAGTAAAATTCAAAGTGTAGCCATTAGTTTTGCCGTCTAGACAAGACAAGATAAGACTTTTAAAGACTTGTCTTGTCTTGAAATATCAAGACAAGACTTCATTTAAGTCTTGTCTTGAAATATCTAGACTTCACTAAGTCTAAGTCTAGATTAACAAACTCTTGTCTTGGTCTAATATCAAGACTCTAGATTATTTTCAAGAGTCTATATTAGTAGTAGTAGGTAAAGTAAACCTTTACATACTACTAGTTTATCTAGACTCTTGAAAATTGTCTAGAGTTTTGGCAAGAGTCTTAATCTAGATAAAGCAGGTCTTGTCTTGTCTTGAAAATTTCTAGACAAGACTTTTGCAAGTCTTGTAATGAAAATCTAGACAAGACAAGAGTCTAGAAAGTCTAGATCTAGACGGCAACACTAGTAGCCATTGTGAATTTCGACGACAGAATGGTTCAAAACTCTAGTGCAGGGATGGCGAACCTAAAAATACAAATTGGTTCATAAAATTCGCCTGTATTTCTGTAACACTTCGTATTTGTTTTTTGCGCATGTGCTATACAATATGTATGTAAATATGAACAATGCAATATGAAGGTATTGTAATGTATGAGCGTACTTTTGTTAGAGCATTATTTTCTCTTGAAAATTTTTTATGAATCAAACAGCGATTTTCAAAGTAAATACACAAACAAAATTATAAAATAATTTTTTTTACAAACCAAAAGTGTTGATTTACAATGTTTTTTTTATATTTTGTAATGACGTTATGAAAATATTAAGTTTAGATGTCAAAAAATCACGATTTTATAAATACGTACCTATTATTCATTCTACAAAAATTACAAAAAATTAGGTAAGTAGTAAAATTTATATTATTTTTGAAACTTTCCATACGTGAAGTAGGTATACTGCGTAAGAAATTACAATATTTTTTTATAATCTAATGTAAACTTTTTTGTGGCATATAGCCACAAAAAGTTTACATTAAATTATTATAATATTACCTAACTATAGTTTAAACGTGAGACATACTATATTTGATGCAGAACGGATCAGCCACAGGTCGCTACGATAAATTTCTTATTTGATGCAAAGATAGGCTGCTAACTTGAATATTAATGACTAGCCAACCACAGGTTACTATCTCATGACTAATTTCTTACTAACGAGTCTGCTAACTATGGAGACCTCCATAAGCTGTTGTGTGTACCACGGCTGACATTTGTATCAGCGGAAACAAAAGCTGAGTGAGAGCGACGGACCTTGCTTAAAGTTTTAATTCTTAAATAATTCCGCCGTTCTCTACGCTGCGAAATAGTAGCTAGTTTAAAAAACGTAATCGTTCTATAAATTTCCTCAACAAAATCCTCAACAAAGAATGTAAATATTATCTTGTTAAATTAAATGAACTATTATAAAAACTTGTAGAACAGGTATAGAAAGTAACAATTTATTATTTACGTAGCATTAATGAAAAGAGAACGAGATGCATTGCATTAATTAAAATTACAATGAAGTCATTGAATATGTACAATTTAATGTAAATAATTTGCACAATTGCACCGCGAAGTGTTATTAAACCAATAAAACAATATTTGCTCTTGTTGAAAAGTATAGATCTACACACAATGAAATGGTGGTTTCATTTATAACAAAAGCCATCTATGAATTTATTCTAATAATATAATATAGAGCCCGAATTATATTTAAAGTCGTTGTGTATTGCGCAACAAATGTAAGAATTTTTTATTTATTTATTTGTAGATTATAGACGCGTCGACATCTCAGGTCATTAGCGTCTTTCAACTACACTAAATAACAACTATCTTAAAACTAAATAATATCGCAAAACATCCATGAGCGCAGGTGGGATTCGAACCCACGGCAGTTCAGTCTCATCATTTTTCCCTTTTTCGACAAGGGTTTCTCTTTTGTTTCACTTTTTACACACGGCTGTCACTTTTCACGCATATCCGGTTAGTTGTTTGTAATGTGTCTCTAATATGGGACGTTAATTGCAAATTTTTTAAATGTGGCATGTGATACACCAAATTAATCAGAAAAATAAGCAGAATTCGAATATCTAAAAAATCAAAATGGCGCCCATAAGAAAAACCAAAGTTCATGTCAATATCTGATTATGTAGTGAATATAAAAAAATTAAACCTACGCCACTGGAAATATCTTAAAAAGTTATCAAAAAATGGTTAAAGAAATTTTTAGATATCTTCATAAATAAAAAAGTTATGGTCAGTTTTCAAAAACGGCAATTTTCACTATTTTCTAAATAAATCCATAGTGTGTCAAAATTCAATTGTTTTCTCGACGGGACGTCAATGAGCACATAATTCTGCACTACTTTGCCCATTTAACCGACTTTCTATCTCCACTAATAACAAAGATACCCATGTTAGCCAACGTCGCCGTGGACACCCTGTATATCCAGCATACAACTGTTTAGTAGGTAGTGTCTTTATGGAAGAATATAGACTAAGAGGAACTTTGGTGGTTTCTATAATGACTTTGATATGAAATACATACGTCATATAAAACGACTGTGTCGATGACATCGAGGCCGCGTCACAAATAACACAATCTATTTCTGTCAACTTTCAATAACTTACTGAATGGAGAAAGACTTTTTTCAATTCTACTAGAGTTAGACCGACAAATATTTACGGGAAGTTCAAAGAAACATGCACACGATACTGAAAGAAAAATAAAAGTTAAAAAAACTAAAACCCGACTATGTAAAAGAAGAAAATAAGCAAATCAAATCATGAGATAGTATTTAATAACAAAAAAAATGTTTTCGATTTACTTGTTTTCTTACTTTACCTATAGTCGGGTTTTAGTTCTTTTTAAGTTTTATTTTTATTTCACTCTTGTTTAGTTTCTTTTAATATAACCTATTTATAAAAAGTATGTATTTTTGGAATGGCCACAAAATTTTCATTCGTTTGATACCCCACTCGATTTGGTGAGAATAAAATTTAGACTAAGATTTTTTCCACTCACGGCCGCCATTTTGAATTTATTTAAAATATTTTATAACCCATAACACTCGCTTGATCAAAGTAAATAGAATGACACCTCGATTATGAAAATCGGCCCAGTAGATTTTATCCTGCGACGTAACAAATTAATATACAAACAATAAATCAAAAATGAAGATACCGTAACGTATAGTAACAAATAGTTGTCTAGGTGATTGTCACGGATGTAATTTAAAGATCCACCTGAGGATTCTTTTTTTGCCAAATAAATATTCAATTGTATTCTGATGGTTGACTCATAAAAGGATTAAAAATTTGTTGAACTGAATGCAAAAGCGTAATATACTGATACTGGTAGTCGTATAATAATATCTAATTTACTGAAAGTATTATTAATATGTATTGACATAATTCAGAACATAACATAAACGTCATCGGTTAATGTTCACCCAGTATAAAGACCAGTCATAATGGTGTGTGGAGTGGGGATTGTCAATTGGCTGATTTTCTCATGTTATTGAAAGTACAAGCTGCAGATTCACAGGGAACACGGCAAATATTACATAAGTTTGTGCAAGAGATCAAAAAAATAGTAAAGAAATTCTATTGAACTGACAGGGCGTATTTGTACAATCCATTCTTACTGGTAAGCTAGGTGTGATCAACTAATTGCTGACGGGTTACAATATATTAATTATTATTTGTGATTTTAGGTTGATGTTGCTAGTTCAAAATTCATCCAAATATAATATTATAATTAATGTGTATAGGATGTTTCAAAATTGCACGACACCATGATTGTAAGGATGTGTTCTCCACCACAAAATATGTCTCAAAGTAGTGCTGTATTCAACAAAACGGAGACCACTTTCAACAATTACATACCTACTATGAATGTTGTATTGTTATAAAATATTGTTATGCCTCAATATCTCGGTAAGAAATCAATTTAAGATATAAAAAATTAATATGAGCTTAATTGCTTATTTTGTGCTGGAGAATACATGCCCACAATGGTGCCGTGCAATTTTGAAACACCCTGTCTAATGACCTAACGTGTGTTCGTAAATATAACACAATGAAAATCTAAGTTGCATGAATGAATTGTGAATAATTTATAGACGCTTGACAACTGAGGTCATTAGCGTCTGTTTCTAAGTTGTCACTTGATGGTTTTAGTTAAATAACAATTAAAACTCTGATACTATAAATTATAATGCTACATATCAATTTCTTTAAGTCATCAAAATTATTAATTAGCTGATCGGTTAAGCCGCGCAGCGTCGCACGGATAACCGAGAGTCAACGAAAGACAGCTTTGATATCTTTGAAATCTCTATTATCATACTAATAAAAAAACTATTGTTGATAAAATATTTCCAGTAGGTACTGTACAAGTATTGTATAATTTAATCCACAAACAAGGTATTAATAAATTATAATTTAAAAAAACTAAAAAACACGCTTTAATGAACTAAAAAGTGAAAAATAATTAATTTTATTGTAAAAAAGCGTGGGGTGCTTTGTATCATATTTTCATACTACCCCACGCTTTTTTACAATAAAATTAATTATTTTTTACTTTTTAGTTCATTAAAGCGTCTTTTTTAGTTTTTTTAAATTATAATTTATTTTTGCTTTTTAGTCCTGGAGATCCTGGTCAGGATAATGGGACAAACTTATGGAATTATTGTATTGTCGTCGGTCCTTGATAAGTCGACAAAGTTTAAACTAAATCCGACCGTTCAAAGTTGGTCAAAATCAAGTTCAAAGAAGTCGGTTACAAACTGACAAACAAGCAAGCAAGCAAGCACGCAAGCACGCAAACATACAGGTGAAGCTAATATAAGCGTGTTAAAAAGGATCACTACTTATCAACAAAAAATTGCTGTAAAAAGTATTTTATCAAAATTATCTTAGATGTAGTTGGTAGTTTAGGGATCGATTTGATAATATTCAAATAACGATATTGGCAAATAAAAAGGACGAACCGTCATAAAGTATGAAGTGTCTAGATTTCTATATAAGTGCCCCATTTACAAAACCCTTGGACTATATTATTAGCCAGACAGTATTATGTAGCTCTTTGATAGAATATTCAATGTGCCTCCAATTTGCAACTTGCGATTGGTTGGGAAAGTTCGTCTTGAGTTACCGATGGCGCATATGTATTGTCACATAATATATAGGTGTGTCAAACAATCGTCAAATCTGATGTAATGGAAATATTCCAACATATTATATATTATGTAGTTATGAATAGATTCGTCGGTTGGTGCTTGATTAAATAATATATCGTTGAAACAGACACTTGGATTAGTTCTATGTTTTATTTGCTTTACGATAGTTTTGGAATATTATTCCATCATCAGGACCACAATAGATATTTCGAAACGATCGTAGAGAAAATAATACGTTATCAGAACTTATTCAAGGTCCTTTTTTTAATTATGTATTTTATTTAGATTAGTAAAATGCAAACAGGAGGTACTTATTTCTGGCATAGTTTTATTAAAAGGAGCTTGCACTTCAAGTTGCCGTTAAAAATGTTTAGAGGCGCTGTCGTCGTTATAAATGTAATATTATTTTTAACAGTCTAATTCTTTTAAATATTTTGAGTATTTATTTTCAAGAAGTAAAGGTTATATATTATTTTTTTAATTGAAGTGTGTTGATTTCAACTTTTAACAATAAAAATGATTTTGTGCGTTTGACAGCGATGGCATAAAAAAACTATACAATTACTTTCACAAAAATAAAATGTCCATTTTTTTAAATTTATTCGATTTATTTTACCATACACTATACAGCATATTATAGAATTAATGCTTTCTCTATCTTAAAATATATATTCGTTCAGAATCAGGTCTGGCTAACAAATATTGCGTAGTATATCAAGTGAACAGTAAAAATACATTTTTAGACGAGTTTTAGATAAGAATCAATGGTATGCATAGAAATATTTTAAGCAATATCTATATAATGTAGGTACCTGTACATAATATTTATTTCCAATCGAATACTTTGGAGAATTTCAAGCCAGAAGCGAAGGCTGGAGTTTTTATTGTATTTTAATTTCTTTTAACAAATAAAAATTACCTAGAATACGTCTAACCTCTCTGGTTTGCACAAATCAGCTGTTAAATTTAGCTACATTTCAAGAACCGATTGTTAATGAAATATTTTATTAAAATATTCATTAAACTGCTAAAATTTGTGCAATATCTTCTCTACATAGTATAAATTGAAGTCGCTTTTCGCGTCTGTCTGTCTGTTTAACCGCTAACTCCTCCTAAACCACGCAACGGATTTTGATGCGGTTTTCACCATCAGTTAGATAATTTTTCACGGAAGATTTATATATTATATAACATAATTAATAAATAATAATAATTAATAAATTAAATTCGTAACCCGACCGTAAGAATTCGCAACATACTTATATCATAAAAACGACCATACATAACTGTTCCACTCGTAGCATAGAGGTAACGTCGCTGCACTCTATACACAGGGATCCGGGTTCGGAAAGTGATGGCATCATAGAATTTTTGACTTTTTTTTTCTAAATTCTACATGATATTTATTTATTTATTTTTTTATTTTTGTTATATTCTTTCTTTAACAATAATTATAATTTTTTTGAAACTAAAAATTATATATAAAAGCGAACGAACGAAGCGAGTGAGTAGTGTATTTATAATATTCAATCGAACGAGCACCCGGGCGAAGACGGACGGGGCCGCTAGTATTATAATATATTTTACGGCACGGATAATTTTAATATGTTATTCATAACTAGCTACTGATTTACAAAGCAAAAACTCGACCTAGAGTAAAAGGTTGACCAGATCTGTAGCAGACGTACAAGAGTAGTTCGAGTTACAATAAGGGATACATTAGTAAGATATGGTTGTTATACATTACACGATGTGGTTTCAATTGTGAATTGAACTTGTAGGGCATTAAATTTAATGTTCTAAGAGAGTAGAATTCACAAATTGATATCTCAAACTTCTATAATAAAACAAATCTTAAACTTTATTATAATAATTTATCTTATAAACACCCAGCGATGTAGCTTAGTGGTACAGCACTAGACTCGCATTGGGGAGGTACTGGGTTCGAATCCCGGCGGGGGCAGATGTGGCTAGGACTTTTTCCTACTGTCTCACGCCGAGAAACGGTAATTCCTGTATCGGCCATCTTGTTTGAGGTTTTCCATGGTTTCCCTCAATAATTCCAGGTGAATATCGAGATGGTTCCTTATTCAAGGCCATGGCCGAATACCTGTCAAACTCCTATGCTCCCAAAGTTGCCTACCTTATCCTAATGTCCTAATATAATTCCTCCATTCGCACATTGCTATTAAATAAGTTGAAATATAATAAAAATGTAGAAAACGGGAAGTGGTAAAAATGGAAAATAGTAATGGTGCGAATGGCGTCTGTTATGACATAATGTCGAGAAACGGACGTTAAACGCATTATTATTATTATTATTATTAATAATAATTTATCTTATAAACGCTTATTCAATTTAAAAAGATTTTGACGTATATATCGATTATGAACATAAAAAACGGTTAACGAAGTAATTCTGAAATAAATATTTGATTAATTTGCCAATTTTGTTCGACTGCGAATCGCGATCCGTTGTTTAAAAACGTGTGGATTAGAAAACAATATTTACATTTCTTGTAACTGTGTGACTAAAACAAACCTTCTTTGTTGTAATTGTCTAGCAAAACTCATTGTTGGAATGAAATAAATAATACTAAATATAACGGTTCTTTTACAATGTGCAAGTTATTTATTAATGTCAGTGCTGTCACGTTACTGAAATTTGCCCCACTTGTCAATATCACTTTTTACAGATCGTGTTAATTTCATTTGTTTGCTAAAGTGGAGAAAACGGATGGAGCAAACAGTGAAATGTTTGCTGGCTATCATTAATTTTAATGTCAGTCTGTGACATTAAAAAACAAAATGTTTAACAGAAACACACCGACTTTTTCATTTCGCTAATTTTAACTGTTAGGACTGTTTATATTGTAAACAAACAAAATTATTTTTTTATGCCACCATGTGTGACATAAACTCACGGACTATAATGATAATCCAAGCGGCAGATAATAAATGAAGGGGGTTACCTGGAAAGTATTCCGAAGTTAATGATATTTTGGTATGTTGTTTGTGGGTGCTTTGTGGAGTAGAATCTGAGTTTTCGACCTCGAGGACCCTGTGCTAACATGGGCGGAGCCGAAAAACCACGACATTTTACCATTTTTTTGCTTTTTTCGAAATCTCTCAGAAATGTAATCCTCTTTAAAACATTACATAATGAAAGAATTGCTTAAGTCGACCGTTTCTGACGAAAATTTTTGTAATCGCTAGTCTAAGCGTAGACGTTTTTTAAAATTTTGAAAATTACTATTTTTTCAGATCCCTTCGTTGAACAAAAAATTATCGAAAAATTATACATTTTTTTAGTGTTGTCATTTTTTCAAAAATCAGTTTAAAAAAAATGACTACACCTAGCGATAGCTATCATTCATACAGATTAAGAAACTTTTTTTATCACCACCACCGAAATAAGGAAACGATTTTTTATGGACCACCAGATTGTACCTTACGACTTTGTAATTTTTTAATATGCCTTAACAAAAATTTGTGTTCACATAGTTCAAAATAGGTATCCTTAATAACATATCCTTCCCTCAATCCTAAAATAATAAATTAAACAAGAAAAAAAAATTGCAAAAATCAACCATTTTTTTACCCATTACAGTGGTGTTCCCCTAAATACCTTAGAGCTTAGACCATCTCCATAACACAAGAAATTGTGGATATTAAGAATTCCATTTCTACGACTAAATTCTAGCAAATAAGTCATAACTATCATGAACTCTTATTCGTAAATAAATTATCAAGGGAAATTCTTCAACAAAAAGATTAAGCTGTAAAAAGAATTAATAAGTACCTCCTTAAAAAGGCGCATATTATAGCAAATATACTACTTACTATTAAAAAATACAAAAATTTTTATTCTACATTTACAAATCATTATGACTTCCAAAAGACAGTACAGACATATCGTCATTTTTATCTACGATTTTATTCTATTCATAATGTAGCAAAAAGAGATAAAATTGCTGGAATTTAATCTGAATTTCAAATAAGAAATTTCATACAGGATAACTTAACTATATATTTCTACAGAAATATACAAGGTACAACAGAAATATTATATTAGGTAGGTAGGTACCGAGCCTTCAAAACATTATCATTTAAAACAAAAACAAGCCGTGAGGTGGGTCGTTTATTAGAACTAAAGTGCGACCCTTGAGGTCCACACGACGAACTTCCCAGTTTGATAAATATTTAATAATAATAATTAAATTAGATATTACACAGAAAAGGAATCATTTTAATCATTAAAACATCAATAATTAAAAAAAAAAAAAAAAAAAACGGCTGAACCGATTTTTATAAAATTTATGTCGGATCAAAATGACGTTAACACGCCTCGATTGACACCCTTACGAAGTCGATATAATTTTTTATTCGCGAGATATTGCGTAAAATCTACTTTTTTGGAGGTTATTTGGTTAAGAAAAAAGAACGGCTGAACCGATTTTAAAAACATTCCTTTCAGATCATATTTACGTTAATACGCGTCGATTGGCACCCCAACGTAGTCGATATCATTTTTCGTTCTCGAGATTTCGTCTTAGAAAGAAATGGACACATACGTACGTACGTACGTACGTACACACACACACACACACACACACAGACATCTTTCTAAAAGTAGTGTAAAAATAGTGTAGTGACCTTGAAATATAAAAATTTTTTTTCTATTTTGATTTCGATTTTCGGACCCATTACAATAACTTCCAGTGGGAAGTTAATAATTGTCACAAAAGTGTGCTTTATTTTAAATAGACTCGCCCTATTTTCAATTCTAACTTCTATTAACTGAAGTAGCTGGCCAAACCTATTGAAAGTAGGTTAATTGTATTTCACACGGGTGTAGGAACACACTTAAATCAAAATTGCAATTGCAAAATTGTATAGAATGTATATATACAATAAGACTAATGATTTTTATGATATTTAAACTTTAGTATAGGTAGCGAGATCTTGAAATATACCTCTCTCTTTAATTCAATCAAAACTCTCTATAATGACACACAATGCCCAAGGAACTGAGCTATTTCTTTCGTTATAGAGAGTATTCGTTATAAGGAGTGAATATTAGCTCTTATGGAAAACCAACCAGCTTAAACTAATGTTCACTTTATGGAGTGTTTTTCGTTAAAGAGGATTTTGACAATAATATATATTATTTGGTTAAAAGAATTAAGATAAGAATCTTTCGGGCTTATGAGCCGTGGTCTACTGGAATGGCTTCTTCTTCTTCCAGACGTTTCGCTTGCAACTGCGGCAAACATCTTTAGTGGTGTGTTCGACATGGTCGTAGTGTTTTTCTCGGTGTCCTGCTGTCGAGTGAACTGGTACTGGTGGTGCAGAGGTATTTATAGGTAAGGTACCTGGTAGGGGACTGGCCTGTGATTGGTCTATGGTGCAGCTGACCTCGGATTAGTATGTCAACAATAATCATGGACACACCCAATCCGAGGTCAGCTGCACCAATCACAGGTCAGTCCCCTACCAGGTACCTTACCTATAAATAGCTCTGCACAACTCGGTATCAGTACACTCGACAGCAGGACACCTAGAAGAACACTACGACCGCGTCGAACACACCACTGAAGATGCTTGCCGCGGTTGCAAGCGAAACGTCTGGAAGAAGAAGATGCAATTCCAGTAGACCACGGCTCATAAGCCCGAAAGAGTCTTATCTTAATTCTATTAACGCCGGCCGTGAAAGCCTACATTCTTTTATATATTTGGTTAAAGTTTTCGTTACACCTTATATAGGCAAAAGTATGATACATAATACACATATAGCTGTAATATTATGGATATAACAGGAAATAAGACATCTGCCAGTATTTTAGAACGGTACGACATGTATTCCCGTTATTTAATAAGAATATAGAATATATTAGCTCGCTGTGATTACTCGTGAGGCTGCACGCCTACAACGGTGGTAAGAAGTCATAGAATTTAATTAGACAACCAAAATAAAGACATGCAAATATGAAGCGACTAAAATAAAATTATATTATATACAATAATTTATTTAAAAGTTGCAATTCAGTTGGCAATCACTTGGAGTACCTACGTCTGACAAAAACAATTTTTCCCATTTGGATCCGTCATTGTATTTGCTCCACCAAAAATTAGGTAATTAATTGGGTTCGAAATAATATCCTATTCTGATTTACTGCAATCTTAAAGTGACATCTACTATATGCGGTCTGTATCTGCGATACAAACAGAGTTCGACCGAAGGTGATTTTTTCAGCCGAAGCCGAACTTCGATTTTTCTCACCTCGAAACCGAAGGAAATATATGAAGCGAAAAACGGAAGCGTACTTTAAGTTCAAGATAAAGTGTTTTCTTTTAAGGATTCACATTTTACTTTATGTACCAAAAACTTACAAAGAAATAAGGACTTCAAAATATGTAATAGATACTAAAAGTAAAATTACATGCAGCAACTTATCTGATATCGGACGCGTGCAGGCAATTAGTATTAAACGGACTTTCAGCGAAACCTTCGGTTTGTTTCTGACCGAAGCCGATTGTTTTTCCGAAGATGCAACTTTTGGCCGAAAGAGAAGGAAGCCGATTATTTTCCGAAGATGCAATTTTTAGCCGACGATGAGCGAAGCCGATTATTTTTCCGAAAATGCAATTTTTAGCCGAAGATGGCCGAATCGGATTATTTCTCCAAAGAAGACATTTTTATCCGAAGATGGACGAAGCAGATTGTTTTTCTGAAGGTGCAATTTTGGCCAAAGGTGGACGAAGCTGATTATTTTTCCAAAGATATAATTTTTGGCCGAATTTAATTATTTTTCCGAAGATACAATTTTTGCACGAAGGTAGTCGAAGTCGTTTATGCGCTCGGATTCTAATAACGAGCAATGCTAATAATGCGTTCAGTAGGGTGGTAAACCGTTTGAGAAAGGCCGTTATAAATTTAACTCGTCTGCACAGTCAACATTATATTATTAGAAAGGTACATACGAATAATATAATACAATACGTACGTAGATACAATTGTTAAAACAGTGCACATATATACAAATATAACTATGTAGTATTGCATAAATTAAATAGCTCATCGACTATGCATAAGGCAATTACGTTCGTTGACAAAATAATCGTAGTTAAGATTGCCTGTCTTACGGTTATTTATGTATGCTAATATAACACAGTAGAACAGCTGCTCGACTACTGTATTATTATGTATAACTTATTAACTTATGTATTATATTATACACAATATGCATCCACTGAAAAATCACGTCTCGTGCAATCAAAACCGCCTAACAATGTTTATTTTACAAACTTTATATTAAGATAAGTGTACCTACCCTCCTTTTCCATGCATTGCTGACTGCTTAAACCAATGCAATGGAAATGTGTGTCCGAAATATGTAAAACCTTGTTCACATTAATAAATATTATTTTGTGTTGTGTGTTGAATTTGAAAATTATATTTTTCGTAAAAGCTTTACCCACATAAAATATTGGTAGGGAAATTGGTTGAGGCTTTCGCGGCCAGTTGATGAGTTGGTGTTGTCCTGATTCAGGTCTATAGGCCGTCGTTGGTTGGAATTGCTTCCTAACGTTTGCTAGCACGAGTGGCGAGCTTCTTCAGAGGTCCTTCCATCTCCGATGCTGGATGTAGAATTCTACATCCAGCATCGGAGATGGAAGGACCTCTGAAGAAGCTCGCCACTCATGCTAGCGAAACGTTAGGAAGCAATTCCAACCAACGACGGCCTATATAGACCCGAATCAAGACAACATCAGCTCATTGGTAGTGAAGTTAGAATGGGGATATGGATTAGCCTTGGGCCATACTCGGCAGGTAACAGACAAACAAGATCACCAGGAAGGACGGCCGGAAAGACAATATAATATTAAGCGTAAAAAAATGTAGAAACAACGGGAAGTGGTAAAATGGAAGCTAGTAATGGTGCGAATGGCGTCTGTTATAACAGCATGTCGAGAAAAAGACGTTAAACGTATTATTATAATAATACAAAATATGCATAAAATTGTGTATATTTCCAAAATCACTGATCCGATTGGTACTAAAATCAATAAGCCAAGATCCTTTGCCGAGACGAACATAAAAAATGATGTAATAATAATAATAATTTTATTGCTCCAAAGACATAATATACGTGTATATAGGAGAAGTCAGTACAGGTGTGTCATATTATCATCATCCGAGATATTTTTTCAAATTATAAGTGGTTTCTTAGACTTAAGAGTTTATGAGTTTATACGACTGGAATTTTAACAATCATTGGAAGTGCAGTCAGATTACATAATATTACTTTGCAAATTTAGAAAAAATCATTTTTGTCAACCTGTCACTGTCGGAACTCACACCCGAATGTTCCACTATCGCGGCGGATGTGTTATCGAATTGAATTGTAAATTATAGACGCTCGACAACAGAGGTCATTAGCGTCGGATGTGTTATCAATTACTCAATAGTGACACGATTAATTAATTAAATTGTTATTATACAAATTAAAGTAAGTTTTCAAAGTGTCCTCCATTGGAACATGACCCCCAATTCTACGCCACTGAGTTGTTCAAATGCAACAAAATTTTGTCCGTTTACGGTCCTTATTATGTAGTAGATGTCTACCAAAAATGGATTAAATTGTTCAACCCAGTTAAAAGATACGATCAAATAAGTGTTCTTCAAATCGACCCTTTAACACCCTGTATCTTGTTAGGGAAGCACTTTTGGAAACAAAGTTATTCTTGGTTTTCGTATTATTTTGACAGTAGGTACATCCTGTATCATTTATGGTACTCTTTACAGAATCACCTTGTATATTATGTGACAATTTGCTTTAGGAAAACTAATATTCTGCATAAAAATAAATACTTTTACAGTAACATATACATTATACGTACTATAAAATCATTGACAGTAAAGCATTCACCGCAAGAAATTCAAAGCGATAAAATAGATCGCAATAAGCGCCGATTCCGAGATGCGTTTAAGCTGCATAAATGACTGGTTTGATGATTCTTTGCCACTTTCTGGTAACGTATGATTAGTAATAAAACTCGTAAGTAAGTATAACTTTCAGCAAAATATTAAAATCCAACCATACTTTTGTCTGATGAAATTGCTGTAATGGGAAGTGGAAATTGAGCTCGGCATTGGAATGTTCATGATTTCCCTGTGGAGAATGCATGTCAGAAGTGAACGGAACGGAGCATACGCTCCAACTCGACTGTTGTAAGAATGGAGCAAGAGAGTCTCATTGGTCGGGGGAAATATGGAGTAATATCACCTACCCAACATCTCTACTCTACCTTCTACAGATATGTACCAGTCTATACACACACTAGTGTTGTAACAGTGTCTCTCAAACAGCAACTCTACTTTTGTAAGAAATGTGTCAGTGGTCGGGGGTAATATAGAGTAATATCACGTATACCCTGCAACTCCATCCTTTACAGTGTAGTTTTCAGATTGGCTCAAGCAGTGCTCTCAAATATCAGTTTACTGTTGCAAGGATAGTATATCAATGGCTGAGAAAATATATCAACAAGCCGTGAGGTGGGTCGTTTATTAGGACTAAAGTGCGACCCTTGAGGTCCACACGACGAACTTCCCAGTTTGATAAATATTTAATAATAATAATTAAATTAGATATTACACAGAAAAGTAATCATTTTAATCATTAAAACATAATTATTATTTATTTTTAACAATAATTAAAAAAAAAACGGCCGAACCGATTTTTATAAAATTTATGTCGGATCAAAATGACGTTAATACGCCTCGATTGACACCCTTACAAAGTCGATATAATTTTTTATTCGCGAGATATTGTGTAAAATCTATTTTTTGGAGTCTATTTGGTTAAGAAAAAAGAACGGCTGAACCGATTTTGAAAAAATTTCTTTCAGATAATATTTACGTTAATACGCGTCGATTAGTACCCTAACGTAGTCGATATCATTTTTCATTCTCGAGATTTCGTCTTAGAAAGAAATGAACACATACGTACACACACAGAGAGACATCTTTCTAAAAATAGTGTAGTGACCTTGAAACATAAAGATTTGTTATACATTTTGATTTCGATTTTCGGACCCATTACTATAACTTCCAATGGGAAGTTAATAATATGCTAGGCGTTGTCCGTGCCTCTCATGATTTGGTCAATATCAAAATAAAGTGACAGCGGTTGAATGCTAAGTTAAGAGCTTATCTATATAGATCAAATGATAACATGCAGTCGGAGGAATACAATATTATATTATAGTAGCAAGTTGAACAGAAATATCTAATGCCTCAGATTCCATGGTATCATTATTGATCTTGTTTTTATCTTTTTAGTTTTATTTTTATTACGCAGCAGGTTTTTTGACTTTTTTTATTTTCTTGGGTTTTTCTTTCAAATTAGCCGAATAAAAACGATAAGTTTCTCGCAGAGCTTTTTAACTTTTTAGCGGCTATATTTGAGCCAGTAACAAATTATAAGTTTGGAAATTATAATAATTTATATTTACATTTCATATTTCTGAACAAGTTTAATAAATAATTCAATAAAATAAATTTTCTTGGTTAGACGCTGCTCAATTTATTATTCCTTTAACTTTAAACTGCTGGAATATATTTTGTATCGCGTACGAGATGAATCCCAACTTATAACAAACAGAAAATTACACTGTCCTGTTGTAAATACATATTTTTTCAAAGATGATTTCCTGCGTGAAAATTATTTTTAAAAAAAGGGGTGGGTCTCGGGACCCCCGACAGATGTGAAACATCAAAGAAAACGTTATTGAACTCGGTGGTATTCTCTATGTAGTAGGATATATTTTTTCAAAAGCAGCAACTAACTGTTATGCTGACGTAATCCTATATACTGCACTGTAACACACGCGGTTGCGGCGTTTGAGCACGCCTGAGCCAGAAACGCAACTAAATACACAGCGAAGTATCTATATTACATACCTATACGTGTATACATATACTTTTGCTTTACAGTACGTTCGTATGTATACTCTCTCTCTCTCTTCCCGTGCCCGAGCGCGCGGAAGCCGAGAGAGAAGTGCCGTAGTGGTGGGGAGAACAGCAGCGAAGGAGCGGACCAGAAATTTCGTTGCATATTTCCCCTCACGCGGCTGTTCACTGCCCGATATAGGATGCTTCACATCAAAAAACATGTCTGACACACAGATTGAAATGGGAGTGGAGTTGAGAATGAAAAGAAAACTTCAGTGAATTTGTTTTAAAACCACTGAAATATAAATTTACTGGTATTGAAACTTAATATACTAACATATAAAAAATCCTCTGGGATATTAATAATTGTGATAACAATCTATTTCATTCACTTTATGATCCTTCTTTGTTTCGATTTTCAATATTATTTTGTTACAAATGTTGAAAATATCAACATTTGTATTGTTGTACTATGTTGGATTATTTTAAAACATTTCATCTGATTGCACACTTGAGAAATTCTAAGATTTTTAAAATATATCTATACTTTATATAGTGCTTCTCAACCAGTGGTACATTTGATTTTCAAAGTAGTTCAAGAAAGCAAAAATGTAAGACACGCACACGACAAAATAGTATATTGTGTAATAAGTGTGCTAAATACATCTTTATGCGTCAGGCGAGATGTTTTCAGTACGAGTAGTAGGCGAGCGCTCACGAGCCTTTACGAGTGAGCATCCCGAGACGAATACGAGTGCTGAAAACATCGCGCCTGACGCATAAATATTTAGCACACGCGTTGCACACTATACTTTATTCAACACATGCATAGTTTTAGACTTTAATTGAATAATTTAATGTCACTGACATGCAGTCGGAGGCATAGTAGTAACAAATTGAACAAAAATACCTGATGCTATTACTATGCCTCCGACTGCATGTTATCATTTGATCTTGTTTCCATCTTTTATGTTCGATTTTTACGCAGTCGGGTTTTTTGTTTTTTAATAAATTTTTTATTTCCTTCCTTTTAGTTGAATCTACTCATCAAGCCTTTTAATTTGATACCCCACACACAAGGTTTTACCGATTTTTTGCGTACTGACAAAATGGCGTCTAGCGCCCGCCATATTGAGTTTTAAGTGACGTCATGTAGCCTATTTGAAATGTCAACAAAACCTTTCTTTTGTTTTGATTTTGATATCTATATCAATGTATTTAGAAGGAAAATTACTTTTGCATTCTGACAAAATGGCGTCTAGCGCCCGCCATGTTGAATTTTCCGTAACGTCATATACCCTATGTCATTCTGGGGATTCAGACGAATCTAATGACAAGCCGTCAAGCCGTTTAGGCTACAGAGCGTGATAAAGAAATATACATACATACATACACTCGAAAAACAATACCCTCCTTCTAGCGCAGTCGGGTAAAAAGGTTAAGTATAGCCCTGTTCTAGACTTTGTTTGAGGTTTGCATGCTGCACAAACTCTTTCAATAAATATCAATATTTGCATTTGCATTTATACATCATATCTAAGTATTGTCATTTTATTTTCTCAATAAAGCTGTTATTGATTTAAGTTTAGTTTGATTTAATATCATTTTACTGCATCCAAAATGAAGTCAGATTTTGACTGTACTACCCTCAAAATGTAAAGAAAAGTGGTTTTCAACATTTTTTATTAATGACAACTCGATTTATGAAATATGAACAAAATCGTTGGTGCCGTTTTCGAATTTCGTTCATCACTCTTATTTGGAAGAGTTGGGGTAAATAAAAAAAGTCCCATAGAAATTCTAAGTTTAAAATTTAGTTTCGATCCGTTGAACGGTGTGTCAGCTATGTGTTTGCATATACGAACGAACGGACATTTAAACTCGCTTTTTCGGTATACAGGGTGTCCCAAAAAGAATGTGGTATAAAGTAACAGCTGATTCCTTTCAAAAAAATATTGCGATAGACCCCAACATGTCTATTCCGAAAGCTGATATTAAAAGAGATACAGGGTGACAAAGTGAATATCATTTGAAACGCATCAAGGGCTTGAGAATAGCCGAGCGTGTAGCAATGCTGTTGTTTACATGGCGTTGCTATGGTTCCTCTATATTACAAGTTCCCAGTTCGCGGGTTCTAGCCCGAGAGCTGGTAAAAGTGTCAATTGGATTTCCAATTTATTATTAAAAAAAATAATAATGAATTGAAAATATGAATTGCTGCTAGGCCCAAATAACCTTAGCTGTGGTGGTCTTTAAAACACAATTTAACAATTTTTGAAACGCATCAACGCGACGTCGGGTTACCTGTCTTATATATCTTTTGTTTACTATATTACATATTGTGTTTATGAAGGTAATTTTTACTTCCCACCTCTACTATGGTAGGGAAGTAATGGATTTAGTCCGAAAAAAATATTTCGAGATTTTAACAGATTTCACGTTTTGAGACCCTAGCAATCGTTTAAGATCATTTTCTGACTGATGTCTGTATGTGTGTGTGTATGTGGTCAATTTTTCGCCTTCGATATCGTAAAAACGGAACAACATACGGGCATGTCGATTGTTCTATTGTGTTTATCAGCCTTTAACTTAGATCTGGTTAGATTTTGAGTCAAATCGGTTCAGTGGATCCTGAGATATTAAAAAAAACGTTCTCAATGTCACGTATTAACATAGGTAAAAAAAATATAAATGAATTCTAGATGTTATAATATGAAAAAAATGTAAATATTTTTTTTCTCTAAAATGTATAGTTTTCGAGAAAAAAAATATTTTACTAAAAAAAATAAAAATTGTACCTACGTAAATCAACCATGATTTTTGCTATATTAAGCTAGCCAAACAAAAAAGAGGGCCATGCTTTTTTCAAAGAATAAAAATTAAATTGTGTATTAAGGACCACCAACAGCTAAGGTTATTTGGGCCTAGTCAAAGATTAAAAAAAAAAGAGTGTTTATTTTTTGCAAATATTTACTAGGTGGGAAGTATAGGACTGGTCATCCGTCGAATTTTTTATTTTAAAATAATAAAATTAAAATAAGTAATTCAGCGGACATTTCCGAGTAAAAAACAAAGCAAATTTAAATTATTCCAACAGCATTTTTAAAAAACAAAATAATAAAGAAATCTGAGTATTGTGTATTTTGAAATTGCGCAATATTAAAATTAATCCACAAACAATATTTTAACTGGAAGTTCTCTGTTTTCAGAAGGTAAATTATGTATTATGTACTCTTGTGGGGGTATCGTACATTGAATATTATATATTAGTATAATGTAGTACATTTTATATAACCCTTGTTTGTATTAATTAATATATTCCAATCAGCCTTAATACCTGCACATAAATAGTGGGTGTGTTTGTTGGTCTCTTCTTTTTGAAAATTTCCACGCACTGGTTCCAAACGTTTCGACCCTTGTAATGCAATATTCTATTAAATAATCTATTTATTTACTAAAAAATCTTTGAAACAACGTCTGATCATGTTACAATTGCTAATGTTTCGCATTTAAAACCGCATTACATCGATTACTTTAAGTGCAAATATCTTGAAAAAGGTTACTCCTAGCCACTTTTACAAAGTATACCTTTTTTACGTAAAAATGACAGAAAAATCAATTTTTTAATTCAAAAAAATAGTACGAGTGCGTACAAAAAAGTTATGACTATTTGAATGAGTGAAAAGGTGTGTAAGTGGCGCCCCCTACAAGTAAGACCCATACCAAGGTCAGATTTGAATTTCTCATGTCAAAAAATCCTTATATACCAAATTTCATTAAAATGCCTAAATTATTTTAAAAGTTATTTAAGAAAATCAAAAATAAAAATTAAACTTTGACACCCTGTATCTCTTTTAATATCAACTTTCGGAATAGACAAGTTGGGGTCGATCGCAATATTTTTTTGTAAGGAATCAGTTGTTACTTTATGTTCCATTCTTTTTGGGACACCCTCTATAGTATAATAAGAAATATTAAGGATATACATAGTTTATATTATACTGGATTGGCGTCAGTTGTGAATTTTCATTTTTTATGTTCCCTTTAAATAACCGATACATTTACATTATTGTAAGTCTTTTATTTTTGAGATAGGCCTCATTATGCTTTAGGCCTTATTACCCTCCGGTTTAGAATATTGTTCAAAATTATGTACACTGTTCACAATAATTGTCTGTAGCATTATAATATAATATAGTTATTTATAACATTTTTGTTCATTTTGTTCATTTATTCAAAAAAATGCGTTCACATTATCACATCTGTCAATTCAACATAATTATTGAAAGACATATCACTTAAAAAACTATGCAAATTATATACACTACATTACACAAAACTAATTACTTTAGTATTTTTAGACAAACGAATATTCAAGATGTCCTATTTTAGACTACTAAATTATAACTGAACTCTCAGATATTATAATAAATTAAAGCAGAGACATTACGCAATAATAATATTATAGAAAGGACTTATCAAAGACTAAAGACAGAATAACTACGGTAATATCTCCTCTAAACAAAAAATAATTACGCAATACTTTTTAATAAAAATTATTAAAACTATTTAATATTTATATACAGGATGTCTCTGACTTAGCGTCCATAATTTCGAAAACATATTCCTTGCAGTGATGTTTTCAAAAGAAAACCCTGTATCGTTTTTGTCTCTTTCTGCGCTTTAAGCTATTTTCGCTCATTGATCATCTCCCCTTTGTTGAAGCGTATTAATATATACAGCGTGTCCCAAAAAGAATGGGACATTTATTAAAATTATTAAACAATATGTGACGTCACAAGTGCAATGATGAAATCATATTTTCGATAGCATCTCTTAAGTATAGAAAATATGCAATAACCTAAAAAACCTACATTTTATTAAAGCACCTTTGACGTTTAAGCAAGGCAACTTTAGCGGAATTTAATAAATCGTCCAATTTAATGAATCGTTCAATGTTTCTCAGATTTTAGAGTTTTGTTCAAATTGACGTATATTTTCGTTCATGTGAAACTGGTGAAGGAAATGTTTATCTGCTACCACATATTCCAGTGTCCTCTAGACTCCCACCAAAGATATATTATATATGTTACTGTGAATGATCGAAATTGGCGAATATACTAAAGTTCAAATATTTGGCTACTGGCCAATGACAAGTCAGACCACTTACATTAAAAAAGTCATGCTATTACTTTATTTCATAAGAAATACTCTCTCAGAATCCTTGTCATTAGTTCTGGGACACCCGTATACTCTGAACAGAAACTACAGAAATGAGGTTTTTTCATTTAAAATATTGCACTGTAATTTCGGAAGTCTATATTTCGCGTTAAGGGAGATTTTGTTGATTTAGGTTCACATAAAATTTTTTGATTACTTTTGGACCTGTGTTTGATTACTTCACGACGCTAACACCCTGTCCAAACATTTCAATTGTGTGTTATATCCTTTTACGACTCTCTAAAATATAAGATCCACTGTATTCAGGTATTCAAGAATGTGTGAAAATATTTTTATTACATTATAAAGCGCTGTATATGAAGCAGTTTACAAAACTACATTAGTAGCATTTTCCCTCATCGCACAGTTTCAACTCCAATGAGAGAAAGAGAAAAAAACTCCCTTGGTACCGCAGCCTCTAAACTGGACTGTCGTGGGTTCGAATCCCACCTGCGCTCATGGATGTTTTGTGATGTTATTTAGTTTTAAGAAAGTTGTTATTTAGTGTAGTTGAAAGACGCTAATGACCTGAGATGTCGACGCGTCTATAATCTACAATAAATAAATCGATGACGATATGTTTATTGTTTATTTTCACAACGCCGCTTTTGAAAATTCAATTTTGGGTACCTGTTTAGCGGGTTGAAACAGAGCGTTTTCATCTCTAGGGATGAAAATTTTCAGGCCGGTTCTCTCTGTTTTTTAACGTTGTTAAGAGGAAGACAGAGCGACTGGATCCGCATATAATTTTCGAAAACGTCAAATTAAGAAGGAGATAGAGTGATATTGAATCCGCATATAATATTTATAAACGTCAAAATGACAGACATAACCCCACATAAATCTGACAGATCTAATATTTTTGCGACTTTTTGGCACGCCCAAGTTGTAGATACCTCAAATCGAATTGTCAATAGAGTTGTTGTGAAAAATAATATGCAATTACTCGGTATGAAACTTGGCGTTTGCAACACATGTGGTTGCATGCCCTCGTACCTTGGGCAGCAAACTTCACACTGGTTGCAAACGCCAAGTTTCGTATCTTGTAATATATTATTTGTATACATAATATTTCGTTAATTTTTTTCTACTTTTACAGGCGTGTTCTGTGCCTTACACCTGTAAAATCGACTTTAAAACTGGTCGGAACAAATTTTATGTAACCGTGTACACAGATAGCGATACATAGTACAAAATGGAGAGAGAGAAACCTTAGATGTGTTGGTGCATTTTTCGGTCCTCTGGAGACATAAACACACAATTTGTTAATATTTATTTTAGCAACGCTGCCCCACGGTGGTTTGCTGTTTACCTTTAATAAAAACAACAACACACGCATACATAGTCAGTGGCGCAACATTATAAATAGTTATAGATTGTAGATTATAGACGCGTCGACAACTTAGGTCATTAGCGTAAATAGTTATAAATAGTTATAAATGCACCTAGTATTAAATATATTGTGTCCATTGGATTGTTCAATTTAGCAAATACTTTTAAAAATATGTCTGTACTTTATTAAACGCATCCGTAATACATAGCATAATAATGACAGTTGACGCCATTATCTTTTAAAAATTTGAACGGTGTTTTTTGGTATTTTTCAAGCTCACTATGCAATTATACACTTCAATCTATTATTATTATGAACGAATGATTTCTCCAACACGCCACTGTAATAAATGATATAAAATAGTGATGGGAGTATTCGAATGCTAGAATCGAGAAGTATCCGATTCTCATAAGTTCTCGGTGTTCTCGAATACTTTTTTGAAAGTATTCGAATACCGAGTTCTCGTAAGAAGAATTGCAAATAAACTGCAATCGAAGATTCGGCGTTCTCGGTTCTCGATTCCGGTACTCATCCAGTCAAAGTCAAACTATTTCCCACACATAGTGTAGCATAACTCACTCTGAATCGAGTGCAATCGGTACTAATCGGTAGAGTCCGTACAGACTATGGTATTATGACATTGTCGCGGTGCAAAGAAATAAGAATATCACAATATGAAAAGCGAGAACCGAGAATATTATGGAATAATATAGGTATTATATTATTCATAATATTCTCGGTTCTCGAATACTCATTCGATTCTTAAAAGTATTCGAATACCGGGTTTTCGATTCTTAAAAGAATTCGATTCTGCCCATCACTAATATAAAATAAAATATTGATTTCAAAACAGCAGAACTGAAAGGTATATCTATTATTTAATATCTGAACGAACTACCTTCTAGAATAATATGCTAATTAAAGTCTGATTATTAGTAAACGAAGCCCGTCTGCAATATGCAGTATCAATATAATACACTAATCAAAGTTAATTATCACTTAAAGAGAATAACGCAAAGAAGAACCGAGTTTTCATCAACCGTAATTTTTCTTTCTCTGTTTTCCCGTCGTTATTCCTTTCTGACCGTAAACGAGCTCAAACAAAGAGACAATAAACATGCGTTCATCGATGTGACTCCTCCACAAAGGTCCTCTCATAAACTTCACTCAGTGAAGTTTGGGTTAAAGGTTCTGCTAACATTAGAGACTGATGACTACTTCAGATATAAAGTTACATCTAAACTGGTTTTAATCACAGACACATAGACGCGACTTCTACGCAGCGTTATCTTATAAACTTCACATTGTGAAGTTCCGGCTAACTATGGAGGCTCATCATTACTTCAAATGTAAAGTCAAATCCACAATAGCTTTATTTACAAATATACATATACACACAGATTAAACTTCACTTAGGGAAGTTTGAGTAAAAAATCAAATTAACATCAAATATAAATATTATTTGAAATTAGTACGATTGTTTTAATGTATAGATTAAAAAAAAACTTTTTAACAAAAAAAAACCTCCTTCAAAAAGCGACTAAAAAGAGGAAAATAATGAAATTTTGAGGTCTGCGCCAATTTAATAAAATATGAAGTCGATTAAAAAGTATAGTATAGTGATTAATATCTTCTTTTAAACCAACTTCATATTTTATTAAATTGGCGCAGACCTCAAAATGTCATTATTTTCCTATTTTTAGTGGCTTTTTGAAGGAGGTTTTTTTTTTGTTAAAAAGTTTTTTATTTTTTACTTTTTAGTGTCAAAAAGTGACATTTACCTTAAAGGAATCACACGCCGTTACTCACTTTTATTAAACCGACTTTCTTACGCTGTCTGATGTGTCAAAAAGTGACATTTACCTTAAGGAGTCACACGCCGTTACTAACTTTCATTAAAATCAGCCGAACTACTGAACCGATTTTGATGAAATTTCTATGGGACCAATCTGAAAGTATATCCTTTCAAATAAAAAAAATTTTCCAAATCGGTTTATAAATGACAGAGTTCTGAGGTAACAAACATAAAAAAAAATACAACCGCATTGAGAACCACCTCCTTTTTTTGAAGTCGATTAAAAAAGGCAGCCAAATTTCATTATTCACATATTAGAGAAAAAATCATTTTAATCAACCTATGTCACAGTTTCTGACTGTGACACATGTTGAAAAAAATGATTTTTTTTCAAATATGTAAAAAATAAAATTTGGCTGCCTTTTCCAATTAAAAATATATCTATCAAATATAAAGTCACATTAATATTGTATTTATTCACAAACTTAATGATGTGGCTTTTACAAAAGTTACTTCATTAATTTCACTCAATGAAGTTTGGGTCAAAAATTGAGCTAATATTGGACATTACTTTAGAGATAAAGTCACATCCATATTGGTTTTGTTCACAACACATCGATATGTGCTCGTACAAAGGTTATTCCATAAATTTCGTCCCTGAGTAAAGTTTAGATTAACAATTCTGCGAACATTAGAGATAGGATTAATAATAAGTTAAAAAATTTGAAAAAAAACTTTTTTGTGAGAAACATAACTATTTTTTTATACATATATTTTCTACAAAACATTAAAAATCAGATTCATATTTTAGAAAAAAATCTTGTTTGAGGTTTTCCATGGTTTCCCTCAATAATTCCAGATGAATATCGAGATGGTTCCTTAATCAAGGCCATGGCCGACAACCTGTCAAACTCCTATGCTCTCAAAGTTGCCTACCTTATCCTAATGTCCTATAATTCCTCCATTCGCACATTGCTATTAAATGAGTTGAAGTATAATAAAAATGTATAAAACGGGAAGTGGTAAAAATAGAAAATAGTAATGGTGCGAATGGCGTCTGTTATGACATAATGTCGAGAAACGGACGTTAAACGCATTATTATTATTATTATATTTTAGAAAAAAACAGTCATATTAGATGTATTTTACTCAGTACCAAGTTTGGTAGTACATTATATACTTAGGTACTTTAAATGGAAACATAGCAATCTTGATTTATAAGAATTTCAAAAACTATGTTTTGGAATAAATTATTCATCATATACTTTTGAATCATACTGTAGTTGAAACCCTTATTGTTTGTCAAAGTAAAAAGAATGTGGATGCACCTTTAATTAGACTAAAAGCCCTATTCGTCGTAACATAGCCGCTATTATTTTCAACAGACAAATCCTTCAGAAGAATGTGTTTTTGCTCCGATCTCAGCCGATGGTGGAAACGTCACATGCTCTCCTCCTCCCATTGCTCATTCCCCCCACTCATCCTCTTTTTCATCCCTTTCCTTCACTCTATCGACGAGTGATAGGTTATATTTTTTCGGCCATTATTTCTTATTCTCCAAGGAACAATTCATTCCGTTCACTGAATATTTTTCATCATTAAGCAACATTTGTAAGTATAAATTGGACTCTTTTGATGTGCAATTACGTTTTGATATTGATTATTAATTACCGATCAATATATTGGCGCCAGAAAGTTGATCTCAGCTTTTTAAGGCTGCAATCTTGTTTTTTAACTGACTTCCGAAGGAAGATAATGTTTTTCGGGTGTATGTATTTAACTCGTACGAATAACATAACCAATAATAATTATGAATAGATGTTTTTTTGATCGATTGAATGTGTCTGTATTTTTTGCAAATATTATTGATCACCTCTTTCTTCATTGGACACAAAACTAAAAGTGGGTTAAAACGTTGACTTGATATATTGTTTATTTATTTTTAAATTTTCTACGCAGTATAAAAATATCAGATTATACAACGATTATTAATAATTCTGTTGAATGATTTTATATTTCTATAAAGTTTTGACATGGCTGATGGGGGAAGTGTAGCCTAATGGATAGCGTATTTGGTACCGCAGCTTCTAGACTTGACTGTCGTAGGTTCGAATCTCACCTGCGCTCATGGGTGTTTTGTGATGTTATTTAGTTTTAAGAAAGTTGTTATTTAGTGTAGTTGAAAGACGCTAATGACCTGAGATGTCGACGCTTTTATAATCTACAATAAATAAATAGACATGGCTGATTATATCAGTAGATGTAGAGACCAATAAACCGAATATGTATTAAAAAAAAATTCTAAAGTTCGTCTACACTAGTGCTAAAAATTAATAAACTAAATAAACTAACTATACTAGCCCCGTAAAATGTCAGAACGCTCAATTTTAAAAACTTCTGAAATAATGGTGGTAGTGATGTGTCATTCATGGATGATTCGCTTCAATATGAACGATTCCTTCTAGTACGCCGTGAACAAACAACATGTGGATATTTTTTTGAATAATTTATTTATTTATTTTTCTTTTGAAAATGATGTACGGAACTCTCGGCGCATGAAGTACGTTCCTATTAACTAGGTTTTATCACGGTTTGATCATTTCCAATTTTCAATAGTATAAATTATACAACATCACGCTTTAAGTGCAATATAAAAATATAAATTTGTAGAGACCTCGTATAAAATATTCATAACTTAGTCTTAAACGAAAAACAAAATGAATTATTAAAAAAGATTTTTAAAGAGAAGAATGCGAATAATTCTAAAAGTACAAAAACTTTCCTCTGTATAAAAGTTAATTTTTAATTCTCATTAAAGATAATACCGCGGAAAATAACTTCATAGAAGAGATGTTTGGAAAGAGCTTAAGGCTTTTAAAATTGAAAAGAAGAATATTCTTTCTTCCTGTCTGGTGCACAAATGGAGAGACGATAAAGGCCTTTCAATACTGACTATGTAAATTGTTCAAGTATTTTAAGTATATAAATATGGAAGCGACCGTATTTAAGAAATAAATTAGCATTGCTTACTCATCGAGGTGCAGTTCTTTTTCCCAGAATTGTGCAAGAACCAATTTACTTAATCAATACGGTGAAGTTGACGCTGTGTTATTTACAATTGCATTATTTACCAAACTTTAAAATATTGGTTTGTTATAGAGATTAGGGGTGGCCAATTCCGTGGCTTTTGAGACACGCTACAATAATCGAGGCAAGATTGAGGAGTCGTATCACTTTTCGAAGTCCTGCCTGTTCCACTGCCAACTACAGCTATGTTAAGATGTTAAGATCGTTCTTAGTTTTAACGTTAGCTTTACTCTTCGTGTAAACATGGTATATGATGCCTTATCTAATAACAAAAACAATTTTTAATTTTTTGTCTATATCATCATCAATCATCAATACATATATATTGTTACGGATTACCCTGTATATGAACGGCGGACAACAGTTCAAAGAAACGGGGGTCCGCATGCTGAACAACGAGTACCTGCCCGAATGTTCTAGAGAACGCGAGAACGTACTAGGCTGGGCCGCGCAGGGTATATAAACAAGCCGGTACGAGTGAATGGGGATCAGTCGACGGTGTCACGCAATCGGCAATCAGTGAATGGTGAGTCGTGCCATTAAGCGGATCAGTGATATAAATATTGATCAGTCAACGGGAATCAGTCAGTGTAGATTGTACTGTGACAGTGTTGAACAGCGAAATAAATCTGATATAAATACAGTGACATAAATAATTACAAATAAATAATCCTTGTATATATAGTTATTTGTTAAGTGTTATTTAAGTGACTCGTTTAGTTCTATAATTATCGTTTAAGTTTTTTATGGTTAGAATTGACTTTTCGTTGTTGCATTCATTGTTATTGTATTTTTAATTATTGTAAATAAATATTTATTCCGCCAACTCAGAAAACAGTTTTGTAACAATATTATTATAAAACTGTAACTACTGAACGGATTTGGTCCGGTTTTCACTATTATATAGATTGATTCAAGAATCACTAAGAAAGTTTAGATGTATAATTGAAATTAGCCGGTTCAGTTTCGTCCGGCTGAAAATCGGGGGTAATTTCAGAAATTACTGAACTGATTTCAAATTTTTTTTCACTGTTTGATAGGTGATACTTTGCTTAATAAATCATAAATTCATTTGCATCCGGGCGAAGCCGAACTGGGCCGTTAGTTATAAAAATAAAAGTGCTATAGAATCGTCTGTGATATAATTTTAGTGAATTAACTTCAATTTCTGACAAAAATTCAAAATGTTAATTTAAATTCTCATCGAAAAACGAAGAGCTTAAAAATATCTGCATATGCTTCCTTGTACCTACTTGGAAACGAGACTCAAATAAAAATAATTATTAAAAAACGTCTTAGATGGAATCCTACTATTAAGGAGATAAGAGAAACGTGTATAAAGAGATTCTTAAAAGATTTAACAAAAGTAAAAACACGCATTTAGGAAAACCTTTTATAAAAAATGAAGTTAAATGGTGTACAGTTCTTAAACTAGATCCTATTTAATTATCAGCGACTCCATTGTCAACGCTGTAATTAAATAACAATGAGAAAAGCACACAATTGTTTAAGTAGAGGAGAAACTTCTAACATCGAAACTTTTTGTTTTGTATCGACCTAGGTAGGTGTGTAGGTCCTATATACAGGTGGTGACCGTGACTGGTACACATAGGGATTTAACCCATAAAATCAAACTTTCGCGATTTCCTGCTTTCCTAATTATTTTAGGAAAAATATCTTCAAATAATAGTTTTAGGGCATAAAATTCTGCATCTAAATCATTAAACAAAATTAATTTTGCATGCTTTGTAACGGCAGAAATTTGATATGAAAATGCAATTACCTCAAAAACAGATAGCGATAGCCATGGAATTTGAACAAAATGATGACGTTTTAGCTGTCAGAATAATTTCTAATCATTTTGTTCCATGGCTATCGCTAAAGGTGTGTAAGTGGCGCCCCCTACAAATAAGAGCCATACCAAGGTCAGATTTGAATTTCTCATGTCAAAAAATCCCAATATACCAAATTTCACCTAAATTATTTTAAAAGTTTTTTAAGAAAATAAAAAATAAAAATTAAACTTTGACAACCTGTATCTCCTTTAATATCAACTTTCAGAATAGACAAGTTGGGGTCTATCGCAATATTTTTTTGTAAGGAATCAGCTGTTACTTTATGTCTCATTCTTTTTGGGACACCCTGTATATGTTTGTAAGTGCGCGATTTTTTCAGAAACTCCACTCCCGATTTTTATGATTCCTTTTTTATATACAGGGTGTTCCATAAAGAATGCGCCAAAAAGTAATCCTACATTCTAGACATAAAAATAATAAGATTTAACCCAACTTGCCTTATAAAATTCGAGAAAAAAATGGGGGCATAAATGTGATCCAAATAGGCTGCAACTAGCGCCCTCTTTTTAGAAACTCAAATCTGTTTAAATTTTATTTTTGCCTGCCTTAAAAAACCCATGGGTACCAAATTTCAACTAGATATCTCAAAAACTGTTCAATTTATTTAAAGAAACTAAAATATAAAATCTAACTTTAACAGCCTGTATATCCAAAACGAACGACATTTTTATAAGGCAAGTTGCGTTAAATCTTATTATTTTCATGTCTAGAATACAGGTTTACTTTTTGGTGCATTCTTTACGAAACACCCTGTATAAGGCATATTATCATGGGGATGGTTTCATATAAATTTTACTTAAATCGGTTTAGTAGTTCGACAGATTTTATAAAAAAGTGAGTAATAGACTGTACCACCGTTAAAAAAATTTTTAAAAAAATAGAACCTCCTTCAAAAAAGCCACTAAAAAGAGGTCGGCGCCAATTTAATAAAATGAAAGTAAGTAGATAGGTACATAAAAAGTTTTAGCATTTAAATTGGCGCCGACTTCAAAATTTTATTATTTTTCTCTTTTTTCAGTGATTTTTTTAAAGGGGTTCTTTTTTTTTTTAAATTTTGTCTGATGTAATTGTTTTGTTATTCGCTTGCAAGACATAAGCACAAAAATCTGGTAAGTACACAAAATCATGTTGCGTATAGTATAGCTACCTATATGGCTATAGCTTCTAAGTGCTGACCTGTCTGATACAATTAAGCTGAACTAAATTATCTAGCTATATCTAGTGAAACTTTTCAACAAGGTATATTGCGTACTCTACCAGCAAAGGTGTATTATATAGCACTAGCACAGAAGAGACATCTTACAGAAGGCACACTCTATCGGTACCTTTGATCTAATATATTATTACGCTATTTTCTGCACAAGTGACTGATTTATTTATTGTTGATTACAGACGTTCGACAACTAAGTTCATTAACGTTTAAATACATGATAACATATCAAATCTCTATATTATTAAACGAGCAAATCTTGTATATATGTACCTATATAAATATTTTCTCGAAAACGGCTCTAACGATTTTGATCAAATTTACCGAAAAGGGGTTTCGGGGGGCAAAAAATCGATCTAGCTAGGTCTCATTATTATTCGGCAGATTGAAATATTTATCGAATTTAATAATTTATGTCTTAGAAAAATTAATAATCATTCCGTTACTACTTATAACAGCCCTCAGTAAATACAATATTAATTAGTTAGTTTATTTTCAATATATTGTGAATATTTAGAAGTAAACAAAGGCTGCAAAGTTTGTTTTTTTTATTAAAACTCTCAAAGTTTGTCGATGGTCTGTAAATGGCAATTCAGTGAAATCATTTTAACAAATTAGACAAAGAGTTCAATTTGTATATCAGACAATACAAACAAGTAGGTATAAAAGAACAATAAAACTGACAATTTAAAATGAAATGGTAGGTCATCTAAATGAACTGTTTGTTTTTAAATAAGCTTTATTCAAACAAAAGATCTTTTAATGAATTAATTTCTGTAGGAACATGTTGGGATGTACAATAGTCTGTTTCACTTCAAAGTATAAGGTACATTCGAATGCACAAAAATCTGGATACTACACAATCCTCAAAGACCCATTAAGGTACTATAGAGATTATTTAAAATGTCCTGAACGGCAATAAAACATGCAACAAACAAAGCTACAGCTTTTAATCATCTTTCGTCGTTTTAAACAAATCATATGCAAGAAATCCGAAGGTACCCACCTTCTATTGACTGTCAGGAGTACGAAATTGAAGAGAGAAAGAATACCCTGTAGCGTTCTTTGTTTTAGAAATATTATTTGTAATGGAAATAGGGGAAGCGGTTAACATGTGGAACATGTATAACTGTCAAATTGGTTGAGGCTTTCGCGCCCAGTTGATGAGCTGGTGTTGTCCTGATTCGGGTCTATAGGCCGTCGTTGGTTGGAATTGCTTCCTAACGTTTCGTTAGCACGAGTGGCGAGCTTCTTCAGAGGTCCTTCCATCTCCGATGCTGGATTCTACATCCAGCATCGGAGATGATTATACATGTTCCACATGTTAACCGCTTCCCCTGTTTCCATTACAGATAATATTTCTAAAAGTATGAGACATTAGACGTAATTCACGTCATTGGGTTAAACATAAACAGTATGAGATAGTTTATTAACCTTTAAGAAGTTAATTTAGAGAAAGTTGAAGAATACTGTAAAAATATTTTAAAAATCTTTCCGCGAGCGATCGAAATTCAAATGCTGCTGATCCCTTCTATTGACCTTTTATAGTTTAACTGTTTCAAATTAAAGCATCAATTGATTTTAGTTGATGTTTCCGTATAAATTCTGGATTCCTACCGAATTAATTTTTATAAATATGAATAAATGATGAAGGTATAATATATACTATCTCTGAGGGTACAAATTCTTCCTTTAATAGGAATTATACTTGAGTGACTATAATTATTTTATTAGGTCAAAGCACTTCAGATATTTGAAATATTTATAAAGTCCTTCGCGGAAGGCTAGGCTAGGTAAAGAGAAGTTAATAAAAAGTTGATACATGAACTGTGGGTGGGACACATTCACGGTATCTTGATAGAATGAGAAATAGCTCAGATGTTCGCTGCGTGTCGCCTGAGGCCCTTGCTACTACTGCCTACATATATACATCCATGCATAATACATAATATGCAGTCGCGGTGAAGAGCAGTGAAGTCGCGCATATTTTCAGTTTATTCAGATCAACCTACGAACAAAGCCTATATCGGAGAAAATATGCTTTATATCGTAGGATAACAAGGAATAAAAAGTTAGGTGTAGAGAGTTCTTCAAATAAGAGATGAGACACCAGGTGATGATTTTTGAATGATGCATTTGGTCCTTCGACATATGTGTTATTATTTAATCCGGAAATAAACAACTTTGTAGTAGTAAAGGGTTTTTCAATAAGGACATAAGAATTTTGTATTTAAACAAAACACAGAATAATTGAGATATCGGGTTGAAATTTATTCCAGGTGTAGTACACATGTTACAATTATGTATGGAATTCGACGTCGTTCATATGACCACCACGAGCACGACGGCAGCGATCGATTCTTTGGATCCAATTTTCAATCACTCTTTCACACATATCAGCTGGAATGTTGGCAATTTCGCGTTCAATATTGTTCCTGAGCTCCTCTAACGTTGTTGGAATATTGGAATAAACCTTTGACTTAAGGTAACCCCATAAGAAAAAATCCAACGCCGTCAAATCGGATGAGTGAGGTGGCCATTCAACTGGACCATTTCTCGAGATTAAACGATTACCAAAGTTGCGACTACCGACTCAGAATTTCGGTAGTAAGTTTTAACGATTTCCAAACGTTGCTCGTCCGTGAACTTCACCATGATAAAAATGTAAGCCTTGACTGACGTTTTGACTTTGACAGATCATAAAAAAGTGTGTAGGTTATGTTCCGTATTATAAAACAAAATTGTTATGTCCTTATTGAAAAACCCTTTAGTAGTAGTTTATTAAAGGAACCGCTTCATGTAAGTTTATAAAAAAATAAAACAGTGTACATACCAAATTACAGCTAAAAATTGGTGGTATAATCGAAAAGATGCTTACCTGAAACAAAAAAAACATTATATGAGTAAATCGATCAAGGAATTAGTCGAAATCTTATAATACTGAGACAAAGGAATTATTGCTACATTTTATGTTAACTAGTTACCGAGTTCGACTTCACTCGGGTGCAAATAAATATTTTGGCTCACTGATTATCCCCCTTTTTGTCGTAGCGTTGTATACAGCCTATGTTATCCGTCCAGCTATAGGTAGGCTTTTAAACAGTGAAAGAATTTTTCAAATCAGTCCACCGGTTCACGAGTTTATCATATACATACAAACATACATAGTACATACATACAAACATACATGGTACATACATTACGGCCCGACATACACTGTAAGAAATGAGAAGACTGATTACATAGATTATCGATGGTCCATTTGTAGCCAGTGATTAATCTGGTAATAGGCACACAAAGAGACAATGGCGTCGTAAACAGGTATCGCCACATCACGTAAATTCCATATAAACACATTGTGCATGCGTGGTTACTAATTTTACATTAATTTGTTTTGTATTCATTCATTTTATATATGTAACTATACATTTTATTTTGTAATTTTTACACACTTTACTGAAATATTACACAAATTATGTAATTTTAATTTACTTTATGTAAAAATCACAAATTTGTTTAACTTTACAGTAAAAGTCCAAGTTTTTATGAAGTTTTCTGTGTAAAAATAAATAATAATGTAAAATCACTTAGAAAATCGAGCGAATTCTACCTTAACTTTCAAAGTATTTTTACATCCATTTTTTACAGTGTACGCTACAATTTAATTAATGGTAGAGATTAATAAACCACGAGTAAATTATGAACAAAAGGAAACTTATTCCTAATTTTGATTTAAAATAAGCTCAAAAAGAAATTTTGAAATATATATTAAAGCTCCACTACAAAGTGTTGTTCTTCGTAACATCATATAACATCCAAGTATGGAGAACGTACTTTTATACTATTTACTATATTTACACTCTAAAACTAAGAAAACGGTTGTTGAAAAATACTGTGTTGTATATAGGGCATGCAAATATTCGGATGTTTCAGGTATTCGAATATTCGCTCAAATTTTAGCCAATATTCGAATATATTCGAATATATTCGAATAATTGGTAAAAATAATAAAAACACTGGAACTTCAATAAATGACTTTTAATTATTTAAAATCAACACGCCTGCTGCACGTCCATAAATCCAATCAATATTTTAACAACAAAAGCAGCTTACTTCTAATTAAAAAGAGATCAAATAATCATTTTTACTTTACTTAGTTACGTAAAAATTCAGATCAAATCAACTAAATATTAGAGCGCACATAGCTTCCGAGAACCATAGATCAAATGAACATATTTAAGTAATCAAAAAAATTCAAAATTCTTTCTTTCTGTTTTTCCTATTCAAACAAAAATATTAAATGAGCATCTAAGACGCATTTTTATTAATTAGTACCACAAAAGTGTGGGATATTGCTCCCCTATAAAAAAAATACTTCACAAATAAATAATACGTCTATTAGCACGTGCGAAGAGCAAATCAAGCAATTAAGTACACGTACGTAACGTAACGTAAGTAAATAGTTATATCAAATAAACATGCAATAATTAACAAACAAAAACTTTCCTCGCCCCGTTTCGATTCCCCTCCCACGCCCTAGCGCGAACTTAGAGCTAGTGTAGCGTTTGTAAGATGTTTTAGCGCCGCCGTAAACCGTTTTTAAACAATTTTAATTCTTAACAAATAATTCGAATATATTCGAATAATAGGAATTACTATTCGAATAATAAATGCAGCCGAATATTCGCTTTATTCGAATATTCGAATATTCGAATTGCATGCCCTAGTTGTATACCCATGTAAACAATATAAACTATGTATAATTAGTGAAATTAACACTCAACTCAAGATGTTATATTATGATATCACACTTTGTGATCACATGATTTATGTTAAAATTCATTCATGCTTTAAAATTATTTATTTGCTTATACCATTAATAAATTTCAACAAGTACTATTTTTCTCCATTTTTTCAGTAGTTCTATAAAATTTAAACCTCTATTAGTAATGTAATTAATACTTACTCACGTAAAAACAATTTGTCTTAATGAGCAAATTTGTATTATATAAATCTTGCAAATATTTTTATAAATAATTAATCTTTTTCTATTTATCATTAATTTCACATCTGATGTCAACAAATGTCTCAAATTAGTATTATTTCCCAAGATAATGCAAGTTTTAGGTAATTTAAGATTTATGCATCACTTTGTTTTATCGTCTAAAACAGGCTTCATACACACTCGATTCGAGTAATTATGTTTGTGTTTCTCTGCACACTCGATTGAAGTGAGCAGGCAACACGTGTATAGTGTATAAGTACATAGATAATTTTGGTCAACCCTTGATCTAAGAGCTCATTGATGACGTCGCACATATGACGTGTGTATGCTATGTATCAAGGCTAGCTGAAGCATGAATATGCATTAACATCGGCTGTTGCCGCTAAGCGACATGTAGACCCGATCTCTGTTTGCCGCCGGAGTAACAGAACTGGCTTTGCATCTGTTTATTTAACCTTACCATAAATTACATTAATTATAGGGCTTGAGAATAGCCGAGAGTGTAGCGGCGCTGTTGTTTACATGGCGTTGCTATGGTTCCTCTATTACAAGTCCCCAGTTCTCGGGTTCTAGCCCGAGAGCTGGTAAAAGTGTCAATTAGATTTTCAATTTATTATTAAAAAAAAAAATAATGAATTGAAAATATGAATTGGTGCTAGGCCCAAATAACCTTAGCTGTTGGTGGTCTTTAAAATACAATACAATACATTAATTATAACTGTTTTCTGATAGCGTACGTACTTGTGCGTTACATATAGCGCTACGTTATATCAAACGTAAGCTCGCAGCAAAAGACCGTATTTTTTTACAGAACCGGCAAGCTAGAGAAAACTATTTAACTTTGGCATATCGGTTGTTGAACGTGTTAATTTGAACATACGGTTTTACATGTAAAATTAAAACAGACGCTAATGACCTTTGTTGTCGAGCGTCTATAATTCACGATTCATTCATTCATGTAAAATTAATATAGCACTATTTCTGTTTTCCATAAGAAAAGAATTTATTTTAAAAAATGTATAGAATTCTGATTTGCAGTAATAAAAAAGAAAATTACAGTTTAAATTTTAAATTTTTGTCCATTTTTATAACTTCTAGTTTCGTGCTGAATGGGTTTTCTTTTTAATGACATTTATAGGTTAGTGCGCTTCTAATTAATAAATAATAAACAGTAGCTGGTAAATAATCTTATTTTTGTTATATTTTCATTTGCTGTTCGTAATGCCATGTTGTAGTTATAAGATCATAAATTTAATTGAACGAATGAATTACATAGAAAATCTCTCACAAAAGAATTTATTTACAATTTGGTTTTTTCATGCTGCAATTAGGTTTTCGAAATATGAATTAGACGTGTCGAAAAAGAAGTGTAAAGAAAAATATGTTTGCATGGTGTGGGAACGGGTTCCAGTATCTTCATGTGGTGGACAGACGGGTATCCATTTTGAAATAACCGATGAATAGAATCTGTATGTAGAGGGGAAAATTAGATTAGATTGTCGATTATAGACGCTCAACAACTGAGGTCATAATCATCTATAAAGGGGAAATTTGGTGTCTATTCTTATGGGATAATTAAAATTTATATTTAAAATATGGTTAAGTTCAGTGGTTTACCTATACCAGGGGTCGGCAACCTGCGGATCGCGAGCCGCATGCGGCTCTTATGATGTCAAGATGCGGCTTTCCAGTTCCATGCGCAAATATTAATAATTATATAATTTTATTTTCAAAACTTATAAAAAATATTATACTGCGAAAAAAACTTTAAACAGAATAAAAACACTCAACAGAGAACAGTGAGAATAGGTGGAGTTGAGAGTATACGGACAGCTGACATTTTTTAAATGTGGCAACACTGTTCTATTTGTTTAGTTATAATCCTAATCAAATACCATAATATTGAAATAAAAATGTTAGTGGCTCTTTAAAAACATGGGAAATTTTGTAAATTGTAACTTTTGGCTCTTCCGTCTCAAAAGGTTGCCGACCCCTGACCTATACTTATATATTATGATCAATTTTTACAGGATTTGAAAATTTTCATTAATTCTTTTAAAACCGTTCTTCCATGATGTTTATTTGTTTGTAATCTCACATTTAAAAATAGAATTAAAAAAAAGAAAAAGAATCAATATATTAAGCTCTTGAGTTTCAGAATAAAATTTATGTATTCCCGTGGCACCCCTTTTGATAATTTGATTAATTTTTAATATTTTTCTCAAAGTTTGAGAAAGCATTGCAAATTCGCTTACAAAGTTTCAGAATTTTACAATTTCTGATCTTAATGCAAACTTATCCCAATTGACTCTTCAACTTTAGAATATATCTTTTGTACCTCTGTACCTATACTCTTATTGTCGATTTGAATTTTTAAAACGTTTTTTCCAGAACTTGCCAACATTTGTGAATTCACTTGAAAATTTTAATAATTTTGACCCCACGCTTTTCTGAGCCAGTGTGCGAACTCGGGACGAAAGAGATAGGCGATGAGAAACGAAGCTAATAACACGGTCCTGGACATCGGAATCTCTGGTGGATGTGCATGATTGGATTACTCATTAGACGGAAAGAGCAGATGGGATTGACAATGTATATACAGTGCGTATTTATTAGGCACAAATACCAACACGCACACATCTACACGCATAAGCCTTCAGTTCTACAAGGCTTAATACTGTGGCCCTGTGCCCTTTTCAATACCGTTATACAGATTGGGACAATTACCTACGCTTGAATTCAACTACCTGATTTTTGATTTATTTAATTATTGGCGTACCAGCTTTTCAGCCCGAGTAGAGTAGGTTTGACAACGAAATAATCTACTATAAAAAATCTCTCATTTGATCACTTTGGTCGTCGAAGAAAAGTTTGGTTGAGGATCAATAGTAAAGCTTTACCAAAGTTATGCTTGTGGCCAAAGTTTCGAAAAATATATTTTTATCAGGGTCTCAAACTAGTTTAATGAAGGTAAATTGTACTCATCCTAAATACATGATCATTTTTTTGGATTTATTCAACCTTCAGATAAAAATTTTCAAAATACAAAGATTGTAGCAACCCAGAAAAATGATCATGTATTTAGGACTAGTACAATTTACCTTCACTCAACTAGTTTGAGGTCCTGATGATGAAAATATATTTTTCGAAACTTTGGTCACAAGCGTAAGTTCAGTGCGAAATGAAATTAAAACATATTAATTTGCAAGCAAGTTAGCAACAGATTGTTGAAAATGTTTGTATAAAAAATCTTATTCCCTGCGTGTGTCAACTTGAAACTTGGTGTAAATAATCTTCAAAACAAATAATAAAACACGTATTTTGGGATTTTTCAAGATAACCCTTAAGGGGGGGTGCAACGGGGGGTGTTGAAGTTTGTATGGGAAGGCATACAAAAACCGAAATATACGTGAGCGGAGTCACAGGTAACAACTAGTTAATACGTATAATTCCTAATTTTTCATTAATCCGATATATATAGGGTGTATCACAGGATTGAATACATAGAAAAGTAATGAGTGCAACAAGGAAAACATAAGTAAAATGAGTAGCATGACAAAGATAAAATACACATGGCTAGCTTAACTAAATTAATTATCATGGTTTTTGCATGAATAGAGGGCAAAGCTCTGATCTTAACTAATTTGTACTGTGTACTTTTCCCTATGTTCGGTTTCCTGTGATACACCCTGTATTTTAGGTTAAAAACGAAACCAGAGATTTAAAATAATAACATATAATGACATCAATCGAAATTTTATCAATTTGTGCTTATTCATGATAATATAAACCTTCCAACTGGAGCGAGAATGAGATTCCGAAATAGGCACTTATTTAAAAGGTTATTTTTTATTACGCTATCATAACAAGCTGCTGTCATTCCTGAGCAACACCGGGTAAGTAAGGCTAGTTATTCTAAATGGAATACGTTATTATGGAACACCATGTACATTATCCCTCCCCCCACATATGATTGTATATCACAGATATGCCCCACTGTTTTATTTTTAAATTAGATTAAAACGTCAACGGATTACTGTTTGTCCAAATGAAAATACCCATAAAAATAACACAATATAAAATACGTTTGTTATTTTATAGAAAAAAGTCAATATGAAATGAAAATATTATATTTCATTTGAATATAAATACAGTTTTGTTTACTTTAAATATACCGACATAATATATCTCTCAGTTTTGTCAACAAAAATAATTATTATAAATGTAAATATTTTTTATCCGTTTATTGTGTCCATGGATGAATTCACTGCATCACGTTTATTTATTTAATTAATATTGTAATTAAAATAATTTATTTAATATATTTGTAATGCCAAACTATCCTTTGTAAAATATTCAAAACGTCCATATGTAATTTCATAACATTATGTAGGTTTGTTCCACATTAATAAATATTTTTTTTAGTGTTTGCTACAAAGCTTGTACATTGTACACATGTTTGACACAGAATCCGCAGTTAGTATAAAGGGTTGTTCCGGACAATCGAGTGTAAAGATATTATGTTATTTTAATACGAAAATATTAGTTTTAGGTATGGACAACCCTCAATAAAAATGTTAGTAAATATCCTAAAGAATACAATTCCAGCAAAAAAATAACCTCGTTATATTTAACAATCAAAAGTTACACGTGATTGAAGTTAGGTAAAAGAAGTACATTATTTTGAACACCCTGTATAATAAATTTATTTATTTAGGATAGACATTGATTTGTCTGTCCATTATCTAGTGATCCTCAAAATTTCAGTTTGATAAAGGTTTCTGTTTTGGCTATGTCGAATTTTAGGTAAAGGTCTGCGAGTGCCAACAATTTCTAAAAAACGTGAATAACTCAAAAATTACTGAATTTTCGAGCATGGCTTCCCTTACAATTTCTATTCACATTTAGGTGCAGAATTGAAAAAAACAAATAAAAACAGGGTGCTAGGTTAAAAAATACATAACTTTGATCTGCCACGCTTAAATTGGACAGGCTGTATAATTGAAAATATTTTTAGGTTATACACCATTAAAATTTATACAACTTTTGTATTTAAACTTCTTTTCTATCTTCACCCAAAATTAATATATCGGCCGACAACGCAAGTTTTGGACACCCTGTAGAAATTATATAATATCATGAAGAGAGCAGCTCTCTGTTTATGTGTAAAAAAACAAATTCTCAAAATACGGAATACCCTGAATATATGAAATATGTAAAATAAAATGAATGAATTATAACTGTAATATACATAAAGTGAAGAATAAATTATATCGCTAAGACAGGCCTAACAAAAGTGATTTCTGCACAATTTCCTTTTTAAAAAGCCGTACAACGTCGTTTTTTTTCAAAAAAGGAATAATATACATAATTCTTATTCAACGGCTTTGTGGAGGAGAAAAGTAGAATGCATAAGAAGGAAAATGCAAAAAGACACCTGTAAGTCATTTTCACATTAATTTCGTATAAAGTTTCAAATGGAAACTTCCTATGAAAGCGAATATTCCGGACTGTACTCAAAATGTAAATGAGACTTTGGAATGACATACTTTTTTAAGTATATAACCTTGTCTTGGCTATGAAGAAGCATACACAGCTTCTGAACTTTAACGTAATGTCTAAAGCGGACCCACAACATTTAAACTTTTACATCGTCGACGACAAAAGGTAAACATTTTGTCGTACAACATCTTCAGATATGTATAGTGATTCTCCCAATATGGTTCATTCCTATTTGACACAATGCACTAAATGTGTAATCAACAATTTAAGTGGAGATACATGTTCTATTTTTATTACCGGCGCAAGCGCACTATGCGATATGCCGATAGAAAGAGATACTTATAGATATTATGAAGTATTAGAAATACCTTTATAACTATAATACGAGGGAGGGCTCGAAGCTCCGTTTAGAGAAATTTCGAACTACTTTTTTTACATCTTCCCCACAGTGTTCTGGGGCTATTTTCTTTAACAGACTACCAGTACCGTTAAGAGAAGAAGTAAATTTTAAAATATTTTGTAAACATTTGAAAGATTTTTTATTTAACAAATGTTTATACAGTGTTGGTGACTTTATGTAACTGTTGATTTTACATTGTTTATGACAAGTCTTATCTGTAAATATGTACAGCCTAAAGATGACAAATATACTATACTATACTATACTATGTCCGTCTTGTGACTTCTTGTGAATTTACACTACGCCTTTCAGCAATGAGTTGCCATCTTCAGGTGTGGTTAATTATTTTTTAAAAAACACACATTGAGTATTCGTAACACTATATAATATTATGATGCTAAGCACTGTGTATTATGTCATGGTTTGTGAAATACTCAAACCTACAAGACATCTAACGATTATCCTAATATTATAAATGTGAAAGTGAGTTTGTTCGTTCAGCTTTCACGCCTCAACTACTCAACCAATCTGTAAAATTATGCACACGGGTAACTTTCGCAATGGTGATGAACATAGGCTATAACTAGCCGGCCCGGTTTCGTCCGGGTGAAAATCGGAATAATCTCAGAAAACCGATTTCTCCGAACTACATGAACGGATTTTGTTCCGGTTTTCACGATTAGATAGACTGATTCACGAGGAAGGCTTAGAATTTAGATGTATAATTGAAACTGGCCGGCCCGGCTTCGCTCGAGTGAAAATCGGGGGTTTGTTCAGAAATTATTAAAGCGTTTTAATTTTTTTATTGTTCGATAAGTGATACTTTGCTTTAAGACATAAGCTATAATAACTGGAGCATAACGAGCGAATTCATAGCGCCCGTGCGAAGCCGGACCGGGCCGCTAGTACGTTATAAAATTGTACCCCGCTCTATAGCGAAACAACGCTCAAGGAACCGTGTATAACCGAGGGATTACTCTAGTTCTCTCTCATTATTATTGTTTTCGTTGTCGTTTTAATTCTGAAGTTGACGACAAAAGTGTGATAGTGTATGCGGCACTTATTGACGCGTTATTAAGGAAGCATCCAGTAGATGGCGACGGTGAAATACCAACAGGAAATTACAAAGCTTGAGGTAAACATTGTTCCTGTTGGGTAACGTTCGCCCGTGTTGGCTGCTGTTTCCATATGCTCTCGTTGTTGATTCTAGCCGGGATGGATTAATTGCCTTCTCTCGCCCCGGCTTTTACAATGGCTGGGTACAACAGTAGCATCTCTAAAGCAGCAAGCAATGAAGGAGGTGGCACTGGACTTTCGGGTTTGTAGTGTATTTGTCCTTCCATGTGCACACCTCCACTGTCTTTAATAAACAGAGACGGAAAACAAACAGACAAAGAAGATTAATAGCACTGTTGCTTGAATTCAAAATTCTGCAAGTGGACTCTGGAAATATTGAAAACGCAATGTCGATTCAGCCGTGACAAGCAGCACTTGCAATAAGAGACATACAAACTTTCTCATCGAATGGGGTCGTCCCAGATTTTTTAGGGGTGAAATCTACGTTACAAATAGACAATAAAATTATTTCTTTGAGGACTTTTTGGAAGCTTTCTACGGCTCGTATTCATCGAGCCTAGTTAGTTATTTATTCCGTTGATTTATTCCCCTGGTAACTATCACACGGAATAGATAGTGATAATTCAAATTACCAAACATAGTTAAGTTTACTGCAGGTATAAATCATAAGAATAGTTATTCTGTCCAATTTCTAAGGTATAAATATTTATCCGCCTAATTAAATAGGGTGTGCACGAAATGCATAAATTACTTTATGGCCTGGCGACCTTTTCAGGTAAATATTAATTTCATATCTTACAGGTAAAGGTTTTTGTCAGTAAAATATGTCAATATTCACCATTTTACATTTTCGATAGATGCGCCATCGGTCGGATCTTTGGTAAACGTGCTTTATTTGACAAAATCTGCAAGGCGTATAGAATATAGTAAATTTTTACCTGTAGGTACATTGATACAAAAGTGATTTCAAAATTTGTAAAGAAAATATGCCATTTTATTTGAAAATGGTATTGTTAATTAAATGATAATAAATTCTCTATTAACTTATTTTTAGTAACTAGCATTCTTCCAATTTTTCTTGTCCATATCTTTCTAACAGATAAATGTTAGAAATGAAAGTGTACACTGAATATAATTACATAAATGGTGAATATTATATCTCTGGTCCAAGGACAATCTAATTAAGTAAGTACATGACTCCTCTTGAAGTAGATTCTGTGGTTTTGACCACATCATAACCAGACTTCTGAACACTGACCAAAATGTCATGAAACTACAGGCGGAGTTGCAGACAAACATGTCTTCTCTGTTTTCAATGACCTCAATCCTTAAGAACCGAAAGTGGTAAATGTAGACCATATTTACTGTAATAATTCATGCTAGTACCTATCGTCAGAAAATCTAATTTGACAATGACCTTAAATTTTAAACATACAATTTCAGTATTTATACATGTAGGAACAGTCTAATGCCCTTGTCAAACATTTCATTATGTACCTAGAACATTAGGTTGTAGGTATGTATGAAAAACAAAACACTGGTCTACATAGAAAACAGAAGTTTTTCAAACTAAGTATTAGAATTAAGATAAGAATCTTTCGAGGTTATGAGCCGTGATCTACTGGAATTGTTTCTTCTTCTTCCAGACGTTTCGCTTGCAACTGCGGCAAGCATCTTCAGTGGTGTGTGTCGAGGTGGTCGTAGTGTTCTGCTGTCGACAGCAGGACACCGAGAAGAACACTAAAACACGTCGAACACACCACTGAAGATGCTTGCCGCAGTTGCAAGCAAAACGTCTGGAAGAAGAAGAAGCCATTCCAGTAGACCACGGCTCATAAGCCCGAAAGATTCTTATCTTAATTCTATTAACGCCGGCCGTGAAAGCCTACATTCTTTTATAAACAAAGTATTGATAAAAATGCCTAGAAAAATGTTGTTCAGAACTTGTACAAAAACATCTGGTAAATATTACGTCATATAGTTCAAAAAAGCACTGATTCAAAAGAATAATGATTTTTTGGGTAAGATGGAGTTAAAATTCTACAATGAATTTTATTGTGAAAATGTGTGGTCATAATCCAAGGTCATTGTTCAAACAGATTTTCTAACAATGCGTTCTACAACAAAGCATCAGTATCTGAACTTTCCATAGCTCCAAAATCTTATGTGCTAATTTCTACCATTGCATTGTTAGACGGAACTATACACGATAATTAGACAGATGCGCTGATTGTTTTGCTTGTCTGATTAAAACAGAATTTGCATATTTTCTCGGAATGTCAGATAATCTATAGTTACGATATTTAATTTCATGATTAAGTTTTCACAATACAAAGCTTTTTCCGTTAACAAACACAAAACTGATTTTAATGAAACCATTCATAATTAATAGAGTTCATTTTTTCGTTTCATTTTTATTTAACTCATCAAAAAAAACAAACAAGGCTTAGGTATACCTATTATAAATTAATTTATCTAGATGTGATTACAGTTTATTTTTTTGCTTTGCACTGAATAATCGCTGCAAGCAATGAACGTGTAAATGTCAGTTTTATTCTTTGTTTGCACGAAAAAAAGAAAATTGCCAAAAGGCTACAAACGCTCTGGCTTACAAATTACAAATTGTAACAATAGTTTGAAATTCACCTTTCTCAGAAAAAAACACAGTTTTCAAATACCTACATTTTAAATTGAAAGCACTGCACGTAATAATTTCCCTTGTATTTCACAAAAACAGAAGCAAATAAATAGTACGGTTCCACTACAATAATTTTCAACTGCAGTTTAGAATCTCGACCAGCGTCCACGGTTCAGTACCACGCTGCCCGCGGCGCATGGATTGAAAACCGCTAAAGCATATCTAAATTTCTAAAGCGATTTTTTTCAGTATGACGAAACCTTTTTACTTCCCACCTCTACTATGGTAGGGAAGTAATGGATTTAGTCCGAAAAAAATATTTCGAGATTTTAACAGATCTTCACGTTTTGACACCCTAGCTATCGTTTAAGATCATTTTCTGACTGATGTCTGTATGTGTGTGTGTGTGTGTGTATTTCGATATCCTTAAAACGGAACAACATACGGCCATGCCGATTGTTCTATTGTGTTTATCAGCCTTTAACTTAGATGTGATTAGATTTTGAGTCAAATCGGTTCAGTGGATCCTGAGATATTAAAAAAAACGTTCTCAATGTCACGTATTAACATAGGTAAAAAAATATAAATGAATTCTAGATGTTATAATTTGAAAAAATGTAAATATTTTTTTTCTCTAAAATGTACAGTTTTCGAGAAAAAAAATATTTTACTAAAAAAATAAAAATTGTACGTAAATCAAGGTAACCATGATTTTTGCTATATTAAGCTAGCCATCAAGTAGATCACTAAACAAAAAAGAGGGCCATGCTTTTTTTCAAAGAATAAAAAAAGTGTTTATTTTTTGCAAATATTTACTAGGTGGGAAGTATAGGACTGGTCATCAGTCGATTTTTTTTAAACAGAAACAGTGAATTAACTCGATTATTATAACATTGATTAAATATAGCAACCTTTTTGTCTCAACTAACTTTTTTCGTTGTTATAATAATTCGTCGCATTTAACTCATTCTTTCTACGTCAGTTCAAAATCAACTTAGAATATGAGAATATTTCATGAGCTTTTAATAGAATTAACCGGAGATATAATGCATACAGTGATGTTAAGATGAAGAGTCTGCATACAGACATTGACAAAGCACGTATCAAAGGAAACAATAGGCTATCAGAACATGGCCGGCGGAAATGACCGTTGAAATAACATACCTACTGTTCCATCTACACTGGATATGACGTCACGCTACAATATAACTGCAGACCTTCTTTATACACTATATACAGATTGTGTGAGAAAATTCCTGTCAGTGTGACTCAGGGCCGTAGCTAGGGGGGGCATTAAGGGGCAATGCCCTACCTTAAAACATCCAGTGCCCTACTTTAAAGAATTATAAATAAGACGCAAAGACTGTCACGACAGAATTACAGACTTGATCTATCTGACATTTGGAAAAACAAGATTAAATTCGTTGGATCTAAATGAAGTTCTTCGGAAATTTGATAACATGGCAAGTTCTGAATTTTTTTTTTTGATTAAATTGTCATTCACCGTTTTTTTGCTTTTGTAATTTGATATCACCAGATTAGATGGGCAATCCAATTAATAAATTGTAGTCTTTTGCTTCAGCCCTACTTTAAACTTTCAGTGCCCTATCTTGAATTCAGCTCTAGTTGTGACTTGGGCCGTTTAAAGTTTGTGTCGGGCTTGAGAATATCCGAGCGTGTAGCGATGCTGTTGTTTACATGGCGTTGCTGTGGTTCCTCTATTACAAGTCCCCAGTTCCCGGGTTCTAGCCCGAGAGCTGGTAAAAATGTCAATTGGATTTTCAATTTATTATTAAAAAAAAATAATGAATTGAAAATATGAATTGGTGCTAGGGCGCTAGGCCTAAATAACCTTAGCTGTTGGTGGTCTTTAAAACACACAATTTAAAGTTTGCGTCAAATATTTAACGCTAACAGTGCAGATATTATATTTTTCTGTAAATGTCAATTTATAACATTTAGATGCAGATTTTGCATAAGTTCCAATTCAACGTACGCACACATGCACGCACACGCACACACACAATATCAATCTATACTGCAAACTACACAATTAAATCTATTATTAAATGATGAACCCTACCCTAGCATATTGGCATTGCCATATTGGGTAGGTTAAATTCCATAGACTATTTTGTAAAAAAATGTGTAATGTATATTTTTTTGGAATAATTTCTTATTATTATTATTATTCTTATTATTATTTAACTGGCAAACAGTGAAATGCTGTTTACACTAAACAAATTTCATTGTTTGCCGGATGGCGTTCATACAGTTCGGCCGTTATCGAATGGTTTACTTGTGGGAAAGACACGTTAAGTGAATCATTACAAATCCGGCATACATGCATGTAAAGCAACTATTTTACAGTGGGTATGGCAAAAAAGCTTTTACCTAATTGTTCCAAAGTAAAATAAAAATAAATAAAATTGTCACTGTTTATTTCATTTTTCAACTTTGTCATTCACGTGGAAACCTTTTAAGTTTAAGTATCATCGTCCCCCCAGCAGTCTACGCCTGTGAGTTTGATTAGTAGAGACTAGAGAAGCGGTATAACAACATAAATGCTATTGTATTTGATGTATGGGCGAGGCTAAAATTATTACAGGTCTCTGGCAACAATAATGTCCTTTGTACATCGTGATTTACCGTACCTCTGATACAAGATTAATTAATTAACATTTTGTTGATATACCAATCGTCTTTCCGTGTTTTGATGTGATCTCAGTGATCCATATACATGATTCGTAATAGTTATGGAAAATTCTAACTGGTTCTTCATGGTTTCCGGGCTTGTAGGCCGTGGTCCGGTGGTATTTCTACCTGACGTTTCGTCTACAACTGCGGTAGACATTCTTTGAGAGATTGAGGCCTTCATCTTTGAGAATGCCTACCGCAGTTGTAGACGAAACGTCAGGTAGAAATACCACCGGACCACGGCCTACAAGCCCGGAAACCATGAAGAATTGAAACAATGCCGGCCGTGAAAGCTTGCACACTTGAATTCTAACTGGGCTTGAGAATAGCCTTTTCTTCCATTGGCGTAGACATTTGAAACGTTAAAATATTAAAAACCCGATTTCTACGCCTATGGCTTAATATTAATCATAGTTTTGATATGGGTTCATTTTGTTCCATAAAACTATGTCAACGTGCCAAATTTTAGCAAAATCGCACGAGCCGTTTTAAATTTATAACAAAAAAACGATTTCAAAATTGTAACATACGGTCCTGTTGTTACAATTTTGAAATCATTTTTTTGTTATAAATTTAAAACGCCCAAACTAAGCAATTTTGTAAGAAGGTAAGTTTGCTTAAATCGGCTTATATTGGTCTCAGGAACATGTGGTAGAAGTGTGTTAAGTGTCTTTACAGACACCCTGTATATAGACTATTTTTAAATAATAATATTTTACCCAATTTTTGGTTTTATACACACAAGTTACAAAATCAGAACGAATCTCCTTTTCAATTTATTATTAAAAAAAAAACAACTAGTAAAAATGGAATTTGTTCAAAAAACAATAGTGCTGTTAAAGGTGCATCTAAATTATAGAATTTAAATCTTAAATTAGATTTTATTTTTTAGATTTGAAGTTTCACATATTCAGGTAAGCAAAAAAAAAATTAAATTGATAGATTATTGATTTTTCCCATAACAGTTACATTTTATAATAAAAAAAGCTTATTTTCATTGTGATGTAAAATGTTTTGTTTAAACTTAAGTCTTATAGATTTAACAGCTTTACTAGGCAAAAGGCTTTTCAGCAATTTGTACAATAAATGTGCAACTAAAAGTAAATTTATTACAGGAATTACATTTGAAAGATGCCAGGTGACTGAATATAGAAGATAGAATATTACATGTGCCAGAAAGAGAGAAGAAGATATATAATAATAATATGAAGAAATATGTAGTCTGCATGTGAAGCCTAAATAAATGTTAGTTTAGGATTTTCATCCGAAAAGCAAGCTCGGAATACGCCAACCAAACACACCGACAGTTTGCTATATTCTTTGAAACTTCTGTCGTCGTATCTTTGAAATATCGTTTTTTAAAGTTCATTCATACATATGATATTATAAATTCAAATTTAATACTTTATGGACGCGGATAGTAATTGAGTCACACAAAAATATTTTGGAAGACATTCCCGAAATTCCTTCCATTCATAATGCTTCAGAAAAAATTGGTTCCTTTTTTTGGTTCACTAAATTTCTTTGATTGCTTGTTGGCACGTCATTGCAACATTAAATATTTTTGGAAAAAATTGGCACGTATCGCCATCCTTGACCTAAGCAAACATTTGGTATTTGGCAAACGCCACTTGTGTAGCATCGCTTTAACATCCAGGTGTGCAAGCTTTCACGGCCGGCATTGTTCCAAGTCTTCATGGTTTCCGGGCTTGTAGGCCGTGGTCCGGTGGTATTTCTACCTGACGTTTCGTCTACAACTGCGGTAGGCATTCTCAAAGATGAAGGCCTCAATCTCAGTAAAACCTAGACACCAGCACTCCGACATACAAAACCAATGACCAATCGTACAAGAACAGAATACGACCGAGTAGAGAACTCACCCCCACCACTACACACTGCGCAGTTGACCAATTACAGAGAGACGGACTACGACCGAACAGAGAACACACTGGTACTAGGCATAAAAGAAGGGAGGACACCAGTCACTGACACACTGACCTGTGAGCAGCCAAGGAGGACACTTCGACCGCTGCCACATCGCCTTTGAGAATGTCTACCGCAGTTGTAGACGAAACATCAGGTAGAAATACCACCGGACCACGGCCTACAAGCCCGGAAACCATGAAGACTTGGAATCGCTTTAACAGTTTCGCAAACCACATGATGTATCATCTCTACACTGACAAAGGATCACTATCGGTTACAGGAAGATTACTGTTACTTTACTAGAACAATCACAAATTTCGACGGTTACTGTTACTTAAAAAAGTAATATAACTCAACGCAAACACAACTTTTAAAGCGAATGAGTGAGCACGACATAACTTTAACTTTCGAAATTTCGAACATTATGCCAGTTGTGTGTGTGTGTGTACACGTTGAGGACGCGGTGTTGTTTGCGCAACAAGGTTGCATTATCCAGGATAACGTTATCAGCGCCTCTATTCACAGCCGCGCCTGATACATTACGCTATCAGCGGATTATATTACGCTCGTTGTAAACCAACATACAACACAATGTTACTATGTATCACTGGACAGTGCTGCATAATCTTTATCTGAAGGACTGTAACAGTTATCAGAAATACAGTTCTGCTATGCTTGGATATGTGTGGTATTACGATACTGGCTGTTCGATAACATTACCTTATTATGTATACAGCCACAGTACGCGTCTAAAGTACCCCCTCCTTAACTTTTTACTTCCCACCTCTACTATTGTAGGGAAGTAATGTATTTAGTCCGAAAAAAATATTTCGAGATTTTAACAGATCTTTACGTTTTGAGACCCTAGCAATCGTTTAAGATCATTTTCTGACTGATGTCTGTATATGTGTGTGTATGCGTGTGCGTATGTGTGTGTGTGTATGTATGTGTATGCGTGTGCGTATATGTGTGTGTGTGTGTGTATGTGTGGTCAATTTTTCGCCTTCGATATCGTTAAAACGGAACAACATACGGCCATGCCGATTTTTCTATTCGCGTCTGACATTAAGGTCGAAGCCCTCTATTGGGCTTAGTCGCGAACTACCCGAGGAGGTCGTAGCAACGGAACAAAGCGTTGTGTGAAGGTAAAAGTGCACAAAATATATGTTTTTCACGAATGACAGTATACAAATGTAAGCATATTGCAAAAAGATACTGTTCAGTGTTCACTTGAAGTTTTGTAATAAATAATTCTGTCGTAATACGACTTTTGAATGAATTGTGAATTATAGACGCTCGACAACAGAGGTCATTAGCGTCTGGCTGAAAATATCGAAATTAAATTTCACTAAAAAAGTGTTTTGTTATGTCAGCACAAATGTTGCAATAGGAACTTACGACGCGGAAAAAAATCATTGCCGTTAAAATGATCACTGCATGAATGAATGAATTGTAAATTATAGTCAGACGCTAATGACCTCTGTTGTCGAGCGTCTACAATCCACAATCCATCCATCCTGTAAATTATAGACGATCGACAACAGAGGTCATTAGCATCTGAATGATCACTGTACAAAAGAGTGCTTTCTGTTATAAGTCTTATTCCAGTTAAACCCATCTATAGCTTCCTCAATTCACTATTTTCAGGAAATTTGTGATAGGAAAATGCTGTCGAAGTATTTCGGCAACAAGGATTTGAACACATGTAAGGCATTTCTGAAACTATTTAATACAAATCACATGTAAGCTAATGTAAACAAACAACGGTTAAAAGTCGTATTGCGACAGAATTATTTATTACAAAACTTCAAGTGAAAACTGAACAATATCTTTTAGCATTATGCTTACCTTTGTAAACTGTCATTCGTGAAAAACATATATTTTGTGCACTTTTACCTTCATTCAACGCTTTGTTCCGTTGCTACGACCTCCTCGGGTAGTTCGCGACTAAGCCCAATAGAGGGCTTCGACCTTAATGTCAGACGCGAATAGTGTTTATCAGCCTTTAACTTAGATCTGATTAGAAACTATGATCATGGGGATGCCCTCAGTTTTGAAAAGACCACTTTCTGTTACACTTTGCCTCCGTATGGAATCGAGACAGACGATACTACTCTTGTCTCTTTTTATTCAGCCTGTATCTACAACATAAAAAGAGACGCGAGTAGGATCATCTGTCTTGGCTCCACGAGAAAAGTAAACCGTGATGAATATAGACATTATTATTATTTTCACCTCTAATTGTTATGTGAATAATATGGTGTGGATATAAGGGGTTTTAAATCGATTGATTTTATCATTTACCAATTAATATAGACATAGTTGAAGTAAAATGTATTCCGAGCGATACCTCCCTCACCACTCACCAGTCACCACCGAAAAACCCGACTAGTTTCCTGACAGTGGCGGATTTACCAATAGTCCGAGTAGCCCATGATCTAGAACGGCAGATTTTGGGGGACTACACCACAAAATGTGAAAGATGTAATATAATTTGCCTCGTAAACGCACAGTCATCTATTACTTTTCTGTCTTCATTTTACCTATAACTCCCAAAAAAAAGGCGGCATGGTTCTTATAGCCTCGGGCGCCAAAACTTTCAATCCGCTCCTGTGTCCCGACCTATAGTCAAGGTCCATAATTTAAGATAGTGAGTTACACTTATGCTTCACTATTTATATAAACGGCACCCAGTTTTTTTTTGTATAGGACGCGTATGCTTACATTGTTTCATTGCTTTTCCGCTCCATAAACAAGGTTAATTTGTTACGAGCCTCGTTACGAAATCTGCATGACTCAATATCTTAAATTTTGGAACTTGACTATACATAATATATACAGAAGATTATGAACCATCTTGAGATCAGAACTCAGTGTTTGATGATGTTGTTGTTTCATGAACCGCATAATTGCTTTAAACTTAAATTAGTCAACAGTTATTGGTTATCGTCGTACCGAAATCGGTTGATTCAATTTATTGGAACACAATATTATTAATCGCGGTTAGCATCAGCTGTACTGCACGTTCAATAATATTATTATAGTATATGTCATACATATAATATGTTATATACGGGTATATGTATGACGCCATGCCTGGTGTCTCGCACATAGAACGATGGTTGGGGTTGCGGAAGGGCCGATGGTTGACAATGACTTATACAGGTTGCTCCTGTCGATATTTCAAAACTTCTTAAGGATTAAAAATGAAAAACTTAGATATTGGCATAATAATCTTTGTTTTCAGAGATTTATTTTATGTATTTGACGACAAATTCAACATGGAATGTCCCACCGAAAACGGTGTAGGCAGGTTTTTCCATTTAACCTCAATTTTATTGAAAACAGTACTGTTTATATTTTACGCTACCTGATGGCGCCATTAGCAAGTAGAGTACATCAGTCATTCAATCATTTAACGGCTTAATCGCAGTTTTGTACTTATTTTATTATTTATTACTTAATAATGGACAATTGCAGAATGCCTAAACATAACCAATGGTTAAAATGTAATGTTCTTTTCAATAGTTTTATTTATTTTGTTCTTCATCGAACTTTAAATTGAAAATTCACATGTTACGCATTGGTTACCAAGGTTACAAAAAGCCGAGCGGGTGATTTTCAAGAAGCTGCAGCGCGCTTTACCATTAATATACCACAGAAAAGTTGTGGGAATGAAAATTGTAGAAAATGTAATCCTCTTTAAAACATTACATAAAGAAAGAATCGCTTAAATCGACTGTTTCTGAGAGATTTCGAAAAAAGCAAAAAAGGTGGTAAAATTTCGTGGTTTTTCGGCTCCCCCCACGTTGGCACAGGGTCCTCGAGATCGAAAACTCAGATTCTACTCCACAGAGTATCTGCAAACAACACACCAAAATATCACTAACTTCGGAATACTTTCCAGGTAACCCCCTTCATTTATTATCTGCCGCTTGGACTATATTGCAAAGTTACTAAAAAGTGAAAAATAAAACTTTTTTAATAAAAAATTGAACCGCCTTCAAGTAAACCAATAAAAAGAGAAAAATAACAAAGTTTTGAAGTCGGCGCTAATTATGTAAAAACTCGGGTCGCAGTGCCAAAACCCTGCCGACAATATAGTGTATTTGCTAATACTGGCATTGTGGCTTTATTATGTGAACTTAAGTTTGTTTTTGGACAAAATAAAAAATTTAACCCCTTAATACATCCCTTAAAATAATTAAATTTTTCTAAATTTCAATATTAGACATGGATTTTATCAGTACACCCAATTAAATACACCCTTCCATAAGTAAATCCGTATCAACAAACTAGTGTTTTCATAAAATTTGAAAGTCCGGTCCTGTCGGGCCGATTTTATTAAAATTTTAGCAGCACATTTTAATCTTTACTAAAGAGTTAAATTTCAATTTTGAAACGATTCGACAAATTTTTCGGTATTTTTGGGCCCAAAAACTTTTTGGAACCCCTAAATACAATCCTGAAAATGGTTCGATCGGGCCCATTTTAAATAGGCTTCTTGCGGTGATGGGTTCCAATGTGTGTACCAAATTTCGTTTCAATCGATTAAGTCTGTCGAGAGTTATCGTGTACACACACATATATATATATATATATATATATATATAAAAATATATATATAAATATATATATACATACATATATATATAAACATTTTTAAAAATGGTGCCAAAGTGTTCAGGAGGCTATGAAACGTCGAGAAATTTTGGTCCGACCCCTAGGTCCCGCCATACGACCGACGCCAATAGTGTATGTGCCATATTATGGCAAATACACTAATAAAACTATAATAGTAATTAAATTGGCGCCGACCTTAAATTTTTCCTATTTTTATATTTTTAGTGGATTTTTTGAAGGCGGTTCAATTTTTTATAAAAAGTTTTTACGATTGTATAATTTGTTGAAGAGCACGTTTGGTGCAGTCGGTAACAAGACTTTATAGTTATCGCTCCAATTAGCATGTCAACTGCATTATGCAGTTCACCGCATTAAATCTACAACGGCACTATAGTATTATATGGTTGGTACGATGGTAATATACCATCAGATCAAAAGCAACCACCATTACATTACCACGCGACGGTTCGGCGTTGATATTGCAAGAACAATCTCTTGCGACATACATTTTATCCCCTTGTCTCCAACGCTCTCCGTATACCTCTGCAGCTAGCCTACCTTACATAATACCATATGACTTCATGCTATGCATGTGTACATAGTTTCAATTCTACTATCTGCAGTGCCGGAGTTTTAAATTCAATTATTATTGCAATCTTCTTTATTATTGTTTGCAGAAACTGTTTTATTACATGGTTCATAGAATAATTTATTTTACAAAATATTGATTTAAATTCATGTCCACATTTGGACTATAATTTGACGTAGATAAGTAGGTATGCAGAATAACAATAATTAAAAAAAAAATTTATGTCGGATCAAAATGACGTTAACACGTCTCGATTGACACCCTTACGAAGTCGATATAATTTTTTATTCGCGAGATATTGTGTAAAATCTACTTTTTTGGAGTCTATTTGGATTTTGAAAAAATTTCTTTCAGATCATATTTACGTTAATACGCGTCGATTGGCACCCTAACGGAGTCGATATCATTTTTCATTATCGAGATTTCGTCTTAGAAAGAAATGGACACATACGTACATACGTACACACACACACACTCATACATATTTCTAAAAATAGTTTAAAATAGTGTAGGGACCTTGAAACATAAAAATTTGTTATACATTTTGATTTCGATTTTCGGACCCATTACAATAACTTCCAATGGGAAGTTAACAATTAACTTAAAACTAAATGACATCACAAAACATCAATGAGCGGAGGTGCAATTCGAACCTACGACAGTCTGATCCAGAGGCCGCGACGCTAACCACTGGACCTCACTGTCCTCGATTTTGGTTCGAATTTGTTTTTTTAAAACAAGTTTTTTTCGGAGACGTGAAAATATTATATTTACATAGCTAAAAAAACATTTATGGTGAAATGACGGGACAGTTACGGAGATTTCAACGACGAAGGAACTGGTTGTGTCAATAATCAGAAGATAAAAGCTCATCTGAATAAAACTAGAAAGTTTACCATTCTTTTATTCTATAAATTAGGGAAAAGATTTTTCCTGTCACTACAAAGGACGCTACTGTCCAATGTGTTACAGGAAAAGTTCGTCCCGATAGGTGGTTACACCAACCACTGAGAGGTTAACCTATAACTAATGAAAACGGAGGTAATAATTCACTAAGAACATGAAACTAAGATTAAAGTTCAGTTATATGTGCGTCGCGAATGTGGAGACGTACGGCGGCGAGGTACGTAACTAACTAGTAGAGCCTTAGTTTTACCGGATGTTGGTTTAAATCACATAACACCGATGTCAAATAGCATCTCCGATATAGGAATTAATATATCATAATGTACAGTCTGCTTACTGCAACATGTCTTCTAAAACAGGGGCGAATACAGGTTTTCCTTTGGAGGGAAGGGGAGGCTCCAGTCGGTCACAAAATTTTAACATTGGAAATGTTTATGTTCGTATATGGGGGCAGAGTTACGAGTTTTCGTTCAAGGTCAAAAGACAACGGTGTCGCGATCAAGTGAGGATCAATCATGCAAAATTGAACAAGTGCAATTTTTTCGAAATGTGTTTTATATCATGTCTAGTTAATTGAGAGGTATTTGCGACGATCTGCGGTGTTATTTTTGAGCAAATGTTAATAAATACTGTAGAAAAATCCATTTAAAAGTTAAGTAATCAAGCAAAAGTGAACGCGTATATAACAGAAGAATAATAGGGTTATTCCTGACAAAACTAAACAGTGCATTGATAAATATTGTGTGTATAATAAACAGTTAATTATGTTTCATATATGCTGTTATCATTTCCAATGTCTTCGATGGTTGCAAGGATTGCGAAATCTGTGAATTTTTTATACTAAGGAATAATAGAAATAGGAGTTCAAAGATAGATCTAGCAGTAAATTTCAAATAATTTGTGCATATATTCAAAATTTCGAACGAAATCGCATATAACATTTTTAAAATTTCCAACTCTGGGGGATCACCGCCATCGCCCGCGACCGCTTAAAGCACGTGCGGGGCGCGGCGGCGTGCACTGAGAAAACTCTATATGGTCTTATAACTATCAGAGACAGAATTTGTAGTTCCTCTAGTTATATGAACATGACTACCTTAGTTTGTCTTTGACAATTAAAAAATATAAAAATAAAACCTCCAAACTCAGAAATAAAATATTTCTAACGGGCTCAATCGAACGCAATGCCGGTTCTAAACGGCCTAGAGCGACCAAGACTGCTGGTCCGCCTCATGAGCTAAGGTTCTGAGCTATCGAGCCAGGGCCGGCACGTGCGCCTGGTCGGACAGGCGATCGCCTTACGGCGCCATATTTTTAGGGCGGCATATTTTTGTAGCAGCGAATTTTTCGTGCGGTATTCTACTTTTTAAAAATGATTATATTGTTCGAGTTTTCACCGATTCTTAATTCTACTTTCTACTACTAGATAAAAGATGTCGCATGTCGCCCAGCCGCTCGGCGCAAATACCATAAGTTGTAAAGGGGGTATTTACAAATTTTTTTAATATGTGGGGGGGCGGCAAAAGTTGTATTCGCCTTAGGCGGCATATTTTGACGCGCCGGCCCTGGTCTTGAGCTAACGAGCGTCCACAATCTGCAATCAATCAATTCACGGAGCGTCGCAAATTTTGAGGCCGGCTCTGATCACAATATAAATTAATATAATCCCGAATTATATAAACCGATACATGATATTTGATAGTTTAAGTGAAACCGATGTATCGAAATTCTGTTCAACTGTGACATAGGTCATCCATGACAACATAGCAAACAGCTCGTCCATGCTGATAATGGTGAACCAACAGTCAGTATAAGTAGAGAAGTAATACAATATAATGGCGCCGTTAACTAAACCCACCATCTTAGAACTACGTTTATTGCACGTATTGTGCCGTAATGTTAGAATTGGATTATCTTATAGTATAACTGTTATACCATATATCTGTGGTCTTAATACAAAACAGTTTATAACAGATCTTTTAATCTTCTTATATATAAAATTCTCGTGTCGCGGTGTACGTTATTGAACTCCTCCGAAACGGCTGGACCGATTTTGATGAAATTTTGTGTGCTTATCGGGTAGGGTAGAGAATCGGACAACATCTATTTTTCATCCCCCTAAATGTTAAGGGTGGTCCATCCCAAAAAAATTTTTTTTATTTTTTTGACAACATTTTTTGTTTTAATTTTTTCATGATTCAGCATTGAAAAATACATACAACTCTAAATTTTCACCCTTATACGATCAACCCCTGGTTTTTAATCGCGATTTTTATATTAAGCTTTAAAAAATACATATATGGCGAACGAGCGAAGCGAGTGAGTAGTGTATTTATAATATTCAAGCGAACGAGCGAAGCGAGTGAGTAGGCGAAAATATTCAAGCGAACGAGCGAAGCGAGTGAGTAGTGTATTAATAAAATTCAAACGAACGAGCGAAGCGAGTGAGTAATGTAATTATAATATTCAAGCGAACGAGCGAAGCGAGTGAGTAGTGTATTTATAATATTCAAGCGAACGAGCGAAGCGAGTGAGTACTGTATTAATAAAATTCAAACGAACGAGCGAAGCGAGTGAGTAATGTAATTATTCCTAGAAATTATTAACAACGTTTGCCGGATCAGCTATACTAAATATACGTGAGCGGAGTAATGGGTGACCGCTATTAAATCATAATTTCATACCACCCGAGCGAAGCCGGGACGGGTCCGCTAGTAATCTATAATTATCTATTTTTCCCTGCACTGCCAATCACATACCTCAAGGTACCTTCCAGCTGTACGATCATCGCAAACACCAAATTAAACTCTGCGTGGTATAATAAGTGCAGGCTGAGACACATAAAGTATTTCAGAAAGTATTGAAGTTTTGAATAAAAACTGTTTGGTATCAAGGGAACGTATGTTGGTAAAATAGATGTACTTCTCGATTGATATGCTGAGTTCAGTTCAAGGTCATCTCCATGTTTTTAATCCGACCATATGGATTTTTTACGGAATCTTGTAGCCGTTATTGAGACGAATCCAATGACCTATGACATGAGGTTATTCAAAGTCACTTTAAGGTCATAAATAAAGAAGTTGAGTGCCTAATATGAAAATAACTAATTATTAATTAAAGCGTTACTATCAAGTAGCCTTGATGACCAGTTCTATACTTCCCACCTAGTAAATATTTGCAAAAAATAAACACTCTTTTTTATTTTTTGAAAAAAAGCATGGCCCTCTTTTTTGTTTGGTGATCTACTGATGGCTAGCTTAATATAGCAAAAAACATGGTTACCTTGATTTACGTACAATTTTTATTTTATTTAGTAAAGTATTTTTTTCTCGAAAACTGCACATTTTAGAGAAAAAAAATATTTACATTTTTTTCATATTATAACATCTAGAATTAATTTATATTTTTTTACCTATGTTAATACATGACATTGAGAACGTTTTTTTTTAATATCTCAGGATCCACTGAACCGATTTGATTCAAAATCTAATCAGATCTAAGTTAAAGGCTGATAAACACAACAGAACAATCGGCATGGCCGTATGTTGATCCGTTTTTACGATATCGAAGGCGAAAAATTGATCACACACACACACATCAGTCAGAAAATGATCTTAAACGATTGGTAGGGTCTCAAAACGTGAAGATCTGTTAAAATCTCGAAATATTTTTTTCGGACTAAATCCATTACTTCCCTACCATAGTAGAGGTGGGAAGTAAAAAATGGACATACGTGGTTTTGTCCTGGGGCCATAGATATACACATGTAGGTATACATTCTATAATAGCAGTAGGTATAACTATTAAGCCACGGTGTGCTGTATGGATATACAAATTATAACACACTGTAATATTAATCATTGTCTCAGTGTGTAAACTGCTGACTTGTACTTTGTGCGTGGAGTAGATGAGTAGCGGATTGGGTGCTTGCACACTGTCAGCAAACCTATGAAATCTTGTGGCGTTTTCAGCTGGTATTCACTTTTTGACACTAGTGGCGCGCAGTTTTGCGCGAGTGTAACACTAGCACCGTGTCAGTGTTGAGTAGTGTACACGCTCTTCGTGTAAGCCATCACTCTGCCATTACCGCTGTCATGTTGCACTTTAATTAAGGTACGTGCAGTACGCAGCTGGGATTCTAGATGGTAAATATACTTTAAAAGTAGAAAGTCATTGCTAAATATACTTTGAAAGTAGAAAGTTAACGCTAAATCTACTTTAAAAGTAGAAAGTCATATACTTTGAATGTTGAAAGTCAATGCTAAATCTACTTTAATAGTAGAAAGTCAATGCTAAATCTACTTTGAAAGTAGAAAGTCAACGCTAAATATACTTCAAAAGTAGAAAGTCAATGCTAAATATACTTTGAAAGTAGAAAGTTAACGCTAAATCTACTTTAAAAGTAGAAAGCCATATACTTTGAAAGTTGAAAGTCACCGCTAAATCTACTTTAAAAGTAGAAAGTCAATGCTAAATCTACTTTGAAAGTAGAAAGTCAACGCTAAATCTATTTTAAAATAAAAAGTCAATGCTAAATCTACTTTGAAAGAAGATTTAAAGTAATTGAAAGTCGTACTAATAAGTGAGTAGGGATGACTTCGCTGTAATATAAATATAAACAAACGTAACTATTCGCAACATTATACATTGTATTATTACATTATGGCCTGGAATTTGGTGTAACTTTACAATATTTAATTACATACAACACTCTAGGACATTTCATATTATTTGTTATATTGACCTAAATTATTACAATTGCGGGGATGCACAACCGTGTATCCTTATATTGTTATTAAAACTATCAAAATTTTGTTTAAAAACTTTTGGATCTACGTTTGCAATAAATTTATTTATTTATGCCAAGACCAAAAATTTCTATTTTTTCTTCTGTATTATAATTATAGGCGCCAAATTTTGAAAGTCATCAGGAGTCAATAACAAATGATTTATTTTCGCAATCAACTCGTCAATATTTAGGAAGTGTTGGCTTCAATACCATAATTTAACACATCTAAGTATTACAAATAGAGTCCCTGCCGTGGGTTCGAATCCCACCTGCGCTTATGGATGTTTTGTGATGTAGTTGAAAGACGCTAATGACCTGAGACGTCGACGCGTCTATAATCTACAATAGATAAATAAACAAATAGAGTCCGACCAAAGTTGATTTTTCGGTTTTTTTTTTCTCCAAACTGAAATAAGTGTATAAAAAAAAGGAAATACACTTTTATGTCCACATTATAAGTATTTACTTTTTACATTTCACTTTTTATTTATGTGACAAAAACAGCCACCACAATAATATTCTAATGTCGGGCTCAATTAAACGGATCCTCGATTTCGGCGAAAACTTTGATTTGTTTTTGTCCGAAGTCGATTATTTTACCGAAAGTGTATTTTTGGTTTAAAAGTGGCCGCAGCCAAAGGGCCGAATTGTATACTTGTATGTTTTATTTGGTAAACATAATTATTATAATAATTAATTAGGTATTTCGAAATGACCAAATATTTGCTTGCATTTTGTGATTAAGGTAAAATTCATGGATGCTATATGCGACCACACAAAAAATGTTATGGGCGCCTACGATTGTAATTATTATAAACAGAAAATTCAATTGAAATAATATTTGCGCTGATCTAGACATGATGGCCTGAAGCTAGTAGACCTCGCGCGGCGAAAGATGAAGCCACCGCGTCATAGTAACGTGAATGCATTGCGCCCGCCTTCTTGCTTGCTATTGGCTGTTTATTGTCATGAATAGCAGTTTGCCAAAATTGTACCTAACGTCATAAAACCCAATGTGCAGTTTTGTGTACACGGCACTGTCTGCGGGCAAGCAGGCGTTCACTAGCATATTATTGATGACGTGCCTGGCTTCATCTCTCACCGCGGGCACTCTACAAATGATGCCAAAAAATATTCGTGATCGGGTGTCTGATTCGATCGCATCATTATAGTGTAATATGACCATTAAACGATCATTTGGGAGTGGAAAAATAATTAATACGTGAATGAACTAATAGTCCTAAATTTACAAATTCAACGAAATTAAATATTTTTATGTAAACACATTTGTAAGTAATATGTTAAAACTATGACCTTTGTGAACTGTGTTCATCTGCCCGTTTTATACGTTTGGCCAACCGCTATTCAACAGACAAAATGATAATTGCTCAGTCGGTATGTCCAATTTAATTAGGGCACATGCAGACTCACAAAAATGTATAGAAATATGTAAGGCCCTATTACCAACACTATATCTATAAAATTATCTACAGCCTTCAGGGCAATCTATTTATTGTCGCAGAATTCACCTTCCCCTCTTTTTCTTTATCAAATTTTAATTTATTTCTATTATGAAGTTTATATGTATAAACACAGATGTCCCAATTTACGGTTCTTGGCTTGTCGAACTAAGTATGTTTTAAACTAATTTTATTAAATTTTTTTAATTTTTCATATTATTACCTTTCAATCTTAGTTTTACTGTGAAAAAGATATAAGGAGCATCTTTAAAATTATATACACTTAATCATTATATTACCTATATCATAGAGTGGCCACAAATATTTGTAAAAAAGACCTTGTTTTTTTCAGGTTTTCCAGTAAGTACCTACCAAACCCGCAATATTTCCCTGGCTGTTTTTATTCACGTAGTAAGAGGTTATCATAGTTTTTATGGTTCCGCACCTCACTTTGTTGTCAATCTGTCTGTCCGTCAAGACCTTTTTTCTCAGGAACGACTAGATGAATCAATATCAAATACTAAGGTCTACATGCAATCCCATAGTCCTGTAAAAAATCAAGCTTCTAACTCTACGCAGTAAAAAGATACGGCCTTTTAAAAATCACGTAAGCATTTTGATACTGACATAGTCATCAAAACCTATAGTGTCGAAAGTAAGTGAAAGTGGCGTCATCCTACGCGATAATTGTCAACTATGTATATCTGCAGGGAATTGTCACGTGACAAACTTAATTTTTATTAAATTCAGGTGTGCAAGCTTTCACGGCCAGCATTGTTCCAAGTCTTCATGGTTTCCGGGCTTGTAGGCCGTGGTCCGGTGGTATTTCTACCTGACGTTTCGTCTACAACTGTGGTAGACATTCTCAAAGGCGATGTGGCAGCGGTCGAAGTGTCCTCCTCCGGTATACAAAACCAATGACCAATCGTACAAGGACGGAATACGACCGAGTAGAGAACTCACTCCCACCACTACACACTGCGCAGTTGACCAATTACAGAGAGACGGATTACGACCGAGCAGAGAACACACTGGTACTAGGCATAAAAAAAGAAGGGAGGACACCAGTCAGGTAGAAATACCACGGCCTACAAACCCGGAAACCATGAAGACTATTATTAAACGGTACGGAATCCTCAGGGCGCGAAACCTACTCGTACTTGATCGGTTTTTCTTATTCTTAAAGATATAATAAGTATAAAAAATTAACAGAGATGGTAGTAGTGCGGATTTCTTGCCAGAGCTATAGTAACGCATCCGGGTAGAATTCATAAAGTCTGACGCATGCGCACTGTCAGGGATGTTCTTTTGTTGAGCGTTTAAGCCAATAAGAGCTGCATAATTAATATGAATTAAACAAAGTGGTTGATAATGGCTTGGACACAATCATGTTATATCAAATGTCATTCATTTAATGTTATTGCACTTTCCTCCAATTCTCCACTTGGTCATTTGGTTACCCTTTTGTTTGTAAATGTTATTTAAGTATAAACATACCGCACGTAGGTACGGTTTATCATATGTTTCAAAATGGATTGTAGGGGAATAATTTAACAAAACGTTTTCCTCTACTTCTAAACCACGATAATGCAAAATATTCAAACATATGTGAAATTTAAGTATACTATATTTTTCAGTTCAGTTGAAAGACAAATAATACGTTATTTTCCTTACTAAAAGAATTTTTCAAAAATAGGGCTAATAAATTTATTTATTTATTTATATGGAGAGCTTTTTTTATAACTTATAAATTTGTAATTTAAGTTTTTAAATTAATTTCAATGCAAGATGTACCTAGTACTGAACTAAGTATAAACTTAATAAAATAACATTTTTCTTTATTTATTACTGCTTGATCATTTACACAGACTCAAAAATATCAAGCTCAACGGATTAGACATAGTTGTTTTTATTTATTTAAAACTATAAAAATTAACATACTGATCTTAAAATTATTTTTTATGAAATATATTATTTGTCATTTTACTACCGTTCCGATGATGTATTATAATTTTTATAAGATTAAAATTATGATGTCCAAAGGGTTAAAAATGATTGTTTCAACTTTCAATTTATTAATAGTTGAATAAATTGGTTTTTAAATAATGGTCGTGTACCCAGATTTACATTTTATATTGATTTTGAGTTATATAATCTCCTTAATTTCTATCTGACATTGAAAATTAAATGATAATTATTTTGTAGTGGATTCTATAATTTTATGAAATAAAGTTCTGTCAACTATTAAAATAAATTTTTTAACAACTATTTTTTACAATAGAAAAGTATTTGAATACAGATTAGTTTTTTGAAAAAAAACACCGCTATTTTACTTGGTTACGTTTCAAAAATAAACTTCTGGTTAACAATAAACAAAAACTACGCACGTTGAATTATTTACAAAAAAAAGCAGTTTTATTAAAGCAACAACAATATGAGAGATGGCTGTGAACATAAAAGCAATAGATTCAAATTATTACCAAGTTCCTCCATGCTAGTATGATTTAGTACAGGGTGTTTGATACATAACGCATATTAGTTTAGTACACAATGTAGTTTATTGCCAAAATGTCTCCCATTTGTACGATAATGAGCCTCTATCGACATAAAACTTTCAGCATACACGTATATAACACATAAACATGTATTATTTATACAGACTGTTTCAAAAAGTACCTATTAAAATTTACTGAATGTGGAAAAGTTTTATTATAATTTGCAACATAGATAAGAGATATAATTTACAGGATGTAGAAAAAAGTGTAATCATTATTCTACAAACAATAACAAAAAAAAAATGACGTTTACAGACTTATTGTTTTTGTGTATAGTGAGACTTCGTTTTTTGCTTCTTGTTCAATACTTAGTAGAATGAAAATAGTAAAACATTAAATTTGCTTCCGGAACAAGATATAAAACTCTTTATTTAATCAAAGAGATTGACGACATGTTTCGAGAGCTTAAGCTCTCATCATCAGGTCAATTTAAAAACAAAATTTTACAAGAATTGAAAATTGCGTACAAATAAGTTCTTTGTTACTTTAAGCATCTTGAGATATTGTGGTAGTAAATTTGTAATCAAAAAATTGTGTAGACATTTTTGTTTTTAATTTAGAGATATTTTTTGTTACGCCCTATATGTGTTATATGTTACTTGGCTTAAAGAGAGAGCGCGAAAAAACTTACATAATAAACCAGCACAGAGTAATTCTATATGCTTGACAGAATAAAATGTAACAGAAATGGTTTACTAATATAGCGCGTGCTGACAGGAATAAAGTTTTTAACAAAGAAAAATTTAAGGCAGTGGTTCCTAAAATTGTGTATCGTGCGTCTCATTATCTATGTCAGATTTGTACTATGCCTATGTCCCTATAATTTCGTATATTCTGAAGCTCATTGCTTATTTTAAATCATCATTTTTTCGGTGTCTGCGATTTTATAAATTATTATTTAAATCTATTTTTAAATAGTGTAATGACTTAGTTTGTTTAAACAAATACTAGCCCACCATGGAATTTTGATAATTTTTCAAACCCCCTTGGCTTGAAGGAATTAATCCCATGAGCCAGGTACAAAATGAAAAGGATTAAGCAAATAAAGAAATAGGGAAAAAAAACTTTTCCTGCGACAGGCTCGCGTAGCATAATGGGTATTTGAACTACATACTTGTTTAAAATGAGTATAGGTATATGTTTTTAAAGTAAGTTTTTCTCGGTACTTTTTTCCATTCAGTCGAAAGTTTTCTTTGTATGTCACAGACAGGAAGGATTGCCGATCCACCCAGCAATATGGTCTTTTGTGTTGTGAAAATGTTACGCTTGTACTACCTCGACTTTAACCTTCACCTCTATCTATTGATATACAAAGTGGGTCCCAATTTGTGGATAAAATTTTTGGAAAATATACTATAAGATCATTTAATACTTTCATCTGTACCGCAATATTAAATTGTTTTACCATTTTATCTTCACAAGTGGGGAATGGTACTAATTTAGGTCAACACTCACTTTTCAAAATTTTTCGTTTTAAGGTCGCCCGAATCTAAAAAAACATATTTTGGAAAAAGGCGTCTGTTCGTCTGTAAGCACGATACGTCAAACGGCTTAGCGGATCGAAACCAAATATTGAGTATGATCTTTGACAATATGTAAATAGGAAGAGCCTAATTATTTTTGGGGAAGATTGGCGCATGTGCAGAAGAAATATGAGCTATAACGTTGTTTTTTTATAATAACGGTATATTTTTCTTTTAGAAAGTTTTGTAAAAAAATGTTTAATAAACTATATTTTCGTAAATATTTAAATAAAAAAATCAGCTGTTCTTTTACTCTGAAGTAATTTCACTTTCTACGCACGCGGATGTCACTTTTTACACATATCGGTTCTCGTTATAAAAAGTATTGTGCGTGAGAAACGTGAGTAGGTGCCTCCTTTTTAAAACTCGCGCGATGATTTTAATAATCGTTTAAGACGAGGGCGTCTTCGACTCACTCGTCTTCAACTCGTTTCAAAATATCGCACTCGTTTTAAAAAGGACACCTTCTAACACTTGTTACGCATTGAAGTATTATACCACATGTTCATTAAAATCGTGCGTAAAGGGAGCTGTAGAAATTGAAACCTATGTCAGTATATCAATAAAGCAATTATAATCAAAAATTATTTTTTGCAATATTATTTACATGGATATATGAATCCAACCACGGTCATACGTTTCAATTTTCACAGCCTCTCCTTATACGCACGATTTTAATTAACATTAGGTGAGTGTCCAGAGCTATATTCAGGATAAATAAAATAACTGATATTCAAATCTTGTTATCGGACATAATTTTATATTTATCTGTTTTTTATTTATATATATACGAGTATATCTACGTAATCTATATACAGGGTGCTGAATCGTCATGCGGGTAATAGGGATTGCACCCGTAAAATCAAACTCATGCGATGTCCTGCTTCCCTAATGCTTTAGGAAAAATATCTTCGAATAAAAAAGTTCATATGAACCTAAAATGTTGCATCGAAATCATTACACAAGAAGTTATTTTGACATGCTTTGTAACGGCAGAAATTTGATAGGAAGCTGTCCAAATTACCTCACAAACAGATAGCGATAGCCATGGAACTTGAACATCAAATGATGACGATTTAGCTGTCAGAATAAGTTCCAATCATTTTGTTCAAATCCCTTAGCTATCGCAATTTGTATTTGAGGTAATATTTCACATTGTTCATATCAAAGTTCTGCCGTTACAAAGCAAGCAAAAATTAAAATAAAGTTATAACACCCTGTATCTTCGAAGCGAAGAATTTTATGGACTAAAGCTTCAAATTCGAAGCTATTTTTCCTAAATTAATTAGGGGAGCAAGGAAATCGCCAAAGTCCTGAATTTTACAGGTTGAAATCCCTATTACCGCAAAACGATTCAGCACACTTGTATATATAAATCTAAATATATAAAAAGAAAGTCTTAAAATTAATAGTTTACTAAAGTTAATATTTTTTAATTAATATACCTATTTAAATATGTTGGACTTTAAACCAAAAACACACACACACAAAACAAAGAACAGTAGCAAATTAAGATATTTTATTATATAAAAATACCATATTTTGTTAAAGTTTTTGACAACACGTAGTTATCTTATTTTGAGGCATTGTATATAAAGCAGTAAAAAGTTAAAGCTACTGGTACAACAGGACGAAGTAGCCGTTTCCTTGATGGCTTATTGGAGTTATTTTAGATACATCCTTCTCAGTATCCCACAATTTTATCGTGAATTGTTCCTCGTCTACCAAACAAGACTGTTGTTAATACAAAACGTGGTGTATTGATACAAACATTTATTGAATTTAAAAATAAATTACTACAATATTTCCATTACAATAGGGTATGGCATTGTTTCATTATTCACAACAAAATATAAGTACCACAATTTGAACAAAACATTAAAATATGAAAAATAATCAACGACTCGTTGAAGCGCAATACTTATTTACTAAAGTCGGCAAAAGTTACTCTGCCATTTGGAGCTTAGCTCTGTTGATTGGTGAAATAAATAAATAAATTTAAAGATTTACCAATAATATATTCTATCAAAGTGAAGAGAAATTAGAAAAGATTAATTTGCAAGTGAGATGCTAATCTGTTGTAAATCTCATTTGCAAACTGATATTTTCTAATTTCTCTTCACTCCAATATTATTTTTATGTATTACTAGCGATTTACCGGCAACTTCGTTCGTTTGAAAATTGGGACAATATTATTAAAAGTTTTGTTAGCAAGTAACTTCACTTCCCAACACCAGTTTTGGTCCAGTTGAACTCTTTTTACATAAAACCCACTCCTTCCCGTTCACCCGAACATGTATCTTTTAATTTTTAAGAAGAGTATTTTTTCCGAGTTTCACATTTCTACCCCCGTTTTCACCCCTTAGGATACGAATTTCGAAAATTCATCGACCACATATCGTTTGATTTTAACAAAAAAATAATCATGTGAAATTTTGATTTTATATTACTCAAGAAGTTTCGGAAAAAGATTATTTTAACCGACTTCAAAAAAAGGAGGTGGTTCTCAATTCGGGTGTATTTTTTTATGTTTGTTTAACCTTCTTTGCATCTCCTTGGGGATCGAATTTAGAAAGATCCCTTCTTAATATGTATGCTTACGTCATGTTTCTGGCAGTTCCAGATTTAGGATTGTGGAGGCCCACAAGAAGTCAAGTCGATTGTGGCCCATATTCAATATGTAAACTTTTGTGGAGGCCCTCGGGCAGTTACCCAATTCTAAATTTTCGAAGAAAACATGTACAGTAGACTTTCCTAAGTCCTATACAGTTCTGTCGGGGAAGAAAACGCTGACATAACGGCGTAGACTGTTTAAATATTATGTAAAAGATTATTTTCTCTGAATAAAAAAACCGTGACTTCAAAATTAAACTCAAAACTTTTTGTATTTTCTTTAAAGAAATAATATGTGAAAATATACATTTGTGGAGACCCCGGGGCTTCAGCCCCTGTTTCCCTCCCCTAAATCCGGTCCTGATTTCTACGAACGGGGGTTTGGGTTCTGCGTTTATGAGTCAGTCAGAGCATTTCTGTTTATATACCTAGATGGAAGATCATTATTATATGGATTATAGAAACGCCACTGAAGAAACTTTTAGTACCTATCTAATATGAAAAATGCGGTCGAGTTACAACAAAAGCGAGTTTACATTATATTATTATCTTGCATTTAAAACGAGTTTATCGTAACCACTAAATTAAAACAAAACTCGTGCTAAACGTGAAAAATGAATATTCATTACCCTGAGCGTCCCATTGCGCGACCGGCGGGAGAATACAAACGAGACTGGAGGGAAAACAGGACTGTCCTCTCCTCTTTAGTTAGATTAAATCCATATCATTGATCCTGATTGTCCTTTCCGTCGCCTGCCGGCTCATTCGTTATACTCTACATATACATATACAGGGTGTGGTGGAATTTAAATCTCAATGAAATCGACACGAGCGCTATGACGTCAGAGGAGCCCTCCTTTCGAGCTACACGTCAGCATTGCAAACTTTTCATTTTTTTTTCTAACTTAAAAATATTTTTTACTGATTTTCTAAATGGGTAATAAAATTTCCCCATTTTATGAAAGTTATACATATGTCTTATAGCAAAGTATCACCTATCGAACAGCGAAAAAAAAAATTAAAATCGGTACAGTAATTTCTGAGATTATCCCTGATTTTCACCCGGGCGAAGCCGAGCCGGCCAGTTTAAATTATACATGTAAAACTTCCTCGTGAATCAATCTATTTAATCGTGAAAACCGAGACAAAATCCTTTCAGTTATAGTTACGGAGAAATCGGTCTTCTGAAATTACCCCCGTTTTTTACCCGAACGAAGCTGGGTCGGCTAGTTATTATAGCCTATGTTCATCTCCATTGCATTCACAGAGATTGGTTGAGTTGCTGAAGCGTGAAAGTGGAACGAACAAACAAACTCACTTTTGCATTTATAATATTAGTTAGGATTACACATAAACACGGCATCATTCTTAGCACATCTTATATTTAATAATACAAAGCTCATGAAAAAACTGCTCTCTCAAATTCAATTTTTTTACATACGGTATATAACCCACTCGCATAACAAACGTTCGGTAAACAAGTGTCGAACATGTAAAACAAAACAATGTCGCCTGTTTTATATTAAAATAAACGATCATCGACCTTGTGTGTCTTTGTTTTAAGTTTTTTGAGATACAATATTTTTATTAAAGAATGAGGGCATAGAGAAATATCTACTAAAATAATAGAGTCGTTTTGTTTCATTATTTTGCAGTACTTTTTATTTCTCGAGTTGATATTATTTTATGTATATTTTTGCTTTTAGAAGTTTGTGCCATAAAAGGTTGAGACAAAAATTATTCAGGTTATTTAATCAAAAAATTATATATTCATCTTCCTACATTTCAAGACTTTGTGATTAAATTTACATTTTCCTCTCTATTATAATATTGCAGTATAAACTATTTTTGAATTTCAAGTGTCATTTCAATTTTTTCATAAAACTAGAGGTTCAATCTAAATGAGCCGTTTCATGTATAAGTTTAAAAAAATAGATCAAGTGATCTATACTTGTACAAATAGTGTTCCCTGCTATCAGCCCGCCACTTGTGTGCTCTATAGCCAAATTTTGGTTCTGCTGTTATAAAGAAATAAACAATTAAATTGTTTATAACAATTGATCACGCTAGAATTTTTCAAACCTGATAATTTTTTTTTGTTCTTTTTATAGGCCTTCAATTTTTTTACTAAAAGGATATTTCATACAATAAAGAATAAATTAAAAAAAACATCATATATATTGTTGAACTCGTGCTTCAATAAGCTTTCATGACTAAATTAACAAAATTAAAAAAAAATAAAAAAAAACATTCCCGCCCAACATGGGGCTCGACCCACGACTATGTGGTTACGACTTACGAGACTCGTGTTCTATCAATGAGCTAACAACTTAACTTGTTCGTTGAAATCGATATACTATATACCACTTTGACGTTCTTTCATAAATTTGAAAGGTTTGTTAATTAAATTGTTTATAACAATTGATTGCGCTAGAATTTTTCAATCCTGATAATTTTCCTTCAATCTACACTTAATTCTTAATGTTCATGATTTTTTTCAGATTTTTTTGAGCAACGCTTTTGGTGATATGGGTAGGGGACAGCAATTTTTAAGCGTTTTTCTCCAAAAATACTCAAAAAATGAAAACATAAAAATACATCATATATTTTGTTGAAATCGTGCTTAAATAAGCTTTTATATGTTGACACCCTACACTACGAAGTAGGTATCTACATGAAAAAAGTTTTTTTTTCATTTCCCAATCCACCCCTCGAAATTCGCCCCCACAATCACAATTCAATTTTTTATACTTCACGTCTGTGATTGGGTCACCATACTCTATCTCTATGCCAAATTTCAAATTTTAACGTTTAATAGTTTCAGAGAAAATCGTCTGCGACAGATGGACGGACGGACACCGAAGTGATTCAATAAGTGTTTCGTTTGCACGGAATACTAATAAAAATAGTTCAATTAACTAGTTATAACCACTGTCATCTATAACGGATTTCACTTATTGCAATAAAATAAAATAGTATACATACCAAATTACAGCTAAAAATCTGTGTATAATCGAAAAGATGCTTACCTGAAACAAAAAAGAAAACAAACATTATATATGAGTAAATTGACCAAGGAATCAATCTAAATTATTCTGACACGAAGTGTTATAATTATCACAAAACACCAAACCATAACAAACACTTTTCGCCAACCAAGTTGGCATCATCAGAGTTTTAATCATCTCCTGATGATGCCAACTTGGTTGGCGAAAAGTGTTTGTTATGGTTTGGTGTTTTGTGGTAATTATAACATTTCGTATCGTTACACCAAAGGTTCCACCACTTTTTATTAAAATTATTCTGAGACAAAGTAGATAAATGCAGTACATTCTATGTTACATTTGATATTAACTCTGGAGTAGTCGCGTATCCTTTTGTAACAATGTAGTCATATTGTCTTTTCGGCAAAATGAAAATTAAAATCAATACATACATCGGTATCATTACTAAGGCAAACGCACCATGCATTTGTCTGCAGACAAAAACATAGAACTTATGTATATTGGTTACATTTTCGAAACAAAATGCAACACATTTATACAGATGATCGATACCAACGCGAACGCTGTCAGAACTAAAACACAAAAATGACAAGGGAGATCAGATCACTGAATCATAATAATACTGGAATGCGCGCAAGGATAAGTGAGGTGATCTGACAAAGATAGTTACAAGTGTCTCTTTCTTTGTTTTAGTGTAATGTCCCCTCATTATCTTCATAACAAAAACTTTTTGGTGACAGTTTATCACTCACATAAGCGGTGGATATATCTTTAATAGCTATTCTTGAATTTGTCATAAAGATAATGAGGGTCGTGATTTTTTGTTGGCATTTTACCACGTATAGATGGCGCGACGCGCAGAAGAGAAAGTAGAATACCTTTATCGACTATCCTTCTGGGTCATTCTGTATATAGTGGAACGGATCATCCTGTATATAGTGGAACGGATCATTCTGTATATGAATCGAGTCAGCTGAACTAAACAAACCAGTGCGTCAGTGACGGCAGTGGAATCTTTCTGATGCTTCTGGAATGTTCGATCCATTTCAGAAAGGATTTCACGCCGCCTTATAGATCGAGTACGTATAAAGTGATTTAAGAAGGATTTCACACCTCCTTTGACTGTGGGGTGCGTTTAAAAGTTTATATATATGGGTGAAGCGAATATTGAAAACAATCTTATTCGGAACGTCGTCGAATGTGGTTCAGTGATTAGTGTTAAATATTATGTAACAGTGAATATAAATAGTGACAAAGTGAATATAATTAGACAAACAGATAAATAGTGACAGAGTGAATATAAATAGACAATAGAGATAAACAGAGACATGTGATAAATAATAATTGTTAAGTGCTGTGTTAGTTCGTTAATGTAGGTACCATTTAGTAGCTTATTGTAAATATTGACTTTTGTTGTTCTGCATTTAATAAATAAGCGATTTTTACCTAAATTACCATACAGTTTTATTACAGTGTATTATACGTTTTAAGTTAAGAACAGTCGAGTACCAATGCGGACGGGTGTCGCTGCTAAAATACAAAGATGGCGGGAACAGACAGAGTTATCCGGAGACCAACATCGCTTACAAAATCGATCTAGTGGTTTGACTTTCGTCGTGCGGACTAATTTCCGGTTACGAGCCAAGCCGTAATTTAGCTTCCCTGTGTTTCATTTATCTTTCTCTGCCAGTCGGTTTCATTCGTCTCACTCTGGCGTTTTTTCCAACGCAATATATAAATTTAGCTTTATATATGTATTTGTGTATATCGTCTACGAAATGTTTCCGAATCTCTAAAAATAGACCTCAATAATTTTATTTCAGCTAAATTAATAATAAAATAGGTTCATGAATTTTTATGAATTCATTTAAGGCTATATAAAAATTGATGGATAGGTATTTTTTGATGTGAAACATCTTATGTCGGGCACTAAGAAAAAAGTTTTGGAAATTTATCCCCTAAGGGGGTTAAATAGGGGATGAAAGTTTGTATGTAAGTTCATCATTTTTTAAACTAGAAGCATGAAATTTTGCATAGGAGTACGTTATGTTATAAGGAACTCCTGTGCAAAATTTTATGTTCCTAACTTCAAAAATGACGAACTTCCATATAAATTTTCATCCCCTATTTAACCCTCTCAGGGGTTGAAATTCGAACAATCCTTTCTTAGTGGATGCTTACGTCACAAAAGGAACCTACTCTCCAAATTTTAAGTTTATATCTTCAGCGGTTTAACCTGGGCGTTGTCTGTCAGTCAATCGAAAAAATAAGTGATCTTAAGTAACGTAAGTTATTCATTTACAGGTTAACATTTTTTATTCTAGTACAAAAAATTCACAGATTTCGCAATCCTTGCAACCATCGAGGACATTGGAAATGATAACAGCATATATGAAACATAATTAACTGTTTATTATACACACAATATTTATCAATGCACTGTTTAGTTTTGTCAGGAATAACCCTATTATTCTTCTGTTATATACGCGTTCACTTTTGCTTGATTACTTAACTTTTAAATGGATTTTTCTACAGTATTTATTAACATTTGCTCAAAAATAACACCGCAGGTCGTCGCAAATACCTCTCAATTAACTAGACATGATATAAAACACATTTCGAAAAAATTGCACTTGTTCAATTTTGCATGATTGCTCCTCACTTGATCGCGACACCGTTGTCTTTTGGCCTTGAACGAAAACTCGTAACTCTGCCCCCATATATGAACATAAACATTTCCAATGTTAAAAAATCTATATTTTATAATTTATTATGACTTAGAGCACTGATCGCGTACAACCTTAACATAGAAATATTAGTAAAACAAAATTTATATTTTAACCATCCGTATATTTTGAAGAAAGAATATCATTCGACAAGAAATTGAAAAGTTGTACTACTAAATAATTTCCCAGATGCAGTAGTTGTAATCGTGCAAAGTGTCACGTGTCATTTCACACCGCGCTTTATAAACAGACACCAGCAGGCACAAAGCAACGACACGTAGCGCACCTAAAGCAAGTCACTGTGCGCTTTCCAAGTTTTACTGACTGGACTTGACTTCGTTTGCTACACGGAAATGCAACTTTAATTCACTCGGAACGCAAAGAGAGAATCAAAGTGTCACCATGAAATGTGCTACAGAAAACTGGCACTCAAATAAAGTAGCTACATATTATGCGATCTTTCAAAAGATACTGTCATGATTTTCAGGAGGTGTTTGACGGTGCTATTTCAAATATAAAATGTTTGATAATAAACATAACACACGTATGATTCAAACTATGCTCATAAAAACAAATATACTGACTGTCAAAAACGTTTTGTGTTTTAAATACACAGGGTGTTTAATAAACATACGGCAAAAATTCAATGTGTGATTCCTTGGTTAATTTTAAGAAAATTTTGTCCTTTTAAGGTTTTTGGGAAAGCCGCTTTTTAATGAAGATTTAAAAAATCGGATAGTTGATGGATGTATTGCAATAAAAAACAACCTTGCTGTTTTTGAAAGAGTTCGACAGTCATTAAGGAAAAGATTGGTTTAATATAATATCCTATCAGGTGGTTGTCATATGCAGCAGTTCTTGTAGATTAAGAAGCTTTACTGATTTTACCTATGTAATAAAATATTGTTTATGTAGAAAAACTTTTATCGCCGTGTATCTTCGAAACAAAGTGACTTTCCGTAAATTATAAAATAACAAAATATTCTTAAAATTACTCAAGGAATCACACTCCGTATTTTTGCCGTATATTTAGTGGACACCCTGTATAGTTTGCGCTTCAACGAATTGTTCAACGTTTCTCAGATTTTATTCTTTTTTTTTAATTGGGATATAAAAAATGTGTTCTCTCAAATAAATATCATTTCATTCTTCAAAAATTTCGATGTTATTTTTATTTAAAACTAGCGGCCCGGTCCGGCTTCGCCCGAACTGCTCTTTCGCTCCCGGGTGGTACATTACTCACTCGCTTCGCTCGTTCGCTTGAATATCATAATTACATTACTCACTCGCTTTGCTCGTTCGCTCTCGGGTGGTGTGATTTATATACAAAATCTTTGTTTTATATATACAGAATAATAATCTTTGTTTTGTATACTTATACAGAATCATACATTACGCACTCGCTTCGCTCGTTCGCTCCCGGGTGAATTTTTCCGATGTTCACTGTTCGATAGGTTATATTTTGCAGTAATGTATTAATAAATCAAACATTCAAAGCAGCCGCGGGTAGCTAATTATTAATAAAGTATTCATTATAAAAATCATTCTTCGTGGATATTTTAAACAGCAATAGTTTAAAAAACACTTCAAACAGCTTATTAAGAAATCACGTAGCACAGACATTTTTTAACCTGTGAAACTGTCACATTCATTATATCATGTAACAGCTATTATAGTAGACAGATGTCAGGCACTCAGGCACCTTGTTATGTTATTGATATCTAGCTTATATGGAACGGAGTCAGTGGTACTCACAATGTTTAACTTGTACCAGAAGGCATATTGAATCAAAGGCATCTAACATAGAATGTGTTGCGCTATCTGCCCATCCGGACCTTTATAAACATTTTCTTTAATTATCCAAGTGTGCAAGCTTTCACGGCCGGCATTGTTCCAAGTCTTCATGGTTTCCGGGCTTGTAGGCCGTGGTCCAGTGGTATTTCTACCTGACGTTTCGTCTACAACTGCGGTAGACGTTCTCAAAGACGATGTGGCAGCGGTCGAAGTGTCCTCCTTGGCGGTTCACAAGTTAGTGTGTCAGTACCATAAAAGAAGGGAGAACACCAGTCACTGACACACTGACCTGTGAGCCGCCAAGGAGGACACTTCGACCGCTGCCACATCGCCTTTGAGAATGTCTACCGCAGTTGTAGACGAAACGTCAGGTAGAAATACCACCGGACCACGGCCTACAAGCCCGGAAACCACGAAGACTTGGAATATTCTTTAATTTCTTTTTTAGTCCAAAACAAGCGACGTGATGGGGGCGCAACAAGGTCAAATTTGATAATAAAAAAAATTTGCGTTTGTCTAAGTTTGAGCTATCAAGTCACATAATATATGTATTTAATTATTGTAGCTCATACAGTTTAGGAGATAAAAGGCTGTGACAGATGGACAGACAGAATATTAAAAACAATAGAGTTTCACTATCATTAAATACGGGGCCATAAAAATATACATCCCCTTGATTAGGCGAGAGTTTGCTAGCAACTGCGTTTTCTGTATTGAACTGTTCCATTAAGATTTCTTTGAATTTTGGCAACTTCTGATAAACTTGTTACAGCCAAGAGTTCCCATTTATATTTTTTGACATTATTAAATCATGTTTCGACTGAAAAGAATCTCGAGTCTAGTGATTTTTCAAGCGCGTGATTTTCTCATTTTTCCATTGCATTCAGCTATTACAAAATATAAAAACTTTTTAACAAAAAAACACCTTCTTCAAAAAAGCCACTAAAAAGAGGAAAATAATAAAATTTCGAGGTCGTGGCCAATTTAATAAAATATGAAGTCGATTAAAAAGTGCCAATTTAATTAATATATCTACTTTTTAACCGACTTCACATTTTATTAAATTGACACAGACCTAAAAATTTTATTATTTTCTTCTTTTCAGTGGCTTTTTGGAAGGAGATTTTTTCGGGGGGAGGGGGTGAAGGTGCGATGGATTTTTCAGCTAAGTGAAAAGGGGGTGGGGTGCAGGGGGAGAGATCCCCAAAAACGTTCGCCAGGGGGGGAGGCGTGTTCGTGCGATGGCGTTTTTCGCGGGGTGAAGCGAGTCAGTTAATATAATAGTCAGATAATAAATTATTAGACGGTATTCTCTAGAGTTTAGTCCTTACGTTACCAGCTATCTGATAAGTGATAGTGCCTACAGTTGACACTAATTAATTTCCTATTAAAAGGTGATTACTGATAACTAAAATTTAATATTCCAAATGATTAACAGAATACAAAAAAAAATCATAAAATCCACAGCACCAAAATCGATGTCTGCAATTATTTTTGTCCCTTACATTTTTAATAACTTTCTATTTTTCCGATGAAAAATGGAAAGCAAGCGAAGTAAAAATAAATTTTGCTAGGCTTGAAGCCGAAGCGAATATTTTTAACGGTTTGTCAACAAGGTAAAGCCAGATGAAAGCCATTTGGGGTAGATAAACTATGGTTAGTGAGGAGAGTTGGTGCTACATAAAATTATATAAATTGTAACATAATATAAGTACAATAATATTCATGCGACTATTGCGTTAAAATAAGCAACAAAAATTTTAATTGAAATTAATTAGTTGTGTGTCATTTAATCTGATGGTTGACGAACAAGTTTTCCTTGTAACCAATGCGAATTAAATTATAAAAGTATTACTCATAAAGAAATTATATGTCAACTAAACCTTTTGGATCATTAACAGCATTTACTGGTAAACACATTTTCGTTAATTAAGTTGACAAGTAAAGAAGAAAAAAGCTCATTATTGAGCTTATTTATATATGCGAAAACAATGTATGAGAAGCAGAATGAAGAGAGACAGAACGATCGTATTATGTTAACTGAATAAGTAAAAACAAGGATTGCAATAGACACAAATAGGGTTGGGATTTTTTTTTTTGCTAATATAGAAAATATTAAACTTTTAATTGTCTCTAATCCTAAAAAAAGTTTAGTGAATATATTTTGACCAATTCGTTTCTTTTATTGTAAACTACAAGTGAGTTCAGTTCACGCTCTCAACGACCGTCAGAGGGCAGTATAGTCTAGTGGTTAGCGTGCTTAGTGCCGCAACCTCTGAACTGGACTGCCGTGGGTTCGAATCCCACCTGCGCTCATGGATGTTTTGTGATGTTATTTAGTTTTAAGATAGTTGTTATTTAGTGTAGTTGAAAGACGCTAATGATCTATAATCTACAATAAATAAATAAATCAACGACCGTCGATGCAGCATTTTATTTTCATGTTATGTTAAATTTACTAAACGGTTTACTAAATAGTTGCTATGAAAAAAGTCTATTAAGAACTTTTTAAAAAATTCAAAATATATTTCATTTGAAAAATTAAAATGTTGTTTCAAAGCAACAGGTCATTATATCTATTAAATTATTCTATTATTATTATTATCTATTAAATCTATTAAATTATTTTTGGATATGTTAAATATTGATCACGATATAATTATTTAGCTAATGATATTTTGGATTATTATTTATTTGTATTGGAAGAGCAGTCGATTACATAATTGATTCCTGCAATTATCGGAAAAAATCATTTTAACAACCATAGTCACAGTCAGGAATCTAACCTGAACTTTTCCATTATCGCGGCGGAATGAGCTTACAGTACTCAACCGTGACATGACTACCAATCTAACATTCTCCATATATGCAAAAGAATCAATAATAGCGTTACGCCATGGTTAACATATTAAAATTGGATGAAGAAATTAGCATTAATACCATGGCGCAGCATGGCACCACTATTTATTTATTGTAGATTATAGACGCGTCGACATCTAGGGTCATTAGCGTCCTTCAACTACACTAAATAACAACTAACTTAAAACTAAATAACATCACCAAACATCCATGAGCGCAGGTGGGATTCGAAACCACGGCAGTCCAGTCTATGCGGCACCAAGCATGCTAATCTAGTGGTTAGCATGCTTGATTCCTTATTAAGATTTAATTCGTCAAATTAAAAAAACAAGTAAAATTAAGATTATATAATTTATTTTATTGTAGATTATAGACGCGTCGACATCTAAGGTTATTAGCGTCTTAAGATTATATAATAAATAAGTATTCTAACCATGCAATGCATCATGGAAATTGTCTCACGTTGTGGCGCCATCATTTGTGTGTCAAGAAAACTAAACATAGTCAATAGTTTTCTTGACACACAAATGATGGCGCCACAACTTGAGACAATTTCCATGATGCATTGCATGGTTAGAATACTTATTTATTATATAATCTTAATTTTACTTGTTTTTTTTTTAATTTGACGAATTAAATCTTAATAAGGAATCAACATTATTATTAAAATTGCTCAGCCCTGAACCTAACCTACGTGTATTTGTGCCTCCCTGAGGGTCACGAAGTATGGAACATGTCATACAACGGCAAAAAAAGCAAACAAAACTGCCATGAAAAAAGCTTCTTTAAAAAGACGACTGTACTGACTTGAAATAATACAAAGTATACAAATGAAATACCAAAGTCTACAGCATCGTGTACTGAATAAATTGTCTTGTGACTGGGATATAATTTAAATGTAGATGGAATACGTACACACAGAATACACACATACATACACACTTACTCAAGCAAGGCTGATCGGAAATTTCTTATATAGGTCTCCGTAAGTAGAGTAACCATAAAAATATAGAATTAAGATAAGAATCTTTCGGGCTTATGAGTCGTGGTCTACTGGAATGGCTTCTTCTTCTTCCAGACGTTTCGCTTGCAACTGCGGCAAGCATCTTCAGTGGTGTTTTTGACGTGGTCGTAGTGTTCTTCTCGGTGTCCTGCTTGCCGCAGTTGCAAGCGAAACGTCTGGAAGAAGAAGAAGCCATTCCAGTAGACCACGGCTCATAAGCCCGAAAGATTCTTATTTTAATTCTATTAACGCCGGCCGTGAAAGCCTACATTCTTTCATAAAAATATACTCTTTCTTACCAACAGATATAGAAATCGCTGTAGAATAATTTACGTATCATTGATACGTAAATAGATTCTCTGTCCTTATCCAAGAATATAGCGATTACTATATCTGCACTAGGGAAAGAGAACCTATAATTATTTCTAGAATAATAGGGAAATTACATAATTTTTTTTATCGCATTTCTATTATGTACCACGAAAATACATGTCAATTTAAATATTAAATTAAATAAAAAAGCCTCTTTCCGATCCAACAAATTTATTGCTCAAATCTTAGGGCGACGTTTTGACAATATATCAATAGATTCGGACGGAGGACAAGATATATTGTCGAAACGTCGCTTTAAGAATTTAGCAATAAATTTGTTGGATCGGGAAGAGGCTTTTTTATTTAATTTAATAGTTTATATAATCTGTTTAAAATAATATAAAAAAGATGTATTTAAAGTCAATAAAACCACACATACCTTGTACTTATTACTAACTCAGCTGTAGATAATAATATTATAACCATGATTCATGAAGATACAATATTAACACACGACAATATCACACAAGAAATGATCGATCAAACCACAATATCACAACTAGACACTACCAAAGTCTGACAAATTCTGCAATATAGATAATAATATGACCTTTTCACTACCTATTATAAGTATTGACAATCATTTACGTAACTTATATTTTACATTATGTGAGCTGTTTACTGGCAGGAACAATGATATTAAAGGCTAGGTCAGACACGGCGGAATCCGCGCGGATTAACAGCGCGGAGCTTATTTACATTAACGTAAGCATACATGCCCACGCGTATCGTCAATCCGTGTGTGTGTGTGTGTGTGTACGTATGTGTCCATTTCTTTCTAAGACGAAATCTCGAGAATGAAAAATGATATCGACTACGTTAGGTGTCAATCGACGCGCATTAACGTAAGTATGATCTGAAAGAAATTTTTTCAAAATCGGTTCAGCCGTTCTTTTTTCTTAACCGAATAGATTCCAGTAGATTTTACACAATATCTCGCGAATAAAAAATTATATCGACTTCGTAAGGGTGTCAATCGAGGCGTGTTAACGTCATTTTGATCCGACATAAATTTTATAAAAATCGGTTCAGCCGCTTTTTTTTTAATTATTGTTAAAAATAAATAATAATTATGTGTTAATGATTAAAATGATTTTTTTTCTGTGTAATATCTAAATTAATTATTATTATTATTAAATATTTATCAAACTGGGAAATTCGTCGTGTGGACCTCAAGGGTCGCACTTTAGTTCTAATAAATGACCCACTTCACGGCTTGTTTCTTTTTATAAACTCAATCCGGGGACATACAGTATACGCCGATGTTCTTACAAGAATATTTCACCGAAGCATAAAAAATTCCACCGCAGTAAAACTTAATGTAAACTTCTTAAACTTGTAAAATTATAATAACTATCCGCATGTCGAAGATTGTACGTAAGTTTTCATATACATTAATATGGAATCTTGTTATGTTGAAATGAAAATATTATGAAACTGGAGAATTGTTATTTATTAATTAAGTTTAATTATAAATGCCCGAAAGAGAATTCACCTTATTTGAGTCGACTTTGTTAATTAAGTTAATAATAACATTATCAAAATTAAGTTTATTTTAGTTGTTTCTCAATGTCATCAAAGTTTAAAATACGCTTATGTATTTGAGATGAGATGAAACGCTACTTATTAAATATAAAACCTTGTGACGGTTGAGAGACTTAATTTTTTTGCAATTATATCTTTATAAAGTTAGAGACTGAAAACACGGGAAACCACTTATGTCTCTCGGAATTAGTGAATTTTATTTTAGTTAGAATCATCGCAGCGTCTACGATTGTCTGCCGTCTCTATGAACGTGACGTAAGGTCGGATGTCCACTGAAGTGACATGACGCGTGATCTGACATTAACTTGGCAAATACTTGACAGCGGTGTAACTTTTATATAACTTAACGTCCTACCATATTTATTCGATTTGTAACTTGTAGCTATTGACATCGATGATGAAGATGTTTTACTACATTCTGTTATTTCGTTATCTACCTACACTTTCTTATCCAAAATTCGTTATCTTGAATGTCTATAATCAATAATTGGGCTTGAGAATAGCCAAACGTATCTAGGTATTTATTAATATATCCCATTATAGGGTGTTCGAAATAATTTTCACTTTCATATTGGGCTCTCGCTGGTACGAGGATTCACTTCATATCATAGCTATTGAATTAGCATATATGAATTGACACTCGCATGTAGTGAAAATCTATTGATTCTGAAGCATATAAGGAGAATATTAATTTAGCAATCATGTCACGGTTGAGTATTGTAAGCTCATTCCGCCGCGAAAGTGGAAAGGTTCAGGTTAGAATATAAAACTATTATTTATCATAAAAATATTATAATTTCAGAGACTAATGTCGTTCACTCATTCTCAGTCATTTCATTTAATCATCATCATTATCAGTATTACGGTGTCATGTTTCATTATTCCGTACTTGAAATAAACATTATTGTGTTATGAATAATATACCTTATGCACATAGTGTACGTACCATGTGTTTGTTTATGTCTGTTTGTTACAATGTCATGTAAATATTGTCGGTAAAATTGTTACGGGCAGAAAAATAGGTCACAATTTTTGTTTATATTATAATCTCAACATGTAATCATTATTTCCCATTTTGAATGCACGAATATAGTACGTTTATTTTATTTTTTTTGTCCTACCCCCTATAAAACAGCTACTTTCCATAAATGTATTAATACGAGTCGTAAAATGACCCATTTCAGGCCGGTGACGAGCCGGGCGGTAACGTAACTTTATCGCCCGCTTATATCGGGCGCCAACATAATTTTTTTTCAATTTTCTGGTGCTCCCGCTGTGTGATATTTTAAGGGTCCTCAACCCTCGTCCTGCAAATATGTGAAATTTTTTTTGTATATAAAAAAAAACTTAAATGTCCGTGCCGGGTCTAATTTTTTACAAAAATGCATGTTGTTTCGAAACACATGTATTCTACACAATTTGGACAAAACAATGGTTCAATCGATCAGTTTTTTTTTTTGAGCAAGCTCGATTTAAAATTCTCCAATACTTGTCTCATGATGAAATGTACATAGTCTCAATTTAAGTGAATTTTGAATTTAAAATACTGTTACGGATCACCCTGTATACGAACGGCGGACAACAATTCTGAGAAGCGGTGTCTGACGTTGAACACACTGGTGTCTACGCGAAGATTCTAAACAACGCTAGAGAATACGAACACACACTGGGCTTAGACAGCGCAGGTATATAAACGAGTGAGTGAAGCGATCAGAAACAGTCGATGGTGTCACGCAATCGGTAATCAGTGAAAGGTGAGTCGTGCCATCAAGCGGATCAGTGATATAAATATTGATCAGTCAACAGGAATCAGTCAGTATAGATTGTACTGTCACAGTGTTGAACAGCGAAATAAATCTGATATAAATACAGTGACATAAATAATTACAGATAAATAATCCTTGTATATATAGTTTTTTGTTAAGTGTTATTTATAAGTGGCTCGTTTAGTTCAATAATTACCGTTAAAGTTTTTTTATTGTTAGAATTGACTTTTCGTTGTTGCATTTATTGTTGTTGTATTTTTAATTATTGTAAATAAATATTTATTCCACCAACTCAGAAAACAGTTTTGTAACAATACGTTGTGCATTCTATCATACGAGAGAATGATTTCTTAACGAATTTAAATAGTATTCGTAACGATATTTCCAGGCACTGAATATATTTAATTTGACGAGATTTCAGAATAGCTTTGATATGAAAGATAATGTGTTCAAAGCTTTCTTGGTGCATGTAAAAGCCCGTTTGAAACTAAACTAGGTATGACATTTTACAGTAACAAAAAAACGCATTGTTCAGAAATTATCCCGGATTTGTGTTCAGGAAATGTGAAATTGTATCCTCGCTGGCGCAGTCGCCTGCAGACCGGAAACGAACAGTGGAACGAATGTAAAACAAGGATTACTGTTAGTACTGTACTGGAAACGTATACAGGATGTCCGATCATTAGACATACTGACCAGTTATAGATGAATATCGATATTATATCTGCAGTAATTACTCTCACGATAAAATATCAAAATAAACGCCGCATTCTGAGAATGATTGACACATTATTATGACCCATGGTAATTTTCAGTTTGACATGTAATCAATTCATAAAGGTGTACTTCCGAACAATTAAATAAAAATAATTTTTACAAAAACATTATGCAAGAATGTTGCTGGAACCTTTGGTGTGAATATAATAAAAAACAGAATTAACCACAAACATCAAACCATAGTAATTTAATAATTGACGTACGTTTCGCCAACCAAGTTGGCATCATCAGGAGATGATTAATCATCTCCTGATGATGCCAACTTGGTGTTTGTGGTTGGTGTTTGTGGTTAATTCTGTTTTTTATTAAAAACATTATGACTGTAAAATATAAAATTCTAATAAAATATATTGGTATAATGTGTTGTAAATATTGATACGTTTGGATTAGTAGATTGTATATCTAGTTGCGTAATGGCGTATATTACGGACGAGTAAGTGTTAAAACGAGCATAGCGAGTTTTAAATTTTAACCACAGCAATCATAGGTAGAGTAGGGGAGCCATAGGCACAACTGTAAGTGACAGTGTTACCTTGAAAAAGAGAGATAGAAAACGAAGCAGTTTTCTTTTCCTTGTCTTCTGACGCATTTGTGAATTCAAAAATGTATAGTAGGTATTGTTAATTTACATCTGTAACCATGGTTATGTATTTGTGATAGAAGAAGATAGAAGAACTGCTCTATCTTTTGCATCCACACTTTTTTGGGCGGATTCCCTATTCTATCTATGATATTTCTATTGTTTTTATCAGTCAGACGAGTCATAATATCATTATCTACACATGAGATATACATATATCGTGTTTTTTGCCATACCCACTTCATTTTCAGTAGGTATTTTTAAATTTTTTTGACAGTTTATTTGTGTTGCCATCTTCACGTCTATAGTAGGCCGGGAGTAGCTGTCAATAGGTAATAGCGTGCGGATCAGGGCGAATAAACATAAATCACTATAATGGAAATGATTTGCTTTTCCACACTAGTGTGGGAAAGATACGTTCCCGCACAATAAAGAGAAGAAAATCGCTAAATCTAATAGCTATAGTACCTAGAAAAAAACTAATTGTCTGTTTGTACTGCGACACAGAATCAACATATTATTAAAACATTCTGTATAAAGTTTGCAAGGGCAATCGACTGAAAATTTTGAAAATCTGACAGTTCCAAATAATTTCGTTTTATACAGTATTATTTAACTACAGAACGTATTAAAAATATAAAATATAACCACAGAGTTAATTTTATTTACATTAGAGACAAAACTATCCGTGATTGCTTTTTGTCATAACTGATAGATTTCATTCGCTGTGTTAGTTCTTAGTAACTGATAATAAATTATTATATTTACTGACTTCTACACTCTCATGTTACCTTACGTATCTAATTACTGAACAATTAGATGCATACAGTCATTTTAACTTCCCATTGGGAGTTGTAATTTAAATACGTAAATAATGTATAAGCAATAATTTCTTTTAAACTTCTAGGCTTTTTTTATATTATACTACCGGTCCCGCCGGTCTTGCCCGAGTGTTTTAAGATTTATTATCCCCCTCCCCGCGAGAAATTCTTCCCCTGCGAAGCGAAGTCGGCCTGGTGGTGTTTATAATATTAGTAGGATTCCGCCTATACGTTAAAATGCAAAAGAATGTCAGAGTTACGTTTTGTTACTACCCCATAGGAATTACCTCTTTAAGGGGGTATCTACATTAAATCTTTCACATGGTCAAACTAGGAAATTACATCACGTTATCTCTTTCTAAAGTTCTAAACTCCTTGAAGTTGATTTCAAAGTGCACTGGCCAGTTACGTTATTAACTCAAGTTGCCATTTGAGGCAGCACCGGGTGGATTGCAATAATACCAAATTATTTTTCATAATTGGCGACAAAATGTTAATAAAAGAAGTTGTCTATTTTTGTTTTAGAATGTGCGCCACAAGCTCAAAAAAGTAAAAAAAAAAGAAAATAACGAAAAAAAAATTTTTTTTAAGTTCACTAATCTGAGTTTTCCGCGCAACTTGTACCACAAGAAGCGTAAATGTGCAAAATTTCAGGTAAAAATTCAATCATTTGTCCAAGTTATTTATGAAAAATGAAAATGTGAAAAATATGTTTTTCCCGGTTTTACTTAAGTCTAAACGCTATGAAAATTGAAAACCATTATAATTAATTAAACATCAACAACATTTTGTTGAGTGCAAAATGTCCGACAACTACTAGTAGGTACCAACAGCTAGGGTTATCTGAGCCTAGTACCAGTTCATATTTCCAATGAATTATTTTTTTTATAATAAATTGATAATTTTACCAGTTCTCAGATGAGAACCTGGGAACTGGGAGCTTCTAATAAAGGAATCATGGAAACGACATAAAATAAACAGCGGCAATCGATACAATAATTTATAATTTGATGTAGATTGTTGACAATCAAATATTCATTAATATGCTGATGTATTATAATATAAGCTAATTAAAATAGCTAATTAATATGTCTTTTCTCTATAATACTCTCTTGATTAGGAATATTTAATTAACAAAGAATTATATCAGATAATCAATTAATTCTATATTAGAATTCACTGCATTCCTATTTCAATTTCTGTAGAAGACAAGATCAAAGATGCGCATAACAAAATAATTACAAATGTAACGTTATAAATTTTCATTCATAATATTATAAATTCAAAAATAACTATATTCAGAGTTCAGACTGTTTTTATTTATTAACTTCCCATTGGAAGTTATTGTAATGGGTCCGAAAATCGAAATCAAAATGCATAACAAATTTTTATGTTTCAAGGTCACTACACTATTTTTACACTATTTTTAGAAAGATGCTGTGTGTGTGTGTGTATACGTACGTACATATGTGTCCATTCCTTTCTAAGACGAAATCTCGAGAATGAAAAATGATATCGACTACGTTAGGGTGCCAATCGACGCGTATTAACGTAAATATGATCTGAAAGAAATTTTTTCAAAATCGGTTCAGCCGTTCTTTTTTCTTAACCAAATAGACTCCAAAAAAGTAGATTTTACACAATATCTCGCGAATAAAAAATTATATCGACTTCGTAAGGGTGTCAATCGAGGCGTGTTAACGTTATTTTGACCCGAAAGAAATTTTATAAAAATCGGTTCAGCCATTTTTTTTTTAATTATTGTTAAAAATAAATAATAATTATGTTTTAATGATTAAAATGATTAGTTTTCTGTGTAATATCTAATTTAATTATTATTATTAAATATTTATCAAACTGGGAAGTTCGTCGTGTGGACCTCAAGGGTCGCACTTTAGTCCTAATAAACGACCAACCTCACGGCTTGTATTTATATAGTATTACAAGTCTTTTTATATATTAAGATTATTGTCGAATTGTAATTGTATTTTAAAGACCACCAACAGCTAAGGTTATTTGGGCCTAGCACCAATTCATATTTTCAATTCATTATTTTTTTTTTAATAATAAATTGAAAATCCAATTGACACTTTTACCAGCTCTCGGGCTAGAACTCGGGAACTGGGGACTTGTAATAGAGGAACCATAGCAACGCCATGTGATTATTGTCGAGTTGTACAATACAAACTATAAGTGAAATGGCTATTAATATTATTGTAAGCAGTAGAAGCACACTTTGTTTTTTTTTTGTTTAAATAAAAAAAAATCTTTTAATACAGATTGCACATATTAGGTAGATCGCTGCGCAGTAAAAAGACGCGCAAAACTTTAAACGCGCTTAATCGGTTTTTATTGTCAATTAATTTTCTGAAAGTTGTCAGAACTGCAGTTATTAAAAATAATAAAACACGAGTATAAAAATAACGACATCCCTTGAGGAATCAGGTCAAATTAATATTCTTCTACTTAAAAAGTTTTAAGATCTGATTTTAATATTATTAAATAAAACAACAAAAGGTATCTACACAAATGAGCATATTTGTTATCACAATAATTCAGTCACGGAATTTCAAATGATAAACATCGAAATATAATAACGACATATTTTATTGATATTTTGTTTAATAACTTTACTGTTCTATTAAAAATCTGTAGGTAATGAAATAATATCAAATATTATTATGATTTTTATTTATGATATAGGGATGTGTTTGACTGTACGCCTGAAATTGTTAATCACTATTAAATTTTTACGAATAAAACATACGAAGTAACCATAGTACCTAAACATAGAAATAATAGCGAATTAATAATGTACGATAAACCCGACATAAGTTGATTCTATTAGACACATCTTATATATAAAATTCTCGTGTCGCGGTGTACGTTATTATACTCCTCCGAAACGGCTGGACCGATTTTGATGAAATTTTGTTTGCTTATCGGGTAGGGTAGAGAATCGGACAACATCTATTTTTCATCCCCCTAAATGTTAAGGGTGGTCCACCCCAAATTTTTTTTTTTATTTTTTGGACAAAATTTTTTTTTTTAATTTTTTCATGATTCAGCATTGAAAAATACATACAACTCTAAATTTTCACCCTTATACGATCAACCCCTGATTTTAATCGCGATTTTTATATTAAGCTTTAAAAAATACATATATGGCGAACGAGCGAAGCGAGTGGGTAGTGTATTTATAATATTCAAGCGAACGAGCGAAGCGAGTGAGTAGGCGAAAATATTCAAGCGAACGAGCGAAGCGAGTGAGTAGTGTATTTATAATATTCAAGCGAACGAGCGAAGCGAGTGAGTACTGTATTAATAAAATTCAAACGAACGAGAAATTATTAACAACGTTTGCCGGATCAGCTATACTAAATATACGTGAGCGGAGTAATGGGTGACCGCTATTAAATCATAATTTCATACCACCCGAGCGAAGCCGGGACGGGTCCGCTAGTATATTTATATTATCCTCAGTAAAGTGTGTAATAGGTAGAAATAATAATTATTGTAATGCAAATTTTTATACCTATGCCAGAAAAAAAAAAATTAAATAAAAACTTTTAGAATTTTTACGCGATTCTGCTAAAAAAATAATCGATCGATTAGCGATATATTTTCTAGATTATATACTTTATTTTTCTAAGCATTTTTGCTGAAATTTATCTTAATATTTTTGTGTAAAATTATCATTTGTTTTTTTACGAATACAATCTAAATTTTCTACGTAACAAAAAGTTTGATAACGACCTTAGATTTTTGTTATCCCTTTAAAACTTATAATAATATGGTAGACCTCGCGCGGCGAAAGATGAAGCCACCGCGTCATAGTAACGTGAATGCATTGCGCCTGCCTTCTAGCTTGCTATTGGCTGTTTATTGTCATGAATAGCAATTTGCCAAAATTGTACCTAACGTCATAAAACCCAATGTGCAGTTTTGTGTAAACGGCACTGTCTGCGGGCAAGCAGGCGTTCACTAGCATATTATTGATGACGTGCCTGGCTTCATCTCTCACCGCGGGCACTCTAACAATGTATCTATACGATCATTATTATTATTATAAAAATATTTATTGATTTAAATTATTTACAATTTTTATTTACAATTTGCTTACGTATATATAATTGTTCCTGTCACCAATTGTATACGATCATTGTCAAATTAGTTTTTTGGGGAGTTTGTTGTGCAATCCCATCGCTGACATTTTGACGGTGACGCCATACAATGAATTACCTAGCGTTCAGTTAACGCATAGTATAAATAGAATAAAATCATATTTTCTTCTTACAATGGATTTATGCAATACATTCATAAAAATATTTTAAAGTAGGTAGTTGAAGAAAAATACAGAACTTCAATTGAAAATATCGAACCAAGTTAGAAAAACTTCAGTTGTTGTATGAAGCTATTTATGTAATAAACTATAGAAACTATTTCCTGAAAGTTTTTATTCGTAATATTTCTGTTCAATTTAGATGCTCTATTTTTCATATATTTCTTTTATACGATATGTTGTATAATAAGAACTCGTTTTTAAGGCTTGAGATCAGTTATCTTGACAAATCAAAACATTGCAGGATTAGTCTAAGAGGTGGTGACGGATTTTCTTAAGTGCCTACGTAAGGAAAAATAGTATTAAAAAACCCTGTATAAGTGTTTCCCACTTGAGAATCTGTGCGTCTGACAACCTTTCTCCCTTGCGTTTTAGGTGGTAGGTAGAAATTGTCCAGGAATTAATATAAATTTTTCATGTAACAATGTAACATTTTTTAAATTACTAAATTGTATTATTGAGTCAATGTTGCAATATTTAAATATTTTCGTCACCATAGTACCCGCATAAACTTTCATTGATATTTTTTTATCATTAGAAATAGTGGATTTTCAATAATTTTTTTCGAAGTGTTCGCAACAACATTAAGATCTGTCATTTTAGAATTACAATATATAATATGTTACGCTAATTTATATATTATATAAAAAAAATATCAGACCTTAAGTAGATACATTACAAGTAAAAAAATGATGGAACCACCCATTTTTTAACAAAATCACCGAACTTACATGGCGCTTGTATTATCATTGTCAACGAAAACAACAGTCTGATATCCAAGTCTTCATGGTTTCCGGGCTTGTAGGCCGTGGTCCGGTGGTATTTCTACCTGACGTTTCGTCTACAACTGCGGTAGACATTCTCAAAGGCGATGTGGCAGCGGTCAAAGTGTCCTCCTTGGCGGCTCAGAGGTCAGTGTGACCTGTGAGCCGCAACCGGACCACAGCCTACAAGCCCGGAAACCATGAAGACTTGGAACAATGCCGGCCGTGAAAGCTTGCACACTTGGATAACAGTCTGATATTCTTATTAATAACATATCTGCAAATAAATAAACCTTAATGATTCCCTATAGTATGTCAGTGCAATAACATAGAGCCAGTAAATAACATTTAATAATTTTTCAATCAGTTGAAGGAGTATATTTGTGTTGGTTGCTTGGTAACCGATCATTGCGATGTTTCAAAATACAAAATATAGGCTGTACAAAAGCGCGATACACATTATATTATCTATACTGTTCTTACTTCTTTATAATACTGTGCAAACGTCTCAAATCGCCTAAATATACGCTTCAGTATTTTTCTTTATTACAAAACAATGCCAATATATAGGTGCAAAGTTATTCTGTTGCAATATTTGCTGCTTAATAATAATGTATTACCTCATAAATATTCAATCATTTATCAAACTTGAAGATATTAGAAAACTGAACGATTGATATTAAAGTCGAATAATGTAATGGAAGAAAAGTATTCACGGGAAAGCAAACAAAGGGTGTTTTAAGCACTCAGGGTGTTAACACAGAAAAGTTACTCCATCTTTGGATTACTTCCATTGTGGAAACAGTTGAAACAAATTTAAGAGTATTCTCTACCGGAAGTTACCCCCTCTTCATCTTAAATTCTTTCCCCTCGCCTAAAAACTATTACTGCTCTCCCGGAAATTTACGATTTTAAGTCACCAGAATCCAAAAATTCGGTTTTTAAAAAATGTATGTCTGCTGTGATCGCCTAAAAACGGTTACCGCTCTCCCGACGCTATTTTCAAAGCTAAAGGGTTCCGGTAAACGCAAAAAATTGAAAAAAAATCTGAAAAAACTTGCAACTTTTAAAAAATTACGTTATATTTCACACATAGCCAAAACTTCTTTCAAAAAATACGCCTGTAGTATTTGTAGTATGATTCTTGGTCCTTTATTAAGCGTTTACCCGAACCCTTTAGCTTTAAAAATAGCGTCGGGAGAGCGGTAACCGTTTTTAGGCGATCATAGACAGACATACATTTTTTAAAAACCGAATTTTTGGATTCTGGTGACTTAAAATCGTAAATTTACCCAAATTAAACTCAAAATCGAATTTTCGCAGGATAACAGTAAAAATATGTGTATTGTAATAATTTCGAGTGCATATTTTTAACTTCCCATTGGAAGTTATTGTAATGGGTCCGAAAATCGAAATCAAAAAGGAAAATAAAATTTTATGTTTCAAGGTCACTACACTATTTTTACACTACTTTTAGAAAGATGTCTGTGTGTGTGTATGTGTGTGTACGTATGTACGTACGTATGTATGTGTCCATTTCTTTCTAAGACGAAATCTCGAGAATGAAAAATGATATCGACTACGTTAGGGTGCCAATCGACGCGTATTAACGTAAATATGATCTGAAAGAAATTTTTTCAAAATCGGTTCAGCCGTTCTTTTTTCTTAACCAAATAACCTCCAAAAAAGTAGATTTTACACAATATCTCGCGAATAAAAAATTATATTGACTTCGTGAGGGTGTCAATCGAGGCGTGTTAACGTCATTTTGATCCGACATAAATTTTATAAAAATCGGTTCAGCCGTTTTTTTAAAATTATTGTTAAAAATAAATAATAATTATATTTTAATGATTAAAATGATTACTTTTCTGTGTAATATCTAATTTAATTATTATTATTAAATATTTATCAAACTGGGAAGTTCGTCGTGTGGACCTCAAGGGTCGCACTTTAGTTCTAATAAACGACCCACCTCACGGCTTGTTATAAAATAATATCAGGGCTCTCGGTTGTACCCGGTACCACGTTTATGATACAATATTATGTAACGTTAGTGCGTATATAGCTAGAGGTAGTTGAATAATCGGAGCATGCGCAGTACAAACGAAACACTGCAATGACCGCAGGGCGACACAAATACTCATACAATATTCATAATGCAACTATATATTCAACTCTGTATCATTTAGTTTGAACAGTTTTTTTTTACTGTAACCGACCATTGGTGCAGTTTTCTTCGTATGCCAGTTCATAATATTTATTATTAACACGGAATGCATTTGTAAAAAAATATTGTAAACTGATTACTGACCGATAATTTTACCTTATGTTATTATATTACTACACGTACTTTTCAACTTTTTTTAACCGTTTTTTTAGTTAAATATGTATTCTATATTACTAGCACCTGCTTCGTCCTAGTAGGCGTTTCTATGGTTACTTTACTGATACAATTTTGCAACTATAATATTCATGCATACAAATTGTGTGTTTTTAAACACCACCAACAGCTAAGGTTATTTGGGCCTAGCACCAATTCATATTTTCAATTCATTATTTTTTTTAATAATAAATTGAAAATCCAATTGACACTTTTACCAGCTCTCGGGCTAGAACCCGGGAACTGGGGACTTGTAATAGAGGAACCATAGCAACGCCATGTAAACAACAGCATTGCTACACGCTCGGCTATTCTCAAGCCAGTTACGTTTACAAATAGATTACACACGTTAATTTTTCGAAGTACAAAAAAATTGATTTTTTTCCATTTTGTACTTTTAGAAAAAGACTCTCGCATTTGTTTTAAATTTAGAAGCTTCCGAAATTTAAATCTTTTTAAGTTCATAGTTTCCAAACAAAAAGAAAAAAGTGCATGTCGATCAATGTTTCTTTTTCAATAAACATAATTGAAGAGGTTTAGAAACATTTTGTCAAGATTTCCCCCCCTATAAGTACATTTTGAAACAACTCGACTTTATTTGAACGAGTTTTAGGATTCTTATAGGGATAATTTTATATGCAATATTAATATCCAAAAAAGGTATGCCAGACGCTGGTTAGATACATCATCTCTTATGACTCCATCAGTGTTAATAATCATAAATGTATCTATGTGCGAAATTCAAGGGGGACACGCTGTATAATATACTGTGCATTGACAATGAGATTGAGAGACCTATAACTATCCCGGTTGAGTACCACTGGTGTAATTAGTGAACGTCGTCCATGTAAGTACACGGTATGAAGGATGCAAATCGGTGTTAATGGTCGGGAATCAGATAACGCATTCAAGTGGCTAGCAGTCGGACGACTTCGGTGGAACTCGAGTGGGCTATCCACTTGAGTCGCAAGTCGAGGTCGATTGAGTGGTCGGCACTGGTCAGCGGCAACCAGCAGTAGCCGTAACAATAAGGACGACGTGCTCGATTACCGAAAGAGATGAGAGGAGAGGGAAATGACCACGCGACCGGCAGGCGTGTGTCTTGTTAATAAAGACTGCGGTCCATTGATGTGCGCGTTTTATAGCTTGGAGAAGTTTTTTTAGTTTTTATTGTAATTGAAGATGCTGAAATAGGAATCCTCATCTGTATAACACGTTTTAGGTTTTGATTATATTGGAGTCATCTCAAAAAAGATTAGATTGTCCGGGCATCTAATCTAGATCACCTCGTCTTGCTTGTCGTATGATTGAATTTCGATTTGTTCACATTTTCTGTCTGCTGAATTTATTTAGAAAAGGTAAAGAAGACTAGACGACTGATTGACTGCAACATTGTTTTTTATTCTGTTATTCACTTTGTAAAAGATTATATCAGATAAGTACTATAGGTACAAATTATTTGTGAGCTTTATTCAAGTGCTACATTGTAGAAATGAACCAAGTGTTGGAATTATTTACAAAATTGCCATTCATCAATCTCTTTGACCTGCATCATATTGACAACACTAACAAAGTATAGCTGCAAAGATTTTGTTCGACATAATATGTAGAACAAAATCTTTGCAGTTATACTTTGTTAGTGTTATCAATATAGAGACAGTATTATTTTATAAATTTTTCGTAGGGTTTGAGATTATCTAAGCTCATATAGATGTGTCACTGTCTCCTGCACATGGGCCCACATCAAGTGAAAATCCTATGTGTCGCGTTTTTTTGGCTCGTCGATAATTACAAACCGTCAGTTTAATATATATAGGGTGTACCACAGAAAACCGAATATAGGGAAAACTCCATTGTGCAAATTAGTTAGGATCAGTGATTGCTGTGCCCTTTTTCATGCTTAAAACCATGATAATTAATTTAGTTGAGTTAGCCATGTGTATTCTATCTTTGTCCCTCTGCCTATTTTGTTTATGTCTTCCCTGTTGCACTCATTTATTTTCAATGCTCAATCCTGTGATACACCCTGTATAATATAATATATATAATAAATATAATAAATTTATATATTATAATAAAAACTTTTAAGGATTCCCACACCGCATCAGACACTCAACAACAACAAAAACACATAAATACAGTGGATAACTTATTTTAATAATGAAATATCGTTAGGTTGTTAAAGACCTCTTCTTCAGAGCAAACAACTAGAAGTTGATTCGCCCGTGGCGTTTTCTCACGCCAGGTTACACCGTCGTTCCATACATAACACATTCCGTCTCTTTCGCACGTTTAGTTCATACCATCTTGCCTTCTCACTCGTTTGCTATCTCTGTTTAGGACGCTGTTGACCAACGAACTACATTACACATCATCAAATGCCAATGATGGTAATAAGGCATTCGACCAACTCAGCACTGAGGATCTAACAAATGTATGATATAAACGTAAATGGTACAAAATGTGTTCAGAAATAAAATGTCTTAAATTTTGATCCCCAACCATGTTTTTTCTTGGTAAATTACTATCTGATTAATCATTTTTCTTTGCAAACCCAATAACCTTAATTTTGTGGATTAGGTTGTCCAACTCAATCAAGCATAAAAAATGTTTTCAGACAAGGGTGGTATAAGAATGTCTATCACTTATCTCATTGCAGAGGTGACCGTGACATACACGAAAAATCCAAATGTTTAGAGAACGAGATCGCGGACACTCATATCATTTTTTTCCTTCAACGCAAAGATTTCAGTGGAACGACACCGCTACTCGCACATGTCGATAGGGTTGCCACCTCTCCGGGTTTGACCCGGAGACTCCGGTTTTCGGGGGCGATCTCCGGGTCTCCGTGTTTTACGTCAATTTCTCCGGGTCAGTTGAGCCGGCGGAGAATTCTTACTTTTTCATTATACATAATATGATATTTCATTTTTCATATATTACAAAAGAGAGCACACTTGTCTTTTTTTAACTTATCAGGAAGAAAGAGATAAAAGTGGTCTAGAATGCTCTGTCTTTCAATAGCTTAAAATAGCTATATATGTTAGAAAAGGATAACAATCCTACCGAGTCCGAGTGAGGTTTCAGAACGATCAGTGATATATCCCTTCTCTTTCACTCAAAGTATCCCTAACCTCGAAATCTTTGTAAACATTTGTACACGAACAAAACAATAGGTATCAAACAAACTCATTTTATCGTATACACAAGTTTTATTTGAATTGGGACAATGTCTAATGATTAAGGTACATCTGCGAAAAAAAATTCTGCTTTCAACGAAAGCTGGTTATTGAATCCCAAAGTTTCTCTCTTCTGAAGCCACCCCCTCCCCCCGGTCAGTAAAAATCTCCGGGTCAAAGTCTCTCCAGAGGTGGCAACCCTACATGTCGAACATGTTTTTCAACAAAGGAAATGATTCCAATGTTTGTTTCGTCTTTGGAACTGTTTTAAGCATGCCTAGATTGAACGTTCTCTACTCGCAAATACATTGTGCATCACAATAAAACTGCACATAATATCAATATACCTGTGTTTAAATGAATAGACACAGGCATAGCATAATACCTGTTGTGCTCTCAGATATTTTGCCCTCTGGCTTTCATGGCGTACACACGTTAATATTATCTTGTTGCCACGGCAATGCGGTACATCATACATATGTTTTAATTACTGTAATAGCTCACCATTATAGATGTGTGTTTATAATACGTGTGCACCAATCGGTGGTGTGCTAGATGTACGCAATCGGTGGACCAACTCAAATGTTAATAACAGATTTTTCAATATCTAAGGGCCAATTCACACATATTACTATTTTTTTTTACCTATAGATAAACAGCGTTTTGAGTTTCTGTGGACAGTAATTAATTGGTAAATGATAAAATCAATCGATTTAAAACCCCTTATATCCACACCATATTATTCACATAACAATTAGAGGTGAAAATAATAAATATCTCAGACAGCTATGCTGCCATGATTTTTGAGCTATATCTAAGAAAAAATCAAATGACCACTGTCGGGATTCGAACCCGAAACCCCCAGTTTCCGGCTAGGTGAGTTACCGATTTCTCCACAGTGCCCGAGAGTGGAAACTCAAAACGTTGTTTATCTATAGGTAAAACCTAAGGCTTCCCGGCCTAACGAGTTTATTAAGTTGTTAAAACTTATAAAATGTTAACTCTCGCATGTATAATGATTCGACTGTTTAATAGCTGTACTATGCTTTGCAGTTTATTTAAATAGTCGACTCTCACATGTAGTGTGTTTTCAACGTGAAATTGCTATATATAAGAAGAGATCGGTTTCCACTCTCGGGCACTGTGGAGAAATCGGTAACTCACCTAGCCGGAAACTGGGGGTTTCGGGTTCGAATCCCGACAGTGGTCATTTGATTTTTTCTTAGATATAGCTCAAAAATCATGGCAGCATAGCTGTCTGAGATATTTATTATTTTCACCTCTAATTGTTATGTGAATAATATGGTGTGGATATAAGGGGTTTTAAATCGATTGATTTTATCATTTACCAATGTTACTATTTGTATCGAAAACGCGCGATTTAGCCATTGCATCGTGACTATACGTAAGGTACAAAAAGCGGAGCGGGTGATTTTCAAGAAGCAGCAGCGCGCTTACCATTAGTACCACAGAAAAGTTGTGCGAATGAAAATTGTAGGAAATGTAATCCTCTTTAAAACATTACATAATGAAAGAATTGCTTAAATCGACCGTTTCTGAGAGATTTCAAAAACGCAAAAAAGGTGGTAAAATTTCGTGGTTTTTCGGCTCCCCCAACTTTAGCACAGGTTCCTCGAGGTCGAAAACTCAGATTCTACTCCACAGAGTACCCGCAAACAACACACCAAAATATCATTAACTTCGGAATACTTTCCAGCTTAAAAGTACCTGACTGCTGGACTACTTAATGATAAAACTGAAAATAATTATCATGCGCAAGTATTAAATAGTGTTCGAATTTTGTTTCATATATCGTCGTTGTTTTGTTTCGCGGTACGTCACGGTTGACTGCATTAATTCCCCATCGCATTGAATAGTTAATGGCATGCAGAGTATAAGAGATCACTGTTTGATAAAAAATGATAAATAGTTATACGGTGATAAATGATGAAAAATAACTTTCATTTATCAACACTAAGTCGCGTGACTCCGCAGTAAGCATCGTTATTTATTGGTTAAATATTGTGTATAATGGAGGAGCGAACGTAGAAAACTAGAAATAAAAAATTATCTAAATATGCATATTATTAGTTTCATAATTTTATCCCAAGTCAAGTTTACTTCGATTGCTAAATGTTTTAATAACTGGACATCATACGAAGTATATAGGTATCATTGCACTTAGATTTAAAAAACTAAATAAAAACCTTTATAAAACGCGGCGAAAAAATTTTAAATGAATTTTCTTTGTAAGTTTTATTCTTTTCTTCAAAAAGATATTACGTCTAAATAGATACTCACGATTTATTATTATTTAACGTATTTTTCAGTTGGCAGATTTTATAAAAAAAAACGCTTTTTGATAAAATTAAAAAAAAAAAGGTTTTACAGTGGAAAGTGGTATTTTGGTAACTTTTATTTCATTATTAATGCTAATGATCAATAATGTTGAAAAACAAGTGTTTTCCTCAAAAGATATAATCTTAACAAGATAAAAAAAAATAAACCATGATAAATTTCAATCGTTTATCTTCTTGGGTGTGTCCTGTTTTACCTTGAAGCAAGACGCCAACACTTATAATTAATTTTAAAACGGATACATCCTGTACGCTTTAATTTCCAGTCGTTCCAAAACTGTGGTCGATGTTTTGTGCCGAAACGTTGATCATTAAAGTTTTGCATTACCTTGCCTTGTATCATATAACAAGGTGTTTTGATAACGTTAATGTCGATTTTCTTTCAAAAATATATGCCAAATATTAAAGAAGATTCCAGAATAAACTTTAATATCATCAGTTAAAGTTCTGATTTTTTATCTGACGAAAATTTTGCACTTCGCTTCAAAAATAAAATTATTTGCAAAAGCTCACTTAACAATATTTTTGGTCGATTCCACACAATTCGTATATTGCGAATCACCAGTGGAGAATTTCTCAACTAGCGTAGGATTCAGCACTCGTAAATGATCGACATCTGCTCCGAAATTGACAAAATAAAAAATTCTTTGAATAGAGAACCGTAAAACTCGACACATAAATATATCATATATTTTGTTGAGAGCCACTGTTTCACGTTAATAAATCAAATACCTAATACTATATGCCCGTTGATGTTTGCTGATCAAAAACAGTGACAAGAACATTTACCGGTTATAATGAATCCGATAATTATATACTATTTACTGTCGGGTTAACATTTTGATTACAAAAAAAAATCAATTAGCTATACAGGGATATCTATAAAATGATTACGCGTAAATAATATATAGACACGATTTTCACAGAAATAGTTCTCAAACCTTTGTTGTCGCGCAACATTTTATCCCTCTTACAACATAACGGAAATAGAATATTCACCGCATAAAGAAGCATCATCAGAAGCTGTTATTAGCCATTAAAGAAGTAGTTACTAGAGATCAAAATAATATATATTCAGTATCCAGGTGTGTAAGCTTTCACGGCCGGCATTGTTCCAAGCCTTCATGGTTTCCGGGCTTGTAGGCTGTGGTATTTCTACTTGACGTTTCGTCTACAACTGCGGTAGACATTCTCAAAGGCGATGTGGCAGCGGTCGAACTGACCTGTGAGCCGCCAAGGAGGACACTTCGACCGCTGCCACATCGCCTTTGAGAATGTCTACCGCAATTGTAGACGAAACGTCAGGTAGAAATACAACCGGACCACGGCCTACAAGCCCGGAAACAATGAAAACTTGGAATATATTCATTAGTTTACTAAATAAATTAGCGTCCGCTAACAACCTCAGTTTTTGGTCGTCTATAATCTACAATTTAAATTATGGTGTTATTCTGTAGCGTCAAGACAGAAATTACAGTGCTGTTAAATTTTTGTCAATTTCTGACACATTTGACATAAGGTAAAGTAAGACAGAAATTTACAGTGCTGTAAATTCCAACAGTGACCATACAGAATAGCACCATTAGTGTCAATATATTAAGTGTCGCTGGAGGGAAGGGGGAATCAGTAAAGACGTCACAATATATCGAAAAGCTTACATTTTATTGCAGTCACGCAGTGCATGATTTGGTGGACATTCTGTACTTGTAATAAATGTACACCAATTAAGTTAATACATAGCTGTATTAATTAATTAGCTGTATTAACAACTTTTTAGTAGTAATTTTAAATACCTCTAAGTTGTTTTATTCAGTGTTAATGGATTAAATATTTATGATTCTTTTAACATAAAATATATTACCTACATGGTACCTAATCACAATGAGTCACGAAATGTGACATGATCATGTAAAAAAAAAATAATTTCACTATGAACGCATAATAATAGATTAAAGTCGAGATTTTTTTATTTAACAGTTTTTAAGGTTCCGTATCTCCGTATGGAACCCTTTTACCCTGCCTACGATGTCTGTCTGTCACAGGGCTTTATCTCACAAAGGGTAAGAGGTAGCTAGTTGAAATTTTCACAGATTATGTGTTGTTATGGCATGAATCCTGGCAAATAAATATCTATAATTAAAGAAAAAATAATCAATTAATTTTAATAAATTAATGTTGCTACACGTTATCGCACATTCACAGTATACCGATTCGGCATCGCCCGGGTGCTATGAATTTTTGATTTATTAATACATTACCCACTCATGTCGCTCGTTCGCTCCCGGGTGCTATATTACTCACTCTCTTCGCTCGCTTGTTCCAGTTATTATAACCTATGTCCTAAAGCAAAATATCAGCTATCGAACGGCGAAAAAAAATTGAAATCGGTTCAGTAATTTTTGAGGTTACTCTCGATTTTCACCCGGACGAAACCAGGCCGGCCAGTTACTATAGCCTATGTCCTAAAGCAAAGTATCACCTATCGAACAGTGAAAAAATTAAATCGGTTCAGCAATTTCTGATATTTCACCCGGACGAAACCAGGTCGGCCAGTTATTATAGCCTATGTCCTAAAGCAAAGTATCACCTATCGAATAGTGAAAAAAATGAAATCGGCTCAGCAATTTCTGATATTTTACCCGGACGAAACCAGGTCGGCCAGTTATTATAGCCTATGTCCTAAAGCAAGGTATAGCCTATTGAACAGTGAAAAAAATTTTGAAATCGATCTCCTAAGATTATCCTCGATTTTCACTCGGGCGAAGTCGGGCCGGCCAGTTTCAATTATACATTCAAACCTTACTCGTGAATTAATCTATCTAATCGTGAAAACCGGAACAAAATCCGTTCAGTAGTTAAGGAGAAAATCGGGCACAGACAGATAGACCAAATAGTGTTAGTCGCGGCGGGAACTTTGTTTTGTAATAGGTATTGTATTGATTATTTGATTGCATAATTTTGTCGAAAATTCTCGTTTCAAGGAAATCTCGGCGATTTAAATGAAAAAAAAACTGTTAATCTTGTCTCGATATTTTTCACCTCGTCGATACGAGACGACACAAGAAAAACCTCATTTCGGTGAAAAAACTGCAGTTAATTTAAAAATTGTGTTATTATTGTCCACATCCAAGAATTCTTGTAAATATCTTTTGAACTAATTTGCACGAGTTATATAAATCCTCATAAGAAGCAGCCAACATTCGATACACTTTTACCTTTTTTCATTATCATTATTATTTGGCAATTGCTAAATTGGGTTGGAAAATTCCGAGGACATGTTTTGTATATTTTTATTTTAATGTAAACTCGTTTGGTATTGTATTTGAAAAAGCTTCGTGAAAATGACCGCATAAGTGTATTTCTTTGTTTTCATTTATCCTCAGTTTTTTTTGTATTTAATGAAAAGTTTCGTTCCAATTAATCTTGGTTCACCTTTGATTACGTGGATAATCATAAATAAGCCAACCGTTGTTACTGCACTCCTCTATAAAATATATTAACACACACAAACTTAGTTTACAACTATATATAGATTTAAAGCAAAACTAATTGACTCACTACTTAAAATCGCTTACCAGAGCTCACATAAAACTTTATCACGCGAAATTGAAAAAGTCAATAAAAAACTGGCTATGATTTTTATTAAAGCTGTGGGAGTTTACGAAAGTTTTATTTTCGAGTGCTTTGTGACGGTAACAAAGAGGCACATTTTGAAGAACCAATATCACTCAAGATTAACGACCGCCCACCTTGAAACACTCTTCGCATAAGCTGCTCCCCGCGTGAACCTAACTAGGGGTCGACAAGACAAGAATTCTTGTCTTGACAATAACTTCTTGTCTTGTCTTGAAAAAAAATCAAGAAATTTAAAAAAATCTTGTCTTGACGTTTTCTTGACATCTTATGTCTTGTCTTGACTCAAGAAATTTCAAGATCTTGAAATTTCTTGATTAACCGGTGACACCGTACATGGTGATTCCTCGCCGGCAAACATTTTATTGCGTTGCGTGCTAACACGGCAATCTGGTGGTTCCCCGATCTTTATTTGTTTTCTGACGAACGCAAATAACTCAGTATCTTGGAAGTATGAAATTGAAAAATACTTAAATGAGCCTAGGACAGAAAATTCTGAGAATATACTTGATTGGTGGAGAAGACACGAAAATATCTACCCGTCGTTATCGAAAATGGCCAAGGATTTTCTCGGAACGCCAGCAACATCTTACATTTGTAGGTACCTGCGGAAAGGCTATTTTCAAGACCAGCTTTAGCAATAACAAAGCCAAGAAATCGGCTAGGCGTTGACTCCATAAGAAGTCTTATGTGCCTTAATTCATATGGCATATATATGTGTGTGTGTGTGTGTGTGTACACGATAACTCTCGACAGACTTAATCGATTTAAACGAAATTTGGTACACACATTGGAACCCATCACCGCACGAAGCCTATTTAAAATGGGCCCGATCGGGCCATTTTAAGGGTAGTTTTTAGGAGTTGAAAAAAGTTTTTGGGCCCAAAAATACCGAAAAAAATCTCAGAATTGTTTCAAAATTGGAATTAACCTTTTGGTAGAGATTAAAATGTGTTGCTAAAATTTTAACAAAATCGGCACAACAGGACCGGACTTACAAATTTTATGAAAACACTAGTTCGCGGATAGTGATTTATTTGCTGACGGGTGTATTTAATTTGGTACAGAGGTTGCATTGATAATAATATTGAAATTAAGAAAAATAATATTATTTTAAGGGATGTATTAAGGGGTTAAATTTTTTGATTTTGTCCAAAAACAAACTTAAGTTCACATAATAAAGCCACAACACCTTATTAGCAAATACACTATATTATTGTCGGCAGGGTTTGGCACTGCGACCCGAGTTTTTTCATTTATTGTTTTTAATTTACATTTTTGTGAATCGGTCTAGCAAAAAATGTGTTCAATAAATTAAAATAATACGTTATGTTATGTTAAAATATGTTATCTTTTTCACAAATAAATATACGTTTTAGCGTTTTCATTGTTAGTCAAGATATTTCAAGATTTCTTGTTTTCTTGACAAGAAATCTTGGTATTGACATAACATTTCTTGTCTTGTCTTGAAATCTAAAATTACTTCTTGTCTTGATCTTGTCTTGAAATCAAGACAAGATCAAGACAAGATCTTGAAATTTTCAAGAATTTGGCGACCCCTAAACCTAACTTTAAAAAACTGACTCAAGATCGCAAATGTAATTTCTCCCATTGATTTTTGTAAACAATTATGCCTATCTATTGTATTTCATATTATTTTGTGAGTGAAAATTAAAATAAAAAATTTGTAAAGAATATGAGTTTTTTTTTTTTTTGGACCTCGATAAAAATTTTCAACAGTATCCGGACCCCACCTATAATTACTTGCCGACCCCTGCTATAGACCTTCGACAAATTAGAGTATGAGCGTCATTATTTTCTTTTGAAGAAAGTTGACATAACAGATCTAACAAAAGAGCTTTATAGAAATTATTCCTGCTTGAAGACAGCAAGCACAAAGTAGTATAACAAAGATACGAGCTCACGTCTATACCATGTATAAGGCAGTATTTCATTAGATTAGGTTTTTGAACCGGGTTTTACACAATCATATAAAATTAACTGTAATATTATCTCTAAAATATGAAATACGACCTAAGCTACCAAAAAGGCTAGAGGAAAGAGATGGTGCTAGAAGGCTAGCAGAGCTCATAATACAAACACCAATGTCATTTGTGGTTTCTACATACGTCGTATGATATAGTACGTTCCTTTTCATAAGAAACGCAACTAATAAAAGAGAAATTATGGTTTTCATAAAAGAACAAATATTTTACAATCACAGCTGTTTAATTTTATTATAGATTATAGACTCTCGACAACTAAGGTTTTTAACGTCTAATTACATCAAATTAAATTAAGCGCTATCACAAAACATCCATCTGCAAAGGTGGGATTCGAATCCACGATATTTTCAAAGGCGATGTGGCAGCGGTCGAAGTGTCCTCCTTGGCGGCTCACAGGTCAGTGTGTCAGTGACTGGTGTCCTCCCTTCTTTTATGCTCAGTACCAGTGTGTTCTCTGTTCGGTCGTAACCGTCTATTTGTAATTGGTCAACTGCGCAGTATGTAGTGGTGGGGGTGAGTTCTCTACTCGGTCGTATTCCGTCTTTGTACGATTGGTCATTGGTTTTGTATGTCGGAGTGCTGGTGTCCAGGTTTTACTGAGATTGAGGCCTTCATCTTTTTGGTTGAAATTCTGTGTGTGCTTTTGTATTTCTATGGTCTCTCTGTATATATACACACTGCGCAGTTGACCAATTACAGAGAGACGGACTACGACCGAACAGAAAACACACTGTACTAGGCATAAAAGAAGGGAGGACACCAGTCATTGACACACTGACCTGTGAGCCGCCAAGGAGGACACTTCGACCGCTGCCACATCGCCTTTGAGAATGTCTACCGCAGTTGTAGACGAAACGTCAGGTAGAAATACCACCGGACCACGGCCTGCAAGCCTGGAAACCATGAAGACTTGGAACAATGCCGGCCGTGAAAGCTTGCACACCTGGATAATCTGGAATATATTCTCAAACATAAGATTTGTTTAATAATATTACCTAATGTACGGCTCAATAACTTGAATGGTTCTTATAAAAGCGAATGTACTATATAATATTACGTAAACATTACATACCTACAGTTTGTTTTATGCCTTCGGGGACTTATGAGCGTAAGGATATAAACAAAAGGACGTAGCGGGATTGCTCCCGTAGTTTATACATAATTTGGTATAACCAGTTCATAAACCAGTATTTGCCAAGCCACCTATCACTAGATCTCACATATTATGATATAATATTATCATTTCTCATATGAAATGGCATTCAGCATATAGAAGCGCTTTGATTTGTAAAGATGGGCTAGGCGGATGATTAACTGAAGAATTGAGATAATATTATGCTAGTTTCAGCCATTCATAGTTTAAAACGATTCCCTATATATTATAAATAGTATCACCACAGCTGAGCGTAAAGCTTTCAGCAAATATTATCTCACCAAAAACATAAATGTGAACAAGTCGTGAGGTGGGTCGTTTATTAGGACTAAAGTGCGGCCCTTGAGGTCCACACGACGAACTTCCCAGTTTGATAAATATTTAATAATAATAATTAAATTAGATATTACACAGAAAAGTAATCATTTTAATCATTAAAATATAATTATTATTTATTTTTAACAATAATTTAAAAAAAAAACGGCTAAACCGATTTTTATAAAATTTATGTCGGATCAAAATGACGTTAACACGCCTCGATTGACACCATTACGATATAATTTTTTATTCGCGAGATATTGTGTAAAATCTACTTTTTTGGAGTCTATTTGGTTAAGAAAAGAAAAAAACGGCTGAACCGATTTTGAAAAAATTTCTTTCAGATCATTTTTACGTTAATACGCGTCGATTGGCACCCCAATGTAGTCGATATCATTTTTCATTCTAGAGATTTCGTCTTAGAAATAAATGGACACATACGTACGTACATACGTACACAGATACACACACAGAGAGACATATTTCTAAAAATAGTGTAAAAATAGTATAGTGACCTTGAAACATAAAAATTTGTTATACATTTTGATTTCGATTTTCGGACCCATTACAATAACTTCCAATGGGAAGTTAATAATATTATCATTGTGTTGAGTGCGTGTTCAAAATTCCGACTCAGTTGCGTCTATAAGAGACTCTAACTTGGTTAGTTTGCGTCACTGGCATAGACGATCCGCTATTATGCTATATAGTACTTAAATTATTTCATAACGGACGATATAACTATATGTCAATTGTTTTCATTCGCTAGATTACATGTTGTTGTCTTGCGTTATTGTTTGTTTAGACTTATTTGCTTGGATCGTCACAGGATATCAGAGAAAGTAAACTCCGTCAATATTTCAGAATCCTGTTTCGATTGCTGTTTGTCGAATAAATAAATAACAGCCAATATCAAATAATGCAGTCTAGATTTAAATTACAAACGATAATAATTTAGTAATGAACTGTAATGATACAAAATCTTACATCGAACTGTGCGTAAAAATTATAGTAAATGATATTAACTGTATTAATTTATATGTTTCTAGATGGCAGGATCAGTTTGTTCGTACAATGCTAAATTATTTTTAAATGGTTAAAATAAGTTCATAATCATGTCGATATGGTAGTCTTAAATTTTTTATTTATATTGTAACTCGACATATAAAATATATGCACATAAAATTTTCATAACACTGAACTATCTGTAGGAGATAAATTTTAAGCTATCAGAACAACCCTAAACAAGAATTTATAAAATTATTACTTACATATGGTTACATCATAAAAATTAATTATAGTTAGATAATAAAGCAAAGTGCCAATAGAAATGTAGCGAAAAATCTAAACGTGTATTTTGAAATAAAATCAATCATTACAGACATATCCGTGAATTTTCACATAAATGTCGAAGTTGTTAGGGCTTTTAAAAGACAAAGCCGCCTCGAGCTAAATGAACATTTTCTATTTTATTTTGGACACAATTTATTATCTATAATAATTTATGTAAAATATTTTTGTGATCCTTAATTAGCATTGAATAAAAATTTCGAAAGACCTTCTAGCTCTCAACATACAAATGGTGAAAAATTTAAAAGAAATCTCATTGATATATTACAAGCAGAAAATTGTAAAACTCGAAAACGGCTGATTTTACAAAATTTTGTGAAAAATAATATACATAGATGTTTCAATGAAAATAACAAAGTTTGAGCCAACTTTCGGTACCTATAACAGGAAGTGCAAGCAAAGCGGAATTATTTTCATTGAAAAGAGCTAGTTCAATTAGACCTAGGGCTGCAAATTTTTAATATTAGTTTGGTAGGAGTTATGGATACTGTCAGTTAGTTATGAGAAACCCTGTATGTAAGTCAAAAAGTATGTCAGTGAGTCAGCAGTAAGCAATAATAATACCTAAAGCTGTGATGAAGCACATGCTATGAGGAACGTATCAGAAATCACATAGGTACAAAACGGTATTTTTCAACACTCTGTTTCTGATATAATTAGCATCGAGTTAGTAGATATAAACGTACATTCATAAAAAATATGACGTCATAGGTTCGTAGAGCAAAAACGATTATCAGCGGGCGGGGCTAACATAAATATTTCAAAAATTATTTTTGAGCTAATTTGAAATCAGAATGAAGTGATTTAGGTGTCATTTTGTTCAGAATTTACTGCTCTATTAATATAACACAAAAAAAATGTTAGTCAAATAGGCTAAATGCGGGAGAGATGCCGCGGTAGGAGAGACGCCGCATGGCTATTAATTTACCTATTTACCATTAATGGATGGTGCTACAAGTACGTATGTTCGTTCATCTTATCTTGTCAAGATAAGATGAACTTGAATAAGATGAATGAATTGTAGCACCAATTAATGGTAAATAGGTAAGTTAATAGCCATGCGGCGTCTCTCCTACCGCGGCATCTCTCCCGCATTTACCCTACCCTATATTGGCTTAAGATGGTTCTGTATTCACCCGACAAAATTCACTCTTTGTTGCTGTATTTTTTGTAGACAAGCGGTAACTGGCTGGTGTTAGTGAATTAGTATAATGTTCACAAAAAAACACCACTGATACCGAAATTGTGAATTTGTGGTACGAACCTGTTTTGTCTGCCCTAAAACCCGGGTTTTATAATGGTGTTAGGGTATCGAATGTTGACTTCGACGACTTCTATCTTTATTGCCCACATATATTCACGGTCTAGCGACTATATTTTATTGTAATGTGTTTATTATTCTGAGAAATTATAGACAAGACTTGCTTGTAAACGAATAAAGAGATGTTTAACGACAGGGCCATAAAATTACGACAGTAGAGATAATCAACTTCCTGAACCTTTCACGTTTCAAATCTTATTTTATATATTTTATCGTAAAATTTATATACACAATACATTCAGGCGAAATCACAACCCAACCGATTATAGTATGGATTTTTATAAACATAATTTATAGTCATTTTTTTAGACTTCTCAAACTTTTCAATATTTCTGTAATTTTCTTGCAAATATACGAAAGCTACTTGGAAGCTTACTATGCATAATTTTAGAAAACCTCCAATTTTTTAATTGTGTTTTATTTTATATCGATTTCGTAAGGATGTCAATCGAGGCGTGTTAACGTCATTTTGATCCGACATAAATTTTATAAAAATCGGTTCAGCCGTTTTTTTTTTTAATTGTTAAAAATAAATAATAATTATGTTTTAATGATTAAAATGATTACTTTTCTGTGTAATATCTAATTTATTAAATATTTATCAAACTGGGAAGTTCGTCGTGTGGACCTCAAGGGTTGCACTTTAGTCCTAATAAATGACCCACCTCACGGCTTGTTTGGTTTGTACTACCATTTTGATGAAACTTGGTAGCCAAAGTGCAGGTTACTACTTTTTATCTGGCTACTGCCGTGTTAAGACGTTTTCTGCAAAGTCGAAGCCGCGAAAAAATTATCTGACATCTAGCAGACATTGATTACTACTTAAGGATGTCATCGTTACGACCAGGAAAAGTTAGTGCCAAAGCTGACATTAACGCGAGCGAAGCCTCAAGTAAAGGCTAGTGCAATAAATAAAATACATATTTGACACAAACAATATTATTCTCTGATTTCGAAAACGAAAAAATTGTTATGTTGTCAAAATTTAAATGAGATTTTAAATCGAAAACGAATATTACCAAACTGTTAATAATAAATATTGGTATGATTATAGTGATTCCACAAACTAAATATGGAATGTTGAATTGTAAATAGAGATTAAAAAGTTGTATATAATAGACCGATTTAAAAAGATTACACAAAAAAATGTTTGGTATAACAAATTTCAATATATCTTTGTCAAAAATGATAAATTATTACGAAAATTGTATGTCGGTATTAGCTATTATAAAAAATTACTACGCTATGAACAAACCAGAAAATTATTTGTTATTGTAAAAGCGAAAAAACTACTATTTATTCCATATTAAAAAATATTTTATATTTCTATATTTATACATAGTAAAAAATTGTTGTCTCACACAACTGACATTTTATCTGTTCGTTTTATAGGAGATAAAAGAAAAAAATTTATCACTGCGAGCGTATTTTCAAATACCATTAGTTTGTTTAAAAAACAGATCTGTAAAATGTATTATATTATTCAATGTCTAACTAAATGCAACATATTTTATTATAGATGTAACAAAATGTCCAATTTAAAGCCGAAGTACAATCATGGAGATTTTGTATTTTTATAGTACCTACAATAAAATAGGGCAACAGATTTATTTTTCATTTCTAATAGCCACGATAAGCTTTGTCATTGCGCATCAATTCGCGTATAGTGGCTATTTTTTTTATCAATTCTCTTTTGATCCTTTTGTCTATTTTTAATTTCAAAATAAAATATTTAAATATATTTTTTTAATTTTTGAGGCGGTGTCAGACACAATAACCTGTTAAGAATGGGAAGAAAACCGGCCTTTTTTGGATGCTGACAGCCGACACTCGTCTCACTTGGACCCCTTGACTATTATAGTCTACTTCAAAATAATGTAATACCTTACTGCTGTTTTTATTACGTTTGACATACAAAAAAGTAATATTAGTGTTGATATTTAAAAGCGTCTAGACAAGTAAAATATTATTTTAACGTGTATTTTTTTACAAAAAGGGTCTTTCACAACCAACAAAAATATAAAAGTGTGCAAGAATACAAAAAAGTGTAACAGCTAAGTGCAGATTTCAAAAGAACATAATTTTATGCAATGAGGTCATTTCATAACTTTTTTGTCATTTTAAATAGAACGGAAAAAATGTGAGTTACATTGGCGTTTTCGGTTGCCATTGCTAGTGGACACAAAAGCACCTATATTATTACTATTCGATAGGTAGATATTGTTACGGATCACCCTGTATATAAACGGCAGGCAAGAGTTCTGAGAAACGGGGTTTGCTTACTGTAACAACTAGTACCTGCGCGAAAGTTCTAGAGAAAGCGAGAACACACTAGGCTTAGGCCACGCAGCATATATAAACAGCCAGTGCGAGTGAGTGAATTAATCAGTCAACGCAGTCAAGTCTACGGTGCATCAGTGATATAAATAGTGCCGTGATATAAATAAATAGATTGATAAAATAAATACTAGTGTAGTGGAAATAATTACGAGTTATTAGTTAAGTGCTATTTATTGTTTTGTTTTGCTTTGTTTAAGAATTACTGTTTACTTGTGTTGATTGTTAGAACTGACTTTTCGTTGTTGCATTCATTATTATTGTGTTTTTAATTATTGTAAATAAATATTTATTCCGCCAACTCAGAAAACAGTTTTGTAACAAAATTAATTATTTACACCCTAAATACTAGCTAATCTCAAAATATTATCCTTTACAAAAATCTTGCAATCTTTGATCACGAGTTCTTGAACTAGTACGCTACTGGTCACCATTCTGTACTCAACATAGAACACTTGCTTCAGCATTCACGGTTGGCATTTCAAAACAAAAACAGAATGATTTTTTGCAATCAGGAGTACCGACGTTGGTTAGTATCTACTATCTCAATTATACTGGCCTGGCAGCTCATTTGTCCGTCAGTGTGAACGTGTCTGTTTTGTCATGTACAGGGACCGACAGAAACATGTTAAATATTTAAATTATAATATCTTCTATACTGGATATTTGTCATCAAAAATAATTTTAAAAAGTGCATGTGTCGCGGCACACACGACCGAAGTAAAACTTATAATACACTAAAAACCGTATTTTTTGTTATGGAAACAGTAAAAACAAGCCGTGAGGTGGGTCGTTTATTAGGGCTAAAGTGTGACCCTTGAGGTCCAGACGACGAACTTCCTAGTTTGATAAATATTTAATAATAATAATTAAATTAGATATTACACAGAAAAGTAATCATTTTAATCATTAAAACATAATTATTATTTATTTTTAACAATAATTAAAAAAAAAAAAAACGGCTGAACCGATTTTTATAAAATTTATGTCTGATCAAAATGACGTTAACGTACGCCTCGATTGACATCCTTACGAAGTCGATATAATTTTTTACTCGCGAGATATTGTGTAAAATCTGCTTTTTTGGAGTCTATTTGGTTAAGAAAAAATAAGCTATCCACTAGGCTACACTGCCCTCCAGGGACGACCTCATTGTCGGTAAATATTGTACATGTCAAAAGAAACATGCTCCAAAATATTATAAGTAAAAAACGAATTCTGCACGCGTCGCGAAAACAGTATAAAGACGCCAGTTCGTCGGACCGCGTGTGCCGCGTCGTGCATGGGCACCTTTAGTATCGTGAATTATGTTACAGATTTCATACTTCACTTCACTATCCTGAATATAAAAAAAGCGTACGTATTTTATATTCAATTTTTCGCCGGAAAATCTCTAATATATTATATGCAAGATAGTGATATTATGCCATTTTGTGTACCATATTCCCAAATTAAATGTTTAGCATATTTCTGCCGTGCCTTGTGCATACAAATTATAAACACCTACCTCAGCACAATGGACGAGATTTGAATATTTCGACCAAAAACGATTGAAAGAGAGACGGATTACGGATGGGAGAGAGATAGAAAATATAATGCAGTGATATTGCATTTAATTGTATCGCTGTTCACTGATGCAAGAAAACAGGTTTCCCGTTGATGCAAACTGACGATTCGAAAATAATTTGTCTCACACGAAAATACTGAATGACGTAATTCTTGATAAAAACTGAATGACCTAATTCTTGATAAAATACAAGAAGGAATGATTTTTAGCACTAGCATTTTTCTTGAATGTTGCGCAATACAAGTAGGACAAATTTTATGAAGAAATGGCCATTAGTCCAAGCGGTACGTAATAAATGAAGAGGGTTACCTGGAAAGTATTCCGAAGTTAATGATCTTTTGGTGTGTTGTTTGTGGGTACTCTGTGGAGTAGAATCTGAGTTTTCGACCTCGAGGACCTTGTGCTAAAGTGGGCGGAACCGAAAAACCACAAAATTTTACCACCTTTTTTGCTTTTTTCGAAATCTCTCAGAAACGGTCGACTTAAGCAATTCTTTCATTATGTAATGTTTTAAAGAGGATTACATTTCCTACAATTTTCATTCCTACAACTTTTTTGTGGTAGTAATGGTAAGCGCGCTGCAGCTTCTTGAAAATCACCCGCTCCGCTTTTTGTAACCTTGGTAACCAATGTGTAACATGTGTATTTTCAATTTAAAGTTCAATGAAGAAGAAAACCACATTGCATCGATTACTTTAAATGCAAATATCTTGAAAAAGGTTACTCCTAGCCACTTTTACAAAGTATACCTTTTTTACGTAAAAATGACGGAAAAATCAATATTTTGATTCAAAAAAGTAGTACGAGTGCGTACAAATAAGTTATGACTATTTGAATGAGTGAAAAGGTGTGTAAGTGACGCCCCCTACAAGTAAGAGCCATACCACGGTCAGATTTGAATTTCTCATGCCAAAAAATCCCCATATACCAAATTTCATTAAAATGCCTATATTATTTTAAAAGTTATTTAAGAAAATCAAAAATAAAAATTAAACTTTGACACCTTGTATCTCTTTTAATATCAACTTTCGGAATAGACAAGTTGGGGTTTATCGCAATATTTTTTTGTAAGGAATCAGCTGTTACTCTATGTCCCATTCTTTTTGGGACACCTTGTAGAAAGAGAAATTTCGTAATGAAATTTTAGAAACATCCGTATATGTATACTATAAAAGCTATTATCTATATTGTATGGTATTTCGGTGAGCTCAGCTTTAAAATCACTCTTTTATCAGAGGATAAAACGCATTTGATGCACGATGTGAGAGGCATATTATATATTCCTATCACCTGTATACAGTGTGTTTCATCGATACTCCCAAACGTAGGTACGGATAAAAACATGCGACAACTTGGCCGCTCGATAGTTTTATATTTCAATTATAAAAAAAACTGTATTCGATACAGCCAAGAATATTTTTGAAGTGAAAACTTTCTTAGACGCGCTTTGCCTGGGTAGAGAACGAAAGTGAACCGTTCGCACCCGACGGTGAGGCTCGCTAAATCGGGGTTACTCGGCTCAAACAAAAAAAAAATCATAATTCCTCAACGGAAGATAATATCATGTTCAAAAGATGATTTTTTTGTTAAAACATACAAATAAATCGATTAATAATGACTCTATAATGTCTAGTTTAGAGTGTATTTAAATTTTGGACCGTTAAACTATTAAACTATAGTTAGATAATATTAAAAAGGTGATCAATTTTAATGATATACTAGAATTAATTTTAAAAAACCGAAGAAAATTTTATAATTATTTTGAATGTGTTAAATATTTCATAAGATGTTATACCTATAGTAAAAAATAATAAAAAAATACAGCGCTTTTCATTGTCTAATGCTTTCACATATAATTCTCTTAAGTAAAATTAATATAAAAATTTAGAATGAAAATCATAATATGTACATGCTACTACTATAAGATGCACTGTATAATATCTATCGAACGATAGTACTTTGCCCGCTATTTGCCCTGTGTTCACTGCATATTTGCACTTCAAGGATATAGAAACATATTAAGGGCTCAGGGGACAAAGACCAACAACAGTAAAAGCCGAGAATTTGAAATTATCTTACTGCCAGTACATTGGATATGTTTTTACAAAATATTCCTTGCAAAAAATTGCATTGCGTATAGTTTATTGGTTCCTCTAGAAACTGCATAGCACAGCTTAATTTCAAATTATATTAGGTATATGTTTGTAGTTTATTTTGAAAACCACCAAATACAAGGGCTAATTGTCTTAAAAACGATCTATGCATGTGTGTCAAAGGATATATAACAATCTACCTTCAACAAATTTGAGTTCTCTAAAAGTTTATTTATTCTAACTTGTCAAAAGAACTCAAATTCGCATCGGTAACCGTTTCGGAGTTGCCGCGCGCGCGCCCGGTTTTGGAGGCAAGTTAGATGACAATTTAAGTAGACTAATCAGTATTGTAAAAGTAAACACATTTAACAGTATAAAGGTTTTGTGGTAATAAAATGCAATATTTTATGCAGATAGTAGAGCAAACTTGTATGTGTGTGCAAATAGGATTGCGGATTCATGATGCTGCATGGAAGGATAATGATATATCTGTGTGCGAAGTCGAGGGTAGAACTCGGTTATATAAGGATGAACATTCGATCGACTTGAATCACAGATCTCTGTGCATATCAAACTATCGCATATTGATGGGCACAGACACATTTACAGAATGTTCTACAAATCTGTTCCGAATGAGTCTAGTCCAGGGGTCGGTAACCTGCGGCTCTTATGATGTCAAGATGCGGCTCTCCAGTTCCATGCGCAAATATTAATAATTATACTATTTTATTTTCAAAACTCATAAAAAACATTATAATGCAAAAAAAACTTTAAACAGGATACAAACACTCAACAGAGAACAGTGAGAATAGGTGGAGTATACGGACAGCTGATATTTTTTAAATGTGGCAACACTGTTCTGTTTGTTTAGTTATTGGTGCACTGTGTCGTCAACAGTCGCAGTCAGAACTTTTTTTTTATATATCTAATCCTAATCAAAAACCATAATATTGAAATAAAAATGTTAGTGGTTCTTTACAAACTGGGAAATTTTGTAAATTGTAACTTTTGGCTCTTCCGTCTCAAAAGGTTGCCGACCCCTGGTCTAGTCTGCTACAAGCGTTTCTATTAGTGATGGACAAAATCGCATTATTTCAATAATCGGATTCTTAGGTTATGAATGATTCTAATAATCTGATGTTTCATTCGAATTATATCAAACGATTCTTTGGAATTATGAGTACTGCATTTCATATAGGTAATAATTGGTGGACCTAAGACTAGTTCACTAGCCAGTATTTAATAGCCATTCGCTGTTGCGTCGATGTCAAACAGTAGAGAGAGTGTAGTTTCGATCAATCAATTTTTTTTTCGAACAGGATAGATTTTAATGGAGAAATATGAGTAGCCAAAATCTAAGGTCATTGTCAAATCAGGTTTTCTGACAATGGTTTCCGCAACCCAGTATAAGTCTTTTAAAAAAGGGTGTGGGTCTCGGGACCCCCGACAGATTTGAAACATCAAAGAAAACGTTATTGAACTCGGTGGTATTCTCTATGTAGTAGTATATATTTTTTTTACCATAAATACTTTTTTTACCATAAAATTTTAATTTATTCATTATCATCGCATGCAAAAATTGAAACTGTAGAATTTTCTGTTTCATTTTCTAGCATAGTAATAATTGGCACCCACTGTAAGATTAAGACAGAGCCTCGCCTCGTGTCATATTTATACGCACTCTCAAAAGCAGCAACTAATTGTTATGCTGACGTAATCCTATATACTGCACTGTAACACCGCGTGTGCTATACTGCACTGTAACACCGCGTGTGCTACAGTGCATGCCTGAGCCAGTGCCGCAGTGGTGGGGAGAACAGTAGCGAAGGAGCGGACCAAACATTTCGTTGCATATTTCCCCTCACGCGGCTGTTCACAGCCCGACATAAGATGTTTCACATCAAAAATGTGTGTCTGATCCAGTACATTTTTAAATGACATATCGTATACGTTAGCGCATTCATTTTATATTGCCGATTTGGCGGAAATATTTTCTTCGCGTTTAAAACGGATTGTAGAAATAAAGAGTCATCTGTCAGTTGCGCGCCGCCTGTTCGTGTTTTATCATAATAATGAAAAGATTCGATTTGTAACGGATTTTAGAAAAATAAACTATATACAGTGTGTCCACAGACTCATCCTCAACATGGGGATCTCCGTTGTTATGGGAGATAGAGATTTGGTTAAATAAGACAAAATGTGCAGAATCTCCAGTACTACTACCCTGCGTAGTCAAACTTTCCATATTTTGCTTGGTTCGCGACCGACAGTTGAAAAACGAGATTTACCCATTTTCGTTTTTTGTTTATAACTCGCTTATTAAGTAAGTTAGAAAAAAAATATTTTCACTTTCTTAAGGCCGTTTTTTATGAAGATTTCAAATCTCTTTTCATATTTTTATTTACTTTTATAGTTTTAGAGATACTTGTATTAACTTTGTTTTTTTAAATACACGTCAAAGATGGCCATGACACCATTCGAAAGAGATTTTTTTTCTCTTTAATTTGATATGAGGGTTGATGGATTTATTTTCAAAAATAACAGAGTTATATGTAAAACACTGATTTTTAATAGTAGGCTATGCTAAATTAATTGATAAAACAACAGAAGGCTTAGCAAACAGTTGAAATTCGCGTTGGTTTAGTAAACAGCTGTTTTGTTTTAGCTGTCAAAGTGTAGTTTGTTGCTAATTTGTCAGTTTACTAAGTGATTTATTAAATTTACTTTTGTTATCATGGAACCATTTTGTAACAATGAAAAATAAGCGATTTTCAACAATTGATCGTAAAACAGTAGTTTTGTCTTCTTGACTTATTCGCGTTGACTTGGTAAACGGCTTTTAAATGATCCATAGTTTATTAAATTTACTCGTAAGTTTCTGTAAATAGACGAATGAGGTTGTCTTCATTCTGGATACTGATCGAAGTACATTTCTGCAGCTCTGGTCAAATTTTTGTGACATAGAATGTAACAATGTAACATGTAACATTGTTACAAAATGGTTCCATGATAACAAAAGTAAATTTAATAAATCACTTAGTAAACTGACAAATTAGCAACAAACTACACTTTGACAGCTAAAACAAAACAGCTGTTTACTAAACCAATGCGAATTTCAACTGTTTGCTAAGCCTTCTGTTGTTTTATCAATTAATTTAGCATAGCCTACTACTAAAAATCAGTGTTTTACGTATAACTCTGTTATTTTTGAAAATAAATCCATCAACCCTCATATCAAATTAAAGAGAAAAAAAATCTCTTTCGAATGGTGTCATGGCCATCTTTGACGTGTATTTAAAAAAACAAAGTTAATACAAGTATCTCTAAAACTATAAAAGTAAATAAAAATATGAAAAGAGATTTGAAATCTTCATAAAAAACGGCCATAAGAAAGTGAAAATATTTTTTTTATAACTTACTTAATAAGCGAGTTATAAACAAAAAACGAAAATGGGTAAATCTCGTTTTTCAACTGTCGGTCGCGAACCAAGCAAAATATGGAAAGTTTGACTACGCAGGGTAGTAGTACTGGAGATTCTGCACATTTTGTCTCATTTAACCAAATCTCTATCTCCCATAACAACGGAGATCCCCATGTTGAGGATGAGTCTGTGGACACACTGTATTATGTGTACTCCCACATTCACCCAACACAACTTACTTAACTATATGAATAAGAATAGTTTATTGCTAAAAAAGAAGCAACTGAATCAGATTCAATCATAAGATTGGTCTTCCATCTGTCCTTCTAAAATATCAAATACATACAACAACAAAAAATACAAAAAGTCAGTATATAGGGTGATTAATTGCTTTGCGAGTAATGAGGATTTAACCCGTAAAATCAAACTTTTGCGATTTCCTGCGTCCCTAATTATTTTAGGAAAAATATCTTCGAATAAAAGTTTTAGAATATAAAATTCTGCATCTAAATCATTAAACAAAATTAATTTTGCATGCTTTGTAACGGCAGAAATTTGATATGAAAATGTCAAAATTACCTCAAAAACAGATAGCCATGGAACTTGAACAAAATGATGACGTTTTAGCTGTCAGAATAATTTCTTATCATTTTGTTCAAATTCCATGGCTATCGCTATCTGTTTTTGAGGTAATTTTGACATATTCATATCAAATTTCTGCCGTTACAAAGCATGCAAAATTAATTTTGTTTAATGATTTAGATGCAGAATTTTATGTTCTAAAACTTTTATTCGAAGATATTTTTCCTAAAATAATTAAGGGAAACAGGAAATCGAAAAAGTTTGATTTTACGGGTTAAATCCCTATTACTCTATTACCCCGTTTATAAATTAAATTGTAACAGGACCTCTGTCTGTAATTTTGTTTTCTTGTGTGTTTTTTAGTGGTTTTCGGGTATTTTTGTATGATATTTAGATGGTAGAACGTGTTCCGAATGAATGAATGAATTGTGAATTATAGACGCTCGACAACAGAGGTCATTATCGTCTGTTTGTATAGCAGTATTACTCGAAAACGGTCGAACCGATTGTGTGGATGCTTGGTACTCAACCTTAAAATATACGAAACTTTTTTATCGACCGAATTTCCAGGAAAACATTTTTATTTTTCCGCAAGGAAAAAGTGAGTTTCAAAAAACAGATAAACTGAATTTTAACAGATATATTAATATAATACCGACTCATTCCAACAAAACTGAAGGCATCTGGTAAAGTAAACTGTGTTACCGACTCACAAAGTTTAAGAAGATAAGAAAGTTAACGGATTCAAAAAGACTTAAGACACAAATCTTATTAGCCTAAATCAGTCAATTCATCATCCACTTTCGTTTTTAATAAAATTCCTTCAGATATTTAATATATTGTGAAGAGCAGAAAGCTTAATAGATTTATGAGCTAAGTAGCCTGTGCTCGTTTCTCTTTTGTCTTCTGTAAATAATAAAACACAGAGATTAGATAAAGTGAAACTGACTGCCGTGGCTGCCATGGGGTACGTCAAAGAGATATCATACCGCACTGTAGTATAAAGTTCTCACATCCGACATTGAGACTTGTGCTTTCTCTTTCACGAAACAGTGTCGTTCGAGAAGAAATTAAACTACCAGTACAGTACGCAGCTGAAAGAGATATTTATATTAGACTAGCTGTACCTGCGACGTCGTTCACGGTGGAAGCACGCTGTCGCTCAATCACTCTAAAGTTTAAACACCTGCATAGAGGGCTTGAGAATAGCCGAGAGTGTAGCGGCGCTGTTGTTTACATGGCGTTGCTATGGTTCCTCTATTACAAGTCCCCAGTTCTCGGGTTCTAGCCCGAGAGCTGGTAAAAGTGTCAATTGTATTTTCAATTTAATATTTAAAAAAAAAAAAATAATGAATTGAAAATATGAATTGGTGCTAGGCCCAAATAACCTTAGCTGTTGGTGGTCTTTAAAACACAATTACCAATAACACCTGCATAGATCTAGATATTACTGTTTTCTATAAGATATTCTTGGATTAAATTCCAACGAAAACTGTTTAATGGGTGAACTACAACGTTACCGCGTTATGAAATACTTGTGGCGACATCTATTGGTGAGTAGCAGAAATACTATTGTTTGCGACATATACAGGGTGTCCCAAAATTGCTGGGACACAGAGCTACCACGTGTAGTAGAGGTCAAAATAAGTCGATTGGACCCAATTTATTTATATACCAAAATGTACCGTTTGCCCGTGAGAAGAGTTCAAAGTTTACATAAAAAAACACATTTTTGTACGTTGTTCAGAAATGAGTGAAATAAATTGAATGAAATGTGACAAAAGTGCATTTCAGAGTATTGCTCTCCTTTCGGTAATCAAAGAAACCCAAAAGAAATTGTAGAAGGGTTAAAACCACCCTCACCCCCTGACATTTTTTTCAGAACTTTCTTAGGGGTGGTAATATGGTTCTCAAATTTATTTAGCGAGAAGACTGATTAATTATCTTCATTTTGTTAATCTTGTAAAAATTTCGTATTCCGCATAGTTCCGAAGGAAAAAAATGATTTCTTAAATAATGCTAACAGATATTCCTAGTACAAGTTAAATAAAATTGTAGGTATTACAACATTTTATGTAAACTTTGAACTCTTCTCACGGGCAAACGGTACATTTTGGTATATAAATAAATTGGGTCCAATCGACTTATTTTGACCTCTACTACACGTGGTAGCTCTGTGTCCCAGCAATTTTGGGACACCCTGTATATTGGTAAGTAACAGAAACATGAAGGTTTTATTTTATTTCACGCGCCATCCGAAGACATAGTTTTTGATGTGAAACATCTTATGTCGGGCTGTGAACAGCCGTGTGAGGGGAAATATGCAACGAAATGTTTGGTTCGCTCCTTCGCTGCTGTTCTCCCCACCACTGCGGCACTCTCTTTCTCTCTCGGATTCCGCGCGCTCGGGCAACCGCGTGTATTACAGTGCAGTATATAGGATTACGTCAGCATAACAGTTAGTTGCTGCTTTTGAAAAAATATATACTACTACATAGAGAATACCACCGAGTTCAATATCTGAGCCTACTATCGAATCATATTTTAAATTCATCAATAGATATTCTAATAAGATACTGAAAATACCTAGTTAATGCCGTCACACGCGTTTAAATTAGAAACTGGTATAATGAAATGAAGAAGGACACCATAGTAATACCACAGACTACCTAATACAGTTCCAGCTAGATAAACACATTGGCTGCCATTCCTATACTAACATTGCTTTAGTTAAAATCATACGCATGACAAATTATGCATGATCCTATGTCTCAATCCAATTAACACTAATACCGATATTGCTATCTCTTATTATGCTTCTAATGCACCAGATTCTTATTGGATTTGCACTGTGATCTTTAAACTGTAAATTAATTTGCAGATAAGTTTGATGCTTATTATAGCAGGTCATTTAGTATCCGTCTATTCCTTGTATCGATTAAGAAATAACGGGTGTTTAGTAGACTTGATCTATATGTAAAAATTCTCCTCACAACACAGAAACAATTTTTATTTCCCACCTCTACTATGGTAGGGAAGTAATGGATTTAGTCCGAAAAAAATATTTCAAGATTTTTTTCGATCTTCACGTTTTGAGACCCTAGCAATCGTTTAAAATCATTTACTGACTGATGTCTGTATGTGTGTGTGTGTGTATGTGGTCAATTTTTCGCCTTCGATATCGTAAGAACGGAACAACATACGGCCATGCCGATTTTTCTATTGTGTTTATCAGCCTTTAACTTAGATCTGATTAGATTTTGAGTCAAATCGGTTCAGTGGATCCTGAGATATTCAAAAAAACGTTCTCAATGTCACGTATTAACATAGGTAAAAAAAATATAAAAGAATTCTAGATGTTATAATATGAAAAACATGTAAATATTTTTTCTCTCTAAAATGTACAGTTTTCGAGAAAAAAAATATTTTACTAAAAAAAATAAAAATTGTACGTAAATCAAGGTAACCATGATTTTTGCTATATTAAGCTAGCCATCAGTAGATCACTAAACAAAAAAGAGGGCCATGCTTTTTTTCAAAGAATAAAAAAAGAGTGTTTATTTTTTGCAAATATTTACTAGGTGGGAAGTATAGGACTGATCATCAGTCGAATATTTTTTAATGAGATTCCACTGTAGTGCTGCCTCTACAGTTCTTGCGCGATCCCTACAGAAATGACGCAAGTGATTGTTTAAAACAGTTCGATTATGATGTAGGTACCTAGTATGTAACTATAAAGTAGCAACAATAACAAATAAGGATAATATATGAACTCCCTTTTGAAATTGTAGTAGATGTGTGCATATAATATATAGGTATATATGTGAGGTTCACGAAAGTGGCGAAACTACTCAGCACAAGAAACCTAATAAACATAACTTTCTTCTAACACGTACGAAAACTTTGACGCTTGGAATTCAAACAAAAAGCGTATAAGCGAGTACTTTCACTGTTCGCTGTTCACTTGTTCAACCGCCATTTTGTGAACCTGCGGATAAAGACTGCAGGAACAGGGGAAAGAAAAACTTACAAATTAGGTAAACTTGTACATTGACATATGAATTCTAAACGACAAATGATACATTTCACACGCCGAACAAAAGAAAGAAGTTTTCACACTTTTTCAGAAAGATTGAGGTTTTATTAAAATCAAAGATTTATAGTACCTACTATAAGATGCTGACCTAATTTACAGAGAGAGATGTCGGTTGTATTAGACCTCGCGCGGCGAAAGATGAAGCCACCGCGTCATAGTAACGTGAATGCATTGTGCCCGCCTTCTAGCTTGCTATTGGCTGTTTTGGAGATCCATGAGCGTCGATAGGTGGAATTTTAAACAATAAGGCGTTCACTAGCATATTATTGATGACGTGCCTGGCACTCTAGCTCTAGTGCGCTGTACCTACTCGTTGTTTTGACGTCATGACTCATTAGTTTTTGATCTTGTTACAATTTGTATACTAATTAATGGTTTTTAATTATCTACTTATTTGATGTAATACAAATAATTTTATTCAACACATGCACGCTTTTAGTGTTTTTTCGTATCTGTTTTGCGGACCTTAAATAGCCGTTTATTGACTAGTGACCATTATGTAACGCTTTTCAGTGCTATAATGGTTCATTATGTAACTAATTCCATTATATGATTATGCAACGCTTTTCAGTGCTATAATGAAACACAGTTACCTACATAATGAACTATTATTATTTTTAAAGTCTAAAACCATCCATGTGTTGAATAAAGTATTATAGTGTACAGCGCGTGTACTAAATCTTTATGCGACAGGCTCGTGATGCACACTCGCCAAGGCTCGTGCGCGCTCGCCTACTACTTGTGCTGAAAACATCGCGCCTGACGTATAAAGATGTATTTAGCACACCAGTTACACAATATACTATTTTGCCATGCCCATTACAAAATAGCATTTACCAGGCAGGCGTGCAGAAAGTGTTTTCAATAAATAACTAGTGCGGTAAATAAACGGTTGTCATAGTAACTTATGTTTATTCGCTCTACCCGCCTGCTATTACATTCTCATGACCTGCTGTAAATGTAAAGATGGCGAGGCAAATGAAGGTGTCAACATTTTTTGAAAATCTGAAAATGAAGGTATTTTGTAGTGGGTATGGCAAAAAATGCCATAGGTATAAATTTCTCGTGGGTAATGGTATTAAGACTCGTCAGTAATATTTCTCTTCGAAATGAAATTTTTATAAGCATTTTTATCAAAATTTAGCATGACAAAGATCTTTTTTTGAGGATATAATAGTATTTGTTTTTTTATTGAGGTTAGTCTAATGACCTACATAAAAAAGAAATTGTCAATTCAGATTTTCTGACAATGTGTTGTGTAACCCAGCATTAGGTTTACAAATCAAGGATTCACTCACACTGTGTTAAGCGTGATGTAAACATAGAACTCTGTAAAGTGTTGTGCCTTTGTAGAAAGTTATAAGATCCTTCAAGGCAAGCCTATTTAAATCACCTGATTTCAGTATATATGGGAATTATTATATACTTATATAAAGAGCATCGAAGACCAATAATAATAAAAGATTGTAATACCACTGAAGGCCGAATTAAAATCGTCAACTATTGATTAATTATTTAAATGATTAAAATTAGAAAATAGAATACTGTTCAATAGATCAACTGTAAAAAAATGACTATGCGATAAGAAATCATCAAATTATAATTTTATGATTTCTTATCACAATAATAATAATAAATTTTTAGTAAAATTCAAATATTCTGCCTTTTGACTCTCTGACAACATCCTGTATAAATAGGTTCTTAGGCATATGTAAATAGTTTCAAACAACAAACCGCATAAAGATGTTCTTTGAGGCATCAAAGATCTTATAATAAGGAGTAAAACAAAGATAAAGGGATAGATAGAAAGAGATGCAAATGTGTTTATAGGGGTTTCAATAGTGAATCGCGATAAATAATTAAAAATAATAAAATTTATAATAGGAATAAAGACCTTTTTTATAACTCCTGCTTCTAAAGTTCAATATTCGAGCACTGTGAGGCGGGCGTGAAGAGGCGTATTTTAGTAAGCGTGCGTAAAAGTACAGGCACCGTGCGTGAAAGTCCAAAGCGTGCGTAAAAGTACCGTCACCGTGCGTAAAAGTCCAAAGCGTGCGTAAAAGTACAATCTCTACATCTTATAAATTCGAAATGTCCGCACTTTGTACAATACAAGCACTATTTACTGGCTATCGATCGATGTGTTCCTATATATAGTAACGCGCCTACAAAATCCACATCATGAATATATAGTAACGCGCCTACAAAATCCAAATCATGAGAGAGAGTCATGTTTTTAATGATTTATACAGAAGTTAATAACTTTAATAAAAATAAACTAAATCATAACTTAGTCTGTAATTGTAAAGTTTTAAGGACTCGAAGAGCGAATTTTCCATTTTCATAATTTTTTTTCTCTCTATTAAACTTTAGAAGCAGTCGTTATAAAAAATTATGTTCGATACGTCCGCTTAAAATAAGATATCTAGTAGGCTTAAATTGAGGCACTCGCTAAAGGGACTGACGCATTCACAACGAGATCTCGTTGTGTATACGTCAGTCCCTTAGCTCGTGCCTCAATAGAATAACTATTCTTAATTTTCAAAAATGATAGAGGGCACTTAAATAAACATTTTTTATTAACAAACTAGTGTCCGGAAATACTGCATCGAACTTTATAAAAATTGTTCGAAGTTACGACCACCATTTTCGATACACAAGCTGTTATAGTAATCAACTGTCGATTTATTATTTCATTTTATCTCGATACTGAAGAATTTCCGGACACAAGTTTATTTATAAAAAAAATGTTTATTTAAGTGTCCTCTATTATTTCTGAAAATTAGGAATAGTTATTCTGTGACACCCGTATATATACAGGGTGTTTCATAATATATGCGCAGGACTTTAGGATGTGATAGCTCGTCCAAAAATATGAAAAAAAGTTTCTATTAACTTACCCTCTAAAATGCACCATTTTAGAGATACAGGGTATTGAAATTGAAAAAAAATTTCGTTTTTTGCGAATATCTCCGGAACCATTTATCGTACAGAAAACAGCTTTTGTAAGCATTTTCTACTCATAATAAGCTATGTTTTGTGTGGAATTTTTTTTTTTTTTAAGTCATAATTGGTGAAGGTTTTGAAGGGGTAGTGGGTGTAAAATGGTGCATTTTAGAGGGTAAGTTAATAGAAACTTTTTTCATATTTTTGGACGAGCTATCACATCCTGAAGTCCTGCGCATATATTATAAAACACCCTGTATATAACGACGAATATAAGGATATTACGAATATTTCCTTAATATCAATATGAGATGGCATAACTTCAAGAAAAAATGTATTAATTGTATAATATTTCGACATTGAATCAATTAGTAATAATTATTATTGGTCAAACTTTCTATCGAAATCTTGAAGATCAAAAGCAGCGAACTTTTACTGAAAGCCCTACAATTTTAGCTGGGGAGCGGCAACAGTCAAACAGCTAACGATTGACAAATACATCCATGCACACAAACAGACATCAACGCACACACACTGCACACCCAACATACAAATACCCACGTGGAGTTCTACAGGACTCTTTAGTGTGGGCTGTGACCCATGATTTTCGCCTGTGATTTCTGTATTTACGGTACCTAATATATATCTACTAAGTTACATAAAATGTACAGACACATCACTGAGATCTCAAACATTAAAGGAGATAAATAGGAGAAAAACCGCATTCCGTTGTTAAAAAAAAAGTTTTTTTCGTAATAAATATTATTTAAAAACAAGTCTTATGTTTGAAAATAGTTATTTTCGATACGTGTGCGTAAAGTGTTCTAGTAGGCTTAAATTGAGACACGAGCTAAGGGACTGACGCATACACAACTAGATCGAGTGCGCTGTATACCCCCACGAGCCGTTAGGCGAGTAGGGGTGTAGCTTCCTAATGTTTTTAAATAGGGACCCGCGGAACACGGAATTTTAAGAATTTCTGTTTTAAGATAAAGTTAAGTATAATTTGAAGAAACGTTTGTTTTGATTTTTTCTCGCTGTATTAATTAATACAGATTCAAGCTTCGAGGAAGAAACCTTAGGGGTACATCGAATCTGTGGTAAGTACTTAATTAATATATAAAAACCAATATTTCTTTACTGCAGCTTAAACATTTGAAGTTCTTCAGTCAAATTTATATTATGTATATAGGTACATATATCATAATAAAGCTAACTTTAATTTACCATTTTTATCAATAATATTGGTTTTTGTTTTATTTAAAAAAAAAAAATAATTCTATAATAGATTGAGTCTGAGAAGGCCACGATATATTGTCAAAACGTCGCTCTCAGAATTGAGCAATAAATTTGTTGGATCAGGAAGAGACTTTTTATTCAATTTGATAATAAAAAAAATACTTTTCTTAAGAAATGTCATTCATATTGTTGGCTTTAGGAGGCCAAATTATAAACATAAATGAAAGAACAATGGTCACTCGGAGTTAAATATTAACTCCGAGTGACCATTGTACTTTAATTTAATTTAATTACGGAGTTTTCCTAGCATATTTTATAAACATAAAGTTTAGCAATATTTAATACTCTATTAACGTTTCAAAAAACTACTTTCATATATTTTATATCCCATAAAAATTAATACATATTAAAATACAATCCGAAAAATGAAAAAAAAAATCGATACGTTTTAGTTCCATTAAATTGCTGACACAATAAAATTTTAGCTGATATATTTATCAGCGGTACAGACAAATGAAGCTTGTAGCTTTGACACAACGAGGAAAAATAGACAGTTGTAAAATAAATGTGTACTAGTTGTGCTGCAGTATAGGTATTTACAAATTAACGGACGTCAGAATTGGAAGAGACGACATGTAACAGCGTTCGATATATCACACAAGTGGACAGACCGGGTTAGTTAGCTATATACGGACTGTTTCAAAACAGTCGCTTGGAAAACGAACATTTTGAATTTAAGCGGTGTAGATATTTCTAATTAGCACATTATTTGCACTAATAAGTGGATAAGACTATAATTAGCAAAAACGGACCCTGTAGTTTACACTATATACCTACACTATAGAAGTGAAACTTACGCAAACTCTACATAGGTACTCGTATATGTATAGTATGAATATTTTTTGTAAAATTATGATATGTTAAAATGTAAATGTAACACTAGAAAAAGGGCTTAAGAATAGCCGAGAGTGTAGCAATGCTGTTGTTTACATGGTGTTGCTATGGTTCCTCTATTACAAGTCCCCGGTTCCCGGGTTCTAGCCCGAGAGCTGGTAAAAGCGTCAATTGGATTTTCAATTTATTATTAAAAAAAAAAATAATGAATTGAAAATATGAATTGGTGCTAGGCCCAAATAACCTTAGCTGTTGGTGGTCTTTAAAACACACAACACTAGAAAAAATCATTTTAAATCAAGGTCACCGTTGAGACTCAATCCCGAATCATCCACTGTTATAGACAAGCGACTAGGCACTGTTGCAGCTTTTCGTCAGATAAATCCAATTCACTCTACCGTGCGTCAAGAAATTTAATTAAACAAAAAAAACAGTGAGACAATACTATGATAGATACAGATAGTAGCTTCAAAAAATTGACAGCTGACCAAGGAGTGCGGTCGAGAAGGAGGTGAGTATTATTATAAAAATATACCAGATAAGATAATATTGGCTAAAAGCTTACGCTTCGATTATGAAGCAGCTTATGTAAGCATTGGTGGTGTTCTTATATACAGTATAACAGAATCAAACAGTAAAGCAAAGCAATGACGCAAAAGAATGAGATATTGTGTGTGAGTTGTATTGAGGCTTTTTGAGGGCTTGGTTGCATAGAAATGTATGAAATAGGGCTGCTCAAAACATTACACTGTTTAGTATCTTAACTGATGAATTGAAAATAATTTCTACTGATTTAAAAATCATGCATTTAACAAAATTTTGATATAGAGCATTGTAAGGCATGTTTTGCAATAGCTTTGATCATCCTTATCATTAGTTAGTACAAATGCTATCATATTAACAAACCATGGTATCAGCTTTTTGGCTGGAGTCAAGTTTTGAAGAAATAACAAATCTGTGCTATCTATACTAATAATAAGGAAAAGTTTGTGTGTTTTTTGCCGGGAGTATTCTCAGGAGCTATTGAATCGATTCTTTCACTGTTTAAAAACCTTCTTCTCATCGACTAAAACAGGTTATATATACAAAAGGGAGATAAGCAGTGAACGAAAATGTAAAGTAGGTCTGGGACCCAGCGACCCACACGCGATTTCTGGGTTAAATTAGTTTACGCTGACAGATGCAGTAAAGTGATGGGTAAGAAATTTGTTGTTCTTGGTTATTTAGTTGCCAAATTAAAACTTACCCGGATGAAGCCTGGCCGAAATACTAGTGAATTCAATATATTGGCAATCCCTGATGACTGAAGCGCGGGCGGTGTGAGACATAAGGGACGGTATTTGCGGTAGATTAGATGGGAAGGACCCGTGCAGCAGAGCGCGGGGCACAAGAGAGGTCGTCCTCGGACAGTGAGCGACTAGAGCTGTATTGTCGGTATTGTTTATTGGATAGGATTAGGTGAAAGTTCAACACACCACTGCACTGGTTGGTGCCCAGGGGCGGATTGATCACCCGGACATTAAAAAAAAACTCGGGTCGCAAAACCCTGCCGACAATATAGTGTATTTGCTAATACTGGCATTGTGGCTTTATTATGTGAACTTAAGTTTGTTTTTGAACAAAATAAAAAATTTAACCCCTTAATACATCCCTTAAAATAATATTTTTTTTCTTAATTTCAATATTTTTATCAATGCAACCTCGGCACCAAATTAAATACACCCTTCAGTAAGCAAAGCACTATCCGCAAACTAGTGTTTTCATAAAATTTGTAAGTCCGGTCCTGTCGGGCCGATTTTATTAAAATTTTAGCAGCACATTATAATCGTTACTAAAAGGTCAAATTTCAATTTTGAAATGATTCTGAGAATTTTTTCGGCATTTTCGGGCCCAAAAACATTTTTCAACCCCTAAAAACCACCCTTAAAATGGTCCGATCAGGCCCATTTTAAATAGACTTCGTGCGGTGATAGATTTCAACGTGCCTACCAAATTTCGTCAAAATCAATTAACTCTTTCGAAAGTTATTGCCCGCACACACACACACACACACACACACATATGTGTATGCATATATATATACATATATATATATATACATATATAAATAGACATTTCCAAAAATGGTGCCAAAATGTTCAGGAGGCTATGAAACGTCGAGAAATTTTGGTCCGACCCCTAGGTCCCGCCATCCGACCGACGCCAATGTATGTGCCATATGGAAAATACACTAAAAAGTTCGATATCTACTTATAATGCGGACTTTTCAATATCGAGAAATCCAATACAAAGTAATTTTGAAACTGACTGATTGAGCTGTTCAAATAAATTAGTTTAAATATCAAGAAGTTCTAGTTTTTAGAATGATTGAAGGAAGAATTAGAATTATTTTTTCAGTGGCAACAGGATCAATAAAATGCAATAGTGATGTAAAAATATTTGCATTATATTCACTAACGTTTCGGAACTTTTTGAGCCATCCTCAGAGTATTCAATGCTGTCACTATAATATCAGTACTGTAGCTACCCCAAGATGTTACGCCACTGCCTCCAATAGAAGCCACGAGAAAGAAAGGTCACAGTAGTAAAGCGTGGAATGGTATTGAAGATACTGAACAACGAGTACCTGCCGGAATGTTCTACGAACGCGAGAACGTACTAGGCTGGGCTGCACGACCTATATAAGCGAAGTACGAGTGAGTCAGAGGATCAGTCGACGGTGTCACACAGTGAAATAAATATTGATCAGTCAACGGAATCAGTCAGTGTAGATTGTACTGTGACAGTGTTGCACAGCGAAATAAATCTGATATAAATACAGTGACAGAAATAATTACAAATAAATAATCCTTGTATATATAGTTATTTGTTAAGTGTTATTTAAGTGGCTCGTTTCGTTCAATAATTACCGTTTAAGTTTTTTTTTATTGTTAGAATTGACTTTTCGTTGTTGCAATTATTGTATATAGTTAATTGTTACGAATTATTGTAAATAAATATTTATTCCGCCAACTCAGAAAACAGTTTTTAACAGTACTTGATTGAGATTTTAAACGTCATAATGTAAATAATTAGAACTGTCACAACGGTACAACAATTACGTTTTTTTTAATGTAATTATATTATAATCACGCATTTAGCTGACATGAATATAATCGTTAGTTTTTTTTTGTATATAAAATGGCATTTAATGTCATCTAACACTACATAAGTATTTTTGAAAATGTTTTACGTTTTCGGGGCAAATTTCAATAACTAAATCACAGATTCAGCGCATGCCAATAGAATTAAAAATTTTCAAATATAATATTCTGTAAAATAATTTTATTTTTAAATAGATTTTGAATGGAATCGAACGAAAAAAATATTCAAAATTAGTTAATGAATTTTTTCTGTACGCACAATGCCTACCTCGCGAATAAGACTATAATTTATTGAAAAAATCGAAAATTCATAGCATAATTTTTAAAAAGATTAAGATGCTATAATGACCTAAGTTGTCGACGCGTCTATAATTTACAATAAATAAAATAAATTTAAAGAGATTGCATAAACGTACTTTTCTATGATATTTAATAACGTTCCTTGATTCGTTCCTGTAGATGCCTGTGGGTTAGTTGATATGTTGCCAGGAGATATATTGGATCTGACTTCATTCACTGGTCAATACTTACAACCTGGCTTAACACTATGCCTAAAGTATAACAAGATGTTCTTTCTTAACGTTGCACAACTGAATCAAACTAATTCTATTAAAACAACTCAAATTAAGATATCTGACAAAACAGTACATATATTTGGTGCACGTCTTTTTAAGCTAACATTTTTTCAAACATGATTCAGGCATTAAAAAGTCAAATTGTATTTGTACAAAAAAATAAACGAAAACAAGCCGTGAGGTGGGTCGTTTATCAGGTCTAAAGTGCGACCCTTTGAGGTCCACACGACGAACTTCCCAATTCGATAAATATTTAATAATAATAATTAAATTAGATATTATATAGAAAAGTAATTATTTTAATAATTAAAACATAATTATTTTTTATTTTTAACAATAATTAAAAAAAAAACGGCAGAAATAGGGTTCCGTTCGGAGGTACGGAACCCTAAAAATCGTGTCAATGCTAACTCAATATGAAGCTTGCACAATATCCTTGATCTTATTGTCTATTATAGTTTATTGTCTTAATATGTACATTAAATTTATGTTATTTGAAAAGGTGAAGTAAATTTTATTGTCGATTTTTATGACATTTCAACATTTCCTATAAAATGTTTAGGTAGCATTACTTTTGTCATAAAGCACAAAGAATTATACATCAAATAAATAGCATCCTATCAGGTATAGATAAGTAACTAATCAAATGTTAAAGCGAGATAAGTAAAAGCACAGTTTCTCATTGACGCACCTTCAGGTCGACCATTTTTATATTTTTTATAATTGACAGAACATAAATATATTATGTGGCATTTCTAACTGAGAATTGGCCTCATGTTTATATTGTAGCAAACCCCAAGATGTTACGCCGCTGACTACAATAGAAGCGGCGAGAATGAAAGGTCACAGTGGTGAGGCGTGGAATGATATCGAAGATACGAGTAACCGCCGGAATATTCTAGAAAGCGCGCGAGCGTGCTGGGCCAAGTTGCTCGAACTATATAAGCGAAGTACAAGGGAGTCAGGCAGTCAGTCGTGAATCAGTGTCGAGTTGAATTGCGAACATAAATACAGTATATAAATAGTTATTGTTCAGTGTTATTGAAGTGTTTCACTTTGTTTAAGAATTACTATTGTGCTGATTATTAGAATTGACATATAGTTGTTATTGTTGCGTTCATTGTTATAAATTGTTAATTCTTGTAAATAAATACTTATTCCGTCCACGCAGAAAAACAGTTTTGTTACAAGATGAACTTTTTTACTCAAAACGAACACTAAATAACACACTAAAATATGTATCATTCTTCCTGTTTTTATATTAATGAAATAAATAAAGTTAAAAATATATCACTCATGTAGTATATTTTTCTACTTAGAATTGAATAAAACCAAGCGTGAATTTGTCAGGGGCGCTGGGTGCTGAAGCGTCCCGAGCCCCCGGAGTTGGAGAAAGCCCGGGCACTCCCATTTCTCAATCCTGTACAAATATTAGCGTCTCTGAAAAAATATAGCCAGTTCGCGCCTGAATCAAAACCTAATTTTGGATATAATAAACCAGAGTTTGACAAAAACTTATCAATATGCGTAGTTATGATAGGATATTGATTACTAAAAAATTTTAATAATTTTATTAGTGACCCACATTCGTGAACTAAATATGCCAAGTAACAAAAATTGTCAGTAAAATTTTAAGAATATTTGATATTGAAAACCCTGTTCTACTTAGGTTTGTCTGACTTCATTCCTATAAATTTCAAATCTGTTTCGGCTCTAATGATATAATTTTGGACAGTAATAATAAAATGCGTGACTCACAGTTCATATCGAGCGTGACGGCACTGGAGATGGGCGTGATGAGGTTGTTGTTGCTGGCTTGACACGTAAAAACCGTGTGTAGATGTTTGCGTTCCAATTTGTCCAGATTCAAAACATTGCGAACTCTCCTGTCGGCGATAACTTCAAAGGAATCGTCCAGAAGTGCGTTTTCTTGCCACCAGGTCACTCGCGGCGTTGGACGACCTGAAACAATCAGATTATTTTTAATTTTGACAAGCAATTACTTATTCAGGGTGTATCACAGGATTAAATACATATAGAAAAGTAATGAGTCCAACAAGGAGTGTAAGACGAAATCTCGAGAATGAAAAATGATAACGTCATTTTGATCAGACATAAATTTTATAAAAATCGGTTAAGCCGTTTTTTTTTTTTAATTATTGTTAAAAATAAATAATAATTATGTTTTAATGATTACAATGATTACTTTTCTGTGTAATATCTAATTTAATTATTATTATTAAATAATGTGGACCTTAAGGGTCGCACTTTAGTCCTAATAAACAACCCACCTCACGGCTTGTTATATATTAGTATTGATTCATGATCGTAAATATTTAGAAATGGCTCGAGGCTGATAAAAATATATATTATGTTAAAATTGTTATCATCGATATTCTACACAGAAAATATTTCTACAATAAAACTATAAAAGAGATATAAAACAATAATTTCATTTCAGTTTTAATGAAGTTACGCAAATAACCATGTATTTTTATTGATTACGATGGAAAATATCTTGACTTGTTTAATATTTTAACTGCTTTTACATTAAACCGTACCGTACTTCCACCGCATATACCCGTCATCCCACCACATAATTGTTATTGCTGCCGCTGAAACGGCCTAACCTATTCTATTAATTATCGCGACAGTCGTTTCGCATGTGATTACAACAACGCCAATAGACATGGCGTCGCGCCGGTAGAATTTTAAAGCGCAAAAAATACAGTCGTCTTTAATTACATAAGCGATAGATAATAATTATTAGTATTATACCTATTTAATGTGCAACCTGAGGCCAGCTTTCACATTTTTTTGCGTTTGATAAGAATTTCGGCTCATATTCCCAATATTATATCCCTATATTATTAAACGAGCAAATTTTGTATATGTGTACCTATCTACCTATATAAATATTTTCTCGAAAACGGCTCTAACGATTTTGATAAAATTTACCGAAAAGGGGTTTCGGGGGGGGGGGGGCAAAAAATCGATCTAGCTAGGTCTCATCCCTGGAAAAATTCGTTTTATTATCGATTTTATCATTTTAAAAAACAGTTTTTTTAACGTTATAAAACAGTGTCGTATAGTGAGTAGGCTTTGGAAAAAACAAACTATTTTCATTATTTATGTCAAATTACTCTGACAGTCAATCATTAACTTATTAAAATAAATCAGTAATTATTTGAAAAGTAAAAAAATAACAACAATAAAATCTAAACATAATTATACTTACATAATTATGTTTAGATTTTATTGTTGTTATATTTTTTTTTTATTATTATAATGGTGTTTCGACTCATGTCCCAACTAATATTTAAATAAATAGGTATTACTTTTATATTACCTAGGTATATAAAATATATAGGTACAAAACGTGAAGATCTGTTAAAATCTCGAAATATTTTTTTCGGACTAAATCCATTACTTCCCTAAGTAAAAATATTAATGGTTTGACATTATAGTTTACGATATACTGCAGTGAAAACAATACACTAATAAATTAAAATTTTACTATAAATCGTTTTTTTAAAAATTTCAAACTGATCAAATAAGTTCACATGAGAAAGAGTTCACAGAGTACCTTTTTCAGTTAATCGACTAAAGCTATCAATTTTTAATTCACGTTGAGAAGTTTAAAACATGGAATTAAAAAGTCATTTGAGAAACGAGCGACAATTAAACTAAATGACAAAATCTGATAGTGCAAAATAAAGGCATAAACACACAAACTGTTTTTATTGCATCCATTAACACTTCCTTCATGTGACACAAAAAAGGCGCACAGGCCTAGCATTGCCTCGGGTAGGTACTGTACTGTTACTGTCACATATAAAACTTAAGTAACATTCATTCCACCTTACTCACTGATTCGTAAATACTTCTACTGGAGTGAAGGAAATAGCCAATTTTAAAACATTAGTTACAGTTAAACTGATATATATTTTAAAAACTTAAAAAATGGATGCGTGTACTTTGTACGCGCGTTAGAAGTTATAAAAAAAAATTGTGTTTTAAAGACCATCAACAGCTAAGGTTATTTTGGCCTAGCGCCAATTCATATTTTCAATTCATAATTTTTTTTAATAATAAATTGAAAATTTACCAGCTCTCAGGCTAGAACCCGGAAACTGAGGACTTGTAATAGAGGAACCATAGCAACGCCATGTAAACAACAGCACTGCTACACGCTCGGCTATTCTCAAGCCCGTTAGAAGCTATACTTCTTTGGCGTGATTAAGAACTAATTTTTAATTTGCATGCAAATAATTTATTGAAATATAAAATAATAAAAGGAAATAATAAAAAAATCAGTCGAACTACTGAACTGATTTAAGTAAAAGTTATATGGGACCACCCTGAAGCTACGCCCTATTAAATAAAATAATAATCATCAAAGTTTTGGATTATCTAATATGATAACGACATAATATATTTCTTAATAATACCACTAGCTTGTATTAAGATTCGACTAAAAACCTATGCGTTAGTTAAGATACATTTATTAACTAAATAAAATTCGTACTTTTAAAGACAGCAAAAAAAATAAATAGCGTTCCATTATAACCTGCTGTCTAAAAGTAAAAAAAAAGAAAACGCAATCAATAAATGAGGCATATTTTTTTTACAAATTGGGAAAAAGTCTAAAAAATAAAAAAATCCAAACAGTGATAGACTTAGTTGGTTAATGAGTCATGCTCGATCCCTCTTTTATTTAGGATGCGTTAGTTATATCCCAACCGATTCTTGGAGAATGCAAGTATAACATATTTTCAAAGGCGTATGGAGCTTTATAAGTGTAGGCCGGTAAGGGGAGGTGGTAAGTAGTTGAAAGTTTGGGGCATTAGCTTCTGTACGACTTATATTGCCCAATAACTGACTCGAGTGTCGTCCTTTGGTCAGGATAAGCGACTGACACATACTGGCATGGTGCTTCAAATCTGATGATATTATTGTAGTACATACATGTGCCCAGACTCATGACGATTCAAACCAACGGTTATTGGACAGCTCTCGATAAACGAATAGCCAACCGAAAAAAATGCTGCATGAGTGCAAACGTGTTAATGTTTATATAAAAATCCCCAAAAAAAAAACTAAAAATAATTTTAAAACTTAGAACGTTTAAATAAAAACTCTGATTTTAACAAGCATAAGAAAACTGCTTTTGGTTAAAAAATTATGGAGTCTCAAAGAAATTTGTAATTAAAAAAAAAACTTTTTAACAAAAAAAAACCTCCTTCAAAAGTCACTAAAAAGAGGAAAATAATGAAATTTTGAGGTCTGCGCCAATTTAATAAAATATGAAGTCGGTTATATTAACCAACTTCATATTTTATTAAATTGGCGCAGACCTCAAAATTTCATTATTTTCCTCTTTTTAGTGGCTTTTTGAAGGAGGTTTTTTTTTTGTTAAAAAGTTTTTTAATTTTTACTTTTTCGTATCAAAAAGTGACATTTACCTTAAAGGAATTACACGCCGTTACTCACTTTTATTAAAGCGACTTTCTTACGCTGCCTACTGTGTCAAAAAGTGACATTTACCTTAAGGAATCACACGCCGTTACTAACTTTTATTAAAATCAGCCGAACTACTAAACCGATTTTGATGAAATTTCTATGGGACCAGCCTGAAAGTATATCCTTTCAAATAAATAAAAAATTCCAAATCGGTTTATAAATAACGGAGTTCTGAGATAACAAACATAAAAAAAAAAAAAAATACAACCGAATTGAGAACCACCTCCTTTTTTGAAGTCGGTTAAAAAGTAAGATTTTTAGTCTATACGTCACATGAAGTGAAATGTCAGTCGCCATGATGGTTTCGTGTGTGACGTCACTATTATAGATAATAAACAAAGTAAGGATTTCTTTGAAATAGCGTGTCTCAATGCGTTTGTTTACTATAATAGTTACGTCACGCCAAAACAAATCATGCGGCTAGCTTTTTCGCGCGAAATTTCAAAATTAAAATTAAAAATACCGTTATAGGCTATTTAGCGATTTCATTTTATGAAAATAAACAACTTAAGACACTTTTCGAAAAACAGTAAAATTGCCTTTTGTCTCTACTATATCTACGAAAATTTTGAGGACCGGTTGGATCAACATTTTCGTATCGATAACGAGTAACCACCTATCGACGCAGTGACAATATTTCAAGAATCTGTCTACTGCATTGTAATCGATGCCGTGGTCGATATTTTATTGCTTCAAATTCGCTGTTTTATAAAATATGTCTAACAACTTCCGCAAAAGTCGAAATGCATAAAGGAGTGTGCAACAATAAATTCCGCTTTATGATATTAGCGTTCATTCAGCGCCAACAGTTTCAAAAAATTGAAACTAGACTATTTTCTTGTCAAGCTTATATCAATAGTTTATATAGGAAATCGATGAAATATACCCGCGTTTCAATACTTCCAACTGTTCCGCCTATAAGCTGGCAATAGCGGAACCTGGACTGCATACACAAAGTACAAGGTGGATCATTAAATCTTAACTGGATTAAACTACGCAGTGTGTACCTTTCCTTTAATACTGTAGCAAACCCCAAGATGTTACGCCACTGCCTCCAATAGAAACCACGAGAAAAAGAAAGGTCACAGTAGTAAAGCGTGGGATGGTATCGAAGATACTGAACAACGAGTACCTGCCGGAATGTTCTAGAGAACGCGAGAACGTACTAGGCTGGGCTGCGCGATCTATATAAGCGAAGTACGAGTAAGTCAGGCGATCAGTCACCGGAGAGCAGTTAACGGGAATCAGTCAGTGTAGATTGTACTGTGACAGTGTTGAACAGCGAAATAAATCTGATATAAATACAGTGACATAAATAATTACAAATAAATAATCTTTGTATATATAGTTAATTGTTACGAATTATTGTAAATAAATATTTATTCCGTCAACTCAGAAAACAGTTTTGTAACAATACCTATCTTATATTAACTTTACCATGAACAATGAACATTCTGAACAAAAAAAATCGACTGATGACCAGTCCTATACTTCCCACCTAGTAAATATTTGCAAAAAATAAACACTCTTTTTTTTTATTCTTTGACTAGGCCCAAATAACCTTAGCTGTTGGTGGTCTTTAAAACACAATTTAATTTTTATTCTTTGAAAAAAGCATGGCCCTCTTTTTTGTTTGGTGATCTATTGATGGCTAGCTTAATATAGCAAAAATCATGGTTACCTTGATTTACGTACAATTTTTATTTTTTTTAGTAAAATATTTTTTTTCTCGAAAACTATACATTTTAGAGAAAAAAAATATTTACATTTTTTTCATATTATAACATCTAGAATTCATTTATATTTTTTTTTACCTATGTTAATACGTGACATTGAGGACGTTTTTTTGAATATCTCAGGATCCACTGAACCGATTTGACTCAAAATCTAATCAGATCTAAGTTAAAGGCTGATAAACACAATAGAACAATCGGCATGCCCGTATGTTGTTCCGTTCTTAAGATATCGAAGGCGAAAAATTGACCACATACACACACATACACACACACACACATACAGACATCAGTCAGAAAATGATCTTAAACGATTGCTAGGGTCTCAAAACGTGAAAATCTGTTAAAATCTCGAAATATTGTTTTCGGACTGAATCCATTACTTCCCTACCATAGTAGAGGTGGGAAGTAAAAAGGCAAGTGTGCGTCACCCACATAAGCGCACGGTTCAAGTGAAACTTCTTTCGTCTTCACTTTTCATCAATCATGCGAATTTAAATGAATAATGATATAGTATAGGTATATAATATACATTTTTATTTTTTTCATTTTATAATTTTTAATAATAAATAAAGAAAAAAATTCACAGATTTCGCAATCCTTGCAACCATCGAGGACATTGGAAATGATAACAGCATATATGAAACATAATTAACTGTTTATTATACACACAATATTTATCAATGCACTGTTTAGTTTTGTCAGAAATAACCCTATTATTCTTCTGTTATATACGCGTTCACTTTTGCTTGATTACTTAACTTTTAAATGGATTTTTCTACAGTATTTATTAACATTTGCTCAAAAATAACACCGCAGATCGTCGCAAATACCTCTCAGTTAACTAGACATGATATAAAACACATTTCGAAAAAATTGCACTTGTTCAATTTTGCATGATTGCTCCTCACTTGATCGCGACACCGTTGTCTTTTGACCTTTAACGAAAACTCGTAGCTCTGCCCCCATATACGAACATAAACATTTCCAATCCTTTATAATATAAGTAGAGATAATGGCCCACCCACTATACACATATTGTATGTCTATTACATTCTATATAGTTCTGTATTTATGTCCGGATATTGGCTGCCAAAATGGCGAAATATATCCGACATTGAGAGGAAAAACCGAGAAAACGACGATTGTGAATGGGAGGACTGTTAATTCACTCCAGAGCCACTATCATAAATATTTTTTGGCTGATGTGTGCATCTAATACCCGGAACGGTAAAAAAAGAAAAAGGGGAAAGAGTTGAAAGCGCGGCATTGAGAGTGCTTTTAGGTTTTAAGTTGTTAAAATTGTATAGAAATAAATATAGACTTATGATATTACTGACAAAAACCTCTTTTCGACAATGTATATTATGTAAAAGATTATATATTGTATACATATCGTTATATACGTTCTATGAACAGATATTGAAACATTTTTTGCCATACCCACTATAAAGTAGCTGCTTTACATGTATGTATGTATGTATGTAAAGTGACTTTTGACAGGCCGGTATATGGAAGCGTATTATATATCTTTCCCAGAGTAGTGTGAGAAAACAGACCATTTCCATAGTGATTTATGATTGAAAAAGAGAGATAGAAAACGAATCGGTTCTCTTTTTAAAATTTTAAATTTATAGTGGATATTTTTAGTAATTTGATGGGAAAGATGGACAATTATTCGTATGCCAAAACTTTTTTATTTATCGCCAACGTTTCGTCAACATTGCTGACTTCCTCAGGGCTCTACAGTGAGAAACAAATTAACAAATTATAATAACATATATAACAATAATTACTACCATTAATATTCTACAATATAAAAAACAATATTTACCAAAATTGGACGTTTTACATATTAGTCAATGTCAAAAATATTAAATTGAAAACATACGGTTGGCATAGTTGTTGCAACCACTTCCACATAACTATATGAACGATGACAGTATTTTTTTATACAAATCAAACAACTGGTTGTAAAATTAATTATTAATTTAAAATAGTTGGCGATAAATAAAAAAGTTTTGCATACGAATAATTGTCCATCTTTCCCATCAAATTACTAATATTAAATTACAATGGACTCAAACATTAATAAAGTGGATATTGTTAATTTACATCTGTAACCGTGGTTATGTATTTGTGGTAAAAAAAGATAGAAGAACTGTTCTATTCTCCATCTCTATCTTTTGCATCGACACTTTTTTGGGTGGCTTCCCTCCTCTATCTATGATATCTCTATGATATTAATACCAGTAGGTATAAACTATAAATTCATTCTACATTCTACTAAAATTTCATTATTTTATGAGTGCAACTTTCCAGTCGCACAAAATAAAATATATTATATAGGTACCTATTAACTGCAAATAAAAAGTCGCTAGTTAATATATTGTGCCGTTTTACAAATGTATCGGATATTTTTATTTGCAAAAAAAAATAAAAACCGTTATACTAAATCCGATGAAAGAGCCGTTACATAATCAACGGTGCAAACGCAAAAGCAGTAAACCATTAAATTAATACATGGTACGAATCCAACGCACTGAGTTTATTGCTTAACTCCGAGAATTTTCGTTCATTAGTAAACTACCCTTTCAGGATTTTTCGAGACAAAGGAATGGAGGTATATTTGTAGGATGAAATATCGATTTATGAAATATGAACAAAATCCAAGTCTTCATGGTTTCCAGGCTTGTAGGCCGTGGTCCGGTGGTATTTCTACCTGACGTTTCGTCTACAACTTCGGTAGACATTCTCAAAGGCGATGTGGCAGCGGTCGAAGTGTCCTCCTTGGCGGCTCACAGGTCACTGACCTGACCTGTGAGCCGCCAAGGATGACACTCTTTCAATAATATAAAGTTAAACAGGAGGAGAAATTCTTGCGGGGGGGCTAATAAATCATACATTATTATCTCTGGAACTACTAAACCGATTTAAAAATTCTTCCACTAATAGGGAAGCTATGAAGGTGGAGAGATTCTCGCGGGGGGATAACAAATTAACTTTATATACCTCCTAAATATACGTGAGCGGAGCAATGGGTGACCGCTATTAAATCATAATTTCATACCACCCGGGCGAAGCCGGGACGGGCCGCTAGTATTCGTATATATACTTAATGTAAACTCTGAATATGATATATGAAGATGACGTCTTTTCGTTTTAGTGCCGTCGATTATAACTGAATTGAAAATCGATATTGTATGTACGATATGGATAAAACGTAATATGGACACAGTGTGTTCTGTAGTTCAGTTTTGTGGCACAGTGCACACAAAGCATGACGGCACAAAATGCACAAACGGCATTGTAGGAAATGGCGCTTAAAAATGAATTCTGGACACTTAGCTTTTAATTATAATAATTCTACCTTTCTCCATACGTGCGAAACTCAGGGAGCATGAAAAATACATCAGTTATAATAATTTATTGTAATCACTTTTTATACCAGGATTACATAATGAATATTTTGACGAGTTATGGAACTTTCGGTGTGAAGACACTTTACAGCTTTTCTTATAAGTTTTCTTTATTAAAAATTACTGTACTGGTTTTCATTGACAATTTTATACTTTGGATTACCTGGCCTTTTCTTTAAACTATTCCCTAAAAAATACTAGGCATTTCGAAAGATAAAATCGATTTCAAATGAAGATATTTTTGAAATAATTTCTGTAAAGATTGTAATCATAAAAACCGGCCAAGTGCGAGTCAGATTCGCGCATCGAGGATTCCGTACAATAATAAAAATAAGAAGTTAAGCGGGGGCAAAAAATTAATAGATTTATTTATTTATGATTGTTTTAAAAAAGTTTTTTTTTACTTAGATACCTATACTACTTATTTTGTTTATTCTTTTTTGTGTTTCAAAATTTTTCCGTATCAAATTTATTTAAATTAATTTTTAAAGTAAAAAAAATATCTTAACAGAATTTTTGATGAATAAAAAACACAAAAACATTGCGATCCGAAGCCCAGGATCTAACCAAGGTTTTTTCTATAACTTATTTTTTTTTGTAATTTGAAAATTTGAGCGAGTCACGTTGTAACCATAACTTGTCCTCTAAAAAAAGCATTTGAAAATTAAAATATATAGTTTTACCTACATGTTAGAGAATTTATTCATATTTTAAGATGTATTTCCTATAACACCTTTTCAATACTGTTTCTCCAAATTTTATACTGACAAATTTAGAATAAAATAACGGTATGTGTGCATCTTGGTTTGCATTCTTGATAAACACAAAATATGACCGGAGTTGTCAATGATTCTCTCGATCATCCCTTATATATTATGTATATATGCCATGTGATAGGGTAATAACATACACACACACACACATACAAAGCACGAGACGTTATGAAACGAAGCTAATATCCAAAGTTCAGCGTTGTTGGCAAGTTCAAGAATGTAATTAAATGTCTCTCTTTCTTTACCCTCCTCCCTCCTACTCCTCCCATCATCCCACGTTCGCCGTAACGGTTATTATCTCTGATATAAAACGGCGTTTCCGCATTGATAAGGAATTTATCGATATCTTTAGTGAATAGTCATTACGACAAACGGGAAAGCTAACAGAGACAATAGACGATCTAATTAATATAAAAAGGACCTAGAATTATAACTAAAAATAATTGGTTCGACACAGATCAATCGAGTCGGCCAGCCGATGACCTTGGACAAGAGTTTATCAGATGACAACCTTATTGACGACCTGATTTAATGTCCGACCTGGTCAATTCAGCTTCCAGATTAGGTCATCTGTAAGGGGTTGTATGCGTAACGTACGCTGGGAGATCCACATTTCTACCGGCTTATGTTAAGGTACGTGCAGTACGCAGCTGGGATTCTAGATGGTAGCATGTAGATGGTGGCTGAAATTATAAGCGCTTATAGGTTTGCACAACGAAGCTTTGATACTAGCATTGATACAAGCTTAAACCGCGTTTGAAATGTCAAATAGCGAATTTGTGTTCTTCTGCTACAAAGTGGTATATTTTAAATACAGATTTGGGTAGGAGCTATCATGTCCACCCTATTAACAGAAAACGATCTAAACATGGCGAATTTCATCATTTATACCAAGAATTAAAATTTTACCCAAACCGATTTTTTGAATATTTACGTATGAAACCTAACACTTTTAAATACGTCTTAAAAAAACTCAAAACAAATTAAATAAAAACTGGCAAAATTTCACTTATTAAACTAGTCACATCCATTGCGAAACTTGTAACGGCCATTTGATACGTTGATTGTAGTAGTCAGCGCGCTGAAAGAATGGTGAGATACATTCTTGAATCTAGCAGCTCTTGTAACAGCACTTATACCTGCTACACTCACTGATTCGTTGTGTACGCTCGCATATATAACAATGCATTAATTTAAGCAAGCCCTGCTATGATCTACGCTACCATCTAGAATCCCAGCTTCATACTGCACATACCTTTAGGCATAATATCATGGGTAAATGGGTTAACAAAGTAATAGAGTTTAAAATTCTGTAATTAGATGACACTTTATGAACACTCTATGTTGCTACATCGATATTTTGCGTAATCATGCTAATTAGCCTTACGTATGCAAATATTCTATACATAAACTAATGACGCAACAGATTCATTATATAAATACAAATATATCAAGCGATATGACGCACTTTACATTATAAGGGTTAAATATGAACATTACATATGCAAGAGCGTGTATGTGATAAAGAGAGAGGGGTGTAGGGGAGAGGGAGGCGAAAAGAGGACATTCACGGGAAGCTGCTACGTGAATCACAAATCGTAGCTTATCTTGACTTAGTTTATTGCTGAAACTACTAACTACATCTAGGATTACACATTTAAAGTCTTAACATATTAGTTGAACTTGCCGTGTTCTCTTTACTGAAATCTGATAGTGGTATGACACATATAGAACTAGGAAGAATGCCATTATGTCTTGATTAGAAATTATTATCAAAGATGATAAAAGAAGAAAAACTAATTTCCTTAAAGGCAGACATCGTCGAATAGCTATTACAAAAAGCGGAAGTAACGTGCAGCAAATTACAAGATATTTAGTTATAACTTTCAAGTGAAATTGGGTTATATTGCATAAAATGTATTTTTGTATTAGAAGTTTCAGCATTAATTACAAATATATTGAAAAAATACTATTATCTAGACATTTAAAATTTTGCAATTATTAGTATAGGTACGTCTGATTACAAATTGGTAATAAATTAATATTTCCATTGAACTTATTATGTATGTAGGTACAGTCGCGGAAAAAAAAAAAAAAAAAAAAAAAAAAAAAAGTTTACGCTTGAGAATAGCCGAGAGTGTAGCGGCGCTGTTGTTTACATGGCGTTGCTATGGTTCCTCTATTACAAGTCCCCAGTTCCCGAGTTCTAGCCCGAGAGCTGGTAAAAGTGTCAATTGGATTTTCAATTTATTATTAAAAAAAAAAAAAAATGAATTGAAAATATGAATTGGTGCTAGGCCCAAATAACCTTAGCTGTTGGTGGTCTTTAAAATACAATACAATTACAATTATAAAAAAGTTTACACCTGTATCATCTAGTTACCGGTTTTTTTAATTTTTGCATATTGTATATTGGGCTTTTGATAGTAATGTATCAATTACTAAGGTTACATCCTAAAAATTCAATAAAAAATTATTATCAAAACACCTCAGTTGTTTATTATACAATCCAAATTACTCAATATTATTCAATTAAAACATAAAATGATTTGATAATACTTGATACTAGCAAATTCCTTCCTCCAATCTTGCAATAATTCTTCTTTTTTGTTCATCGTTTTAAAAATTTTGAGGCATTTAAATGACAATTATTTCTTTTAATTTTTGACATTTACACTTACATATTAAAAACTAAATTTGTTGCTAAGTTACTGACTTTTTGTGAACTTACACTGAAAAACTGAAGTGTAAACTTTATTAAGTCCGCGACTGTACATTGTAGGTAGGTTGGGTAGGTACACATTGTACTTAAATTTGACTATAGGTCAGTAAAATAATATTGTTAAATATATTGTACTTCCAGGGAAAAAAACTAGATGTTTTTTACAAGTCATTTTTCAGGTACAAAAATTATTATGTATTAAGTTATCCATGAAGAGTGACGGAACATTTGGTATAAAGATACCGAATGTTGAAAATAACCACAAAACACCAAAGCGCATATTTCTTTTCGACATTTATGTTTCACTAACCATGTTAGGCATCATGGAACATGGAAGTGGGGAATATCGATCACCCCAAGTAAATTGCCAGTAAAGTACGTAAGATAGACGCATTTCGATTTTCGTTACGCCTAAGAATGTCAACTGCAAGATCTAGAACGATTGAGGCAGTATTTTCTTCTCGGAGAGAATTTTTAAGATATCGAGTTGGAATTCGAGTACTTATGATTAAAACATTCCCTGACGGATTTTTGGGTCCAATTTTCATGTCTTTCCCCAAGGGTACACTGAAACTTAACATTAACGTATTTTATGTACTTACCTCCTGTAGCAACACACGTAATGTTGATGCTGGCGCCTTCATTGTAAGGGCCAAGAATATAGTGTGGTATGTGCATTCCCCGGTCATCCAGGATGCTCAATTTCTCGGGCGGAACTGCAACAACACAAATCATTGCATTACATAAACAGTTAAAGAGATCAAGACTTGTTGAATCTATAACAGTACACTGTGTTCTATTTTCGATGGGGTAGCAAGGCATCTTCGATATTTATAGATTTAAATCAAAATAATTGTTTTTCACTATATAAATATTCTCACCCACGTTTACATACAACCATTATATCAACTTTATAATTATTCTTGTAGACTCTGAAGATGGTATGAAGAATACCGAAACGTTAGTTATTAAATGCAAATTTTGAATTAATCAGTATTGCTTTTATTGATCCTGCCTGCCAAGGGAGTGCTCACTTCAGACAAGTTTCTACACTGTTTTCAAAGATCAAATTGCTCTATTTAATTATAGCAACTTCGAATTTAAAAACTATAAATTCAAAATCCAACTATGAGTTTAAACCGATAAAAAAAATTCGGATAATATATCTTTCTATACATATATTTGTGTATTTTAAAGACCACATAAGTATTTGGAAGACTTGTTTTTAATATATTTTATTCCTGGCACATAAATGCATAAAATAAAATACACAAAATGCGATAGAATAAAATCAAGTACAGCAAAAATTGCTTTAAAGTATGATCCACAATAAAGCTGTATAATCTGTCCAGATAAACACAAGCTTATATTATATTTCTTGATAAAGAGGATTGCATGAACAAGGGCTGCCCCGTTTTCTTTTTTAAAAAGAATGCCGTGGACATGTATACTACTTCTAATTTAACTTTTTTTTCAGAAACATTTTGATTTTACTGTTGTGGTTTTACATTCATCTTTAACATTCTGAAGTTATCACACCATATTGATTTTATAAAGAATAAGCTTAAATAAATAACAAATTAAAAATACAATGATTTGTTATTCGCTGTGTGCTACTATACCCTGTGGAGATTTAAATCGATCGCAGTGCACGCTGTGACAGAAATGTAAGGCCTGTCGGGACGACTCCTGTCAAAAACAGTACATTTTGTGTGTATCTTTGGTATAATATTAATTATGTTACGGATCACCCTGTATATAAACGGCAAACAAAGAGTTCCGAGAAACGGGGTCTGCATACTGAACAACGAGTACCTGCCGGAATGTTCTAGAGAACGCGAGAAGCACTGGGCTCCAGTTCACGCAGCGTATATAAATCAGTGAACAGTGAGTCGCGGGATCAGTCAACGGGAATCAGTCAGTGTAGATTATACTGTGACAGTGTTGAACAGCGAAATAAATCTGATATAAATACAGTGATATAAATCGTGCAGAAATATAAATAGTTCCGTGATGTAAATTGATACAATAAATAACTAGAAATAAATAGTCCTGGTATATAGTCAATTGTATATAGTTAAATGTTAATCACTGTTTAATTATTGTTACTGTGTTATTAATTATTGTAAATAAATATTTATTCCGCCAACTCAGAAAACAGTTTTGTAACAATTATATCAATATTTTCAAAATTGGTCACAAATCACAAAACTTGTGCAGTGAATTATAAAAATAACAAAAAAAAAACAGTAAATAGTATAAGTTTTATTATAGTTTGTGTTTGAAACACAAACGAGTTACGTTTTGAAATTCAGTTTTTATTAACTTCTCATTAGAAGTTATTGTAATGGGTCCGATTTTGCGAATGAAAATTGTTGACATATCTGGACGTTTTGAGATCTCTAGAGTCCGAATCTACTATTTTTAGAAAGATGTCTGTCTGTGTGTGTATGTACGTTCGTTCGTACGTTGGTGAACTTTTTTTCGCCTTGCATATCTCGTGAACAAATAATGATATATCGACTTTGGACCAATTTCATTCGATACATAATGAACACCTGATTAGATTTTCAAACATTTGTAAATTTTTTTTAATAAAAAAAACTAAGGGCATCCAAGGGAAGTTAGCAGTGTAGTTTTACCCACATAGCAAGCCTCTTTTTATTATATTCATTTTTGTGACTTGTGAATATGCTTATTCTTATAAGCGTCATAAGAAGTAAACTAGAGTGCCCGCGGTGAGTGATGAAGCCAGGCACGTCATCAATAATATGCTAGTGAACGCCTGCTTGCCCGCAGACAGTGCCGTGTACACAAAACTGCACATTGGGTTTTATGACGTTAGGTACAATTTTGGCAAACTGCTATTCATTACAATAAACAGCCAATAGCAAGCTAGAAGGCGGGCGCAATGCATTCACGTTACTATGACGCAGTGGCTTCATCTTTCGCCGCGCGAGGTTCTTGTGTTTTTAAGGAAACCAACAGCTAAGATTATTTGAGCCTAGCACCAATTCATATTTTCAATTTATTATTATTTTTAATAATACATAAATTTAAAATCCAATTGACACTCTTACTTTTAGAACCTAGAAACTGGGGGCTTGTAACAGAGGTCCATGGCAACACCATATAAACAAGCCGTGAGGTGGGTCGTTTATTAGGACTAAAGTGCGACCCTTGAGGTCCACACAACGAACTTCCCAGTTTGATAAATATTTAATAATAATAATTAAATTAGATATTACACGGAAAAGTATTCATTTTAATCATTAAAACATAATTATTATTTATTTTTAACAATAATTAAAAAAAAAAAACGGCTGAACCGATTTTTATAAAATTTGTGTCGGATCAAAATGACGTTAACACGCCTCAATTGACACCCTTACGAAGTCGATATAATTTTTTATTCGCGAGATATTGTATAAAATCTACTTTTTTGGAGGTTATTTGGTTAAGAAAAAAGAACGGCTGAACCGATTTTGAAAAAAATTCTTTCAGATCATATTTACGTTAATACGCGTCGATTGGCACCCCAACGTAGTCGATACATTTTTCATTCTCGAGATTTCGTCTTAGAAAGAAATGGATACATACATACGTACGTACGTACATACGTACACACACACACACATATACACACACAGACATCTTTCTAAAAGTAGTGTAAAAATAGTGTAGTGACCTTGAAACATAAAATTTTTTTTCCTTTTTGATTTCGATTTTCGGACCCATTACAATAACTTCCAATGAGTTAATAATAGCGTCGCTATGCGCTCGGCTTATCTCAAGCCCAGTTCTTGTGTCTATGTTACACAGGCCTGTATAAGAAGCAAAGAGCGGTGTATAGTTTATGTGCATGTAGCCATAAACCAAAAACAAACTTTTCCTCTAAGTTATACGTTGGACACTGGCTACACACTTTATCATAAGTGTCACAAGCCCGTTTCGCGCGATTAACTAATGCAACCGTACACATAAACCTCGCTACAGTATAAACCGATTAACGTGTCTCAACCACTGATATCTAATGTATGGATTGTGAATGGCTGCCATTGTATGAAACCTCTAACGGCGTGTTTATACGTTGGCTTTGGACCTCTCTCGAAATAAGAGCGAGAGATCGTTATTGCTTGTTCCGCAAGAAAAAGAAAAAAAAATATGGTTGCGCACGCATACCGTATCCCGCCACCCAGTTAGCAGCAGTCAGTGACAACCGATATAGACAGACTATTTGCCTAGTTACAGGATCATTTATGAACACGGTATGTGCGCGCAATCCAGGTAAAAAAGATACCTGAATTAAAGAAGGGTTTATATTGCGATCGAAATATTAGGGATGTTTTTTTATCACGCACACCGTGTTAACACGGTATGCGTACGCAATCCAGGTAAAAGAATAACGTGGATTACCAAGTCCCTCTACCGAAATATAACCAAATTAATAGAGTATCGCTAGAACTATGTTATAATGCAGCTGCAAAATAGCGGGCTATATTTTGAGCCGCCGGGGGAGTGTCAAAAAGGGATAGTTTCCGCCCCAAAGTTTCCAATTTCTATTTCAATTTTCCACGTTGTATAGCAAAACATAAATGAGAAAATGCATATAATAATAAAAAGTTTAGTCACGTCTAACCACAATAATTTTATTAATGACTGTACATTTCAAGAGCTATGCTCCCATCTTCAGCAAATACTGTGAATTTAGTATTTGCTGAAGATGGGAGCATAGCTCTTGAAATGTACAGTCATTAATAAAATTATTGTGGTTAGACGTGACTAAACTCTTTATTATTAAATTAAACCACAGTGCTCTTAATTATTCTTATGAGAAAATGCATGTTATTTTGCCTCCCTCTATGGATTTTTTTCAGCGGCGCTCCTGGTGAGAAATATCCGAAAACTGTTGCGTATTCGAAATTCGCACGACACGTTTATTTCGCAGTAAACCGCTTGAAGCGTCTTCACCAAAATATTTTCTGCGTACTAATGGAAAAAAAGTGCTCACATGATTGACATGGCTCGTGGCATTTTAGAAATTACATTAACTCTGTGTCCTGAAGTATTCTGTCTAGTAAGTTTATAGTATATATAATACTTCCTTCCAAGTTCGGCTTCACCCGGGTGCAAATCAATATTTTCACTCACTTGTCAAGAATTAAGCTTAACAGAGTAACATTTTTACTTCCCACTTCTACTATGGTAGGGAAGTAATGGATTTAGTCCGAAAAAAATATTTCGAGATTTTAACAGATTTTCACGTTTTGAGACCCTAGCAATCGTTTAAGATCATTTTCTGACTGATGTCTGTATGTGTGTGTGTGGTCAATTTTTCGCCTTCGATATCTTAAGAACGGAACAACATACGGGCATGCCGATTATTCTATTGTGTTTATCAGCCTTTAACTTAGATCTGATTAGATTTTGAGTCAAATCGGTTCAGTGGATCCTGAGATATTAAAAAAAACGTTCTCAATGTCACGTATTAACATAGGTAAAAAAAAATATAAATAAATTCCAGATGTTATAATATGAAAAAAATGTAAATATTTTTTTTCTCTAAAATGTATAGTTTTCGAGAAAAAAAGTATTTTACTAAAAAAAAATAAAAATTGTACGTAAATCAAGGTAACCATGATTTTTGCTATATTAAGCTAGCCACCAGTAGATCACTAAACAAAAAAGAGGGCCATGCTTTTTTCAAAGAATAAAAATTAAATTGTGTTTTAAAGACCACCAACAGCTAAGGTTAATTGGGCCTAGTCAAAGAATAAAAAAAAAGAGTGTTTATTTTTTACAAATATTTACTAGGTGGGAAGTATAGGACTGGTCATCAGTCGAATTTTTTTTAATCAATTCAGCAGTTCTTGAGCTTTGAGGTAACATTGATTTATACATTTAATTAATATGGATAAGACTTCACTAATAGGGATTTATTTTTTTTATGTATTAGTATATTTAATATAGATAAACCCAATTCAAAATTGACTAACCTGAAAAAAATATTCAGTCAATGAACGTCCATTGAAAGGTACATTGAGACGAGGAAAATTTTACTTAAATAAAAACCAAACTCATTACAAGAATAATATCTATACACATAGTATGTGTGACTGTCTGTCTGGATTCTGTACTGGTTAATCTCGAGAACTACTGAACAGATTTGAAGGAAGGTTTAGGTCTATAATAACTGTCCGGCCCAGCTTCGCCCAGGTGAAAGTCGAATTGAATTCGCTATCCTAAACAGATTTGAATCCAATATTATACCGAATAATAATAATAAGTCGCAGGCAGCTAACTAGATAAAGGTCGAGCGAACGGGAGAAGCGGGTGCACCCGGGCGAAGTCGGACGGGGCATCTAGTAATATATAATAAGCAAATCTGATGTGTATCCAAACCAAATTTACTAAAATTATTGTATATTTTCTGCCAAAACCATGTTAAGAAATTATGATTTTAAAAAACTTATAATTATTACTAATAAATGTTAATAATAATTCTTGAAATTATTTTACAAATTTATGGTATCTTAGCATTGTTGATTTAGATCAACTATTTTTGGTTTCATAAATTCAGACACTTGAATTTAGAAGTTTACAAATTGATAAAAAAATCACACAAGAAAAACTTACAAAATAGTTGAATCAGCTACTTGAAAACGATGTTTGTCTTATATTTTTATCTTTCTTGGAAATAAAGTTATGAAGTTGTGAACGTAAAAATATATTTATTTTTAATAATAATTTTATATATGTAGTTACAACTAAATTACTGAGAAATTTTCGAAAAAGTTCCGATATAAACTAAATCCCTGGCAGAAGCTAACTATAAAAAATATTATTTATACCATCGTTTTTTCGAACTATATACGTAAATTACTGCAATTTGTAAAATAAGTAGGCTGCTCTTTTTCCAAAATATAATTGAAAAAGCCTTCCAATTTTATCATCACAATAGACTCTCACTAAATCGGCCATCAGTAATACGGACTACCAGTAATCCGGCGTTTTTGTCAGCGTCCTAAATGCAATAGCTACTCTATAATCTGGAATTTACGGTACTTCATTCGGAATCTGTTGAATCCAGTTATTTTCCTGTATCTTTCCAGTAATCTAGCATTTCCGGCAATCTATCGGTGCGTCGGATTAATGTAATTCGACAATAAAAAGTGGTGGAACCTTTGGTGTAAAGATACGAAATGCAATGATTACCACAAAACACTAAACCATAACAAACACTCTCGACGTACGTTTCGCCAACCAAGTTGGCATCATCAGGAGATGATTAAAACTATCATCATTTTAATCATCTCCTGACGATGCCAACTAGGTTGGCGAAACGTACGTCGAGAGTGTTTGTTATGGTTTGGTGTTTTGTGGTAATTATTACATTTCGTATGAGATTCGACTGTATAGCTGAATAAAGGAAGAAAATAACGAATCAAAATATTGCATTAACTTGGTATTCAGTTTAACAAAGAATCCAGAGAACTGATAGTAAATCCTCTTCCATTTATCATTGAAAGAACGTGTTAATTGAACTGTAGAAAAACAGAAATGAGAAGTGGTGGAAATGCGAGCTTAGTGTCTCTAGGTGTAGGTGGTGGTAGTACACCATGGGTCGTGGTGGTCAGATATAATCTAGACCTAGAGGTTCTAGTGCCATGGATTTACGGCCTCGAGAATTAGATTGCTAATGACCTCACGTCTCTCTAACTATAAACGCAGTATTATTCTCTTTCTGTGTTTCTGCTTTTATGTATGTGTGCAGAAGTGATCATTTCTTGTGCTTTTGATCATTAACCAGTGAGAGTCGAGAATAATAGCGGTAAGCAAGCATTTCCTTAAAAGTATTTGCCGCAATTTACAATGTGAAAAAAGTTATAGCTGCCTAACAAAAGGCAATATAAATTTATAACCTGTTTCTTTATACTATTTGCCTTTACTGAAGATGATTAAGTTTATTAACAACCATATTAATTGTTAATGATTATGAATTACAAAAAATTTAAATAATTTTTATTCATTTAATCAAAAACAATAACACTGGTGCCAAAACCAGGGAGGCACGGTTTTATGTCTATTTGGATCACCCATTGGATCATCAAATTCATAATCTACCACTGTTCTTCTAACGAACTAATCTGCAATTAATCAATCGACAATTGACCCGACACGGTTTTGACTATTTGGATCAAACATTAAATTACTAAATTCACAATCTACCCGCTGTTCTTCTACGATTTATAATTATTATTAATGTTTCTAGTTACTAATATTATTGTTACAGATCACCCTGTATATGAACGGCGGGCAACAGTTCTGAGAAACGGGGGTCTGCTTACCGAACAATTCGTACCTTCACCAAAGTTCTAGATAATACGAGCACACACTGGGCTTAGGCAACGCAGGTGTATAAACAGCGAGTGTGTCGTGTTGAATCAATTGGTGAATGGTGAGTCGTGCCATCAAGTGGATCAGTGATATCTATAAATATTGATCAGTCAACGGGAATCAGTCAGTCAGTGAAGTAGTGGGCGTTTACAAGTACGGGCGATAAGAATAGTGCGAAAATAAATAAATCTGCTATAAATACAGTGTAAAAAAAATTTGTTCAAATTCATTAAATAATTGACATTAAAAAAACTGAATTCCGTTCAGAAATTTCAATGAAATATCGCTGCAAGTTGACATTATATTAACCCCTATATATTTTGGCGTGGGAGTATTAAAAGAGCTTGCATATGTATTCACGTAAGCAGAGAACGTAGGTGTTTTTGTCGTTGACATGAGATATTTCAATTACATTCCATACTCCTTACAGTTAATTTCTTGTCGTAGATGGCCGTGGTCTACTGTACATATAATGTATAGTCGAGCAACCGAACCCAACCCAGTCTCCAGAATCGACCGAACACTATTGTTTCCACGTTAAGTGCTTATCGTACTGTTTTATTGACGTTTTTATATAGACTTGTGTTCAGGACTGTACCACGAAATAATCGAAAAATACAAAATTAATAAAAAAATTTCGTTGGAGAGCAGCCATTATATAATTGTTTCGAAACATATTGGAAAAAAACATTTTACCAACCAGTGGTCACAGTCAGGATTCTAACCTGAACCTTTCCACTTTCGCGGCGGAATGAGCTTACAATACTCAACCGTGACATGATTGCTAAATTAATATTCTCCTTATATGCTTCAGAATCAATAGATTTTCACTACACTATTGATTCTGAAGCATATAAGGAGAATATTAATTTAGCAATCATGTCACGGACCCACGGTTGAGTGGGCTTGAGAATAGCCGAGAGTGTAGCGGCGCTGTTGTTTACATGGCGTTGCTATGGTTCCTCTATTACAAGTCCCCAGTTCTCGGGTTCTAGCCCGAGAGCTGGTAAAAGTGTCAATTGGATTTTCAATTTAATATTAAAAAAAAAATAATGAATTGAAAATATGAATTGGTGCTAGGCCCAAATAACCTTAGCTGTTGGCGGTCTTTAAAACACAATTGAGACCCACGGTTGAGTATTGTAAGCTCATTCCGCCGCGAAAGTGGAAAGGTTCAGGTTAGAATCCTGACTGTGACCACTGGTTGGTAAAATGATTTTTTCCAATATGTATCGAAACAATTATATAATTGGCTGCTCTCCAACGAAAAAATTTTTCAATTGCATTACAAAATTAATGCACAGTTTCCGGTATGACTTCCAACGTTATAATCCACATTCAAAGAACTTTTTACCTTAAACTGTATTCAGACCCTACATCGTCCGGGTATATTTCGGTTTGGCAACAAAATAATCCAGAGCAGTAAATTTCTCACTTTACCGTATCTCTTATATATTTTAGTGGGCATACATTAATTTAACTGAAAGATAGCTTGCTAGATCCTCGCCATGCTTTACATTTTCACTCAGTGCTAATATTCAGCCTATTGTTAGGTCTTTTTGGGTCAACATTAATAGTCTACATTGTCGGCCACAACATTGTTTTGTTTTGACAGTTTTTATGAGCTAAGCTTTTGAAACAAACTAGTTAATCAGTTTAAATTGTGTGGATCAGGCTATTGATCTTAACTACTGTATTCACAGAAACTGAGCATTAATCCGGTCCTAACGTAAACGAACGTTTGTGCAATTTTCGATCGCTACCTACTGTGCTGTCAGCTGATTCGCTCGGCTCCATGCGTGTCGCTAATTGGATTTGAGCTTATAATAGCGGTGTCTGTGTTAGAAAGACGGCTTGTTGCCTATAATAATACATATAAGAACCAAGCGTATAAGACGGTATTAATTTATTTGTCGTTAAATGAAAAACTGGATAATTAAAAATCATTTTATAAACTCGTAATGACTTTACACAACGGAAATTATTTATTTTAGAAAATTGCGCAAGACGAGGACGAACATTATTTAGCAGGATGGAAATTATATTTTTTTTATACTTAATACAGTAAAAGTCAATCAGATATAACATAAAAAATTAAGCTTTCGTATGGATTGTGTGTTTTTAAAGACCACCAACAGCTAAGGTTACTTGGGCCTAGCACCAATTCATATTTTTAATTAATTTTTTTTTTTAATAATAAATTAAAAATCCAATTGACACTTTTACCAGCTCTCGGGCTAGAACCCGGGAACTGGAGACTTGTAATAGAGGAACCATAGCGACGCCATGTAAACAACAGCATTGCTACATTCTCGGCTATTCTCAAGCCCGCTTTCGTATGGATAGTCCCAACAGAATTGGTGGCATTTTTTGACTTTTATGTACAATTTAAGTCTAGGCAAATTAGATTTTTGAGAGAAAATATTTATATAGTTCTGATTTTTAACAACGAACTAGGATTAGAAATTTAAGGGACTAAAAAGTTCCCACCCCGAGTAATGGTTTAGAACTTTAAAAGATAAATGATGAAAACTCTATAGGAGTCTGCTCCAGGAGTAGTTTTTCATCCAAAAAGTGATCGTTCATCCACAATTAGGGTGGCAACTTTTTAGTCCCTTATTTCAGACCATTTTAAGAGTTCAAAAGAGTCAAAATATCAAAAGTATACAATTTTTTTTCTATTTGACTATTTTTCATCTAATTTGCCTGGACAAATGCCACCAAATCTATTGGAACTATCCCATATGAAAGATTAATTTTCCAGGTTATATCTGATTGGGGTTTCTTGCGATTCTTGCAATAAATAGAAATAAATAGTCCTAGTATATAGTCAATTGTATATAGTTAAGTGTTAATCACTGTTTAGTTATTGTTACTTGTGTTAATTGTTAGAACTGACTTTTCGTTGTTGCGTTTATTGTTATTGTATTTTTAATTATTTTAAAAATAAATATTTATTCCGCCAACTCAGAAAACAATTTTGTAACAATATCTACAATCTATAATTAATATTAAAATAAGTACTTTCTGATTTCAGTTGAAAATACGACAGAACATTCATAAAACCATATGCACAATAAAACATGTTTTTCTTCATTCAACATATAGAAACTAAAAACATTTGCAAAATTTTCTTAAATAAAAAAAGAAAAACAGAAAGACGTTAAGTAAGCATCCGCGATAAAACATACAATAGGGTACATGGCTTACACAATAATAAATAATGCGCAATGAAAAACACATGTGATACGTTATGTGAGAATGATCCAAATGACATAAAGAAGGAAATATTTCAGTTTACGGGGTGCAAACACGTGTTCGAATAAAACTCATAAATCATAAGGGAAGGCTTCGGCCACGTGACCGCATAGACAATGCGTATAATACTACATATAAGGGTTGCGAACAAGAACAGCCAGTATAAACGATAACTAGTAACTTGTACAAGCTGTAACAAAATATCATATCTTCTATATATATAAAACAGTTTCCCGTTATATTCTAAATTTGTAATTAATAGCAAGATACGAATGGAGGAATTATAGAAAATTAGGATAAAATAGGCAACTTCTATGCGCCAAATAATCGGCAATGGTTTTGTGTAAGAAACCATCTCATTATTTATCTAGGAAACCATGAAAAATCTCAACAAGATGGCGGGTACAGGAATTACCGTTTTTCGTGAGAGGCAATAAGAAAACATGCTGGGATCACCTTCCGAATGTAAGTCTAGGCTACTCACTCGGTGATGTCTAACAAATTTATGTAGGTATTTTTACTTCCCACCTCTACTATGATAGGGAAGTAATAGATTTAGTCCGAAAAAAATATTTCGAGATTTTAACAGATCTTCACGTTTTGAGACCCTAGCAATCGTTTAAGATCATTTTCTGACTGATGTCTGTATGCGTGTGTGTGTGTGTGTGTATGTGGTCAATTTTTCGCCTTCGATATCGTAAAAACGGAACAACATACGGTTATGCCGATTGTTCTATTGTGTTTATCAGCCTTTAACTTAGATCTGATTAGATTTTGAGTCAAATCGGTTCAGTGGATCCTGAGATATTAAAAAAAACGTTCTCAATGTCACGTATTAACATAGGTAAAAAAAATTATAAATGAATTCTAGATGTTATAATATGAAAAAAATGTAAATATTTTTTTTCTCTAAAATGTACAGTTTTCGAGAAAAAAAAAATTTTACTAAAAAAAATAAAAATTGTACGTAAATCAAGGTAACCATGATTTTTGCTATATTAAGCTAGCCATCAGTAGATCACTAAACAAAAAAGAGGGCCATGCTTTTTTTCAAAGAATAAAAAAAGAGTGTTTATTTTTTGCAAATATTTACTAGGTGGGAAGTATAGGACTGGTCATCAGTCGAATTTTTTTAAATAACTTCAAATGACTTGAAGTTTTTAAATGAGCTAACACGACTTAAATAATGAGCCTATCCGTGTAGTTGATGTTGCATAACTTTTTATTTACTTTTCTAAGAACACCTTTCCAAGTTTTCTTGGAAGTAGGAAGTTTGAGATCAAAGATGAATATAAAAAACCTTCTCTGACTATAAGAAGTGTTGGCAGCATTTCAAAAGAATATTAAAAAAGTATTGAACTTCCTGGTAATAAGTTGAAACATTTGCTATAATAAACACGTTATACGGACATTGAATTTTATACAGCTCTAAATACTTATCGAATGGCACAAAAATTTCGTTTATTTAGTTCACCAAAAATTTTATAAAATATACTTGAAAACTGCAAAACAGATTACAAGTATTTTTAGTAGTTAAAATCTAATGCTTTTTGTAATCAAAATGTTAACCAGTTAAAATCGCCGCCAACGGAGCTTTGGGCGAAACGTACGGAGTAAAATCCATTAGACCACGGCTACCTAGCCCGAAAACACTTGCTACCAAGATGTCTACCGGCCGTGAAAGCATGAAACTCCAATTTAGTTAAAATCGAAATTCAACATCATCCTGATTCCTGTGGTTTAACTCATCAAATCCAAGAAAAAATAGACGATACAGATGACATAAACTACAGAAGTTTAGTACCATTCTGTAGATAGAACCAAAAGAAGGAAACGTTCGGAAGGCGGGCAGCGCCGGAAGTCAAAGATTGGAAACAATTATGGAACACGGGTAGGCGTTACAGGAGACAAATGAATGGATGCAGTAGGAGACCGATGGAGCGGTTATAGGAGTGAGGCAGACGCGAACGTAAGGAACGATGCTAGCGCTATACAGGACAACACGCGTCGTAAATCAGAATTAATGCGCAGATAAATTATTTCATTGTGAACTTTGAATCATTTACCTGCAAACCTAAATCTCTATATTTAAGGTAGGTTTCTAGTATTGAATGTATTAACTGAATTATATTATTATAAACTGATTTTTAATACAAATTTTAACACGGAGGTCGTGACCAAATACACAATTAAATGAATGCATAATGACTGCAAACAGTATATGAAAACACCTGTTGTAAAGAACAATGACGTAACACAATGCTGTAATTAGGAAAAATTCATTAATTCAAACCTATGTCACCGTAGGGATTTTAACCCTAAACTTTCCACTATCAAGGCGAACTGAGTCGATAATGTTTGTTGGTGGTTAAACTAAGTAGTAGATCACTGAACAAATAAATCGAGAAACTGGCCTAAGGATAGTCGAAGTCATTTAGTAATCTGAAGTTTGTTGCATCTCGAACCGTTAACCCTAACCTAAACATGCCTGTCAGATAACTCATTTCTTTTTGACAGATAAATTACTTCAGAACAAAAAAACAACTGATTTTTTTATTTTCAAAATATTTACGAAACTAATATTTAGAGAAAAAAAATTTTTACAAAACTTTCTTGAAAAAAAAATAATAATAATAAACCGTTATGAAAAGGATACCAAATTATTACAGAAAAACAACGTTATAGGTCATATGTCTTCTACGCATGCGCCGATCTAACCAAAATTTGGTTTCGATCCACTCAGCCGTTTGACCTGTATCGTATTCCCAGACAAACAGACGAACAATATGTTTTCCAAAAATATGTTTTTAGAATTCGGGGGAGTTCAAACGAAAAAATATGGTAAAATTTTGAAACTGAATTTTGACCTAAATTTGTATCTACCATTCTCCACTTATTGTGGAGTTGGAATGGTAAAATTCATTTACTCAAATGATCAAAAATGTTTGTCATTGGAAAGAACAGAGGATATTTAATCGAAATGTTGAACAAAAAGTGATCAGAAAAGTGATAATTAGTACGCAAATTTAATTAAGCAAGGGATTATACAAGCTTTACATGAAATTAATGTTCATTTTATTTTTTCCACGATAAAATTAGTACAGAATGTGAAAAGTAGAGAAGAATTTAATGTTCAAACACTAGCGGACACTCCTTTAACCTTCCGTTTCAAATATCATCTATATTTACATAGGTATGCTTTTTTTAATATGAGCCGAAACATGTATATTAAGGTACTTGCATCAAATGTTTGCAAACATTTTCAATTGCGTGTGAATATTTTGTTTTTAAGTATTTCCACTGAACAGGCATTCGCAAAAAATTATCCACCAAACAAGCACAAAACACCACGAACAACGAATTCCCTTTGATGTACCGAATAAAAGTTTTAGAACATAAAATTTTGCATCTAAATCGTTTAACAAAATTAATTTTGCATGTTTTGTGACGGCAGAAATTTGATATGAAAATGTCAAAATTACCTCAAAAACAGATAGCGACAGCCATGGAACTTGAACAAAATGATGACGTTTTAGCTGTCAGAATAATTTCTAATCATTTTATTCAAGTTCCATGGCTATCGCTATCTGTTTTTGAGGTAATTTTGACATTTTCATATCAAATTTATGACGTTACAAAGCATGCAAAATTAATTTTGTTTAATGATTTAAATGCAAAATTTTTTGTTCTAAAACTTTTATTCAAAGATATTTTTCCTAAAATAATTAGGGAAGCAGGAAATCGCAAAAGTTTGATTTTACGGGTTAAATCCCTATTACCCGCAAAACGATTCAGCACCCGGTATATTATAGTATATACCTATAATATTTTGTATTAATATTCAAATTATATGTACCTATATATTCTGATTGTAACCCTTTTTTAACTGACTTCAAAAAAAGGAGGTGGTTCTCAATTCGGTTGTATTTTTTTTATGTTTGTTACCTCAGAACTCCGTTATTTATAAACCGATTTTAAAAATTCTTTTTTTATTTGAAAGTATATACTTTCAGATAAGTCCCATAGAAATTTCATCAAAATCGGTTCAGTAGTTCGGCTGATTTTAATAAAAGTGAGTAACGGCGTGTGATTCCTTAAGGTAAATGTCACTTTTTGACACGTCACACAAAAGGAAAATAATGAAATTTTGAGGTCTGCGCCAATTTAATAAAATACGAAGTCGGTTAAAAAGAAGATATTAATCACTATATACTATACTTTTTAACAGACTTCACATTTTATTAAATTGGCGCAGACCTCAAAATTTCATTATTTTCCTTTTTCTAGTGGCTTTTTGAAGGAGGTTTTTTCCTAACTACGTATATTCATGTTGTTTATGTGTGGTGGAGGAACAGTTGATAAAGTCTACACTTGGCACAGTGCATAATAAAAATATGCTCTAATAATTATTTTGCAAAATAGCATAGGCAACGATATAACGTGTAAGGCGTATATTCAGAACATAAGTGCAATTAGTTAGGTAAACTGTAACGTAGATAGATTGTAGATTTTAGACGCTCGAATTACTGTTCGTATTTAAAAGTATACAAAAAGAATTCACAAACACTAAATAGGTACACATAGAGAGCAACGCTAAACACAAACACACAGAAGTAATTAAATTTCAGCTTCAACAATACGTTCCAACATAGAGTGCGGAACAAACAGGATTCAATATACAAACTGTTCGATTTTAGGTGACCATCTATGATAGATATAGCTGTTGTATATAGCTGTTGTTTATTTGAATAGTCGACTCTCGCATGTAGTGTGTTTTCAACTGGAAATTGCTATAAGAAAGGATCGGTTTCCACTTTCGGGCACTGTGGAGAAATCGGTAACTCGCCTAGCCGGAAATTGGGAGTTTCGGGTTCAAGTCCCGACAGTGGTCATTTGATTTTTTCTTAGATGTAGCTCAAAAATCATGGCAGCCTGGTTGTCTGAGATATTTATTTTTTTCACCTCTAATTGTTATGTGAATAATATGGTGTGGATATAAGAGGTTTTAAATCGATTGATTTTATTATATACCAATTATATTATAGACGTTCGACAACAGACGTCGTAGACGTTTATATATAGATGCAACTACTTTTACAACTACATTTAAAGGTCCCCCTGAGGTGTGTATTAGAATCTGTGAGCTCAAACCTGTAGGAGCACTAATTCCCATAAAATATTGGAATGCAACTACGATTGCAGCTACATTCCAATGTTTACCCTGAGGATGATGCAATCAAGTTTAAATTAGATTAGATTGTAGATAATAGACGATCGACATAAAATGATGCAAACTTACTAAGCTGTAATTTCGTGTTTGTACAATTTATATAGCATATTGTAGCAAACCCCAAGATGCTACGCCGCTGGCTACAATAGAAGCGTCGAGAATAGGTCACAGTGGTGAAGCGTGGAATGATATCGAAGATACCAGTACCTGCTAGACGTCTGGAAAGTACTAGAAGCGCTGTGTTTAAACCACGTAGCTCTATATAAGCAAGGAGCCGACGGGAATTGAGTCAGTCGTAAATGAGTGTCGAGTTGAATTTGCGAACATAAATACAGTATATAAATAGTTATTGTTCAGTGTTATTGAAGTGTTTCACTTTGTTTGAGAATTACTATTGTGTTGACTGTTAGAATTGACTTATAATTGTTGCTTTGATCGTTTTTGAATTGTTGTTACATTTTTAATTATTGTAAATAAATAATTTATTCCGCCCACGTAGAAAACAGTTTTGTTACAATTGTTAATCCGATTTCTCTAAGAATGATACCGCTACGTCATTGACAGAAAACGCCTATTTTTCTGGACGCCGCCTACATGACTCAGTGGCGTAGTGTGCAAAGGGTTACTGAAAAAAATGAAAAAAAAAACAAAACAAAACAAAGTTATTTTTTTTTGTTTTTTTTCCTTTTTAGGTGGCCTTTTGATGATTAACGCCAATATATTGATGACGTATCGGTACCATTTTATGAGTAATTGGACATTAACACCTGACTCTTTAAATCTTTTTTCGTTGACAATAGATATTTTGATTAAAACTACCTCGTGTTTTAGCTAATAATACGCAATCATGTGTTCAGAGTTTAAGTTGAAAAAAATATATAGGATGCCACTTAACACAATGTGCGTTATGTCTCCCAAGTTTTTAAAAGGTAAAAAAAGAAATGCGTTCAAAGTTTTCGTGTGGACACGCTATATGTGGCGCCAGTTCACTGACGACTCACAAAAAATACAATTGATTACACGCAATTTGCGTTCGCTAACTCAACCTAATTACGCATTTTTACATTGTAAAATTACTGGGGACAGCTAATACACATGTAGCATAATTTAGGGAATGCGTTACACAACCTTCTAACGGCTCGCAGTCTGCGCACAAATAAAATTTATATTTCATAAAAATGCTGACAGCTAAACATTATTTACGGAATGTAGACGGAAAAATGAGAATTTGTTTAAAATATAATATATAATTCTGACGACAAAAATTATTTTATAACAGTGCCATGGGCTGATCGAGGTTTGTATAACTCGTGTTAGGATCTTATTAGGTGGTACGTACATGTCTAATGGGTACTTACAAGTTACAACTCCTTTGCTAAATCGATGTCTTTTCGAAAATTAATTTTTTTCGTAAAATTCAAAAGGATTTTCAAGATCGCGTATATATCTCTTTTTTAAACGTTCTACTTTCATCACTACTATCGTACAATTCGTCAAAATCGTCCATTTTTATAATCTTTATTTTACGTAATATTACGCTGTTTAAACAGAGAATGCAGGTTAGGTTAGCAGAATAATAATAATTATTACCTACGTCTATTTGCGTCTTTGTCTAAATAAAGACGCACATACTTTTTCGACACTTAACCACCCTTAAGGTGAGGGTGATGAAGGGGGCCCTTACAGACGTCAATTTTGACTATGAAACACATATTCGATTTGAGGGCAGAGTTAAGTGTCCCTTACTACTTAAGGGTTAACTATGAATACGGCTGTTAAAGACGTATCAAATAGACAGTTATGACTCCAGCTGTTGAGTGTCTATAATCTAGAATATCTTTCTATCTCTCTCGTATTAAAAGGTGAAGATCTATTAAAATCTCGAAAAAAATGTCTGGTGGATTTCAATAATTCCCTACCAAAGTAGATGTGGGAACAAAATTGCCAATTTCATTATAAAACATTCAATCCGTTTTCTTCTCCTTCAACCCTATAGACATTGATTTAATGGAAGCTCGTACAGGTTAGCTTCATTTTTTTTTTAGATTCATGGTGACTAAACAGAAGTGTTGTGGCAGCAATGCATTTGATCTACACTACACAGTAACAATGTCTCTGACGTATGATAAGCTGACGGCAAGGTTTGAGGAAGCGACGACGGCTCGAATATCTAAACCGCAATCCCCACTGCCGAGACTTGGTAGTGTAGGACGAGTGAATGAAGAGCTCTCTAGCACTGGCCTGCATAATACAACCCCCACGGCGGCCGTCTGGTTCTAACGCCGCACTATCAAATTGCCGCCGTACATTCGCCTGTCTATTATTCGCACACTTACAAAACTAAGAACATTTGTCTTCCTTCTAGCATTTTTAAGAAAAACAACGGACACCGGTCAATGTCATCCTCTGACTCTTATATAAAAGGTCTTTATACTCTATCCCATGAAACGATATAGCAAAATAAATTATAATTTAAAAAAACTAAAAAACACGCTTTAATGAACTAAAAAGTAAAAAATAATTAATTTTATTGTAAAAAAGCGTGGGGTGCTTTGTATCATATTTTTATACTACCCCACGCTTTTTTACAATAAAATTAATTATTTTTTACTTTTTAATTCATTAAAGCGTGTTTTTTAGTTTTTTTTAAATTATAATTTATTTTTGATTTTTAGTCCTGGAGATCCTGGCCAGGATAATGGGACAAACTTATGGAATTATTGTATTGTGCAATCGCGGGTGGCCTTGATAAGTCGCGTCGCAAAGCTTTCAGTTCAATCTGAAGTTTTTTGCTTTTTTTTTTTTAGTCCTGGAGATCCTGGTCAGGATAATGGGGACAAACTTATGGAATTATTGTATTGTCGTCGGTCCTTGATAAGTGTGCAAAGTTTAAACTAAATCTGACCGTTCAAAGTTGGTCAAAATTAAGTTCAAAGAAGTCGGTTACAAACTGACAAACAAGCACACAAGCAAGCAAGCATACAGGTGAAGCTAATATAAGCGTGTTAAAAACACTTTTTAACAAAAAAAAAACTCTCAAAAAAGCCACTAAAAAGATGAAAATACCTTTAACTGATCTGATTAGATTTTGAGTCAAATCGGTTCAGTGGATCCTGAGATATTAAAAAAAAAACGTTCTCAATGTCACGTATTAACATAGGTAAAAAAAAATATAAATGAATTCTAGATGTTATAATATGAAAAAAATGTAAATATTTTTTTCTCTAAAATGTATAGTTTTCGAGAAAAAAAATATTTTACTAAAAAAAGAAAATTGTACGTAAATCAAGGTAACCATGATTTTTACTATATTACTAGTCATCAAACAAAAAAGAGGGACATGCTTTTTTTCAAAGAATAAAAAATGAGTGTTTATTTTTTGCAAATATTTACTAGGTGGGAAGTATAGGACTGGTCATCAGTAGAATTTTTTTGGCAACGTACGACCTGTATCGCATCTCTACCTAGTAGAATATAAAGTTTTTGTGAAGAATTTCTCGCAGTAAACTCTGTATGTATACATAATCAAGGGAGTAACGCAATCTCAGATCTTTTTAATAACTTAGTTTTTCTGGTTTGCTGCTACAATCTGCAAATAACTTGTCCGGGGAAATTGTGGGAAGTTGTAATTTCTAATGATGGCAAAACTACAACGTATATATAAAATATAAATGCATCTGGTGATCTACATCAGCGTGTCTTTTCTGCTTCCAAATCGTTTGGATGCGTTCCAAATGACGTGTCCTCGGAATATTATCATGTATCTGATACGTAATGCATTCCCAGTATTTTTGCTGGGAAGTTGATAATTAGATTGTCGATTCAATAGATTGGAGAGTTGTTCTTTAAATCTCTGAATGCTAGTAGGTTTTACTAAATGTACAGCTGTTAATCATAATTTACACTTATATCCATACAAAAGACACGCATTTATATCTAGCGAAATTATACAGGGTGTATCACAGGATTGAATACATAGAAAAGTAATGAGTGCAACAAGGAAAACATAAGCAAAATGAGTAGCGTGACAAAGATAGAATACACATGGCTAACTTAACTAAATTAATTATCATGGTTTTTACATGAAAAGAGGACAAAGCAATCTCTGATCTTAACTAATTTGTACTGTGAACTTTTTCCTATGTTCGGTTTCCTGTGATACACCCTGTATAGGTACCTAAAAGAAAAAGCTATTACACAATATAAGAAACTAAACAAGTAATATTTCTTTTTTAATGATTTTATATGTATCGTTCAGTCGAAATGTACCAAAAATGACGGTTACCTACATTTTTATGGAAAACGCTGAATTTTTGTGGGTTTGTTGGGGAGGCATAGCCGATCATAAATCTAGATTTTTGCCGCCATTTTGATAAAAAAAGGGTTAAATTCGTTTTATCTCGCGAACCATTTGTGCTACATCGAATTTTACCGGTCTTAAAGTCCTCACAATTTTTGGTTACATGTGTTTGTTTGTAAAATTAATATTTTTAAATTATCAGAATGGTGTTCTGTTCGGCGGAGACGGTCAACAATCCGGATTTATGATCTCTTATGCCCCCCTAATAAACCCATAAAAATTGATTGCGATAAAAATGTAGGTAAATATTCCAACTGGAGTACTAATTAATTTTTATCTAAGTTTAAATTGAGTTCGGTGAATATAAGCACAGGTTAAAGCCTGAAAAACATAGGTATTACTTATAAATTCATTACATCAAAAATTCGATAAACTTCAAAAGATTTCAATGACGCAAAACTTAGGGCCTAGGCGGTTGTAAAATAATAAGAAAAAGCTGTATTAAAATAACTCAAGTTAGAAAGGTGACAACTAAAGAGAAGAGAAAGCTGGCTATAATATTATTATTCCCTAAGAAGATTGTGATAATTTTGATAATAAGATTAAATCGCTGATGGCGATCTTGTTTGATCTATACTTTATAGGACTTATTTAAATAAATTCTACAAAGCAAAGGAATGAATTGCCGTTAGCGATATCCCACCTAAAATTTTCAACGACCGTGACGTCTGCAATTTAACTTTATAAAGTGTTTTTTATATTATGTAAGAAGCTGACGTTCGTTATATAATCGCATCTGGATCTTGGTTTATCATATTTGTTATAATTGTAATTGTATTTTAAAGACCACCAACAGCTAAGGTTATTTGGGCCTAGCACCAATTCATATTTTCAATTCATTATTATTTTTTTTTTTTTTTTAATAATAAATTGAAAATCCAATTGACACTTTTACCAGCTCTCGGGCTAGAACTCGGGAACTGGGGACTTATAATAGAGGAACCATAACAAATATTTGTTATAACCGACTTCAAAAAAGACGTTATCAATTCGACGTGTATGATTGTATTTTTATAATTTGATTTCCTGTGAGGATAAATTTAATAATTATCTAATGTAGGAATTTCTTTTTTGTTGACACTACTATATTTCTACATGTACTGAGTTTGGTTCCGGGTGGATGCGTATGTGGTAAAAATGTTTCTTTTGTAGATTTAATAAGAGATAGTAAACCTTGTGGCTTGTATCCGATCGCCTTATTTATGTTTTCCTTAATTTCTCTCAAAACTTTCCAGATAACTATCGACATGGTTTCTCATAAAGAAATTAATCCAAAATAGATTTGCTGTACGCATGATTCATAACAAATTTCAACGTACTTCACTTTTCCCAAGCGAGTGATTATTGTATCCTACAGTAGAGCACGTTACTTGGTACTATCTCTACTAATATTATATAAATCTCCACTAATATAGAGACCTAAGTTGTCGACGCGTCTATAATCCACAATAAATAAATAAATCCACTAATATAAATGCGAAAGTTCGTGTATCTGTGTGTATGTATGTGTGTTACCACTCAGCTCCGTAACGGCTGAACGGATTTTCGTGAAATTTGGTAAATAGTTACTTTAGATTCTGGAATAGCACAAAGGGTGCTTTTTATCCCGGAAAAATGTATAGCTCCTGTGTGATAATAACAAAACGTAACTCTTCAATTTTTTTGCATTTTAGCGTATTGGCGAAATTTTACTAATATTATAAACACCACTAGCCCGGCTTCGCTTCGCAGGTGGATAATTTCTCGCAGGGGGATAATAAATCATAAATTCATAGCACCCTGACAAGGCCGGATAGGGCTGCTAGTAAACTATAAAGATTGTATTATGTAGTAAGACGCTAATGACCTCTGTTGTCGAGCGTCTATAATTCACAATTCTTATTATGTAGTAGCGGTAGAATTTCTATTAGTGATACTTATTTATAAAGACGTAATAATACACTACCAATAATTATTATTAATAACGTAGAAAATTGCTGCAAGAGAAAGGAGTTATTTATTTGTTATACGGTGGCCATATTTCTCTGATATGGTTCTATTCTATTCTATTATATGAATGAATTATTAAACAGTATATCTATAGCTGTCTCAGAACGATCGCCTACGGACAGTACAGTGAAATAGAGAAAACCTTTCTAAGCAAAAGAGTCCTTCTACATTTTTTGATCCGATGTAGTACTGTTAATGAGATATTATCAACAATGAGTTGAACGGAATACGTACATGTTAAATGTTGCGTGGCCGTTTGCTGTTTCATTTATACGAATCGAAGGAGAAAAATTTTATACATCCCACCACACAGCCATTAATCTCAAAATGCCCTTAAACGATTTCTATGGTATCAAAACTAGAAGATTTGTTAAAACTATGGAAACAAACGGGCTGAATCCACCATAGAGGTAGGAAGTAAAAACATATTGTTACGGATCACCCTGTATATAAACGTTAGGCAGGAATTCTGAGAAGCGGTTGCTGCTGTCGAACAACGAGTAACTGCACGAACATTCTAGAGAACGCGCTGTGCCTAAGCCAAGCGGCCTATATAAGCAAGCGAGTGCGAGGAAGTCAGAGTAATGTCGAATACGCAGTCAATGGTGAGTCGTGCAACCAAAGCGGATCAGTGATATAAATATTAGCCAATCAACGGTCAATCAGTCAGTACAGTGATATAAATAGTATGGAGTGGATAAAATTAAAATAGTACTGGAGTAACTGAGTAGTGGACTGACATAAATAAACGTTAGAAATAAATCCGTGATATAAATTCATCTGATAAAATAAATATTAGTGTAGTCAATTGTATATATAGTTAAGTGTTAAATATTTGTGTTGATTGTTAGAACTGACTTTTGGTTGTTGTATTTATTATTGTTGTGTTTTTAATTATTGTTAATAAATATTGTAAATAAATATTTATTCTGCCAACTCAGAAAAAAGTTTTGTAACAATATTCACATTAAAAATACAAGAATTTTTTCGGTTTTAACACTTTTAAAAGTGGCTTTAATAAACACCTTGTATTTTTTCTTAACGACCCTCTCTGGACGCTATTTTATAAATATGTATAACAAAGTGTTTAAATAGCTTTAAACTTTTAAATAATGGGCACTAGCTGCCGAGAATATTTACTTGCAGAGTTCTTAAATAATGAAAATTAGGAATATAGTAGCCATAATTCATTTTTACTCCTTTACAAAAATGTGTTATAAAAATTGAAAATAATGTTTTTATCCACTTAAAATTAAAAGTGACTACTGACTACAGTACGGTTCGAAAATAATTGTCAGTGACTAATTATTACACTCATACTTCACAAATATTAGCGGAACATTTTTTACTTCCCACCTCTACTATGGTAGGGAAGTAATGGATTTAGTCCGAAAAAAATATTTCGAGATTTTAACAGATCTTCACATTTTAAGACCCTAGCAATCGTTTAAGATCATTTTCTGACTGATGTCTGTGTGTGTGTGTGTGTGTGGTCAATTTGACGCCTTCGATATCGTAAAAACGGAACAACATACGGCCATGTCGATTGTTCTATTGTGTTTATCAGCCTTTAACTTAGATTTGATTAGATTTTTAGTCAAATCGGTTCAGTGGATCCTGAGATATTAAAACAAACGTTCTCAATGTCACCTATTAACATAGGTAAAAAAAAATATAAATGAATTCTAGATGTTATAATATGAAAAAAATGTAAATATTTTTTTTCTCTAAAATGTATAGTTTTCGAGAAAAAAATATTTTACTAAAAAAATAAAAATTGTACGTAAATCAAGGTAACCATGATTTTTGCTATATTAAGCTAGCCATCAGTAGATCACCAAACAAAAAAGAGGGCAATGCTTTTTTTCAAAGAATAAAAAAAGAGTGTTTATTTTTTGCAAATATTTACTAGGTGGGAAATATAGGACTGGTCATCAGTCGAATTTTTTAATTAACAGTACAAAGGTTATATCAATTTATGACTTAATAAATATTAATTTCAGATATTTTCAGAGATACGCATTTCAGTTGTTTTGTCGTGTGTGAGGTTTCATTACTACTAACCCGCAACACAAATATTTTTGATGAATTCATCCACGTAATCCAGGTTTTAATCGCTCAATGCAAAATGTTGGTAGCGTTGAAATAGTTGTTTAAATCTGTACATGGGGTGAAATAAATGGTCAACTGAATTAATTTCCATATAATAATCATGAATAATTTAACAAACAATATAATCTACGGACAGCATGATGAACAAAGCATGTTATCACAAACAAACCAAATACACTACCGGTGAAAAAATATTTAAAAACGTAAAGTACACAGTTCTAAAATAAGATGTAAAGAAAATACTAACACTCATAAAATTGACACCGACCTCGGTTTCCAACTATAAAAAATATTTTTTGTCCTTTTTTCCAGCTTTTCTTTATCTATTGCTATTATACATTATTATATTCTACATTTCATTATCAAATTTTTTTCTCTTATTGTTATGAATGGGATTTAGCGAAATCCCTCTTTTGTAAACATATCCGGGGACAGCAGAACTGTTCACAATTTCCAGAATAGAAAGTTAGCGACGCACCGCACACTGAATTTACCGTGACCAAACAGCGTACAAAGATGTTTAATTAATAAAATAAATTCAAGGATAGATTCGTATGAAAAGAACGACAAATAGACCGTCGGCCAACAATATGGTAGGAACACGTGTTTATATCAAGGATCCATATTTTTTTCTGATCGGTAGTATGTAGGTAGGTTCTAGATATATTATGCAGAATAAACAGAATTGGGCCGTTTATTAGTTTGCTATATTAAACAATATTGTTAAAGTTTAGTGCCTTCTGTTTTTCATTAAGTTTATTGATTGATACTGAACATATATTTAGTATGTTTCACGAATTTCAGTCTAAATTCTGTATAGTAAATAATGTTCGATTAGTTTAAGAAAGATTATAATAGATATTGTTAAGTAGGTTAAGGAAAGCTGACTAAAGTGGACGGCGCGTATCATACGGATGAACGATGACAAACCGGCAAAAAAGATTTTCACCGCCAAGCCCGAGGAGAAAAGGAAGCAAAGAAGACCTAAATTATACAGTTAAATTATACAGTTATGATTCAAATATATCACCTCAAATATCATATCATATCATATCCCTTGTAAAAATTCGAATTTAAATACCCTTTATTGTTTAAACTTGGTTATAGTTACTTATATACTTCGGAGACAAAAACGGTCTGCGCTAGTGCAGAAAGTAAACCATTTTCCGCACACCTGCCTGTTAACTGGATCATTAATGGCCGCTATACATACATCGAAAGTAGCTATTTTGTAGTGGGTATGGCAAAAAATAAGCTTATTTCAAGTTGAATAAAATAAAAATAAAATGCTGACCTCCATTAAACGCTTTAATACAATATAGTTAATCAAATACAACGCAAAATCTCATATCCTGGCAAAATAGCATTGCTGTTGTCCTTTTCTGTAAACTCTGCAGTTTCCTCTAGAGCTTCTCGAATGAAATAATGATTCAAGTAATCTTACAGAAGTGTATTACAACTAAATGAACAAATAAATAAAATATATCAGCATGTAAAAGAACGGGAAATGCCGGCAGAAAGAACGAACGATGGGAGGGAAGGTATACAGGATGTGTAACTGGTGTATTTGCGCTTCATTACCGTGGTACAACTGCGACCAGCAGTATTAAAGCAGGACTGCAAGGTAAAGTTGACTACACTGCACCACTTTTTATCGCGAGCTTAAATTTCCGTTCACCACCATTTGGTAACTACGAATTCCGCGTGATGTCTCAATAACTAGGCAAACGAAATATGTATTTTATTAACCGACTTCAAAAAAAGGAGGAGGCTCTCAATTCGGTTGCATTTTTATAAGCATTTTACATTCCAGCGGTTACACGCAACACGCTGCAACAACAAATCACATGCCATGCGTCAACAGAGATCCCAGAGATAGCAACGCTACAATATATCGATATCAAAGGGAATCCCCGTAATAGCGAGTAGCGAAAGCGGATGCATAATCGTAGTTTTAGGATCTTCTTGGGTACCCAACGATTATAATTGGTAAAAATTTTTTCGTTGGAGAGCAGCCAATTATATAATTGTTTCGAAACATATTGGAAAATTTATATTAGACATCGTGTCCATCGTAATTATAATAAAATTGAGCAAAATCGCAGGATAGTGGACAAAATAATTTGATTTAATAAATTATGTACGACGTTTCGTCTATAGATTTAGACTTTTTCAAGTACATATACATAAAAATTTTTATGTATGTACTTGAAAAAGTCTAAATCTATAGACGAAACGTCGTACATATACATAAAAATTTTTATGTATGTACTTGAAAAAGTCTAAATCTATAGACGAAACGTCGTACATAATTTATTAAATCAAATTATTTTGTCCACTATCCTGCGATTTTGCTCAATTTTATCATATTGGAAAAAATCATTTTACCAACCAGTGGTCACAGTCAGGATTCTAACCTGAACCTTTCCACTTTCGCGGCGGAATGAGCTTACTATACTCAACCGTGACATGATTGCTAAATTAATATTCTCCTTATATGCTTCAGAATCAATCCGACGCGAAATTGGAAAGGTTCAGGTTAGAATCCTGACTGTGACCACTGGTTGGTAAAATGATTTTTCCCAATATATTTCGAAACAATTATATAATTGGCTGCTCTCCAACGAAAAAATTTTTCAATTGCATTTCTGCCGTATAAAACTATTATTTATCTTAAAGAAAAAGCAAGTTCGTTGGATGATTTCTATATCGTGTTTTATGTATGTATCTAACATGTAGATTATCTTACGATGTCTACAAGAAAAAAATTCTGTATATTAATTATACACCTACTCATTATCTATCAATATTTTCGAAATACCAGATTATTTTAAAATACCTACATTATATTTATTTTGTTCAAAAAACAGAGAAAACTGTACTGAACGCATAAAACAGAAATGTCAGCTGTTCCAATGATCACAAAGCTGTTAATACAAAGAAATTATTTTTTCTAGATCAATATTTAAACAACTTTCCCCTCTACAATAGACAAATCGAGGGAGTCACCGGGGTGCGAGCTTTGGGACCGCATTTCATGCACACATACAAAAATCATATAATATATGCACACATACACACATAAGTATTCATGTGTGCACAAATTCCTACGCACGGTACACTTTACCCTACGCAGCCATGTGTGTGTGTCTGTGTGTTTGTGTAGCTCAAACTGTGTCCCCCATAAATCAGGGTTAGGTTAAGTTAAACGCCGCACTACGCACATATCACGTTATATGTGTGCTCCAGTTCGGTTCCAGAGCCGCTGTTGCCGTGGCCCTGTCCGTCTGTCCCTCTCGATCGTTCGTTCGGCTACGCCACCGCACCCTACACAAACGATTGATCGAAAAGTGGATGGTCATTATTGATAGGAAGCCCGTAATATGTCTAATGAGTAAAAAGATTAAGGCTAATTAATTGGTTGGTTGAAAATTGGACGAGATATTGATGTTGATCATATAAGATGTATATAATGTAACAAAGGGATGCACAAATTGATAATTAATTACACTGTTGATGAATTCATTAGATGGCAAATCTGCAGAAAATACTTGAAAAAAGTATCTAAATACAAGATATAATACCTCAAAACATGATACAAGATACGTATCTAAATAAAAGATAGTTTAGTATCAAAGATACTTTCTAATGACAGATACTGTAAAGTAAAGTCCCAAAGATAATATATTTAATTAAGTATCTTAGTTACTGCTAAAAGTATATCTGAGATACTTCAAGAGTACCTTAGTTACTTAAAATAGCTAAGATTCTTTGTAAGTGTCTAAGATAATTTTAATTAAATATTTTTGTGTTTGATTTAGTCCACATTGCTGCAAATTTTAATATTGATTAGATATTATGGACGTCGATATCAATTTCTTAATTATTTATATTTTGATTTATAAATTTTTGAATGAAAGGTAAAAAATACTGATGAAAAGGCCACTCCTGTGTTTCGATTTACGAAAAACATTTAGGTAGAAAATTACTAAGCAGTAAAAAGGGAGCCATAAATATGAATAATGTGTCTGTTTATACATATTTCGAAAATTTAAAAGAAAGTTGGTACTAAAAGTTTAAGGATATTATTTATAAAAAAGACATTTTAACTCTAAGGAAAATTGTACTATCAAAGATTGAAAAAAGGTATTATAGGAAAACTTTATTCATTAAAACTTTAAAATTAACAAAGATTTTTAATCATTAAAAAATCATTATGAATATTAAAAGTGTTTCTTTGAAATATTATAAAAAAAACATCACAAAAAATATGTAAGTCGAGTTAAGTTTTTTTCCTAGAACTAGAAGGAAATTTGCGGAATGTTTTCAAGCAAAGCATTCAATATAAAATAATATTCCAGCTGCTAACTTGTGTCCTCTGAACTTAAAAGTCGATTGGATAGTTTATAACTTGTTTTTACCCGACTGCCGAAGGAGAGTAATGTTTTTCGGGTGTATGTATGTTTGTATGTATTATATATTGTATATAATATGTATGTATGTAAGTATATATCTTTGCATTTTCGTCGGCGCCCTCTGTAGCCTAAGCGGCTTGACGGATTTTGAAACATGAAATATCTATAGATTCGTCATAGTCTCACGAGTACTACTGAGTATATGACGTCACTAAAAATTCAATATGGCGGACGCTAGACTTTTTTGTCAGATTGCAAAAGTAATTTTCCTTCTATAAATACATCGATATGGGTATCAAAAGACAAGTTCGGGAAAGGGTTGAGAAAACTTTAAATAGGGTGTATGACGTCACGGAAAATTCAATATGACGGACGCTAGACGCCATTTTGTGAATACGCAAAAAATCGGTAAAAATTGTGTGTGTTATCGAATGACAAAGCTTGATAAGTAGATTCAATTAAAATATGAAAATAAAAAAACAAAAAACACGACTGCAATAAAAGTGAACTTAAAAGATGGCAGCAAGATCAATTAATGATAACATGCTGCAGTTGAAGGTATACGTCATGTAGTAACAAGTTGAATAGATCTGATGCCTTCGACTGCATGTTATCATTAATTGATCTTGTTTCCATCTTTCAAGTTCACTTTTTACGCAGTCGGGTTTTTTGTTTCTTTTGGATATTTTTTTTTTAAATTCAGATAAAGTTGGTGGACTGCATGCAACAGAATAAAATGACGTGAAATAATATTATATACACCAAATAACTTCTAATTTTTCATCTACAAAGGGTGACACTTTATCGTTCTCACATCCTGTCTGTTTGTCCGTCTGTCACAGCCTTCTAGCTTCTAATAATAATGAAATTATTTATTTATTTATTTATAATAATACTCAACAGGACAAAATAGTCCCAATTAGAGAGTATAAAAAAAATTGTACACAAGAAGAAAAAAAAAAAAAGATACAAAATAATTTATACAACCATAGATACTTAATAATAACTGGAATTCATAATTATTAGTTATTATTATAACATAATACACTCGTATTATTATCCATAGATGACTCAAATCCAGACCAATTCAATTTTTTTATTATTTTATTCGCTTGGTGGCATGGGTTAAAATTGTTTGAGCACTTTTAAACTTTTCGATTTTTTAATAGTAGATTGCATATCTAGTTGTGTATACGTATGTATGGCCGCGATTATTATAGGAACTACTTGACCGATTTGAATAAACCTTATTTTGTTTAAGATTGTATAATGCATGAGGAAGAACCTTAGTCTAGTCACATTATCAGGCTTTTTCCGAGTGAGCTATTTAAAATAAATACAATTAAAAGAATATGGTGGAGGTGCCGTGGCTAATACCTGCGCTTCCGCCACATTTATCTATAGTTTTAATATAGAATTCTAACGCCTGACCAAACAATTCACTTATCCGATACAGTCAAATACCTGGGATTACTGCTCGACAAAAAACTTACTTTCACTAAACATATTAATAACATCATTAACAGAACTTATGCAACCATGTATCAACTTTTTCCCGTGTTTAACAAACAGTCGTCACTTAGCATTAAAAACAAAATGATTTTATATAAATGTGTCATACGACCCACACTTACTTATGCTTCTCCAGCATGGAGCTATACGTGTAAAACAAATATCAAAAAACTCCAAATCGTACAAAACAAGGCTCTGCGTATTGTCGGCAATTATCCCAGGTATATGAAAATATCGGATATACACAAAACACTACAAATAGAACATATCTCAGAACATATCCGAAATATTTCAAAAAAATTTTTCAACACAATAAGTAAAAATCAAAACGTATTAATTAAAAACATAGCAAATTATGACGAAAAAATAAAACAGAAGCATAAAAGAGTTAAATACATAATAGATAATGACAACTAAACAAATATTGACAAGTACTGTTTTTTTTTATTTTGCTTTTTTTTCAGTAATCTTATTATAAAATAAACAATAAACTAGCATGTAATTAAAAATTATATAAAACACACATGTCAGTGGAAAAATTACAAAATTATACTCTGAGCAAAATCTGAAAATAATTTTAAAACCTGTAAATAATTGTAAATAAATAAAATCTTAATCTTAAAAATCTAACGCCTGAATATGTTTGTTTACGCTTGAATCATATTATTGAAATTTATACAAAACAAATTAATTTATTTATTTATTTATTGTAGATTATAGACGCGTCGACATCTAAGGTCATTAGCGTCTTTCAACTACACTAAATAACAACTAACTTAAAACTAAATAACATCGCAAAACATCCATGAGCGCAGGTGGGATTCGAACCCACGGCAGTCCAGTCTAGAGGTTCATGCTAACCACTAGGCACAAAACAAATTAAAGACACCAAAAAGTGTAAATTAAAAATAATTTTAAAATTAAAAATTTAACCGACTTCCCAAAAGGAATGTGATTTTATGTATTTGTACTTATTTAGTGAACTAAAAAAAATTGTAGAACTTTTTTAAGTGTTTCTGTATTTATATTAATTATTATTCGAAGAGTTATAAGTTATGACGTCATAGACAGAAAATCCAATACGAACTTTTGATATACACTGAATAACTTGGTGTATGGCAACATTCACAGGAGAATGTCGACAATCATTTGATTTCGGTCATTCACAGTAACATATATATTATATATAAATATTAAATATCACTCCACAGTATTTTTGCACTTTTGTTAAGATTGGATGATTTTTTGAGAGTGGATCGAAGATAAAGGCGTTTTTTATTTCATTCGTATTCTATAAGCATCTCTTAAAAATGTTCTATCCTACAAAGAAAATCGCATTAATATCGGATCACTCTTTCAGTTAAGATGCCACAGACAGACAGACATACTAACTTACGCCTTAGACACATAACACCCATGCTTTTGCGTTGGGGGTCGACACACTTTTTGTAGATTTGGGACTTGCAGAAAAGCTGTACACTTTTTTTTACAAATTTCTAACTAAATAAGTCTTGTTTTTAAGATCGCCTCTATCAAACATACAAAATATATTAAGCTGAGAAAATTGATTCCTTTTCAGTAGTGTGCTGTGGAAAGGAAAAACAAACGAATCAAATGAAATTTTATATAGGTACTCAAGTTTTAAATCAGTGGCATTTATAGACATGGACTATTATATAATAACAGAAAATTAATCAATAGATTATTTGAAGACGACTGTCCCAACACTAGAAATAAAATATTAAAACAATAAAAGTCAAGAGCAGTCGGATCTCACGATCTAGAAGACCATGAATATTTTTATACTTCAATATCAAAATTTGAAAATATGATATCAACAAAATGATATAATAATCTTTTTTCATATATAAAACGGGGCCAAAAAGTTTCATTTAAAAATGATTTGATTATGAACTCCGAACATTATTCGAATTAATATATTATGTACCAAAAATCTATACTATATAGTATTGTTACGGATCACCCTGTATATAAACGGCAGGCAAGAGTTCTGAGAAACGCGGTCTGCTTACTGTAACAACTAGTACCTGCGCGAAAGTTCTAGAGAAAGTGAGAACACACTATAGGCTTAGGCCACGCAGCATATATAAACAGCCAGTGCGAGTGAGTGAATCAATCAGTCAACGGTGAGTCACGCAGTCAAGTCTACGGTGTATCAGTGATATAATAGTGCCGTGATATAAATAAATAGATTGATAAAATAAATACTAATGTAGTGGAAACAATTACGAGTTATTAGTTAAGTGCTATTTATTGTTTTGTTTTGCTTTGTTTAAGAATTACTGTTTAGTTATTGTTTACTTGTGTTGATTGTTAGAACTGACTTTTCGTTGTTGCATTCATTATTATTGTGTTTTTAATTATTGTAAATAAATATTTATTCCGCCAACTCAGAAAACAGTTTTGTAACATTATTATAAAGAGATAAAATTTGTGTGTTTGTAAGTAGGGGGTAATCTCTGGAACTACTGAACCGATTCTAAAAATTCTTTCTGTAATAGAAAGCTACACTATCCTTGAGTGACAAAGGCTATATTTTATTTTGATAAATTTCTCGCGGGGGGGATAGTAACAAAACGTAACTCTGAAATTATTTTGCATTTTAGCGTAATAGCGGAATCATACTAATATTATAAACACCACTAGCTCGACTTCACGTCACAGGGGGAGAATTTCTCGCGGGGGAGGGGATAATAAATAAATAATAATAATAAATAAATAATGAATAAATGCATTTTCCCATAACATAAACTATCTGCAGGAAAATAGACAAAAACTGGTCTGTGCAAATTTAAACTGCATGCATAAATGACACAAATCAAGTTTTTCTCTATAATTATAAGTTTCCATGTAAAAAGACGGTGAGTTTTCGATCATCTGTATATAAGACACGTAAACATACAAATTTACCTTGCCGTTCGCAAATTGCATGCATAAATACGAATTTAGGACGAGTAAAAAAGCCGCACGCTGGCATCGTAGCTGCTAACCGCTCCGAACTGTTTTTAGTTTTAACTGTTAATGTCTGCGCGTCTCACACAAATTCAATTTGTAGCTGTTTGCAAATTCCATGTTGTGTTTACAAACCAGCAAAGTAAGAGTCACATGGAAGTTCGATAAACAAGCTCTGATGTTTCTATCACTTTACTGGAAAAAGAGAGAACTACCTCTGATAGATAAACAAACGAAACATTTTGTCATGTTCCACTTTAAATGAGTTTTTTTTATTGAAACTTAGTCTATACTACAGATGTGACATCGTATATTTTATAAAATGGCGCCATTGAGTCGTTCCTGAGAGGTAAGGGAAGCGAGAATTATGTTTTTCGAAATTAACCGTTACAAATTTTACTCTTCGGAAATAAGAAGGCCACGGCGGCTTTATACTTGGTGAAGTGCGCTGCTTACATAAATAATTTCATAATAATTATTAATTAATTCAACAATGAATTTTTTATCCACAAGGCATCCACTAGGTAGTGAATAGTATTTCTTAACAATTCAGTCAGCATATTATGCCATCATGATTGTTAAACTATCTAGTGGATGCCTTGTGGATTAAAAATTCATTGTTGAATTAATTAATAATTATTATATTGTTGTCCACAATTACCTAACTCATATATTGTTATTTATTTAAATAATTTCAGATTTGTTGGAAATCGTGGGATAGGAAAACAAGGTTAAAAATCTGTATTTTCTAAATAGCGACGTTTCGTCTAATATTTAAAACAATTTCTGGATCTAAATCGAAAATAGAGGTTTTCTTTCATACCTCTGTTCAATATTCCACGATATCCATCAAATTCATTGATCATATACACGAAGTCATTATAAGATTTATTATTAGAATGAAATGATTTGTGTCATTTTCTTTAGAATTTACTGTTCTATTAATAAAGCAGAAAACAAATTACAGGCATATTTATTGTAGATTATAGACGCGTCGACAACTTAGGTCATTAGCGTCTTATTAGTGTAGTCAATTGTATATAGTTAAGTGTTATTTAAGTGGCTCGTTTAGTTCAATAATTACCGTTAAATTTTTTTATTGTTAGAATTGACTTTTCGTTGTTGCGTTCATTATTATTGTGATTTTAATTATTGTAAATAAATATTTATTGCGCCAACTCAGAAAACAGTTTTGTAACAATATTATGAATCACGGTTTCAATTCAGTTCGAGTGGAAAATAATAAGTTTAAACTTTTTTTCGTTCCTAAAACGGATGGCAGTTCGGCTTTGAATTGGAAAAATACAAAATAACCATTAATTGCAAAAAGTGTGACATCAATTAATTACAGGGAAACAAATTTTGCTTTTCAAACGAACAGTGTATATAAAAACCCACGTTTTTAGTGTATTTGCCATATGGCACATACACTATTGGCGTCGGTCGGATGGTGGGACCTAGGGGTCGGACCAAAATTTCTCGACGTTTCATAGCCTCCTGAACACTTTGGCACCATTTTTAAAAATGTTTATATATATATGTATGTATATATATATATATATATATATATTTATATATTTATATATTTATATATTTATATATTTATATATTTATATATATATGTGTGTACACGATAACTCTCGACAGACTTAATCGATTGAAACGAAATTTGGTACACACATTGGAACCCATCACCGCAAGAAGCCTATTTAAAATGGGCCCGATCGGACCATTTTCAGGGTTGTATTTAGGGGTTCCAAAAAGTTTTTGGGCCCAAAAATACCGAAAAATTTGTCAGAATCGTTTCAAAATTGAAATTTAACTCTTTAGTAAAGATTAAAATGTGCTGCTAAAATTTTAATAAAATCGGCCCGACAGGACCGGACTTTCAAATTTTATGAAAACACTAGTTTGTTGATACGGATTTACTTAGATATGGAAGGGTGTATTTAATTGGGTGTATTGATGAAATCCATGTCTAATATTGAAATTTAGAAAAATTTAATTATTTTAAGGGCTGTATTAATGGGTTAAATTTTTTATTTTGTCAAAAAACAAACTTAAGTTTACATAATAATGCCACAATGCCTGTATTAGCAAATACACTATATTGTCGGCAGGGTTTTGGCACTGCGACCCGAGTTTTTTAAAATTAAAGCCGATTATATTTAGAGTTCATGTAGTCGATTTTAATTAAAAAATAGTAATCGATAATTGTTAATACTAACCGATAATTGAAAACGTTCACTGAACAATTTAAGTAAGAAGGATATATGGACGTATTAAACGAACGTTTTTCAATAACTGCTATACCTACAGTTAATAATTTATCAATACAGTTTTTTCGTAAAATATCGTTTTAATTATTTTATTGTCTCTAACTGATTTTCTGAAATTTTATTGCAAAAAAATGCATTTTTAAATTTATTATGTAAGCAATTTTTTTTATGTAAGGCACTGAATTCACATCTAATAATAGTACTCATATTTTTTGTTATTTTAAAAGGTTATTGATATTTTCACCAGTATACTCAAATTATAACCTGTGAAATACACAATTATAACCTGTGAAATACACACACACATACAGAGAGAGAGAGAGAGAGAGAGAATAAAGAAGACCGCGGTTCGAGAAAGTTTGATAATCACTGATCTAAACTAACAGCAGTGGCAGTGGCCAGTGGCATTTACATTTTTCTCTTATATATTATATAACCTTCTAAATCAAATATGGCGGCAGGTCGTCTGATATATTATATTTAATTCACTAAGTGAATTTAATTTGCGATGTAGGAGTCTAAGCACATTGATTATTAATTATCTTTGTTAACAAAAAATGGTAAAATAAATTCTCTAACTATAATTTAATTTTCTTCTCATATCTAATAACAAATTATTTTATATAACTGTAACACCCTGTACTTATAAAAAATAATATGAAATGTGTACTCACTTAGGACGGTAAGATTGACTTTGGTGTTACGTGTCGGTGATTTTTGAAAGTCAACGCGACACTTGTAGACGCCGCTATCTTTGTCACGTACGCTCTCTACTTTTAGCTTGGCGGGGTCCTCGGCGTAATGAAACGACGCTCGACCGCCCAGAGACACTTCATCTGCCCAATGTTTCGCCTGATCCAGTGGATGAAACCGGGAGTCGAAACTGAAAAGAACAAAACAACATATTAAGGACTCATGTTCTTCTTGCCAGTATAACATTTGGTATTGAACATATCTTGCTATATGCGTCGCATTTTTTGACTGTTCTAGAGTAATTACTGTAATGTATTAGAAAAGACCATTGCATCTTTCCTATATTATGTGTATAATTTTCTTCGATTATTTATTACGTATTATTTCATCCACATATTTGTATATTGCCTACTAGCAGCCCTGTCCGGCTTCGCTCGGGTGCTGTGAATTTATAATTTATTAATACATTACTCATTCGCTTCGTTCGTTCGCTTGAATTTATAATTAATTAAAACATTTCTCACTCGCTTCGCTCGTTCGCTCGAATTTATAACTAATCAATAGTTTTCGCAGCTCACGCCAAATAATAACTTTTATAGGCAAATTTTTGATACCTTGGGTTACATTATTGTAATTTTCGTAGGGATCACTAATTTTTTTGAAAATAAAATACAGCCCATGTTACTCGCTGATAATGTAGCTTTCTATACTTAGGTGAAAGAATTTTTAAAATCAGTTAAGTAGTTTTTGAGTTTATCCATTACAAACAAACACACAAAAAATCAAAACTTTCTATTCCGAAAAGTGAATTCAAGATCAACAGGCGTAATAGGGAAAAGTTTAGGAACCAATGACTTGGTGTTATGATATAAGGAAAAACCATATCATTTCTCAGGAAATGTTGAGGAATAAAACGTTTTTACTTGTTTTAAAAATAAGATTTTTTAAATAATGAAAAATGAAAATAGAGCTTTGTAAAACAAAATAAATTACAGCCAGGTTCTAAAAGCAAAAAATGTTTCAAGGATTTTTGAATTTGGGAATAAAAATAAGTTACCTATTATTAATTTACGTTTGTACTGTATAGCTAACTAAATAAAATTTAATTAAAAATATAAAAATCTACTACGTAAAATTTTTTCATTAAATTTTATTTTTCAATAAGCAATGAGCTTATCTCTCAAACATTCAGTTAAAATACGGGCCTTATTATAGTCCAAGCTCTGACCGTATACAAAAGTCTACTATTTTATTATCGAATTTAACAGAACATAATACGATGAAAAACAAACATCAAATCGGTAGCAGATTAATTCAGTTTTTTTTATATTTTTTGTTGATAGTATTTCGAATAGGGCTCAACCTTGGTGAAATGTATGCAGATTATAGGGAACTTAACAATTATTTACAATTATCATCGTCTGTCTTGCAATTTTTTTCAGCATATACCTTGCAGACCCCATATTGAACATTTATTCATTTAGAGTGAGGTCCGTCAGGTATGCAAACACAATTTACAAGGCAGACAATCCTAACTGTAAATAATTGATACTTCTCCATAATCGAAAATGTTGATTTATATTCAAGATACTGGCAACAAAAAATGATAAAAAATTAAATTAGTCTGCCGCCGATTTGATGTTTTTCATCATAATATTGTTACAAAACTGTTTTCTGAGTTGGCGGAATAAATATTTATTTACAATAATTAAAAATACAATAACAATAAATGCAACAACGAAAAGTCAATTCTAACAATAAAAAAACTTAAACGGTAATTATTGAACTAAACGAGCCACTTAAATAACACTTAACAAATAACTATATATACAAGGATTATTTATTTGTAATTGTTTATGTCACGGTATTTATATCAGATTTATTTCGCTGTTCAACACTGTCACAGTACAATTTACACTGACTGATTCCCGTTGACTGATCAATATTTATTTCACTGATCCGCTTGATGGCACGACGCACCATTTCCGATTGCGTGACACCGTCGACTGATTCCCATTCACTCGTACCGGCTTGTTTATATACCCTGCGCGGCCCAGCCTATTACGTTCTCGCGTTCTCTAGAACATTCCGGCAGGTACTCGTTGTTCAGTATCTTCGATGCCATTCCACGCTTTACTACTGTGACCTTTCTTTCTCGTGGTTTCTATTGGAGGCAGTGGCGTAACATCTTGGGGTTTGCTACAATATTATCAGTTGTTAAATTGAATGACAATTTTTTGTAGTGCTGTCCAGTAGACTTTTGTACGGTAAGAGTTTGGACTATTAGTGCTTATAGAACATATTTATCCGAGGTACACAAGCAAAAAAGAGCTAGCCCAAAAATAAATACCGGTTATAGTATTTGTACAAAAAATAACATAAATAACATGTACATATATGCTATATGTTTTTGTACGTTATATCAGAAATAAAGAAGAAAAAAGAAAAAGGCACAGTCCGTACGCCATATCGAGTATCAGTGAACTAATATAGAACAGATGGTGTTAAAAAATACAGTGCGACTAACATGAAGTGAGCTATATGAAAATGCGTGTTATTTAAAATCAGGGATGGTGTCATATTCGTGATTAGATGTTTTAAAGTCGGTTTATAATCAAAATACACAAGGTCAAAAATTTTGATTTGAACAAAAAGTAAAAACCGAGTATACAGTGTGTCCCAAAAATGCTGGGACACAGAGCTACCACGTGTAGTAGAGGTCAAAATAAGTCGATTGGACCCAATTTATTTATATAGCAAAATGTACCGTTTGCCCGTGAGAAGAGTTCAAAGTTTACATAAAAAAACACATTTTTGTACGCTGCTCAGAAATGAGTGAAACAAATTGAATAAAATTTGACAAAAGTGCATTTTAGAGGATTACTCTCCTTTCGGTAATCAAAGAAACCCAAAAGAAATTGTAGAAGGAACCACCCTCATCCCCTGACATTTTGTGTGTATTTAGAGGTCAAAATATTTCTTTTGGTCCAAAAACATCCAAAAATATATCGTTTTTAAAAAAATTAAATTTCAAATTATTGTAATATTTAGATCAGCTTTTATATGACGCCCGTCATCTAAACAATGTGTGCAATTTGATAATGATGTTATACATTTTTATTTATATGTGATTTTATCCTTTTACACAAAAAAAGGGTGTGGGTCTCGGGACCCCCGACAGATGTGAAACATCAAAAAAAACGTTATTGAACTCGGTGGTATTCTCTATGTAGTAGTATATATTTTTTCAAAAGCAGCAACTAACTGTAATCCTATATACTGCACTGTAACACACGCGGTTGCCCGATTGGGGAGAAGAGCAGCGAAGGAGCGGACCAAACATTTCGTTGCATATTTCCCCTCACGCGGCTGTTCACAGCCCGACATAAGATGTTTCACATCAAAAACGCATAATTATTTCAAATGGAATTACATACCACAAATAGCTGTACAAATGTTGTCCTTAAAATGGAAAATGGAAAAACAATATTTACTTTGGAAATAAGATGCATTTTCATATATTGCGCTTCATTCTAGTCACACAGGATAGAGAGCTATGTTATAAAGTTACGGTATAACTTTCTGCGATGCCGTATCGATTTATATTATGTAATGTACGAAATCACTGCACCTTAGTGAAGCAAACTGCCGGGCGTAGTTGTGCTCCGCACAGCTCCGCTCTCTCTCTCTCTCTCTCCCTCTGAGAGCACCGAGCATGAAACAAAACTCACTCGAATGAAATAACAAAATATCGTGCGGTCTTTAGTTCACATCATAACTCGAATTCGAGGAGTGTTCAACAAATCTTATTTCTAAAACTAACTGAAATGCTGGTTTGTTTCCGTAGGTAAGAGATTTCTCAAAATAACCCCTCCTAATGTCTAAAATGGATGGACTATACAGGGTGGCACATCTTAAACAATGCAGTGAAATATCTCGTAAACAATACTAACCATAAAAAAATGTTTTATACAAAAGTTATAGAGTGTCAAGACAAGCAACTAGGTCCTGCAGTCAGGGTACATTCTGATTGGTCGAATACCCCATCTTGATGTCGTTTGACACACAAACACACCTAAACGAACGTAACAACTAACTAGTGAACTTTATATACTAATATGGATGGTTGATAGCGATTAAAAAATGGGTTTTGTATGTGGAGAATGTTCAAACACATATTCTTCAAGACATGCATTCGTGAAAACTTCAGGTAAGGTTTGTAATCTAATTCTTTCGATCAATTTTTTGACATTTCAAAATAAAACCTAATTTTATATTATTATTTGAGATATTAGGATGTCCAAAATTTATACAGTAACAGTGTTCTTGAGAAATTGGAATGGAAAAATAAATTTTAATTAAGTTCTATTTTGAAATCTCAGAAAATTGATCGACTTTTATAGAAACAATTAGATTACAAGCCTTATTTGATGTTTTCATTCTAATTCTGTGAACATTATAATGCCTGTCTTGAAGAATATGTGTTTGAACATTCTCCACATACAAAACTCATTTTTTAATTACTATCAACTATATCCATATTAATATACAGAGTTCACTAGTTAGTTGTTACGTTCGTTTAGGTGTGTGTGTGTCAAACAACATCAATATGGGGTAATCGACCAATCAGAATGGACTCTGACTGCAGGGCCTAGTCGCTTGTGTGTCAAGGGGGACAGAAGACTGTGATATCAAATTCAACATAGGTGATGCTGTGACGGTCAGGCGAAGGTCAGCATCGATTTTTTAATTGCAACGGTGCACTTTTATTCCAGAATACGATACAATATTTAATAATGAACAGTAAATTATTAAGGTACATATGTAGTATGTAAGTATTGCACAATAATTAATGTATATAGATTTTGCACACTAGGGAATATTACTGAGGTCATTGATACTGCAAAGTCAGCGAGGTTATTAAACAATAAGGTACTTAGAACTGTGCTGGCTTAAGAACGCAAAGCTAATCAAATATACTAATATAAATAACAATGACATTTGGTCATACGGGGGACAGAAGGATAGTTGTGAGAAGGACGTTACTATGTCCGTCTAAGTAATAAATTATAGTTTATAAATTGTATATAAGATTAATAAAATAAAATAATGAATAAATTGATAAAGTTATTTATTCTCTAAATTATATATTAAAGAACCTATATAAAAACCAAAACTATTACATGGCGACCCTGCCAGGATTCGAACCTGGAATCTTCTGAGCTAAAGTTAATAAATATTTTATTCGAGTAGCACACATTTTCAAGTAAATCCATTCAGTAGTTAAGGCGTGATTGTGCAACAAACCTACAATTTTCATTTTCATATATTAGGTAGTGATGATATTAAAGCTCAGTTTTCAATCTCACATTTTTACTGGTCTAAATGCTTATTTTAAGCTTTTCTACATTTTATGAAGCCTTTAGCGACTGGCGTGTTTGTGAATGAAATAAGCACTTACATAATACATATATTTAATGTTTTTTATTGTTAATGGGTCTATATTTAAAAAATATAACAGGTGTATATGTGTACACAAATGGTAAACCATTTCTTACTTAAATGAAAAATGTCAAACTGTCAAAAGAAAAAATTTAATAAAAGTAGGTTAATTTAACATTTAATATTATCTATGTTGGATTTATTACAAACTTACGTGCAAATAAAAAAAACTTATATTTGAGTTCAAAATATTCTTTAAATTAAAAAAAAATTATAAAAGCATGCAAATATAAAAAACAAATTTGTTTTCAATATTGGAACAAAACTAAACTTACATGACAAAAAATGTGTACCTATTATATTTTGGAACTTTTACCCAACATTGAAACATTTTTGCAGTAAAAATTTCCGGACAGAATAGTAAATAAATTAGGGCCCTATCAGAAAAATGATTTAACCTTTAATATATTTTTTTAAATATAAAGAATTATGAAACTCATTAAGAGCATTCGATAGCGGGAGTTACCCTCTGCAATCTTCATCTCAAATTCTTTCTTCTCGCCTAAAAACGGTTCCCGCTCTCCCGACGCTATTTTTAAAGCTAAAGGGTTTGGGTAGACGCCAAATGAAGGACCGAAAAACACACTACAGATCCTACAGACGAAAACTGAAAAACATTTTCCTGTATAAACATACAACTTAAATATGTAAATTACGTAATTATTCACACGTAGCAAAAACTTTTTTAAAAAAAATTGGTCTTTAGGATCTGTAGTGTGATTCTTGGTCCTTCATTTGGCGTTTACCCGAAATCTTTAGCTTTAAAAATAGCGTCGGGAGAGCGAGAACCGTTTTTAGGCAAGGAGAAAGGAATTGAGATGAAAAGTGCCGGAGGTAACTACTAGACCAGAGTCGATAATTTTTTAAACCAAAAAAAATTATAGTAGGATGAAACCCATTGGAAAAGGAAGAGAATAGAACAAAAATGAAAGGAAAAATAATTTACGGGCGATCTGAGGTCGGGAAGTGGTAGGGGGTGGGTTTTTAAGGGTAAAAAACGGTTTATCTCGATTTCCGGCAAAACTACAAGTCCTATGGAAAAAAGTTTAATTGCAAAGTTGTAGGTAATAAAAAGATCTACAACTTTTGTATCACACTTTTTTCACATAACCTCAAAATTTATGTAAAAAATTCAAATAACCAAGTTTTTGGTTTTTTATTTTTATCTTTTACAAAAAACATTTTTTTTTCACGAAATTTGGTGAAAACTTACCTTTTTATGTCCCAAACACACTGTAATTTTTTTGATTTAAAATATTTATTTTCTCACCTTATTTTGACTTAATATCGAAAAAGCACCCTAATTTTCAATCGAAAATTCTCACGTCAAAATATCTGCTTTTTTAAAAAAGTCGGTGGGCTTTTTGTTCGTTGAAATATCTACTTTATGATGGTGTAAAAAAAATATACATTACTACGGTAAATGTTCTCAGAAAATGCAAAGAAACGAGTAATTAAAGTGTAAATTTTAATAAATACCTCAAAATTGTACATACTGATTAAAAAAAAAATTTCGGATACGAGTTTTTTTCTCGTTTCTTTGCATTTTCTGAGAACATTTACCGTAGTAATGTATATTTTTTTTACACCACCATAAATTAGATATTTCAACGAACAAAAAGCCCACCGACTTTTTTAAAAAAGCAGATATTTTGACGTGAGAATTTTCGATTGAAAATTAGGGTGCTTTTTCGATATTAAGTCAAAATAAGGTGAAAAAATAAATATTTTAAATCAAAAAAATTACAATGTGTTTGGGACATAAAAAGGTAAGTTTTCACCAAATTTCGTGAAAAAAAAAATGTTTTTTGTAAAAGATAAAAATAAAAAACCAAAAACTTGGTTATTTGAATTTTTTACATAAATTTTGAGTTTATGTGAAAAAAGTGTGATACAAAAGTTGTAGATCTTTTTATTACCTACAACTTTGCGATTAAACTTTTTCCATAGGACTTGTAGTTTTGCCGGAAATCGAGATAAACCGTTTTTTACCCTTAAAAACCCACCTCCTACCACTTCTCGGCCTCAGATCGCCCGTAAATTATTTTTCCTTTCATTTTTATTCTATTCTCTTAATTTTCCAATGGGTTTCATCCTACTATAATTTTTTTTCACTTTTTACCATTTTCAAAGGCTTCAGCTCTAGTCTATACCGCTATCGAATACTCTTAAAAATACTGTTACGGACCACCCTGTATATAAACGGCAGGCAAGAGTTTTGAGAAACGGGGTCCGCTTACTGTAACAACTGGTACCTGCACGAAAGTTCTAGAGAAAGCGAGAACACACTAGGCTTATGCTACGCAGCCTATATAAACAGCAGTACGAGTGAGTGACGGAATCAATCAAAGGTGAGCCACGCAATCAAGTCAATGGAGAATACTGAGCGACAAATAGTGCGTCTGATATAAATACAGTGAATATAAATATTTGAAACATAAATAACTAGAAATAAATAGTCCTGGTATACAGTGTGTCCACAGACTTATCCTCAACATGGGGATCTCCGTTGTTATGGGAGATAGAGATTTGGTTAAATGAGACAAAATGTGCAGAATCTCCAGTACTACTACCCTGCGTAGTCAAACTTTCCATATTTTGCTTGGTTCGCGACCGACAGTTGAAAAACGAGATTTACCCATTTTCGTTTTTTGTTTATAACTCGCTTATTAAGTAAGTTAGAAAAAAAATATTTTCACTTTCTCAAGGCCCTTTTTTATGAAGATTTCAAATCTCTTTTCAAATTTTTATTTACTTTTATAGTTTTAGAGATACTTGTATTAACTTTGTTTTTTTAAATACACGTCAAAGATGGCCATGACACCATTCGAAAGAGATTTTTTTTCTCTTTAATTTGATATGAGGGTTGATGGATTTATTTTCAAAAATAACAGAGTTATACGTAAAACACTGATTTTTAATAGTAGGCTATGCTAAATTAATTGATAAAACAACAGAAGGCTTAGCAAACAGTTGAAATTCGCGTTGGCTTAGTAAACGGCTGTTTTGTTTTAGCTGTCAAAGTGTAGTTTGTTGCTAATTTGTCAGTTTACTAAGTGATTTATTAAATTTACTTTTGTTATCATGGAACCATTTTGTAACAATGAAAAATTTGATATGTTATCTTGTTACATTCTATGTCACAAAAATTCGACCAGAGCTGCAGAAATGTACTTCGATCAGTATCCAGAACGAAGACAACCTCATTCGTCTATTTACAGAAACTTACGAGTAAATTTAATAAACTATGAATCATTTAAAAAGCCGTTTACTAAGTCAACGCGAATAAGTGAAGAAGACAAAACTACTGTTTTACGATCAATTGTTGAAAATCGCTAACTTTTCATTGTTACAAAATGGTTCCATGATAACAAAAGTAAATTTAATAAATCACTTAGTAAACTGACAAATTAGCAACAAACTACACTTTGACAGCTAAAACAAAACAGCCGTTTACTAAGCCAACGCGAATTTCAACTGTTTGCTAAGCCTTCTGTTGTTTTATCAATTAATTTAGCATAGCCTACTATTAAAAATCAGTGTTTTACGTATAACTCTGTTATTTTTGAAAATAAATCCATCAACCCTCATATCAAATTAAAGAGAAAAAAAATCTCTTTCGAATGGTGTCATGGCCATCTTTGACGTGTATTTAAAAAAACAAAGTTAATACAAGTATCTCTAAAACTATAAAAGTAAATAAAAATTTGAAAAGAGATTTGAAATCTTCATAAAAAAGGGCCTTGAGAAAGTGAAAATATTTTTTTTCTAACTTACTTAATAAGCGAGTTATAAACAAAAAACGAAAATGGGTAAATCTCGTTTTTCAACTGTCGGTCGCGAACCAAGCAAAATATGGAAAGTTTGACTACGCAGGGTAGTAGCACTGGAGATTCTGCACATTTTGTCTCATTTAACCAAATCTCTATCTCCCATAACAACGGAGATCCCCATGTTGAGGATAAGTCTGTGGACACACTGTATAGTTAATTGTATATAGTTAAGTGTTAATTACTGTTTAGTTATTGTTTACTTGTGTTGATTGTTAGAATTGACTTTTCGTTGTTGCGTTCATTATTATTGTGTTTTTAATTATTGTAAATAAATATTCGCCAACTCAGAAAACAGTTTTGTAACAATACGCTAGCATAAATAGTTATAATCAATTAATAATGAAATGATGCTTGACAGCAAAGGTTTATGCATATAAATTCAACATATACGTTGCAATGTTGCATTCAGTAATGTTCATTAGCTAGAATTTGCTTGAGTGTTTTTACCATCAGAGTATTCTTACTGTTATGTACTCTTAATAGGTGAAACTGTACAGTAGTCTCTCCCAAAGTTAAACGTCATAAAAAAAGTAAACGATATAAACTGAACTTTCAAATATTTCATCTAAAAAATTCACTGACCTATAATCAATTTTCTTTTGACAATATAGTGTTGAGGTAGGTAAGTATTTTATTTCAATGACAAATTTAGGTGAAATGATAATAGGTACTTTCTTATAAAATGAATAAGTTATAATCTATTGTCATTTAGTATGCTGCATCAGATGTTAAGTGATTTTAGGTTAAATCCTTCTTACAAAAAATGCACCCACTCATTTTAATTTCTGGCTACGCCCTTGTACCAGAATATGATCACATCATGATATTCGAATGGTCTCATCCCAAACTGAAATGTTTAAGACACGAACAATTACTATGTCAACTTTGGTTTATGGCGGAGGCCACTGTAGTCCTTTGCCATCCTCGTGTACTGGTAACTCTATATCCGAAGCACACAACTAAATGCATTTTATCTTTAATGGATATCCTATACACCGAAGGTAGAAAGCTATATGTAGCTTAGATACTTTATGTATAGCGAGATAACGAAACCCTGTATATTTAAGGTCGACGCAGCAATATACTTAGGTACTATCTCCACATATGCATTATAGGTTTGTTCTTTTGATAAATCTGTATCTACGATTTTGTCCGCGATTTCGCTTCTATCGAACGTAGCCCTAATAACGGTTTTGACAAGAGAAGTTTATTTATTGTAGATTATAGACGTTCGACAAGTTTAGTTTAGTTTAGTTTATTAATTCTCCAGAGACAATAAGGTCATTAGCATCTTTATTAACAAATTTCATCAATGGCCAGCACGCTATCTCACCAAGCTATCATTAGCTGTTGGTGGTTACACAATTTACAATTTAAAATTCATTTGTTTAATATTAAAGTGGAATTTTCAATGTGAATGAATGTGGGATGTTTTTATTGTGATTTTCTTCAATTATGCTGATAAACTAAATAAAATATTTGACGATACCTACTTAATATAAAATTTGAAATTTTAGAATCAAAATTTAAAAAAATGAAGAAAAATTGTTTAAATTATAGTTGTTAACGCGTGAATTAAAATTTCTAAACGAACAAACCTTCTTTTAGCGCACATGCATTAAAAAGAACTCTTTAACATCATCCAACCAGTCTCAAAGCTTACAGACACAATGCACTACGTATACTATCTATTGTGTATTAATATTAAAAGGTCAAGCGTCGCGCTTTAGTGCGCTTTCAAACTGAAGAGCTTTGATGGCACTCGGTTAATGTAACACAATTAAAGTTCAACTAGGCATAAAATTGTCTAGTGCACTAAGAAAAAAAATGTTTTTTAATTTGTAGCACTATTTTGATGAAATTAAAGGACGAAATGTCAATGATTTGAGATGAACCTGACTGATTATAATAACATGTTTGTATTAAAATTTTAAAAATGATATTAAAACTAGCTAAACAATGATATGTCATCTAAAATTTCGTTTAAATTTTACAAGCGAGCATGATTTATTCTATTTTTTTTTGATTTGTAATTTGATTTTTTTTAGAGTTCCGTACCAGAAAGAAACCCTATTGTTATGCCAACTATGTCCGTCTGTCTGTCTGCCTGTCAGTCACAGGCCTCTAACTTCTAAACGTAATGAGACTTGAAATCCACACATAATCATGGTGTCCACTTTTTTCTCAAGACCAAATTCCCTGACTTTCCCTGACCGAATCTGATTTTTTTCCCTGACTTTTTTGAAAATTTTTCCTTATTTCATATGTCTATTGTACACAAACACATAAAGGTATATTTTTAAATTTAAAAAAGGTACAATTATTATACGACACAAACTCATTGTTTATGCAACTTTCAGCATCAAAAATTACAAAAGTGTTAAAAGTCTGCTGTGTTGAAATTTTTCCCTGGACCATTTTTCAAATCCCCTGACTTTCCCTGACCCAAAAAAAATTTCCTGACATTCCCTGACTTTCCAGAATTCCCTGACCTGTGGACACCCTGATAATATGTATTACCGCGGCCCAAAGACGGAGAGAATAACAAAGGTTAAAAAGATTTATTTCAGGGCGGCGCCTATACATGCAAGCACGGGTAAAAACATTGTTTTTTGTATCTATTCTTGTGGGGTATCGTTGAAAAGGGTCTTTTGAGTAGATTATGAACGTGATTTTATTTTTATTTATTTTATAAAAATGGTAGGCTTTAGAGACCGTCAACGTTGTAATTATTAGACCTGTTTTATTACCAGGTCTAGCTTAACAACACCATTACCTATAAAGCTATAATTCACGTCAAGTATAACTCATATCCTTTAATCAACAAATATTAGAAACAGAAATAATCAAGCGCCCATACATGCAAACGAGGGGCAAAAAATTTTTTTTGGACCTATTCTTGTTGGGTATCATTGAAAAGGGCCTTTTGAGTAGATTATGAATGTGTTTTTTTTATTTATTTTATCAAAATTGTAGGTTTAGCATAACTTACATAGTAGGGAACCCTACTCTGCGTGGCTTGACACGCACTTGGCCGTTTATTTTATGTTGCATAATGGTTTGGACTGAATGCCAGCTTTAAGCGGAACTCCACAATTTTTGATAAAACGTTTCTTTATCAATAAAAGAATTATTAACTTCCCATTGGAAGTTATTGTAATGGGTCCGAAAATCGAAATCAAAATGTATATTTTTATGTTTCAAGGTCACTACACTATTTTTAGAAAGATGCTCTGTGTGTGTGTGTGTGTACGTATGTATCCATTTCTTTCTAAGACGAAATCTCGAGAATGAAAAATGATATCGACTACATTAGGGTGCCAATCGACGCGTATTAACGTAAATATGATCTGAAAGAAATTTTTTCATAATCGGTTCAACCGTTCTTTTTTCTTAACCAAATAGACTCCAAAAAAGCAGATTTTAGACAATATCTCGCGAATAAAAAATTATATCGACTTCGTAAGGGTGTCAATCGAGGCGTGTTAACGTCATTTTGATCCGACATAAATTGTATAAAAATCGGTTCAGCAGTTTTTTTTTTAATTATTGTTAAAAATATATAATAATTATGATTTAATGATTAAAATGATTACTTTTCTGTGTAATATCTAATTTAATTATTATTATTAAATATTTATCAAACTGGGAAGTTCGTCGTGTGGACCTCAAGGGTCGCACTTTAGTCCTAATAAACGACCCACCTCACGGCTTGTTATATTAGAAAATATACCGACTAAACGGAATGTAATTTTTTAGCTGGCTTTAATAATAACATATAAGCGTATACGAAAAAAACAGGGATGTATCTTTGTGTCAATGTCAACTAGGTACATTCGATTCGACAAGTTAGTTTTGGTTTGAATGCTTTTTCAGTATTCCACTCGGCAACAGTCTCCACATTAGACATTTGATTCTCTCTCGCAGCTCGCCGTTTTCGGTTCGTTAGATTTGATCTACAGAAAATAAGTAATAAGTGAGTTTCAGGGTTTTGAACTAACACCACATATAGATATACACTATACAAAAGTATATATTATACATACAATACGTAGTACCTATCCTATACATATAGTGAGAAATAAAGAAAATACGAGACTAATCCAGGTCAATATGAAAAATAATTAAAATACGAGAAATTTTTTTTCCGCAAACGTATTGTTAATCAGTTCAGAAAATCCGTATTTCCGTTTTCTTTCCAATTTTTAGGATATTTTATAACTTATATGATACCTATCCAGGTGTGCAAACTTTCACGGCCGGCATTGTTCCAAGTCTTCATGGTTTCCGGGCTTGTAGGCCGTGGCCCAGTGGTATTTCTACCTGACGTTGCGTCTACAACTGCGGTAGACATTCTCACCAGCACTCCGACATACAAAACCAATGACCAATCGTACAAGGACGGAATACGATCGAGTAGAGAACTCACCCCCACCACTACACACTGCGCAGTTGACCAATTACAGAGAGACGGTATACGACCGAGCAGAGAACACACTGGCACTAGGCATAAAAGAAGGGAGGACACCAGTCACTGACACACTGACCTGTGAGCCGCCAAGGAGGACATTTCGACCGCTGCCACATCGCCTTTGAGAATGTCTACCGCAGCTAGAAATACCACCGGACCACGGCCTACAAGCCCGGAAACCATGAAGACTTGTATGATACCTATTCATTTCCAAGATAGAGTTTGACATTTATTTATAAGTATATATTATAGCTATCGCAATATCATTATTGCGTGGAGTTCACTAGTAAAAAATTAATTTTACAAAAAAATACATTAAAATATGAACCATCAAATGAACCAACTGTTTACAAAAACGACCAATTTTCCACAGTTAATCTTTAATATTTACAGGGTGTCCAGGAAACCTTCTGTAAGAATTTAACCGGTGATAGGTCTGGCCATGTGCTATCAAAATAATAAAACTTGACCACGGTAAAAACCTCATTTTAAAATTTTAAAAACGCTTATCCTGGGTCGTAAAACTGAGTAAAATTTGAATAGTTGATCATTACTCAAAAAATGAGACCCTGTTTAATTAAAATACCTTATAGCAAAACATTTTCTATCATAAAAAATAATTTTGTTGTTTTAAATACCATTTTGTAATCTGGATGGAATAAGTAGTTTTTGAGATTATGGGCACAACATGAGGTTTCTACTGTAGTCATGTTTTGCTATTTCATAGCACACAGCCAAGGTTATCAAAGGTAAAATTCTTACGGAAAGTTTTCTGGACACCCTATATATTACAGATCAAGTTCCCGCTGACAATTTCTCAAATCTGAACACTCTATATAACGTGCACAGTCAGTAGCAGTGTCTAATTAATCTATTTAGTAAGCAGTGATTTAATTTAGAACCTTTTAGGACAGTACATAGAAATGAGAGTGTTACCGTAAGTTCAACCATTCAGCAAGCTTCTTTAATTTCCAGAGTCCGACTAAAGCTTTTTCTTAACGATCACAAGACATAGATTCTTGAAATATATTCTGAAAATGCTTCATCGATATTACTGCTTTGGGAATATAAACAAGTAATTTATTTCATACGGTATTTGGTTTCTTTTATCGTAGTGTTTGAACTATCTACAAAATAATTGAATTATAAAATGTTTCATGACTCAATTATTTGATAGATATTATTTGATAAGTAATACACCTTACATTACTTAAATCAGAATTTTTAAAAATATCGTATAAAAGTAAGTATATTATCTAGAAGTGATGAAGTTTCAAGATTTCAAAAAAAGAAAATAGTTATTTTTAAATAAATTTCTTCGTTATTAATATTATTATATCTGTTTTAATTTAAATATTGGCTGTTGGAATGTTAACTATTTTTAACCGACTTCAAAAAAACAGAGGTTATCAATTCGACATTATGCTTTTTTTAATGTTTGTTCAGCCATAACTTCTCGAGGGGTTGACCGATTTAAAAAATTTCGACGCCGTTAGATTATAAATGTTTACGGAATGGTCACATATAATTTTCATTTAAATCGGTTCTGTAGTTTCTTTTCTGCCTAGTAATGAAATGAATTTTTTACTTATGTTACTTCATATTTTCTGCATTTGTGAACCGATTTTGATTCTTCTTTTTCTAATGAATAGGACATACCTTGAGGATGGTCTCGCATAAATTTTACTTAAATCGGTTTGGTAGTTTTTTTTAAATTTTAGTAATCAAATATTAAGAAACAAATCGGTAAATAACGTACAAACTACGTAGAGCAAAGTAACTAAAAAGTTAAAAATAAAAAAAATTTATAAAACAAATAGAACCTACTTCAAAAAAAGCCGCTAAAAAGAGGAAAATAATAACATTTTGAGGTCAGCGCGAATTTAATAAAATTGAAATAGATACCTAGGTATATAAAAATTTTTGTAATAAAATTGGCGCCGAACTCAAAATTTTATTATTTTCCTCTTTTTAGTGGATTTTTTTGGAGGAAGTTCTATTTTTTATAATTTTTTTTTATTTTGTATATCTTTAAAGAGAATATTTAAAATATATATTTTTAAAAGCACTAATTCAAATTTAAATACCTAAAGTTATCTTTAAATATTTTATCAACAAATAACAACCGATTTATTCACAAGTTTGAAAACCACTGATCTAAAAAAGCCTTTTATAAATTAATACGACGTTGGAAAGGACAAAAGGAGTTGTATCTATATTTCAACTTAATGTATATTTTCACAAGCATTCTTACTTAATGTTAAAAATTCATAAGAGAAAAATTTAAATTAATAAAGGCTTTTAAAAAATTAATTTACTTCAATACATAGCGCTTGGATTGCTTCCATGTCTCTCTGATGCTTCCGACTTTACACCCGCCATACGAAAAGTAAGCAGCTCTTATAGCGCAATTCTGTATTGGCAATGTAAGTATTCACAGTGCTGTTAATAATTTTTTGTCACTTTCTAACAAATTTACCATTACATAAGTTAAAGTGAGACAAAAATTTTAGAGCGCTGTAAATTCTAACATTGATCATACAAAATAGCACCGCTGTTGTCAGGAACTAGAAATACGTACTAACACGTAAAAATGTTATTTTTTTAAAATCTGAAATCGCTCAATTTTAAAAGCTTCGTATAAAGGTTAGACTTCGACTTTGATAAGAGAGAAATATGTGTAACAAAAAAAAAAATTTAAAAATTCAAGAAAAGCTTTTATTTAAAAAAATGTACTAAAAAGTTAAAAATAATTTTCTTACATCTGGAAATTAAAAGCTTTGGGGCGGTCAATTGAGCAAAGTTACTATATGTAATAGTGTTATAAAACCGCCCCAAAGCTTTTAGTTTCCAGATGTATGAAAATTATTTTTAACTTTTAAGCACATTTTTTTAAATAAAAGCTTTTCTTATAATTTTCGTTCCTTTTTATTTTTTACATGGATAATTAAAACTATGAATCATTTCAGTCAAAATAAAGTAAAATGGATGTTTAATTTTGAGTGAGCAGAATTCAAATTTATTCAAACTATTTAGGTACGTAAAATAATAACATTTCACTAAAATTCAATCAAAGTTACAATCAATAATTAATATATTATTATTATTATTTATGTCAAATGAGTTACTAATGTAGTTGTGTTTTTGATTAAAATATCATTATAATTAATATGATTATTTATAATAATTACACGGAATATATTATACATAAAACGAAATTTGATATAAAATTGAATAAAATATTTGTTTCATATGTTTGATATTTTCATAAGGAATGCAATTCTTCACAAAAGGCATAGAAATTTTCACATATAAAAGCCAACCAATCTCAAATAATGCTGATCTACATTTGAATAATCCTTTATTATTCAAATCTAAAGAGAATGTGAAAGCATCATTGATTTGTTATGTTGGCAACAATCACTAATAATACCAACCTAACCCAATTCTGCGATATCTGATTTTATCCCGCAGCCCGTCTTCTCAACAATGTATATGTCTTCAGGTCTTAAAATTTTATTCGCCTTTATTTGGCGATATTGGTAAAAGAAATCGAAAATAAATATTTTCAAGAAATTTATAAGAAGAAAGACGCTGTAAAAATACCAAGGCAATTTTTTAAATCACTTTAAAGGGTAGAGGTCAATTTTTAACTTTCCAGTCCATTGGGAAGTTATTTTAATAAATTCGAAAATCGAAATCAAAATTTTTAACAAATTTTTATGTTTCAAGGTCATTACACTATTTGAAAAGATGTCTCTCTCTCCCTCTCTCTCTGTGTGTGTGTGTGTAAGTGGGTGTGGGGGGGTGAGTGTGTGTGTGACTTTGACTTTGTTGAAATTTTATCAAAATCGATCAAGCCGTTTTTTTTTTTTGTTTAAACAAAACGACTGCCAAAAAGAAGATTTTATACGAAATCTTGCCTAAAAAAATGTTATCAGCTTCATTGAGGTGTCTTTCAAAGCATGTTAACGTCACTATGATCCGACATAAATTTTAGAAAAATCGGTCTAACCGTTTTTTTTTTATTGTTAAAAATAAATAATAATTACGTTTTTATGATTAAAATGTGTAATTTGTAATTTAATTATTAATATTCAATATTAATATTCAATATATTTAATTATTAATATTCAATGTCAAGCTGGGAAGTCCGTCGTGTGGACCTCAAGGGTCGCATTTGTAGAGTTCCAATTAAAAGTAACTTTTTTATTTTTGAGTTAATAAAGATGAAAACTCCCTGGGTTCATAATATAATGTTACATGTTAATACCCATAGTTCAAAATATATTTGATTGTAAAAATTAAAGTACAAGCGGCATATCTATGTATAAAATAAGAAAAACGGTCAAATTAATAAATAATCAATGGCCACACATAATACACAAATAGTTGATTCAAAAAAATGGCGTATATCTACAAAATATAATAAAGGGAAATTAAAGTATTCGATGAGTAATTTTTATAGGGCCAACAAAAATAAAACATTCTTAAACTTTGAGGATATTATTTTTATAAAAATTTTCCAGAACATTTTTAGCACGGAGTGTGTATTTTTAACAAATAGAATAGAAAACAGAGGGTGAAAGTGAGCACAACATACATAATATGTACAGACAGCAAAACGCACAGAGGGTGACCAAAATTTTAGCCAAAAAATGTTTCCAAAAATGTCAAGCATGAATGTACATTAAGCATTCAGAGTTCCGTACATAATTTTCAAACATTTCAAGCATGAAATAAATACAAATATTTGATCCGCCAGAAAACACATTTTAGAACAAAAGAAGTCGTTTGTTCACGACACACTAGAAGACGCTAATGACCTTTGTTGTCGAGCGTCTATAATCAACGACACACTAGGCTCTAGAGGGAATCGTTCATATTGAACAACACTTTACTACCACTATTTTGATTTTGATGACTCAGTTCGCGTTTATAAAAAACTAATGAAAATCTTATGTTCAGTATAGTTTTCGTATAATCCTTGCCAGCCTCTTTATGAACATGGTTTTTCAAAAATGCGGAATTTTTATAAAATTTATGTCGGATCAAAATGACGTTAACACGCCTCGATTGACACCCTTACGAAGTCGATATAATTTTTTATTCGCGTGATATTGTTAAACTCTACTTTTTTGGAGTCTATTTGGTTAAGAAAAAAAAACGGCTGAACCGATTTTGAAAAAATTTCTTTCAGATCATATTTACGTTAATACGCGTCGATTGGCACCCTAACGTAGTCGATATCATTTTTCATTCTCGGGATTTCGTCTTAGAAAGAAATGGACACATACGTACACACATACACACACACAGACGTCTTTCTAAAAATATGTAGTGACCTTGAAACATAAAAATTTGTTGTACATTTTGACTTCGATTTTCGGACCCATTACAATAACTTCCAAGGGGAAGTTAACAAGCACGCAATACTTCAGGTTTAAAATGTAAGCGTGTTTAAAAAAAATATTTTGGGAGCTATTATTAGTGGAAGATTGATCAAAGATGTTAAATTATTATGGATACGTTTTGGTAAATTTAATTATTACAGTAGAGTTTGGTCATCCCTATGAAGTTAGTGATGCAATGCGCATGCCTGTGATCTGTGCACCGACCTCTAATTGCGTGTTCCTTGTCATTAGGCACTCAACGCGCGCACCGCTCCTCATTAATTGTAACCCCGATTTACTAATTGTCGCAAGAGAAATTGTATTACGCCGTACGAACTGAAAGGGCACACTGCGTACAGGATGTCTTTAAAAGTCTTAAAATACTGAGAATGCTTAACAGATACTGGAAATATATGACAGGTACCGTTAGTGTTATGGTCTTACTGTGGTCTTAATAATTACCTTCATTTATTTTGCTTTCATGTGTAAATAGCGCCTACACTCCTAAATTATTTTTTATAACTCCTGCTTCTAAAGTTCAATATTCGAGCACTGTGAGGCGGGCGTCAAGAGGCGTATTTTAGTCACCGTGCGTGAAAGTCCAAAGCGTGCGTAAAAGTACCGTCACAGTGCGTAAAAGTCTAAAGCGTGCGTAAAAGTACAATCTCTACATCTTATAAATTCGAAATATCCGCACTTTGTACAATACAAGCACTTACTGGCTATCGATCGATGTGTTCCTATATATAGTATCGCGCGTACAAAGTCCACATCATGAGAGAGTCATGTTTTTAATGATTTATACAGAAGTTAATAACTTTAATAAAAATAAACTAAATCGTAACTTAGTTTGTAATTGTAAAGTTCTAAGGACTAGAAGAGCGAATTTTCCGCTTTCATAATTTTTTTTTCTCTCTACTAAACTTTAGAAGCAGTCGTTATAAAAAATTATGTTCGATAGGTCCGCTTAAAGTGAGATATCTAGTAGGCTTAAATTGAGACACTCGCTAAAGGGACTGACGCATACACAACGAGATCTCGTGCGCTTACCCCCACTCGCCTAACGGCTCGTGGGGGTATACAGCGCACTCGATCTGGTTGTGTATGCGTCAGTCCCTTATCTCGTGCTTTAATTTAAGCCTACTAGAATACCTCACTTTACGCACACGTATCGAAAATAACTATTTTATTACTTTTCATATTTTTATTTTGTCGAAGTTATTTTACAAACTTGAGTAAAAAATTGGCAGTCAAAAATGTGAATTTTTTTCGGTAAGGTTGCAATAAAAATAAATAAATACTAATATTTAAAAATTAAAATTAATTTAATTCCCCTATAATAATAGGGTAGTTGACTAAAATTTTTTTTGTGTTATATTAATAGAGCAGTAAATTATAAACAAAATGACACCTAAATCACTTCATTCTGATTTCAAATAAGCTCAAAAATTATTTTTGAAATATTTATGTTAGCCCCGCCCACTAAAAATCGTTCTTGCTCTAGGCAAATATGACATCATAATTTCATGAAAGTTCGTTTATATTATTTAAAGACCCAGAAACAGAGTGCTAAAAAATACCGTTTTGTACCTATGTAAACATGATGTAAGCAATCATGTTATTGCAGTAATTGAAAGTATTTTTCAGGTTCACATGATTTTTTCTCACTTTTTTTAAATCCTCAACAGATAACGTATTCTAAAACATCCTGTAGATGTACATGCCTATATAGATACTGTGAGACCAAACAAGGCACAGCGTCTGCAAATCACGTTTTTTTGTTATTGTTTACTATTGCTTTTCCCAAAAAAGTTTCTCTTGTGTTATTTGATTTTATTGTTTTGGAAACTTTTTCCAGCTTTATGTTTATCCCAAAAATATAGGCACTCAGTAGCTGTTGCAAATTGATTTAGCATCCAGGCAGATTCCAACACTTCCAATGGAGGGTTCCAGTATGTTTGATCGTCGATTTGATCCTATAATATTATATAGTATTTGAGATAGCTGCTGTGCAGATTTTCGAGGAGCTTTTAAGTCAGATAAAAAAAATAATCATACGGTAAAATCCATTTTTAACAATATTTTTAACTTCCCATTGGAAGTTATTGTAATGGGTCCGAAAATCGAAATCAAAAAGGAAAAAAAATTTTTATGTTTCAAGGTCACTACACTATTTTTACACTACTTTTAGAAAGATGTCTGTGTGTGTGTATGTGTGTGTGTGTACGTATGTACGTACGTACGTACGTACGTACGTATGTATGTGTCCATTTCTTTCTAAGACGAAATCTCGAGAATGAAAAATGATATCGAGTACGTTAGGGTGCCAATCGACGCGTATTAACGTAAATATGATCCGAAAGAAATTTTTTCAAAATCGGTTCAGCCGTTCTTTTTTCTTAACCAAATAACCTCCAAAAAAGTAGATTTTACACAATATCTCGCGAATAAAAAATTATATCGACTTCGTAAGGGTGTCAATCGAGGCGTGTTAACGTCATTTTGATCCGACATAAATTTTATAAAAATCGGTTCAGCCGTTTTTTTTTTTTTTTTAATTATTGTTAAAAATAAATAATAATTATGTTTTAATGATTAAAATGATTACTTTTCTGTGTAATATCTAATTTAATTATTATTATTAAATATTTATCAAACTGGGAAGTTCGTCGTGTGGACCTCAAGGGTCGCACTTTAGTCCTAATAAACGACCCACCTCACGGCTTGTTAAAAAAATATTTCATGCGAAAAAATTCAAAATTGTAACATGTTCAAATACTAAAAATCTTTAAATCTTCGAACAATCAGCTTTTTAAAAAATATCTTTTTTAAGTAAATTCCGTAATTTTTATAAATGCGATTTAAAACCAATTATCACTAGCTTTTCATTTTACCCCTTATTTCTACAACACCTTTCTTGAAATGTTTGACAGAAATAACTGCTTGGTTGATATACGATTTTATCATTCACTTGCTATATCTACCTACTTGCCTGTAATCATCAACTGTCAATTTATTATTATCCTTTGTCTATTTATACGTGCTAATGGTTCAGTCAAAGCTTTTTTTTTTATAACAAAAAAAAACAACTGTCATTTAAAACTACTGGCCAAGTTTAATATTATATTATGTAAAAAAAATATATACCAACAATGTTAATTATTTTCGATGGCGTACCTACAGATTTTTTTAATTTGTAAAAAACGGGTTTGAAATGCGAGTAGAAATGGACAATGGACATAATATTTTAAAACAACTTTGATGTTATTTTAAATATGCTTTGTGATTTAGTTTGTTTTATATTTCATTTCTGGTTATACTAATACAACGTTATTCAAATTAATTGAAAAAAAAATCAAGTTAGGTTTTTTTATTTATATTGATGTAGGAATTCAAAACTCGGACATTTTTTAAAGAAGTGAAAACAAATATGGATTCGACGAGATGAAATTATTTATTTAAAAAAACTTTTTAACAAAAAAAAAAACCTCCTTCAAAAAACCACTAAAAAGAGGAAAATAATGAAATTTTGAGGTTTGGGCCAATTTAATAAAATATGAAGTCGGTTAAAAAGTATAGTATAGTGATTAATATCTTCTTTTTAACCAACTTCATATTTTATTAAATTGGCATAAACCTCAAAATTTCATTATTTTCCTCTTTTTAGTGGTTTTTTGAAGGAGGTTTTTTTTTTGTTACAAAGTTTTTTATTTTTTACTTTCAGTGTCAAAAAGTGACATTTACCTTAAAAGAATCACACGCCGTTACTCACTTTTATTAAACCGTCAAACCGACTTTCTTACGCTGTCTGATATGTCAAAAAGTGACATTTACCTTAAAGAATCACCCGCCGTTACTCACTTTTATTAAAATCAGCCGAACTACTGAACCGATTTTGATGACATTTCTATGGGACCAATCTGAAAGTATATCCTTTCAAAAAAAAAAAAAATTTTCAAAATCGGTTCATAAATGACTGAGTTATGAGGTAACACTAACAAACATAAAAAAAATACAACCGAATTGAGAACCACCTCCTTTTTTTGAAGTCGGTTAAAAAGGAGAGAGAGCGTACGAAAGCGAGAGAGATTAGATTATATACGTTCGACAGCTAATGTCATCAGCGAATATTGTTTCAACGGAAGGAAAAACATATAGACATATGGATTTTATGATAAAAATTACCGTAATGGGCTCCGTCCCGCATTTTAATAACATTATCAGAAAGCTAGAAAAAGTTATATATGCTCGCCAAACTTTTATATTATGAGAAAAGGTAATTTAAATTCGTTAATAATAACAGAGTGTAAAATTAAAATTATTATGACCGAATTTTATTTTATTTTACAAAAAAATAAAATTACATGCGACATGTTTCGGCAACTTGAGTTGCCATCATCAGGCGTTACAAGAAATTTACATAAGAAATGGGTGTCTGTAATATAAATTAATTAATTATCAATAAATTGTTGTAAAATTATGAATTATAACCTTAATTTTTTACCTTATATTATAGTGTAACATTGTATTAAATTTAACATTTAACTTTAACAGAGTACTTAAAATGTTCGTTAAACGTAATCTGGCGAACAAATGAACGTCTACTTCGCACGTCTTTCATTGGTTCATGTTTTACTGTGATAACGTCGTAACATCGCTATTGTTCCAAGTCTTCATGGTTTCCGGGGTTGTAGGCCGTGGTCCGGTGGTATTTCTACCTGACGTTTCGTCTACAACTGCGGTAGACATTCTCAAAGGCGATGTGGCAGCGGTTGAAGTGTCCTCCTTGGCGGCTCACAGGTCAGTGTGTCAGTGACTGGTGTCCTTCCTTTTTTATGCCTAGTACCAGTGTGTTCTCTGTTCGGTCGTATTCCGTCTCTGTGTAATTGGTCAACTGCGCAGTGTGTAGTGGTGGGAGTGAGTTCTCTACTCGGTCGTATTCCGTCCTTGTACGATTGGTCATTGGTTTTGTATGTCGGAGTGCTGGTGTCCAAGTTTTACTGAGATTAAGGCCTTCATCTTCTCGGTTGAAATTCTGTGTGTGCTTTTGTATTTCTATGGTCTCTCTGTATATTCGCGGGTAATAACTCAACGTTCTGTCTATGGCTCGGGTTTCTTCGAAGAGGATCTTATGATTGTCCAGAGTCAAAGTGTGTTCGGTTATGGCAGATTTTTCTGTTTATCCTACAAGCCCGGAAACCATGAAGACTTGGAACAATGCCGGCCGTGAAAGCTTGCACACCTGGATCGCTATTGTTGTTGGACTGCTTGATTCAGATTCCGTCACAACAGATGTCAAAAATTACTGATTGAAATTTTTCAGTCTAATTTTTGTGTCTTAACTATATCTTAGTCAAATAAGAATGGTTGGGCTAAGTCAGATTTCAGAAACGTAAATTTTAATTTAGCACGACGGACCCATAAAATTGATCTAATAGACTTCTGATTAACCTTTATTCTGAACTTTATAAAAAAATTCAATCGAGAAAAGCAAATTTATTCGTCACCATATAGCGCTTAGTTTTTATTCCATAATACGCACAAATATAAAGATTCATTCAAATTAAGTCAAGTTGGATATATGAATTGGTTTCATGAATACAAATTCTTATTTCTCCCACACCGAAAAAAAGCATAAAATATCTTACATCTCAAACGTAATAAAAATGTTTTAAGCAAATTGCATTATCATATCGTATTAGACATCCACAAAAAAAAATTAATAAAAAAAACATTAAAACACGTTTTGTGACACAACTGCTGGTTTTCATAAAACGTCAAAAAACCTGACTCTATAATATATTAATTATACGGTCGTAGTTTTATGCAATATGGAATTATAACAATAATTGTTTTACTCTAAGAGAAAAAATGCATAAAACTACCTTCCCCATTCTTGAAAAAGTTGTCTCACAGCATGCTCAATATAATACGCCGTAAGTATATACTTAAATACTATGCAAATGAACTAATAATATATCTTCGAAACGGTAACTTAAATTCGTTCTTCATTATATTGTTATATTAACTTCATTTGTATGTTGTATGTTAAAAATATTCTGATAGTTTGGATATAAAAATAGAAATAAAAACCAGGTGGTGGAAGTCACGGTTTTGATGGTGGAAAAACGTGTCTCGAGTCGTTTAAATTTTAAATAAATATAATAATATATAATGACAAAAAATTTAAAAATAAACATACTTATATATTTAAAAAGTAATAAAAAAACACGCTTATATATCAACGCACCAAAAAGTAGAAAACAAATTTCTTTCTCTTCTATAACTTTTAAAAGCGTGGGATACTCACAGCACCTATTTCATTCGTCGAGTGTCCCACGCTTTTAAACGTTATAAAAGAGAAAGAAGTTTAATATCTACTTTTTGTTGCGTTGATGTAAGCGTGTTTTTTATTTTCAAAAAAGATATATTTTATAAAGTATTGTAGCAAACCCCAAGATGTTACGCCGCTGACTACAATAGAAGCGTCGAGAATAGTTCACAGTGGTGAGGCGTGGAATGGTATCGAAGATACGCGTACCTGCTAGACGTCTGGAAAGTACTAGAACGCGCTGTGTTTAAGCCACGTAGCTCTATATAAGCAGGCAGCCGACGGGAATTGGGCAGTCAGTCGTGAATCGGTGTCGAGTTGAATTGCGAACATAAAATACAGTATATAAATTGTTCAGTGTTATTAAAGTGCTTCACTTTGTTTAAGAATTACTGTTCGTGTTGATTGTAAGAATCGACATATAGTTGTTGCATTTTATTGTTATTTATTTTTTTTGTTAACATTTAATACTTGGAAATAAATATTTATTCCGCCAACACGGAAAACAGTTTTGTTACAGTTGTCATGGAACAGTTCCTGACAACAGATAATATTCTTTATCTAAGGTTGCCAATGCTAATTTATATTCATACTCTATGGTTGCGCGCTCGTTTTAATTTCGGTGCGACGTAATTCATTATCATTGCCAAGTGCCTCTTGTGATCGGCTTGATGTCGATTCTTTCTAGTTTGCTTGAACCGCGGCTCGCAGCCAGTATCGCCGAGACGGAATCACATATCTCGGGACGAGCTGGGGTTTTATGGATAATTATCGCCCATCGGAGTCCCCCAGAGCTTTAATTATCTTCAATTAATCAAAAACAGCTAAGTAGATATTTGTAAATAATTTAGAACTAATATAAGTGATGAATGAATGTTGCGTGAAAATTATGAGCATGAGTTTATAACATGGCCGTCTGCCATTTTAGAATAAAAATTTCATAAAGGTAAAATAAATGATTAATGCTGTCAGCAGCGTCATTTACGATATTACGTTTAATTACAGATAAAATTTAATATATAAAATTTAATATTTTAATATAACCTGTTGATCAGTGTTGTATTTTAAAAATACACCGACCACGTGTATGATAATAATTGTGGAATAAAATCTGGATATATTTTGCCAATCATATACAATCAATTCATGGCATAGTTGTATTTTAACAGAATTGAATTTAATATAAAATTAATCAAAGATATTTTGATTCGCACACGCGATTTGATAATCAAAATAATATGGCCTTAACAAACCAATGTATAGTAGAATGAAGTATCACCAATTTGGTATATCATCAATCTTTACAAATTGGTGGAATTTGTTAATGAATTAATTGAGATAAGATTATACTGTTCTTTTGATCGATAATTTTAACCTATAAGAATCATCTGTCTATTTTCTTATGTCACAGATGGGTTATTCTCACCTGTGTTTAACTAAGGTAATTTTTCATTATTATCAACTAATTTTGGTTTCTATTGTGATCTAGTGTGTTTATAAAGAGATTGCACTATTTTTTGATTAATTTTTCATGTAACTTTGGTTGCCTACCGCTTATTATAATTTCGGTAGACATCATATTAATTCTTTTTTCACTTAAATTTTATACATTTTCTGTATGGACAATTTTCTTATTGACAGCGACCACAGACGGTAGTTCCTGCGAATTATTTCCTTACCTATGTTAACACTTAATGGTCATAGAAAATAGCATATTAACAATTAACAAGATAACTGATTTACTCAAATAAATGAATTTGAGTTTCTTTCGGTTCCTTATTAACAATTAACAATCTTATAATCCTGTAGTGGTTTTTTGACTATCAGACGTGACTACACCTTTTCTTTGACGGTTGTTTCACTTCACTTCGTTAACCATATTTATACCATATCACGGACTACTATCACTTTAACAGACAGCTTGACAGATTTATACTATCGATTTTTAACGTATTACTCTTTATTAACTACTTTGTCAGTAACTTCTTATTATTTGCCTTCCTCTTTATACACTAGGTTACATATTAACTCTAATTGTGCATCTTCATAATTGATAAAAATTGTTCAGTACCAATCTAAGATTTGATACAGATAGAGATTTGTAAATTATAATGCTCTTCAGCGGTTTTCAACTTTTTAATGTGTTGAGTTAAGCAGTATGTCTGCTTAACTGATTTAAATTGTTATTGCAGTAACGTTTGTGATTTGTAAAATTCTTGTTAAATTTATAGCAAGTTAATATATTATGATTGTTAAAGATACATAAAATTGTTTTTTTTCATGTATGAATGAATTAATTGATGAGAACCTTTGGATCTGAATAAGTTTAGTGAAGATTGTTCGAATCAATCTAAGACATTTTTGTTCAACTAAGCATCTCTCACTGTTAATATTAGAACAGTGGACTTCGTTAAAATAAGTATAACCTTTTGTAGAAAACATATTTCACTTTGTCTCGATAACAAGGACCCTCAATTGAAGTTCCACCCCTTTCTTTCAACACTTTGGACGAGTAAACATCCAAAGATAAATTAATGTGGGGAACCCAACCCTACCTTTATGCTGATAAAACTCGAACATCCAAATTCAGTTATAATTTGTAATTGTCGACAGCATAAAAATTATTCCACCACACAGTATGTTATCTTCCTTCGCAATAATTGCAATCAAAAAAGTTTATCCAGGTCTGCTTTAAATGTACTATCAACCATTCATTTGTTTTATGATTATGTGAAGGCGGTGCTGTCACATTCTAGGCCTTTTATGAAAATGTAAACCTCAACAAGAGTGTAATTAGAATATGCCTTATTATTTTCAGGGTATGGTTTTAAATTACGTTCTGGCAGAACATTTGTTAAGAATGTAATTTGGAAACGGAAGTATTGGCTTGTATACAAGTGTAATAAAATACGTTAAATGAGCCTCGTAAAACAACAGCAAACAAAACAACGAAACGAAAAAAGAAGAAATATTCCAAACATGTTATTTATGCTTCGAATACGCCTAGTCGCGTCGTTATAAAGGAGTATCGCTTGTGCAACACCAAATAGTAAAAGTAACTAGTTTTATAGGTTGTTTTCACGAAGTGACGTTGGTGGCAATGCATATCGATTCAACAAAACTTATGGCAAGTTTTTTTTTATATTGTGGTAGTTTTGTGGAGAGAAAAACACTTTAAAGTTTAAATGATGACGACTTATTGTTTTCTTTTACTGAAAATAACTGAGCGCACAAAAAAATAAACAACTTTTTTGGAGTTTCTGTGAACTACGAGAATAATAAAATAATTAGTCGGAATAAAAAAAATAAAATTTAAGTCATGCTATACAGATATTACAATAATATTGTAATTATAAATAAAATGTGTTGTGATGTTTACCAAAAATGTATTAATTTTAATATATTTCAACACAGATTTTGTTAACCATATAGATATGAATATATGAAAAATATTTTTTTGTTTCCCTGAACTGTTTTAATTAACTTAGAAAAAACTTAGGAAATTAGGTGGCATAGAGAAGTAGAACTGTTCATTTGTTACATTAATTCCATAATCGCAAAGCGTTACAATAGAAGCTGCATTTTTCTGGTAAAATAAGTACCTACCTACGAGTATTTCAAGCTCATTTTTTAAATTGTTTCAAATCTGCATTGCAACAATTACTATTGTAGTTTATTGAACATTCTAATGGTGAAAATATTTACATTTTATTCAAATAAAGTAGATCTATGGCAGGGGATTGAAACCTTGCCAGGTCTTATGTTAAATGATGTTTAAACCTGCATCCATGCAATGAATTCCAATCGTGCATATTTTACAATACATGTTTAGCTGAAAATAACGTCTTGGTCGTTAATACCAATTTATTTTTGTTTATCAAAATCAAGCTGGTAGTCCCTAGTAGGTACCTAACACCGCATTATAATTAGCAAGCTAGAATAGAAGTAAATATTTATTCTATGTTAAAAAAAGACTTTTTAACAAAAAAAAACTTCTTCAAAAAGGCACTAAAAAGAGTAAAATAATGAAATTTTGAGGTCTGTGCCAATTAAAATATGAAGTTGGTTAAAAAGAAGATAATTAATCACTATACTATACTTTTTAACCGACTTCATATTTTAATTGGCACAGACCTCAAAATTTCATTATTTTCCTCTTTTTAGTGCCTTTTTGAAGGAGGTTTTTTTTTTGTTAAAAAGTTTTTTATTTTTTACTTTTTAGTGTTAAAAAGAAACATTTACCTTAAAGAATCACACGCCGTTACTTACTTTTATTAAAATCAGCCGAACTACTGAACCGATTTTGATGAAATTTCTATGGGACCAATCTGAAAGTATACCCTTTCAAATAAAAAAAAAATTTCCAACTCGGTTTATAAATAACGGAGTTCTGAGGTAAAAATTTCAAAATCGGTTCATAAATGACGAAGTTATCCGCGAACACACATAAAACATAAAAAATGTATACGGTCGAATTGAGAAACCTCCTTTTTTGAAGTCGGTTAAAAATCTATAGTATAGTATCTACCTATTAAATTTATTAGGTTCAAGACACTATAGGTCACCAACGATGAAAAAATATCATTTTTTCTGCAGTCGACGTCATAAAAAATTAATGAAATTTAATTTTATCATCTAATATTCGTCTTTTTCTTTTACCTAAAGAAGGGAAAATTACCTTTGGGTGGCAAATTGATCATAGATAGTTGTGAGTGAATATACATAATAAATTCATGAGTCTAGTTAGATTGGTGGCGTGGATAGCGGAGTCCTTTGTCTTTTTGTATTATTCAGCAGCAAGTAACACATTCACTGTTTGAGAGGTTTTAATATAATCTGCATAAGCCCGAGTTAGCGGTACTAGAATAAGTAGATATCTAGTATACATAGTCTACCTGACAGGGGTTGACAACATTTTCAGGCTTACGGGCCACATTAAACTTTTAATAAAATGGTCGCAACTGTTTAAGAGACGACTGAGGGCTTGAGAAAAGCCGAGCGTATAGCAGTGCCGATATTTAAACGACGTTTAAATGGCTCCTCCATTACAAGCTCCCAAGTTCTAATCCAAGAACTGGTGAATAATTGAATTTTAATTTTATTATTAAAAAATAATAAATTGAAAATATGAATCGGTACCGGGCCCAAATACCTCTGGCTGTTGGTGGTCTCAAAAAAGAGACGACAAGGAATGTAAAAAACTTTTTAATTTTTATTAAAATACGAGATACGAAACAAAAATATTTGATAAAACAGATAAAAAAAATTATTCACAAAACGAAAATAATAGAGCACATCCGCCAGACGTAGTGTAGCGGCATGTGTAAAAAAAATGTTTATATCTCGTTTAGTGTGACTTTTTTAAATACACTTAAAATCGGGTCAGCAAATTCGAATTGAAATGCTCATCAGTCAATTGAGAAGAAAATGTATTCTTTATAAAACTCACGGCGGAAAACTCTTTATTTAAATATGTTTTCATGCGTGTCTATTTTTTCTTTGCGAAACTAATAAATTAACTGCCCAAATTTTTACTTCCCACCTCTACTATGGTAGGGAAGTAATGGATTTAGTCCGAAAAAAATATTTCGAGATTTTAACAGATCTTCACGTTTTGAGACCCTAGCAATCGTTTAAGATCATTTGCTGACTGATGTGTGTGTGTGTATGTATGTGGTCAATTTTGAGTCAAATCGGTTCAGTGGATGATCCTAAGATATTAAAGAAAACGTTCTCAATGTCACGTATTAACATAGGCAAAAAAAATATAAATGAATTCTAGATGTTATAATATGAAGAAAATGTAAATAATTTTTTTCTCTAAAATGTACAGTTTTCGAGAAAAAAAATATTTTACTAAAAAAAATAAAAATTGTACTTAAATCAAGTTAACCATGATTTTTGCTATTTTAAGCTAGCCATCAGTAGATCACTGAACAAAAAAGAGGGCCATGCTTTTTTTCAAACAATAAAAAAAGAGTGTTTATTTTTTGCAAATATTTACTAGGTAGGAAGTATAGGACTGGTCATCAGTCGAATTTTTTGGTAAGCATCGATAAAGTTGTTTTCCAACTAGAATACAACCTTGGATATTCCATTATTCCAAAAAATTGAACATTCAGATGAACGGACTTCGAATGTAATGGTAAAATGTTTATAGGTCGCAAAATGCACGTATGGGCCGCATGTGATTTGCGGGCCACCGGTTACCGATCCCTGATCTACCATCCATAATGCACCATGTATAGTCGGTTTAATGTTCATAAACTGGCCTATGTCAAACTTGCAACAAATCAGCTTATCATAATATTATGCAGGATTATAACTGCTTTCTTACTCAAGCTTCATTTGCATTTTGCAGAGTGGAGAAGGCCTGATATTTGTTACGGCATGCTGGATGAATTAAAGAGAATTTAGAGAGCAGATTTCTATATTTTATTAAAGAATGAATGAATGAATTGTGGATTATAGACGCTCAACAACAGAGGTCATTAGCGTCTAAAAAAAAGTATATTTTATTAAATTCATACATTATTTTATCTAGTTTGCACTGAATTTTTACTCGGCACTTGGCAGAACATGATTAATAACAAATATTTAGATCACTTGAAAATTCTACAGAAATTGTTTCTTCTCGACGATCGTTTCGGACCAAAGTCCATCTTCAAGGTGTAGACATGTCTACTCCTTGAAGATGGACTTTGGTCCGAAACGATCGTCGAGAAGAAACAATTTCTGTAGAATTTTCAAGTGATCTAAATATTTGTCATTATTTTATCAATTATTTGATTTCAGAAAGTATGGTACGTTTATTACAAACACAGACATCACTGATCTAACATTGCAAAGCCACTAAAAAGTAAAAAAAAAACCTCCTTCAAAAAACCCACTAAAAAGGGAAAAACATTTTTGAGGTCAGCGCCAATTTAATTAAAGTAGATAGGTACTAATATACAAAAATCAGGCATTTCTATACGGAACTAGAAGTGTCATCTTCGGTTCAGTTATACGCGGTAGACATATCTCATTAAAGCCAGGCTTAGCAGTCAAACATTACGATATTACTGTAAAAAATGCAAAAAAAATGTCATATCATTATCAACATACGAAATTGATTGTATTCTTGGAAGACATGTTTCATTAAAGTCGAACATGGGAAAGTATAGCTTCCGAATATCAGTAACTGTCAAGAATGCAAAAACATATTATTTCCAACACAATATGTTTATGAAACGGGATTGGCAAACATGTTTAATCAATAATAAATATGAGTTTGATACAGCTGTATTTATACAATTAAGGTTTTTTTTATCATCTAGTGTATTAGACCTCGAGGACCCTGTTCTAACGTGGGGGAAGCCGAAAAACCAAGAAATTTTACCACCTTTTTTGCTTTTTTCGAAATCTCTCAGAAACGGTCAACTTAAGCAATTTTTTCATTATGTAATTGTAATGTTTTAAAGAGGATTACATTTCCTACAATTTTCATTCCAACAACTTTTCTGTGGTACTAATGGTAAGCGCGCTGCAGCTTCTTGAAAATCACCCGCTCCGCTTTTTGTAGCCTTGGTAGTCAATGGTTAAAATGTAATGTTCTTTTCAATAGTTTTATTTATTTTCTTCTTCATCGAACTTTAAATTGAAAATACACACGTTACACATTGGTTACCAAGGTTACAAAAAGCGGAGCGGGTGATTTTCAAGAAGCTGCAGCGCGCTTACCATTAGTACCACAGAAAAGTTATGTGAATAAAAATTGTAGGAAATGTAATCCTCTTTAAAACATTAGATAATGAAAGAATTGCTTAAGTCGACCGTTTGAGATATTTCGAAAAAAGCAAAAAAGGTGGCAAATTTCGTGATTTTTCAGCTCCCCCCACGTTAGCACAGGGTCCTCGAGGTCAAAAACTCAGATTCTACTCCACAGAGTACCCGCAAACAACACACCAAAATATCATTAACTTCGGAATACTTTCCAGGTAACTCCCTTCATTTATTACCTGCCGCTTGGACTACTAGTTACATAGTTAAATACGTTGGCTCAGCTATACATTGACATGTCTAATTAAAGTCGGATATGGAACAGTTTAGCACCCAAACAGCAATATTGTGAAGGTAAGTTGATAACGCAAACAATCTCGTCTCATCTACAGCACACAGCTATTGTACGGAGCTGGTTTTACGCTTGGCTCAGCTATAGTAGCTCTCTAGATCTAGTTACATAGTTGAGTACGTTGACTTCACACCTGTACATAATGTGCAACTATGTTCAGGTGACACATTCTAATCCTGTCTCCGGCACGGCGCCATGCACTATCTGCATAAATGCATACTGATTAAATGGCCTCGATTAACTAAATATATCATGATAAAGGAAAATCACTTCTTTTATTATATACTGGATAAAATGGACTATGGTAATTTTTACAGAGCGGTATAATACAATAGCTTCTCGCTATAACGCGGTTCATTCAGTACTATTTCGCTATAACGCGGATCGTTTAGTACTTTGTGTCGCTTTACCGCGATTTACAATTTTATACCAGTCGTGACTTCACTCGCGGGTTTGTTTTAATCCGATAGTAGCCGGATAAAAAGTACTCTATACTTCAAGTTTGGATACTGCTTAGTGTACATAAAAATTGGATCAGCCGTTCTGCTACAAACAGACATACCGACAAACAAAAATTCCAGAAACACGGTTTCCTGTCTAATTGTCATATCAAATACCCAAAAAAACGAAAACCTGCAAGAAAAAGGAATAGCAGACAGAAGCAGAAAATTTGGTAAATTTTATACAGGATTCCAAGTCTTCATGGTTTCCGGGCTTGTAGGCCGTGGTCCGGTGGTATTTCTACCAAAGACTTGGAACAATGCCGGCTGTGAAAGCTTGCACACCTGGATTTATACAGGATGTTCAATAAATCGAAGTCACATCAAAGTTAGGTGATAGGGGAGATAAATTGAAATCTTTTGAACAGTCAACAATTATTGGATAATCATATACAGGGTGAGTTCGACCACGTGTATCAGTCGTTTTTTTCGAAAACGGTTAGTCGTAGAGAGTTGTGTCAAAAATTTGTATTATAAAAGCCCTAATAAAGAATCGAATGGTGATAATTTTTTTTCCCGGGAAGGTCGGCTTCCCTATTAGTTTGCTCCAGAATGTCCAGAACTCCGGAATTATAAATGTAACGATAGGTCGAAAGTGGTATTGTTGAAAAGATCTTTAAAAAATAAGCAAGTTTTGTAGGAACATTTTTTTTATTACTGCCACCCCTGTAAATTTCTATAAGTATAAATATAAATTATTATGTGTTCAAAACTCCGGAATTTTAGAAAGCACGATAGGTTGAAAGTGGTGCTGTTGAAAAGCTCTTTAAAAAATAGGCAAGTTTTGTAGGAAAAATTATTTAATTACTGCCACCCCTGTTAACTAACAATCGTTTGAAATTATTTAACCAAAATTTCATAATAACGATCGAAGTCGGCATTACAAATCTAGCAACCTTAGACATTGTCACAAGTGTTCAAACTGTCTTCCATTTACTCTTTAATACATACTACTTAGCTCTTCTGGTTATACTGTGAGTGTACTTCTTCAGTGTTTAAGGATCGATAGATAGGTAACTAGATTTTAAATGCGGACTTTTAAGAAGTTCGTTATTATGACATTTTAATTTAGTAATTTCAAACAAATATTACTTAACAGGGGTGGCAGTATTAAAAAAAATGTTCCTACAAAACTTGCTTATTTTTTAAAGATCTTTTCAACAATACCACTTTCGACCTATCGTTACATTTATAATTCCGGAGTTCTGGACATTCTGGAGCAAACTAATAGGGAAGCCGACCTTCCCGGAAAAAAAAACTATCACCATTCGATTCTTTATTAGGGCTTTTATAATACAAATTTTTGACACAACTCTCGACGACTAACCGTTTTCGAAAAAAACTACTGATACGGGTGGTCGAACTCACCCTGTATAATATGAATAAATGAATGCATTACGTATCAATTAGTATATAATATGTTCTTTTCTGTGTGTACGTACGTTCGTTCGTACGTTGTTGAACTTTTTTTCGGCTCGCATATCTTGAGAACAAATAATAATATCGACTTTGGACCAATTTCATTCGATAAATAATTACATAATAAACACCTGATTAGATTTGAAAAAAAAAAATTTTATAAAAAAAACTAAGGGCATCCAATGGTAAGTTAATAGTGTGGTTTTACCCACATACCAAGCATCTTTTATGTTATGGGTTGAAGATTATTATAAATGCATTTATGAATATTTATACTTTTAAGAATAGCAAATGATTAAAATTGAATATTTATAAGCCTAAGAGAGCAACAGCAAATACTTATATTGACAAAATAATTTATGAGTTCACGACTACATTAATGAATTTAAACATTATTTGATTAAAGCCAGAAATAATAATTATACGAGTAATTTACAAACATCTTTTGTCGAAACGTTGTATTAAATATTTTATTATACACTAGCGGGCCCGGTCCGGCTTCGCCCCGGGTGCTAGGAATTTCCCGGGTGCAATACACTACTCACTCGCTTCGCTCGTTCGCTTAAATATTATAAATACACTACTCACTCGCTTTGCTCATAACGCTCAATCTACAATTTCTCTCTCACTTGACTGGCATTCTTTCGTTGGTTAAACTATAAGTAGCTATGAGCGAATTATAATACAGTAATTTCCAAATACGGAAACCTCTGGGTATAAATGGAGGGGATACCTACTTGGCCGTTTTTTGTCTACTACTGCTGATTGATAGACGGAAAGTACACATATATATACAGGGTGTTTCATAATATATGCGCAGGACTTTAGGATGTGATAGCTCGTCCAAAAATATGAAAAAAAGTTTCTATTAACTTACCCTCTAAAATGCACCATTTTAAAGATACAAGGTGTTGATACAGGGTGTTTGGGGAATTTTGAAAAGACAACTTTTGTATCATTTTTTCATTTTTTTTTAATTTTGCAATTATGAAGTTAACATTTGGTTTTGTTACTTGTTCTAACGTTTAAATAAATTTTGTTTAATTAGTAAGAAAAAAATTTTATTTAAAAAAATTGACCATGTTTTTCAACATAAAAGTTGATTTCTCTCAAAAACGATCGACTTTAGAGCTTATGACCAAGAATACCTTTTTTGTGTAGAAAACATTGGCGGTTCAAATGGGCGTCTCAAAACTGTACTTTTTCCAGTAGCGTAGAAGTTGGGGAGAAAAACACCCACTACCCCTTCAAAACCTTCACCAATTATGACTTAAAAAAAAATATTTCCGCACAAAACATAGCTTATTATGAGTAGAAAATGCTTACAAAAGCTGTTTTCTGTACGATAAACAGTTCCGGAGATATTCGCAAAAAAACGAAATTTTTTTTCAATTTCAACACCCTGTATCTCTAAAATGGTGCATTTTAGAGGGTAAGTTAATAGAAATTTTTTTCATATTTTTGGACGAGCTATCACATCCTGAAGTCCTGCGCATATATTATGAAACACCCTGTATAAGCAAAATTCGATTATCTCACACATTGGCTGCTAATATAAAGTACTTGTTCAAAGTATTTCCAACTTTCCTATGAAGCTGTCTGTAAAAATAAAGCAAATATGATAGATAATACTTTATATACTCGCAGAATGGAATTTAATTTTAGAATAGTTTCTTAAGATTTTTCGATATTGGAAAAAGTATCAAACTCTAAAGTAGTTTTCTCGGTTTCATTGTTTTTACAGTATAGGTACTACTTTTTTCGCACGACTAAAATAAAACTGAAGGCACACAAAAATATTGATATTCGTGTGTTAAAAGAAAATTATTAGCTAATGCATTTTAACTTAAATATTTGCACGCTCGACATGTTATATTTTTAATTAGTGTTCTTTTTTAACAAAAACTTAGTGGTCTCATTTTTTAAAGGATTTTAGTATAGCAATGGTTTTTACAAAACAGTACATGTCTCAAAAAAGTATTGATCAAAGTTTTGAACAAATTTGATTTTTTAAATGCATAGTATTCAGATCTGTGCCATAAAACCAGAGTAGCCTAAGTCACCATTCCAAATATTCGGGAGATCTATTTGAAAATATACAGGGTGTCCCAAAAAGAATGGGACATAAAGTAACAGCTGATTCCTTACAAAAAAATATTGCGATAGACCCCAACTTGTCTATTCCGAAAGTTGATATTAAAAGAGATACAGGGTGTCAAAGTTTAATTTTTATTTTTGATTTTCTTAAATAATTTTTAAAATAATTTAGGCATTTTAATGAAATTTGGAATATGGGGATTTTTTGATTTGAGAAATTCAAATCTGACCTTGGTATGGCTCTTACTTGTAGGGGGCGCCACTTACACACCTTTTCACTCATTAAAATAGTTATAACTTTTTTGTAAGCACTCGTACTATTTTTTTGAATTAAAAAATTGATTTTTCCGTAAAAAAGGTATACTTTGTAAAAGTGGTTAGGAGTAACCTTTTTCAAGATATTTGCACTTAAAGTAATCGATGCAATGTGGTTTCTTAACTCAAGTACGGCAAGTCTAATAGATTTTCCCAACACTCCCAACTCAGTATGAAACGATCTTTAAACTAGATCTTTAATGGCGCAATATTCTGTATGGTCTGCAATGTAAGTATTTACAGCGCTGTTAAATTTTTGTCTCATTTTAACTTATGAAACATTAAATTTGTTAGAAAGTGACAAAAATTAACAGCACTGTACATTCTTACACTGACCGTACAGAATAGCACTAGGTATCTATCTATCTATCTATATAGACCAAGAATTAATTCTTTCGTGTTAGTCTATACTCATCAATTCCGCGATGTTACCTAATTAATTATCTTGAACCTGAATATTAATGATAATAATACCTCAACTGTTTTCTTTAACAATTTGCTGATGAGATGCATCTAATTAATTATAGTGAATCAGAATATTAACGATAATTGAAATGTCTATTTGATTCCATCGATTCGACTGATACATAATTAATTAATCGTGTATTTGCTGGTTAGTTCGTGAAACTGAATATTTTATTCACATAAAATGATCATTCTGTTGACAATTTTTAAAATAGAAAAATGTAAGCACGTTACCTGTATATTGGTGAAACGACGCCCTCCTTGTACCAGATGACCAGGTAAACTTTGTCTCCAGGGATGGGAGGTGAAATGTCGCACGGCAATTTGGCAACACCGCCCTGAACGGCCTGTTGTTCATTCACGATCACTGTAACCATTAATAAAATCACCACAAATTAGATTTGAAACGTCCAAATTCCAAAGAAGATACATTTTTAAAACTACACTGATCGGCAAAAAACCGGCTATTTTTTTAAAGTCCCCCTAATCGCATAATATTTTATTTCCACAACGGGAGCTTAACTATTTTTCTTCGTTTTTAATGCTTTTAGATTAGTATTTGATTTCATAAAAACTTTAATTTTAATTGTAACAGGTTAAAATAATTTTCAACTATATTATGATATTGATTAACTCGATGTAATTCGAGTTCGAGGAGGACATACACGCTATTAAAAATTACTAGAGTCTGTTAAAAACAGCCGACCTTAATTTTTTACAACTAACGTTAGGTACTTTTTTGAATTAAATTTTTTTGTGTTTATTTGTGATCTCTTCCGTATTAACAACAAATGGTCCTTGAACCTACTAATATCTAGTAAAATTATTCACTATTTCAGTACTTTTGTGAAATATGTCAGGGTGGCCGATTTTTTTGCCGATGAGTGTATTTTTACTAAAATGTTAACTTTCTTAAACACTTCATTAATTTGCTAAATTATTTAATAACGAACGTTTCAACATTAATTGTACCTTCTTGAAGTTTATAATTTACTTTAGAAAATTTAAATGTTGACTTTTAAATAATTTAGCAAATAAATATTGTTATTTTTTTTGCCCTGTATACCGTTCTCCTTAGATCTAAAGTGAACAAAATTTTCACAAATTTTTTTACAATACACATCGTGCTCTAGTAGTAGTAGTAGTAACTAGATGATAGATGTGTAAACTATATAAAAAGTCAGCGACTGTACTTTGAAAGTCTTACCAAATACCTATAATCAAATTGAAGTTAAGTACCCGATTGTTAAAACAAAATGACGATGCCACGTCCCTATTTCAATAAACATATCAAATCAAAATTTAAAATTGAAAATGTAACACCGAAAAACCGCATTGCAGCTTTTCTGTTACGCTTCAGTATTTATTTTTTTACAAAATACTAATATACACGCAAGAAAAATTAACTGTTAAAACAGTGTGGAATTAAAATATATAATTATTATCATGAAATAATATTAAATGTGTTTACAGTGTACACAATTAAATAATTCAATATAACCGTTAATAATGAAACCTAAAATAATAAATTATTGAAAATATTCAAAGAATTAAAATCCATCATCAATGCCAGGAAAAAACTAACTAGATAATCCAAGAAATATTATAGTACATTGTGCCACAAGGGAGGAAATGTAGCACTTTCCTCCCGTGTTGCGCATACTATTTTTTCTCCTACCAGGCCGAAAGTTCGCAAAATTGAAAAAAAAAATTATTAAAATTATTATTTTTAATTTATTTTAATATCAAAATTATTAAAATTATTAAAAAATAATTTTAATGTGTAGGAGACAGAAGTAGGTGCGTGAGAGCCGGCATAAGTACTATTGCGCACGCGCACTTGTCCGTACCACGGGAATAAAGAGCGACTATATTAAGCTAGCCATCAGTAGATCACCAAACAAAAAAGAGGGCTATGCTTTTTTCAAAGAATAAAAATTAACACCAACAGCTAAGGTTATTTGGGCCTAGTCAAAGAATAAAAAAAAAAGAGTGTTTTTTTTTTTTTAAATATTTACTAGGTGGGAAGTATAGGACTGGTTATCAGTCGAATTTTTTTTTTTGCATTTTGTACAATCGGTAATGATTCATTCTATATGGAGGCAACACAATTTTTGTATGTATTTCATTAAACACATTATCAATGTTGCGAATAAAAATTGATTTGTGTTGTAAACATTAACATGTATGTACGTTACCTAATGTAATTAAAAGGTTTATGTAAATTATGTTATTGCATACATATTAAACTAACAGATTTCTGTTCAAATAAATCATAATTGGTATTATTAAAAGTAAACAAAAAATTTAAAAACTGATTTCATTAAAATAATTAAATCATAATGATTTTTGTTCTCTTATGTCCACACCATATTCACAACAATTAAGTAGTGAATGGGCAGCGCTGCGGCTGCCATAATTGGTTAGCTATATCTAAAAATTGGGGAGAAGGAAATTGAAATTTGTAAGAAATTCCTAAAAAATTTAATTTCTAAAATAACGTTCTTCTCTCAATATCAGTAAAGAATGAAATAACTAAATGTTATATGAAAGATTTTTTTCGTTGGAGAGCAGCCAATTACATAATTGTTTCGAAACATTCCGACGCGAAATTGGAAAGGTTCAGGTTAGAATCCTGACTGTGACCACTGGATGGTAAAATGATTTTTTCCTATATGTTTCGAAACAATTATATAATTGGCTGCTCTCCAACGAAAAAAATCTTTCAATTGCATACAGCCGTATAAAAAAACTATTATTACCTAAATGTTATATATTAGTAGGTACAATATCAATAAATAAAAAAATAAAGTAAAAAAGTGACACGCTCACAACAGTTTTTTAATAAATTATAAATAAAAACATGTAATAAATATTTTATAATCTGCGTCGTAACTGGTTGACATTTTAAAGTCCATAGAATTTACATTAAAAGATAATTATTTAATTTTCCATTTAATATACCTACAAGCAGACTTGAATTTTGTTAAAATTGTTACTAAGTACATTTACCTGTGTTTATTTTATTTCTGTACAGAAATGAATTCATTTCCTATGCAAACAACTAATTAGGGTTGTTTGAGTACCTACACAAGATCAACGCCATTCATCATAAATGAATTATAATTTCATAAATTCACACAAACATTACGACAGTTTTCAATTTTACAGTGAGATAACCTCAGCGTGCGCAATGAAATATACTTTGTAAACTAAAATTAAATCACGATTCACGAGGCGGCTCTCTCATTGACAACCAAATACTCCTACGGATTAAACAATTGGTAGGTACTCTGCAAAAAAAGTGAAAAACAGATGTTCACTATTTACACATTCCTGATCGTATTTTTGCACTTAGATGGTCCGTTTTGAACTCAAATTAAAAATTCACAGATTTCGCAATCCTTGCAACCATCGAGGACATTGGAAATGATAACAGCATATATGAAACATAATTAACTGTTTATTATACACACAATATTTATCAATGCACTGTTTAGTTTTGTCAGGAATAACCCTATTATTCTTCTGTTATATACGCGTTCACTTTTGCTTGATTAATTAACTTTTAAATGGATTTTTCTACAGTATTTATTAACATTTGCTCAAAAATAACACCGCAGATCGTCGCAAATACCTCTCAATTAACTAGACATGATATAAAACACATTTCGAAAAAATTGCACTTGTTCAATTTTGCATGATTGCTCCTCACTTGATCGCGATACCGTTGTCTTTTGGCCTTGAACGAAAACTCGTAACTCTGCCCCCATATACGAACATAAACATTTCCAATGTTACAATAAAGGATGCGTCTAGGCGCGCGGTTGAGTACTTTTTAAAAACATTAAAAAGCTTTTTCATTAGAGCTAAAATCATTTTGTATTTAGAAAAGCGAATCGTGTGGCATTTTTTAAGTGAATAAGGTCTAATATAAATTAATAGATTTATATGGCTGAATTGCAAATGAAAGTTTTTCGTTGGAAAGCAGCCAATTATATAATTGATTCCAAACATATTGCAAAAAAATCATTTTACCAACCATTGTCACAGTCAGGATTCTAACCTGAACCTTTCCACTTTCGCGGCGGAATGAGCTGACATTTACTCAACCGTGACATGATTACTAATCTGACATTCTCCTTATATGTTTAGGAATCAATAGATTTTCACCACATGCGAGTGTTAATTCAATATAGCTATGTTATAGAAGCGAATCTTCGTACTAGCGAGAGCTCAACATGAAATTGAAAATTATTTTAACATGGTTGGTAAAATGATTTTTTCCAATATGTTTGGAATCAATTATATAATTGACTGCTTTCCAACGAAAAATTTTCATAAGGTCTAATGTTTCATACTGGGATGGCATTTAAGAAATATTACATGTTACGGTAATAGAAGGAAGTAGTTGTCATGTAAAACCAAACACAACATATGTATACCTAAGTACAGATAAGCCAGGTGGCTGTATACTAAAGTACTAGTCTACTGACAGGTACAAATCCCAAGCCCAGGTTCGAATCCCGCAGGCTTTTAATATTTATTTATTTTTAACTAACTTGAAAGGTCGATTATAATAATTGTATTAATTGTAAAATTATCATTTTCAGGTCATTTTAGATTTTAGTTTTATTTGTGGAATTTCGAGAGGGATTCTAGGGGAAAGTTTTTTTTAGAGTTGGAAACACTGCACGGTACATAGAATTATTACATCAGTTATTCTTATTGTTAGTTAAAACTCGGACTTTTATTCAAAACGGTCAACGAAATACTGTAAAAGTACATAAAAAACTGTAACTTCCGTGGTTAGTTGTATACAATAGAGAAATATTACATGTAGACCATTTCATAATATGAAAAGGCAAGCTAAATTTATATCATGCTGCACATTGTATCAAAAGGTTTAAAACGTTACGTAACAATGCACTTGTAACCTTATATTATTCAAATCTGGTTTCCCAGCAAAATACAGTTTTAAAATTGGAAGAGGCCAGGGCGTGGCTTCGTCTGGACATAAAATATCATACACTTTTTACTGTAAAGACAAATACCTACATCAATTAGTACTATTAAGCTGTTCAGCGTATAAGTAAATTCTAAAAAAACTTTTTAACAAAAAAAAAAAACCTTCTTCAAAAAGGTACTAAAAAGAGGAAAATAATGAAATTTTGAAGTCTGTGCCAATTAAAATATGAAGTCGGTTAAAAAAAGAAGAGATATTAATCACTATACTATACTTTTTAACCGACTTCATATTTTAATTGGCACAGACCTCAAAATTTCATTATTTTCCTCTTTTCAGTGCCTTTTTGAAGGAGGTTTTTTTTTTGTTAAAACGTTTTTTATTTTTCACTTTTTAGTGTCAAAAAGTAACATTTACCTTAAAGAATCACACGCCGTTACTTACTTTTATTAAAAAATCAGCCGAACTACTGAACCGATTTTGATGAAATTTCTACGGGACCAATCTGAAAGTATATCCTTTCAAATAAAAAAAAAATTCAAAATCGGTTCATAAACGACGATGTTATCCGCGAACATACATAAAACATAACCACATAAAACATAAAAAATATATACAGTCGAATTGAGAAACCTCCTTTTTTTGAAGTCGGTTAAAAATCTTAACGGTTGATGCATTTTATTTTAAAAAGTAAAAAAAAGTTAAGATTTTCTTAATTAGTCATTATTTGTTATGCTATAATTCCCCAGGTTTATGCGTATTGCTAAGGGATCACCTGTATTTAGTTCATCTAGAAACAGGGCCGGATTGAGACAATTTGCCGCTCCAGGCTAATAATAAAATGGCGCCTATATAATGAAATAAAAAATAATATATCGCATCGATACAACAATACTATATTTTTTCTGGGCGCTTATTTGACTCTCGGAGCCCTAGAGGTTGTAGCCTATATTATTCTATAATCTATAGGATAGCCGAGTAGATAACACAGCCCTGACTAATAATAATATTTCTGCTACCCAAAAGCCAAGAGGGAAAATTGACACAGAGTACTATTGCCATTTGATGACAGCCAAAAACAAATACCCTCATTTTGCGGTATCCAGGGTACCTATTGTGTATCTTGTTTCTAGTGATTTCACTGATGTGAATTTGCTCACGCGATTGTGTATTTTCCACACTAGTGAAATGTGGAAACATTTCACGTGAAATTATTCGCCATCGAATTTGTCAGTGAAACTTGAAATAAGAGTGAGACAGAGAGTACATTGAAAAAGGACATATATAAAAATACGTTAACATGACAGCTTTGTTTTTATAGATAATAAAAGAAATGCAATAAACGATAATACACAAATTTGAAATATCTTAATTTTTTAAACATAATTATAGGCAAAGACACATTATGAATTTATATATTTATTTATAATAAATAAATTTGAAAATAAATTTCTCTTTAATTTTTTAAACATAATTATACGCAAAAACACATTATGAATATATAATATAAGATCGATAAATTAAATTACAAAGTTCACTTTATTTATATTTTTTTATTCTCTTTACGTTCATTGTTATTTATCTGTCAAACACCGCATAATATAACCTCATATCCGCATTAATTTGTATTTTTAAAGTAAAAATATCCAACAAAAAAGAAAATCCCTACTTTGTGGCCTAGTGATTTCACGAGTGAATCCAGATGCTACACAATCGAGTGAAAATTTTCACGTGAAATGAAAATGTGAAAATGAACAAATTCACAAAAGTTACACAATAGCTCCCCAGGAAGTTTCCACGATGCTTACAGTCCCCGTAGTAACATTTCTGGAACAATTTGCCTCTACATATCAATCGCTAAATTCATAATATTATATTGTGTATTGATATTGATAATAATAAAGTATTACATCTATGTGTGTTCGTGTGTGCGAATAAACAGAACCTTTTGTAGCGATTCGGATGTAAAGCTAAAAGCGTTTTATTTAACAAGTAAACATAAACAACGCACGCAGAACCATGTGTGACATCGATACGAAATAAAACCGTTACAGTTACAATGTTATGGTTGATTGTGATATTGAAAACATAATACGTTGGATGTGGATTCATTCTACAGGCGCTCTCAAAATTTCGTAAGACTCTTTTCACAGCCTTGCTTTCAGAGTTCCGCATCTTCGATCAGGGAGAATTGATCAAGCGCTCAGTATCTATCGCCATGACAGTAAATTATACGAGCGAGTATTACACGCTTTGCTCTCAACTAAGTTAAGGTACGTGCAGTACGCAGCTGGGATTCTAGATGGTAGCGTAGATCATAGCAGGGTTCAAAGCAAATTCAAAGGGGAGTCTTGATACGATTGATGTCCGCCATTTTTAACCGACTTCAAAAAAGGAGGTGGTTCTCAATTCGGTTGTATTTTTTTTTATGTTTATTACCTCAGAACTCCGTTATTTATAAACTGATTTGGAAATTTTTTTTTATTTGAAGGGATATACTTTCAGATTGGTCCCATAGAAATTTCATCAAAATCGGTTCAGTAGTTCGGCTGATTTTAATAAAAGTTAGTAACGGCGTGTCATTCCTTAAGGTAAATGTCACTTTTTGAAAAAAAAAACCTTTAAAAAGCCACTAAAAAGAGGAAAAGAATGAAATTTTGAGGTCTACGCCAATTTAATAAAATATGAAGTTGGTTAAAAAGAAGTTATTAATCACTATTAGGTACTATACTTTTTAACTGGCTTCATATTTTATTAAATTTGCGCAGACCTCAAAATTTCATTATTTTCCTCTTTTTAGTGGCTTTTTGAAGGAGGTTTTTTTTTTGTTAAAAAGTTTTTTTATAAAAAATGTCAAAAGAGATTTATTATTGTGTATTACTTTTCTTATTTTACTCTTTAGAAAGGTGACTCTATATATACAATAAAAAATATGAATATTATGTAGCAGCTTGTATAAAAGTACACAAATACAATGTTTACAAACAACAACAATCGCTCATATGCGATGTTTCTGTGGTGCTTAAATATTTACACTGTTTAAAATACGCTTGTATTGCTTTCAGCAATGCCCGACTCCCCCCCCCCCCCTAAAAATGCAGTATGAAAAACGATCAATAACGACAGATCAGCATTTTACATGCCACTGATACTGATTGATTTAAATGGATCCACTCGAGTCTAATTAGAAGACATTATTAACATTTACCATAGATGTATCAATATTTATAGGTAAAAAATATATCACACTTTTTCAGGAATTGTTCAAGGAATTGATAGGTATATTATTGAAATCATTTTATAAGTTTAAATTAGAAGGTATTATTGATAACTTGTGATTTAATTCTTATCTATATTTTTGTGACAAGATAAAAGATCTGTTTTTTTTTTAATAAATAGAAATAATTAATAAAAAATAATTAGAACCATCGTCGTAGCTAGGGGCTGGCAACCTATATAAATAAATAATATTTATTGCTCTTCTTATACAAAGTAGGACCTGGGTTCAAACATAACGAATTTTCTTATGTTGGACTCCATAAATAAATTTTATAATATATCGGTCGGTCACTGAATCTTGTGAAACAATACACAATATGTGACAACACCTATGCAACCCACAATATGCAATTATATAATGATTATTTAATTACATGTTCGTTAAACAAAGCTTAAGTAAATGTCATTATATGTTGTATAATAGTTTTGGTTACTCCATTTGAGTGGAGCGGCTACTTCTGTAAGTGATATAACACTGCCGGGCACTATCAACAAACAAACAAACATACGTGCAGATCATTGAGGTAAACATATTGAGGAGGCTATTAAAATAAGCAAATTAATACAAGATAAATTTGAAAAAAATTCAAATACAAATATTAGTTGTAACAGCCGACTTATCTAGTCAATGTTTGTAATCAGTTAAAATATTACTTATAAAAAAAATTACTGTTCATAAGGAACAATAGAGATATAGAAAAGATTTCAATAGTGTGTCTCCTTGAGATTTAAAAAAATTCACAGATTTCGCAATCCTTGCAACTATCGAGGACATTGGAAATGATAACAGCATATATGAAACATAATTAACTGTTTATTATACACACAATATTTATCAATGCACTGTTTAGTTTTGTCAGGAATAACCCTATTATTCTTCTGTTATATACGCGTTCACTTTTGCTTGATTACTTAACTTTTAAATGGATTTTTCTACAGTATTTATTAACATTTGCTCAAAAATAACACCGCAGATCGTCGCAAATACCTCTCATTTAACTAGACATGATATAAAACACATTTCGAAAAAATTGCACTTGTTCAATTTTGCATGATTGCTCCTCACTTGATCGCGACACCGTTGTCTTTTGGCCTTGAACGAAAACTCGTAACTCTGTCCCCATATACGAACATAAAGATTTCCAATGTTAAAAAATTGATTTTAAATTAAATATTTAAGTTGTATCTAACAAATAACCTAAATCGCCCTTTATTTTTTATTATGAAATTATTTAGTGATTACGTATCGGTAATGCAGTTTTCGGTTGCATTTATAATGATATTATGTCACACCTTGACTTATGCAATGTTAAACTTGCTAGATAGTGACAAAAATTTATAGCACTGTAAATTCTGACATAAACTATACTGCAGAATAGTACCATTAATTTCTTGCATTTTACATTATAAAATGTTTTCCACTCATCTCACTGAATATATTTCCATCATTTGTTATCAGGTGATGATAACAAAGGATAGAGACAAATGTGCAATGATGGGGAAACACCATAATATTTTATCTGTGTTTATTTTTATCTATTTTATACTATAGTAAAAAAAAATAATATAGTGAGCTTGGTTATGTTTTTAGTTATTTTCAGTATAACGATAATCTTTTATGAACTAAAAATTAATAATTAAAATAAATTTTGTAATTTCAGTTGCCCTTTTTGGATTAAAAGCATGGAATTACCCTATCGTCCAAATCTTGATAATATGTTTAATAAATAAAACACACAAAACTGGCTATAGCTGTCCAACTTTATTTTTTATACTACGTTTCGGTCTGTTATAAGAGACCCTTTTCAAGCACTACTGACTCACTGTTCATCAAACTACCGAAACGTAGTATAAAAAATAAAGTTGGACAGCTATAGCCAGTTTTGTGTGTTTTATTTATTAAAGTATTCTTTTTCGCTGTCGGTAGAAGCTAATAAGTGAATTCTTGATAATATGTTACTTAGTTACCTATATTAGAAATCGTGTCCATCGTGATTATAATGAAATTAAGAAAAATCGCAGGATAGTGGACAAAATATTCAATTTAATAAATCACTATCCACTATCCTGCGATTTTTCTTAATTTCGTTATTTAGTTATATTTTTTGTAATTAATAGTAGGTAGGTATTTAGTTATAGTAACCAAAATGTTGTTAAAGTGTTTTAATATTTGTTTAGTAATAGTTTTTAGTGTTTAATAGTGTTAGTGTTAAGGTAAATAAACTAATAAATTTGTTTAAATCAAATTACCATGGTCTTTTGAAAATAAATATTTTTTTTTGAACTTTAACTCCGAGCTCGACTCCGAGTGACCAACTTCTGCATTATTATTTAATATGGAGTATATTTTTTACGTATATAAAAATTATTTTTAAAATTTAAAATTCTTAATAAAAATAATCGAAAGTAGTCTTACCTAAACTTCGATGTTAAAGTTATGAATGCTTCAATTGCTTCAATTGAAATGAGACTCATTTTTTGTAATTTTCAAAACACCGTATTCGCACAGTCAATTTAATAGTTTTTATTGTACCAAAATCACAAAAACAAATTAACTGAAACGCTAAATTACAAAAGCAAATTTTATCCCATAGCTGTTTCAATTAAAAAATAATAATAAACCGTATACACTACGAACTGTTGAAACATGCAATTATTAAAAATCACTTGATATGACCAGTCGATAGAACAATGCACACTTAATTGAATATTAAAATAAAAATTAGGTAGATAAAGAAATATTTATTTAACTGTTTTGTGTATGAAGGTCATTTTGAAGCCTATAAAATCTGAGATTTCTAGAAGGTTATTTTATATGTAACTATTACAGATTATATTAAAATTTTTATGCATAAGTTATCAGAGACTAGCGGCCTGGTCCGGCTTCGTCCGGGTGCTATGAATTTATAATTTATTAATACATTACTCACTCGCTTCGCTTGTTCGCTCGAAATTATAATTATTTAAAACATTACTCGCTCGCTTCGCTCGAATTTATAATTATTTAAAACATTACTCACTCGCTTCGCTCGTTCGCTCGAATTTATAATTAATCAATAGCTTTCGCAGCGCACGCCAAATAATGACTTTTACAGGCAAATTTTTGATACTTTGGGTAACATTATTGTAATTTTCGTAGGGATCTCTTTTTTTTTTGAAAATAAAATACAGCCCATGTTACTCGCTAATAATGTAGCTTTCTATAGGTAAAAGAATTTTTAAAATCAGTTGTGTAATTTTTGAGTTTATCCATTACAAACATACAAAAAATCAAATCTTTTCTCTTTATGTAATATTATTAGTATTAGTATGATTTAAATTATTATATTATGACTTGTAAAAAATAATATGATTAAACCAATAATAACTACGATTTCAGTTTTTAAAGAATGCCCCTGTGGCCTCTATAATGTATATATTTCGTCTAGAGATGCATGTTTTCGTCTCGAAACTGTGGACCGATATCGTTCCTGGGACAATATGTGGAACATGTTTCTCGGAAACGAAACGTTCCGTGTTCGTTCCGTCTTTCGAACTGTTTTGCACAAGTCTACAAGGATCGGTACATGAATTTTACGCGAAAAAAGCATTATATTATAGTGCAGATACCAGGTAGTCTTTTTTTTTATTAACGCAACACCAACCCCTATCATCTTCTTATTTCATTGTTGAGACAAACTTCTTGAAGCTTGCAAGTTTAAGTATGCAGTGAGGGGTTCGTTTATGCAAGAGTACGGTGGGGTACATTGTCTATGGCAGGTGTAGTCAACCCCTGTCATTGATATAGCTTCCGTATTAAATATGCATTTAGTATTTCAAAGTTTAATAATTCGCGTTATTTAAACTCTGGAATGTGTTTTAGTATGTCTTTTCAATGTATTTTCCTGTATGTGGTATATTATTATGGCACGTACAATATTGAGGGTTATCCGACTAACGTCAATAATTTATTTATTTATTGTAAATTATAAACGCGTCGACATCTAAGGTCATTAGCGTCTTTCAACTACACTAAATAACAACTAACTTAAAACTAAATAACATCACAAAACATCCATGAGCGCAGGTGGGATTCGAATCCACGGCAGTCCAGTCTAGAGGCTGCAGCACCAAGCATGCTAACCACTAGGCTATACTGCCCTCTAACGTCAATAATATTGACGTTAGTCGGATAACGGAGCCTATAAAACTGGAACCATAAAATCTGACATGTCATTTAAATTTCAACTACTTGGAACCATTTTAGAAAATTTTTATTTTTGTACTGCATATTATTTATATATGCGATTACGCAAATACACACAGATATTGTAACTGTATTATATAATATCATGTATTATACCAATATATAGGGTGAACTAATTTCACTTTAATACTTTAGACTTTAGAGATACGAAATAGTTTAAATTAGAGGAGTTGCGTATTTAAAAGCCCAAGAAGATACCCATGTAAAGTTTAATAAAATTAATAAAACAACAGTAAATAGACCTTACCCGATTTTGATTTATTCAGTTACAATAGTTGAAGTAAATTATATTGAAAATGTTTCGACATTAAATTTTGTCATCTTGTCGAAACGTTTTCGATAATATTTACTTCAACTATTGTAACTGAATAAATCAAAATCGGGTAAGGTCTATTTACTGTTGTTTTATTAATTATCATCACCGATTTTCTGGATCTCTAAAGTTTATTAAATATTTGTAAAAAAAAACTTTTTGTAGACAAGCTTTTATTGGAATGTACTAAAAAGGAAATAATATTTAAAATAAATAATATTTAATAATTT